>OY757930.1:68596817-69021817 GCA_963585895.1 Sepioteuthis lessoniana | reverse complement strand
TATGAGTTACATATATATCCTGATAAAAAATGCAATAATTATTTACATATATACAATACAAAAAATATATCAAATCAATAAATGAAAATGCTGAAAAAAATATTTTTATTGTTTATATTGTCTTAATATTTTTCATATCATTCTTGTTCTTTTAGTTCTCTGGCTTTCTTCATTGTTCCATTGGATTATCAAGGCTTAGCTAATTATGGCACATGGCCAGACATATGGGGTACTCAGAGAGAATCAAAATAACCAGTCATAGTTTCTTCACTAAATGATGATAATTACTGTATTTGCCGGTATATAAGACGCACGGGTGTATAAGATGCGCTCTAATTTCAGCAGGGCAAACCAAGAAAAAATGTTAATAAAACAAAGAAATAATATTAAACGTGATGAAATTATTATAATAAATATTATCAATGATCGCACTTTTAATCTGCCTAATAGCCTTTAAAATAATGACAATAAGTATATGAAAGTTACTCTAAAGTCTAAGTGAATAGGAGTTGTGGTTAGAGTGTTTGCCAATAGCCTGGGAGACCTGGGTTCAATCCCCGGTCGATTCATACTGTAATATTACGGACAGGCGCCATCATTGAATTGCAGTGGTCTCAAGGTTGGAGAACGTGCGAGCACATCAGCTGTCACCAGTCATTGGGTACATGGGTCTGACGATCAAAAATGTCACGAACCTCACTCGTGCAGACAGAGTGTCCTGTAGAGTTCAAGCGTGATTTTAATATAATCACGCGTGAACATTCACGTGCTACACTACTGTTTTCACTGGTGATCATCGAACCTTCAGGAACCTTCGAATCGATCAATCAAATCACTACATAAGGAAATCAAGTAACGAGATTTTGGCAGTTCAAAGACAGGTTTCCAAACAGGTTCTACAGAGGTCTACGACGCCCCGACCCATGTCATACCCAGCCTGTCAGCAATTCGACTGATATGAAAGTGTCAACAGGCCAACAATAACAACTCTAGCTGAAGTACGCGGAGGGAAAGGAGACGTTTGATAGCGACAAAAAAAAAAAAGAGAAAGCGAGGAAGAACGCTATTGAACAAACTTTTTTAACTTCGGTCCACTCTAGTCCCCAAGAATAAAAGCGACTACTATTTTCTTCCTTGAAATTCACGTTTTGAGTGTTTCTTTTCTGCAAATTCCTTTCTTTCAGACACAATGTTTTTTTGTTCCTATGCTACAATACCAAAGAATTAAAAAATGGTACTTGATACTTCCTTGCTTAACAATTATCATTATAAGGTATGTATCAAGGGTAAAGTGAAGCAATCCAGGGAAAGGAGTAGTGCCCTTCCTTACACCTTGATGTAGTAGCTATTGAAAAGGGAGCCTTCGGATCACACTTGACTACAGTCACCAACTTTACTTTTATGACATATAAGACACAGGGGAATTTTAAAAGATATAAAAAGTGTGCCTTATATGCCGTTAAATATAGTACACCATGTGAGATATCCTGGAGTGAATAACTTTGTACTGTATTTAACAGCACATAAGGCACACTATGTGAGATATCCTGGAGTGTATAACTTTCATCTTAATACTCTGGTGTACTTTAGTTTCCTGAAAATATTATAAATATTACTAATTACTTAAGTGATGGACCGCAGCCTTAATGTAAGTTCAAACTTCAGTTGCATTGTTACCATCACTTTCAGACTAATAATTATGGTAAAGGTATGAACCTCCTTATGCCTCCCCCACCTGGCTATAGGGTTAAATGGTACCACCTCTGTTCTTCTACAAGGATGACTTTGGCATTAAATAACCCATGAAGGTTGATAGGCCATTAAACAAAGAAACTAAACCAAACCAGGGTTGAGTGCATCCCTCTCTCTTTGACTCACTGACTACTGTTAAATCATGTGGTCTAATATGCAAGGTGATTTCTGCATTCATTTTCACAAAATTCATTTGCTGCTTGCTCATTATTCATTTGAAGGAAATATGGTAAATCCTATTATTTACAAGAAACGGTATAAGTGGATTTTTAGATGAGTATGTATTTTTATATACATTCATATATTGGGCCATTGGCAGAATGGTTAGAGTGTTCACAGGAAACTGGACTGCAGTCTCAGGTCGAGTCATACTAAAGACTAAAAAAAAATTGTACTTGATGCCACCTTGCTTATACTCAGTATTATAAGGTAAGGATCAAGGGTAAAGTGGAACAATCAAGGAAGTGAAGTAGCAATTTATATGCAATTAAACTAAGAAACTAACCAACTAATTAGTTAATTCATTTTTCATTTTCAATTAACTCATTGCTTTTTTATTCATGAAGTTTTCTGATTCTTTTCATGGAAAAATCTCAATACAATATGTTGTGGAAATACTACACATTAACCCAAAAGAAAAACCAATGAATTAGAGTCGACTCACCCGGCTCATTGGCTTAGTGGTTAGAGTGTTCGCCAATGGCCTAGTAGACCGAGGTTCAATCCCAGGTCGAGTCATACCAAAGACTCAAAAAATGGTACTTGATGCTTCCTTGCTTAACACTCATCATTATAAGGTATATATCAAGGGTAAAATGAAGCAATCCGGAGAAAGGAGTTGCATCCTCCCCTACACTTCAGTGTATTAGCTATTGAAAAGGGAACCTTCGAGTCACCCTTGACTATGGTCGCAAACTTTACTTACCATTGAGAAAGAAATGGATTCATGTTGTGGCAGTAGGGTATAGAAGAGTAAAGTTGGAAAGAGAGTGGGGTATCAGATGGAGAAGGTCATAAGGCAGTTGTACAGTGGATCTATCTGTTTTCTTGCCTTTTCATTAGCGTACAAATACAAATGAACCCTCGTAGTTTATACCTATAGAAGGCTTGCCTAGCATAATGGTATTAAAATTGATTTATATTCCCTCCAGCTATGAGTAACTAGTAAGTCAGACTGGGTAAGTCGTATTATAGGTATTAAAATGCGACCATCTGAACAGTCATCAATAAACTACTCAGTCTTGTATTTTTTTTATGAGTCCTTATATTCAACACTTCTCAGGTTTTAAATTCAGAGTTTTTCCTTCTGCTAGACTGGCTGCCCAATCAATGCTAGAGAGCCGAACAATTTTACAAATAGTTAGAAGAGAGAAAAGATAGATACATATCGGTTTTAAGGACATTACTGAAGTGAAAGGCAAGGCTTTGTACAAGATATGAATTAGGCAGGCACAATCCTAACTGCTGTTGGGTGTGGTCCTGTGCTAGTCATGGTACTTGATTGTGGCTTTAGTTCCGTGACAACCAGATGTGCTTCCAACAAATTGGTTTATCAACTCCCTCAGTGCTCACACTGAGTATAAAAGATCCACACATGGTTGGATAACACAATCTATTCCCGACTTCTTCTGACAGCTGGAGTAGTTCATTGGAACAAGTTGCCTGGGTGTTGGCAACTCAAAGACAAGAAAAACTCTCTGTTAACAATAAACAACTATTTATATTTACTGTATAAAGAAAGTATCTCCTTTTAAATTAGCATTTATCATATCATTATAAAAGTTACTCAGCTGTGCCAGTATCTTTGTTTCAATTTTAAATTTTAGTATTCAAAAAAATAATAAGTCCATTCATTTTTGAACACACCTTGTATATTGATTCTTAAAACATCATACAGATATCTTACAGATATAAAATATTACATATTAGATAACCAAATTAATATCGTTATGTGCACATTATATTCAAGTTTTATGGAATTTTTAATGCAAACAATATTTTGAATTTTTATTAGAATTTTTATGTATTACTTCAAATCTCTGTAATTCTGCAGTATCGACTTGATTAAAAAAAATAGAAACAAGAAACATTCAGGCTTGTCTATGGAACATATATTATATAGTATAAAGGCTTGTCTATGTAACATATATTACGTAGTATAAAGGCTTGTCTATATATCATATATTTCATAGTATAAAGGCTTGTCCATAAAACATATATTACATTGTACAAAGGCTTGTCTATGTAATATATATTACATAGTATAAAGGCTTGTCTATATATCATATATTTCATAGTATAAAGGCTTGTCCATACAACATATATTACATAGTACAAAGGCTTGTCTATGTAACATATATTACATAGTATAAAGGCTTGTCTATATATCATATATTTCATAGTATAAAGGCTTGTCCATACAACATATATTACATAGTACAAAGGCTTGTCTATGTAACATATATTACATAGTATAAAGGCTTGTCTATATATCATATATTTCATAGTATAAAGGCTTATCCATACAACATATATTACATAGTACAAAGGCTTGTCTATGTAACATATATTACATAGTATAAAGGCTTGTCTATATATCATATATTTCATAGTATAAAGGCTTGTCCATACAACATATATTACATAGTACAAAGGCTTGTCTATGTAATATATATTATGTGGTGCACTCAATAATTTTCCAGACTATTTAGTATAGGCATTTAAAATTGTCGTACACTCTTGAAAATTCAGTATGTTTTTGCTATACATCTTATGAGATGACTGACCAATTTTTATGATTTCAGTTTCAAATAAACAGCTACAGCAGGAATTAGAATACACCCTACTAAAGCCTGATTGTCACAGTGGTGAATTTCAAAAATGCAATCTGGACATGAGGACACTTTAGAAGAATGATATGCAATAAAATTCTGTTTTAAACTTGGAGAAAATGCCACAGAAATGTATGGAATGCTTTAAACTGCTTTTGGAGCATCTTGCATGAATCGAGCATTAGTTTATGAGTGGCATAAGAGATTCAAGGAAGGCGGGGAGTCTGTGAGGGATGATGAGAGGTGTGGGAGGAGTAAGAAAGTCAATACACCAGAGCTGATTAGCCAAAGAGTTAGGGTTAGGGTTAGGGTTAGTATGTTGAAGTTTTAAGGGAGTTCGGGAAGAGATTCCGTCGGAAGAGGCCAGCACTCTTCAATTTGGGTCAGTGGTATTTCCAGCAGGACAATGCACCAGTCCACAACTCCATCCTTGTCACAGACTATGTGACCAAGATGGGCATCAAGACAGTTCGTCACCCTCCCTATAGTCCAGACTTTGCTCCCTGTTACTTTTGGTTATTCCCTAAGCTCAGAGGCTGTCGTAATGAGACAATTGAGGAGATGAAAGAGGCTGTGACGAAGGTCATTGACACGCTCACACAAGAGGACTTCCATGGGGCCTTCCAGAAGTTGTTGAAACGGTACAACAAGTGCAGTGCAGCTGGAAGAGATTACTTCAAAGGGGACTAGAGTTTCATGTGTGTACTATCAATAAAAGTGCTCATATGAAAAAAGTCTGGAAACTTATTTAATGATCATCATACATAGTACAAAAACCTGTCTACATTACCTAATAAATTGGTAAAATTTATTAATGACTGGTAGTGTAACATTCGAATAAAGTTAAAACTATTAAATGGTGGAAAAACATTGACAGTCAAATCAGTTTAAATTGACAGTTGATGAACCTGAGGTCAAATGAAAGCTTAGTTCAGATTGGATGGTTTCAGTCACATAAAACTGTGTCTGCCATTATTTATCAAAACATAGAAGGACTAAGAACAGTTGGGTGGGGTGTAAAACAACAAAATAAAAGAGGAGACACAAGATGGTGACATTATAGAAAACAATACAAAGTGACCTGATGGAAGAATGAATTGAGGAGATGGGTGATGACCAATTATCTGAGTGAAAGTGCTATGCAACATTGACAGAATTTGTCTTAACTCAGACAAAAGAAAATTTTAACATGTCAAGAATTTTTCCCTCTTCATTTGGTTGATTGTTTGTTTGGGTTTTAGGGCATATCAACCCTTGTGAGTTATCTAATGCCAAATCCTGCCTTTACATACATGAAATATATATGATTTGTATGTGATATTATTTTTATATTAGCCAGAGCTCATTTGTTTGCACACAGTAAAATGGTTTCAAGAATTGCTAGCTAACAATAATATTTTTATTTGCACACAGTTGCAAGTTTTGCCATGTAATACGAATAATTCAATTTAACACAGTTAAATAGCTTCAAGTGAATGATTAAACAGTTCTATCTGATCTATAAATTAGAAGTGAATGTACTACCATTCAGAGTCAGGACACTTATAAGTGGGAGTCTTTCTCTTCCACAGAGATGCAGTCGGCATATTCCACAGCCCCAGCTGGCTGGGATTCCCTGTTTAGAATAATTTTGAACTTTGAATTTTTTGGTCTGTATGCAATGACAGAGATCAAAGGTCTCCTGCTGCTAGCTTGCAGATTCCTTTGATTAATAGTTATTCTTGATAGTGATTACTTAACTTTTTTTCCACTATAGGGGTTCCTTATTTGTTTTTTTTGTTTTTTTGTTGTATACTACAGCTGGATCTTAACAACCAATGAGGAACATCTATATATAAAAATATAATTTTATATAGTTATTCTTCGATGTTGACTCTTATGCAGAGCAGGAGATCAATCAGAGATTGTTCACAATTACAAAGAAGCTACTGGGTGTTGGAACAGCCAGCAGAAAATGAACTTCAGCCAAAATTCTAAACCTTAAAACTGCCACACAATCCACATAGCTATGGCTCTTCACTCACACAATGCTTGTTTTCACTTGGCCATGGTTTACACCTATTCATTTTTTGTGTCTTGGGTATCACACCCATGCATTGCTTATTTTCCATTGGTCCTGGCTCACACCTATTCATTTTTTGTGTCTTGGGTATTACACCCATGCATTGCTTATTTTCCATTGGTCCCGGCTCACACCTATTCATTTTTTGTGTCTTGGGTATCACACCCCATGCATTGCTTATTTTCCATTGGTCCCGGCTCACACCTATTCATTTTTTGTGTCTTGGGTATTACACCCATGCATTGCTTATTTTCCATTGGTCCCGGCTCACACCTATTCATTTTTTGTGTCTTGGGTATCACACCCATGCATTGCTTATTTTCCATTGGTCACGGCTCACACCAATTCATTTTTTATACCCTGGGTATCACACACACACCTTCCTGCTTTTCTGATTGTCACTTAGTTGATCTTATCTACAACTGGATTCATCTGTCAACTTGCTTCATCATTGGTCAAGGCAATATATTACACTTTCACTATGTTGAAAAAATCTCAACTATTGTGTTGTATTGTGGTAAGGAAAAGATACACAGTGAAATAGAGTTAATTATTTATTAGCTCAAGTGGTACAGTCCCACTAGTATTATAAGTCTCATGCTGTTGGTGTTATGTTCAAAGTTGGTCTTACTACTGACTGATGTCCTTCAGAGCTATCTCTCTGCTTCTCTTTCTACTTCTGCTTCTGCTTCTCATTGCTTAAGAGACAAGGTGTCTTTTATACTTCCACAACACTCTTCAACAAATTGAGATGAATTATTTGAATTGATTTGACCTATGTTCCATCAAGCAAAAAAATTTGGATATTGAATAAAATAGCTTCTGTCTCAGAATTGTGCTTACCATAAACTGTAATGTACAAATTAATTTTTTAATCTGGAAAAAAATCTCTCAAAACCAGGGGTCAACATCTACAGCAGGGATAAAATCCAAACCTTAACTACTGAGTGGTCAACCAGTGGAACAATACTCCTAACAATCAATATGCACAACTTATTGTAACTCCAGCAGGTTGACACAAACATTTCCAACTTAAACACATTTCGTCAGTAAGCTTAATGAATTAACACAGAGATTAATATAAATTAATAAAACTGTAAAACAAATTCAGTATTATATTATTGCAATATCATATGCTGTTCTGACAGCCGATGCCCTGATTGTAAACACTAACAGGAACAACACAGCATTAAGATGGCCAGTCAGACAACTATTGTATGTTTTTTATCAGAACAATTTCAGGATAGCACAATAAATTATGAATTCATAAGAATGTAAGCTTTAATATGGAAGATTTTCATGTTTCACATATGACTGGTGTAATTCTGATTTTGGAGAAAAATTACACACACCAGAGATTACTAGAGTAATGACAGTTTAATTAGACATAAAGGTAGATTATTGAATTATGGGCATTATTACTGTATTCATATGGCACAACACTCTGAATAAAAGTTATCATAGCTTATCCTTATTTAGGTCTTCTAGGTAAGTTTTATCCTACCAGAAACCAACTGTACTTTGCTGGGTTGACCTTTCAGGTATAAGTCTATCACAGAATTTTGAGCTAAAATCTTGAGGTTGAAGAAGTAATTTACTAAGCTTTTTGCTTAGATGTGGCACAAGGCCATACAAATGGGGCACCCAATGAGATTCAAACTCACTTGTGTAGGTTTGCTAGTCTAGCTTGCTAACCATTAAGCTACCCAAAGTGTTCATCTTGAGGTTGAAGTATATGCAAAATCAATTTTTACTCAGTAATTTACAGTAGTTTTAGCCTTTGCTATAATATGATTGTTGTAATGTTTATCGTCATAGGAAATGGATACGGCGACAAAAGTTCAAATCCTGGACGAAGCTGATTGTATTTCACAAAGCACTTACACACTCGGGAAAGGTATGGATCCTCTTATTCACCCTCCAGCTATGGGTAAATAGCAAGGTAGACTGGGTTTTTCAGCTTTGGTTAAGCAGTCGGTCTTGGAGAAGGAAAACTCTAAATTCAAACCTGTTCAACTCTGCTAAAAAATTGACCCAGCGTTACATCCTGCCTGGGTGGAGGGGTTGGTAAATACATGTCATATGAGGATAAAGTTAAATGCCAATAAATTTATTATATGCTTTTACTACAAGTTATAATAGTCTATCTTGGTTTAATCCGACTTAGTAAGTTTTGGCCTACCAATAATCTACTGTATGTTTGAGGGTTAACCTATACAGCAAGTATAGGCCTAACACAGAGATTTGCGCTAATCTTAAAGTCGACATATGTCGGATCAACTTGTATATCCCAATTTATGGAAGTTTATTTTTCATGGATTAAAAAGAATGGAAGAAATGTTTTCTAAGAGTAGTGAGAACGTATTTTTTGCCGGGGGTTGTATCAATTTTAGTTGTAGAAATCGATGATTAAAAAAATAAAAGATAATCTGCACAAAAGAGAACTTGATAGTTTTAATCTATCCTGGACGTATCTACAAATATCCATGTGGTTTGATTTATTTCATAGATAAATTCTTTCTGTAGAACTATGGTCCAAATAATAATAATGCAAAATGATGCCTTATTATGAAGGCTTATTCACTCAGAGACTGAAGGGTACAAGAAAGAAAGTGAATAGACACTTTCAGATCTTCAATTGGACTAATAATATTGCACCTCTGGTTGTACCTGTGTTACACATAGTGTCTTTTATTATTATACTAACTTAATTTAGGAACTACCAACTTCCAACAATGAAAACTGTATCTGGTTTTATTTCTGTAATATGACACGAAGCCAACCATCTTGTAGCAGAATAATATTATTAGTAATAACGAAAGAGATTCACCAGTGGAAACATCCAAAGATATGATTCAATTTATCAATTCAAATTTCCCTATGACACGAATGATTCTACATCTAATTTTATAATACCTGGGCAAGGTTACCTGGAATTATCAAGGACAAACTCTCAACTTGGCAAGATTATTTTATGATTATTTAGTTTTGGCAAAGTTTTGTTTGGTTAGGTTTTATGGCATATCAACCATTGCAGGATATTTAATGCCAAATCCAGTTTTTGCATTTATATAAGTCTGTGATTTGTAAATACATGTTGTAGATATATTTTTAAATGAGCCTGAGCTCATTCTTTTGTACACGGATAGTTTCAAGTATTTCTACCTAACATGAATATTTCTATTTACTATCAATGATTTGTTTGCACACAGTTAAATGGTTTCAAGTAACAGTAACAATGTAATATCAGTCATCATTTATTTCCACACCTTGAAGTGGTTACAAGTATCGCTATTTAACATTAATTATTCTATTTCAACACAATTCATTCATTTGCACACAGTTAAATGGTTTCAAGTATTGCTATGTATCACTAACAATTCAATTAAATATCAGTCATTTATTTACACACAGTTAAAGATCAACTAGTTCTATTTCTAACAATTCAATTTGGCATAAGTCATTTGTTTATGCTCAGTTTAAATGTCAAACATTTCTATTTGACCTATAGATAGGACGCTGTCAGGTGCTACCACTCAGGGTCAAAGTGGACCTGGGAGTGATGGTAATGAAGGAGTATGCAGCATTCCCTAATATCCAGCATGACTGGAGCCTCACCATCAGATTGTTTAATGTCATATCCAGGACACTTGTTGCAGGAGTCTTACCCCTTTACAGAGATGCAGTTAGTGTATTTTATAGCTCCAGCCAACTGGGATTCATTTGGCAAAGGTAGCTATTCTTTTGAACCAGCAGATAATAAAAGAAAATCTGTTCTAACAGAAAAACAATAGAGGAAAAATCTACTTTCACGATATATAAATGGCTTCGAGCTGACAAAGAAAAGAAGCAGAAGGTACCCCGCAAAAACAATTACCAACGCTGACTACGCCAATGACATAGCGTTACTGGCGAATACATCCAACCAAGCTGAAACACTACTGCATAGTTTGGAACGAGCCACCACAGGCATTGGCCTCCATGCCAATGCACATAAAACTGAATATATGTGTTATAACCAAACAGGTGACATTTCCACACTAGATGGAACCTCTCTGAAACTAGTAGACAAATTCACCTACCTAGGAAACAGCGTCTAATCAACTGAAAAGGACATCGACACACGGCTAACGAAAGCATGGACAGCTATCAATAGGCTCTCGATCATATGGAAATCAGACCTGACCGATAAAATGAAACGCAGTTTCTTCCAGGCAGCAGTTGTATCAATACTGCTATATGGATGCACTACTTGGACGCTTACTAAACGGCTGAAGAAGAAGTTAAATGGCAATTACACAAGAATGCTGTGAGCAATATTGAACAAGTCCTGGCGGCAACACCCCACAAGGCACCAACTATATGGCCACCTGCCTCTCATCATGAAAACTATACAAGTTAGACGAACCAGACACACAGGACACTGCTGGAGAAGCAAGAACGAACTCATCAGTGATGTTCTCCTATAGACCCCCTACATATGGCCAAGCAAAAGCAGGACAACCAGCTCGAACATACATACAGCAGCTGAAGACCTGCCAAAAGCAATAAATTATAGGGAGAAGTGGCGAGAGAGGGTCAGGGATATCCGTGCTAGCGGCACAACAAGATGATGATGATGATGATGAAGGAGAAAGGGATATGATAATGTTGAACAGTTTTATTTCTAAACTTTACAACTTTCTATCATCTTTCAGTTCATCTTGCTGATAGGATGACAAAAGTGTTTCTGTGGACATCCCTAGCCCTAACCCTAATGCATGGCCAGCAAGATGTATTATATCAACTAGACAATCTTTTTTAGACAAGAAGCTTTTCTTCTTATATTATGAAGTAGGTGAGGGGTAGTTTTTGGGGTGATAATGGGGGAAAGGTGCATCTGTTATCTTTACCACGGGCTTGTTTGCCAAAGATGCAGATTTGGACGGTTTATGTTGGTCCTCATATGGCAAAACCCAAATTCAGATTTCATGGGATGAGGTTGGAATTTCAAAATGTGTCACAACACTTGAACCGTGTGAAAACCTGGATATTTTCTCTATAAGATTTTTAGGGTCTCAAATAATACTTATTGACAAAAATAAAAATCAAAGAAAATGTTTTTACTGTATTTGTCACCTACACTTTCTATTGGTTAATGTATATACATGTGTTTTTGTGTATATATATATATATATATATATATATATATATATATATAAATAAACATTTTTTTTTTGTTTTTTAAATCACAAATGGCAGACTAAAAATGAAGATTAATGTCCAATGTAGTCTCTACTCTTATTTGATCTGGTGTATATATATATATATATAATTCTCTTAATACCCTGTCTGGTAGCAAAAGCAGCTTGGTAGTGCCAGTACCGCCTTGAGCTAGTGAAACTGTGTTATCACCCCTGGTTGATGGCTGATGAGGACAGGGTATTGCACGTGCTTTCACACGTTGTATGATGAAAAAAAATAAAAATAAAAAAATATATATTTAAAGGCACACTTAGTGTAATGCTAATCATCTTAAGTGTTGCACTCCCTACTTAATGGATTCGCCCTCCTCCATAAATAGACGTCAACGAGAGCGTAAGATGGAGTGCACCAATCAGCGTGACACAATCACGTGTGATACCATTTGCGTAGTGGATGGATAGTCACTACTCCACTGGACTCTTAGCTTCCTATCAAATAACTACTGTTTAACCAGGTTCACTTGTATCTTGTTTCTGTTTCTTGAATATATGTTTTTCTATCAAACCTTTGATGTTCCCCATGTCTTTCTTTGGTCAGCCTCACAACAATAGGAAATGGAATTAGAAACCTGAGTTTATGCAAATTTCTTTCTGAAAGGAATGAATCTATCTGTTCTTTCCTCTTTCAGTTAGTAAGGCAGGCTGGCATTTTTAGCCTAGATGTGGCAACCAGTCTAGGAAAAGGAAAACTATGAATTCAAATCAGTTGTACTCCACTTAAAGATTGATGTTGTATCACATCCTGTTTGCGGAAGAGGAGTTGAGTAAATTCATAAATGAATAAAATTTATTTTTGCAGAAAATATTTTCAGATACATGGTTTATTACCAATAAGTTAAGCCTATTACACTTTTCATAAGCTTTTCCAGTGGTCCAATATTTTGTCTCCGTACGGATCAAAATTGTTTAAGAAATGTTCTGTATTTATAATGTCCATAGATGTATAGAGTCTAAAAACTTTTGGTCAACAGACATCATTGTCAAGCAAGATATTGTGAAGAGTTAAGGACCCATATTTTCATATTGTTGACCATAGCGTTGATAGTATTATTTCATTAGCAACATATACTTGCATTGTATATATATATATATATATATATATATATATGTAGAGAGAGAGAGGGAGAGAGAGAAACTGTAATTTGCAGCAAGTTGATTTTTAAGCCTGAAAAAAATCTTTAAAAAACTAACAGTTGAATAATATGACAAACCTTTAGTGATCAACATGTGGAACATTACTTTTAACAATCGATATTCACTACTTATTGTAACTCCAGCGGGTTGACTCAAACATTTCAAACTTATACTTAAATTTGCTCTGCATACTAAATAAATTAACACAGAGATTAATATAAATTAATAAAACTGTAATACAAATTCAGTATTATATTAATGCTATATCATACGCTATTCTGACAGCTGATGCCCCGACTGTAAACACTAACAGGAATATCACTGCATTAAGATAGCCAGTCAGACAACTACAGTATGTTGTTTATCTGCGCAATTTCATGATAATGATAGCACACTGGATTGTAAATTCATATGAATATAAGTTCTAATGTTTGGGTTTTGGGTTTGGGTTCTTTGTTTAATGGCATATCAACCTTTGTAGGTTATTTAATGCCAAAGCCATTCTCCTAGAAGAACAGTTGTGGTACTATTTAACAGCTGAGAGGATAAGGGGGTGTACTATAACCACAATTCACGCCATGTGCGAAATAGACATATAATGTTCATAATGATAGAACATAGGAATCTCGAAATTACGAAAAACACGTAACGACTTCTTGTTCCGGTACAAAACCTTTTTATTAACGTTGAGTTAAAGGTTTTGACATAAGGAGGAGAGACACAATCTGGCTATGCTGTCTTATTCATTTAGCCCCTATCTCGAGCGGCCCCCATAGGGCGCAAGTTCGCCTCGCATCTGCGAGCTCCAAAAGTCGATCCTCCTCGTTTGGCGTCTAGTATTCAACTCTCCAACTTTCTTCAAATCTCCCATAAACCTCCGCGCGCTTCTGTTGCATGACGTTACCCGCACCCTGTCACCCTGTTTCATCATCTTGGGCTATTGTGACATCTCTGAGTGGTAAGTCCGCCCTGCGCGCGTGTTACCACCTACATCAAGGTTTGCACCGAACTAACCCATGTGCTGAGCCAAAAAGTTCTCAGCCAAACTAAACTCAAAGGCATGAACTGAAATCGCTTGGCCATTACATTACAAGGGTTCATACCTTTCCCAAGGGTATTTGCCCGAAAGTGAACGTAATAGCGTGACTGGAGTACGAACTCGCTTTCTACGATTCCGCAGTCCATCGCTTTAACCATTACACCATGAGGACTGCCAAGTTCTAATGTGTAAGATTTGCAAGTGTCATTCTGACTTCAAAGAAAAATTATGAACACCATACATTCCTTGGGTAATGATGATTTAATGAGAGAATGGTAGTTTGATGATTAAACACACATTATTACAGTAGATTATTAAGGCACAGAATTTTAAATAAAGGTTAGTTGAAGGTTACTTTAATGACAGTTAAAACCTTTATTCTAAGACACTGTAGTATGATTTTACTCATGCAATCCTTACTGATAGATTAGGGCTATTATATGTATAATATAAATGTATTGCTATAAATAGTACTTCAGATGTTCATTAAAAACAAAGAAAAGGATTATCAGTGGGTAAGAATACAGCAAGCATTACTGATAGAATAACATTATTATATATGTAATATAAATGCATTGTTTTTGGTTTTTATTATAGAAATGCATTGAAAATCAATTGAACCTTTCAGTGGTCAGAAAATCAGAAGATTACTGCTAAGAAAACAAGGGTATTATATGCATTATATATATATATATATATATATATATATATATATATATATATATATATATATATATATACGTTCCCCCACCCAGGATTGTTGAGCACTCTGGCAAAGGAATTAACAGCAACCACTCACATAATGCAAAGCTCTTTGAATGAATTGAGCACTCTGGTATCTGGTTTGGCAAAGTGTAAACAAACAAAAGCTACCACATGATACCATATAATTCCCCAGCTGATGAGTGATATGATACTAAGTCTAATGTAAAGTTGGGTGGGTTTCGATCCCAGCTTGAAGCGTCCTGCGTCTCTAGCCACACTGAAGAGTTGTGATACAACAAAACAGTCTGTCTGCGGATGACAATATATATATAAGCTGTATCCATTTATCAGAATTTTAAAATTATGTCAAATATATGGTTGCTTTTATCCTGATTGTTAATGGGAAGTTCTGCTTAATGCTACTCCGAGACATGAATTTAGAGGAATTTTTTTTTATTTCATTTTATTTTTGTTTTTATCATTGCCAGAACAAGACCTTGCCACTATGGCTGCATGAGAATATCAAATTCATGATCATCTCACAAGACCTCAATAAGCAATGATAAATTTATATTTTGTTTTCCAAAACTCAACTAACCTTATGTACAAAGCAATTACCCCAGGATTCAACATTTTGTGGTATTTCAAAGAAACATACCAAGAAAAATATCCATGAAATAACAAAGAGCTTTACTCAGACACACACACACACACACACACATATATATATATATATATATATATATATATATATATATATATAGTAACTGAAAAAAACTCAACCATGGTAAAATTATCATTATAAATTTATTTCAGTGAAGAATATAATCTTTTTCTCATCAAATAACATGCACACTTAATTTAAGGGTGAAAACAGCAAATATGGATTACGGTATATATATATATATATACATGAAAAATAGAATAGAATAAAATAAAGGGTTCATGCGAAAATGAAAGGGAGTCAAAACAATAGAACGTATTAAAAGATGCAATCCTAATGGGAATAGCCATACATCGAGCGCTCACATAGATCAACATGAAATACCTCATAAATTCTATACACAAATAATCCACATACATTGACTTTGGACGACAACGGGATATTGCTTATATATATATATATATATATATATATATATATATATATATATATATATAAGAATATAAGAATAAACAATTGTTTAAAAAGTGTTTTATAAATAAAAAAGTGCTCAGGGGTGTTTGAGCACTCTAGCGAAGGAATTCATTGCTACCACTTGAATAATGAAAAGCTCTTTGAATGAATTGAACACTCTGGTATCCGGTAAGGTACAAAAATTTACACAAACGAAAGCTACTACTTAATGTCTTATAATTCCTGAGCTGACGTGGTTCGCTTGTTGGCTGAGCAGTATGATACTTGGAGTAACCTAAAGTTGGGCAGTTTTCAATCCCAGCTTCAAGTGTCCTATGTGTCTAGCCACACTGAAGAGTTGTGATACAATGAAACAGTCTGTCTCTTTGGATGACTATATATATATATATATATGTATATATATAATCCGGGCCATTGGCCTAATGAGTAGAGTGTTTGCCAATGGTCCAGGAGATTGGGGTTCAATCCCAGGTTAAGTCATAACAAAGACTCAAAAAATGGTACTTGATGCCACCTTGCTTAGCACTCAGCATTATAAGGTAAGGATCAAGGGTAAAGTGGACCAATCCTGGAAATGGAGTAGCCCCCTCCCCTACACCTCGGTGTAGTAGCTATTGAAAAGGAAGTTTTCGGGTCACCCTCGACTAAGGTCACCAACTTTACTGATATATATATGCACACACACACACACATGTGAATGAATGTGTGTGTGTGTGTATGTGATGTGACACAATGTCAATTTTTTAAGTTTGAGTTTAACAGGTTTGAATTCAGAGTTTTCCTTCTCCTAGACTATTTACCCATAGCTGGTGGGAGAAGAGTTGGATTCATATCTTTATCTAGAGTATTAGTGCTATGCAAAATGCAAACAGCCTTCCCGAGGGTTTACTGTGTCCATTTCCTAGGAGAATAACCATTACACCATATAGCACCTCTCTCTCTCTCTATATATATATATATATATATATATAGATGCACATATGGTCTAACAGTTATCATTGTAAAGAAACGAACTCAAGACAAGTTCACATCCTCAGTGAGACTGTATTTCATTTCATGCTAAAGAAAGACAGGAACCTGATATAAGGAAAAGAAATATATACATATATATTTCTTTTCCTTACTGTCAATGTTTTGATTAATTGATGTCAACCCAACTAGGGTTAGGGAATTGTGTCCATTTTTTATGCTAACATTTTTGTGTAATTTTTAAAGAGGTTTTGCAAACAGTCATCTATCAAGTATTCCTCATATAAATAATTTGCAAACATATTTGACCCATAGATGGAACACTAGTTGGTACTACCACACCTAGTGAGGGTGGAGCTGAGAGTAATGACTATGAAAGGGTACTCTATACTCCCTAGATCTCCAGAATTGGAGCCTCACCGCCAGATGCATCATAATGTCATATCCAGGATACCACATCAGGGTGTGATCTTTTCAAGTATAGTGGTGGTGGTGGTGGTGGTGTTAGTGATGGCATGTTGGCCTATAATTCCGGATGTTTTGACTGTGACTCTTGCTACGACAGCCCCTGTCTGTTTTAAATAAAGTGTTTGCATTTTGGATGGTATTTTGAGTTTTATTTCTGATGCAAGACTTTAGGTTCACTCACCTTGATAGAAAAAAGGAATAAATTTGAAATCAAAATCTGATTAATGTTGTTCAGTCAATTCTATGGCACACAGCTGCACCATTCTTCGGTTATCAGCTCATCCAAGAAGTGTGTGCCTGGACCCACACAAGCCTTCACCACTATAAACACATCATGTGTACATCATGTCAAACATGTGGTCGGCCAGACACGTGGCCTGCAGAGCTTTTTAAAAGACTTTGTTAAAATTTCAATTTTTTACAGAAAATATCTTCTTATTCCAGAGAAAAAAAATCTCAGCATTTCCTAATTTCTAATGCAGATGTTTATTCAGATGGTCTTTGGTAGTGAAAATGGTTAACGATCCTTAAGCATAAAAATTACCTTTGAATTTTTCAGTAGTGTAGCCCACCTGATGATGAGCCATGTCACCTCATGTGGCCCACTTATCGAAAAAAGTTACCCTTGACTGGTGTAGTCCAACTGTTTATATCTTTAACCATCCTGTTCAGCTCTAATTTCAAGATTGATAGAAGAGCCCACTATATATATATATATATATATATATATATCATCATCATCATGTAGCGCAATCAGCACAGATATCACTGACCCTCTCTAGCCACCCCTCCCTATCATCCATTACTTTCTGCAGGTCTTCAGGGTTACATCCTGTATTGTCACAGAGCCGTTGTATGTTGGTTCTAGCTGGTCTATGTGAAGGGGTCCACAGGAGTACATCCCTTATGAGCTCGTCCCTACTTCTCCAGTCGTGTCCCGCATGACTGGTTCGTCTAACTTTGATAGCTTTCGTGATGAGTGGTAGGTGGCCGTACAGCTGCTACTTTGTGAGGTGTTGCCTCTAGGACTTGTTCAATATTGCTCGCAGCACTCTTGTATAGTTGCTGTCAATCTTTTTCTCCATTCCTTTAGTTAGTGTCCATGTAGTGCATCCATATAGCAGTATCGACACGACTGCTGCTTGGAAGAAACTGTGTTTTATTTTATCGGTCAGGTTTGACTTCCATATGTCCATACCTTTGCTAGTCGCATATTGATATCAGTCTCAGTTGATGAGACACTGCTTCCTTGGTAGGTGAACTTAAACACTATTAAAAAGTAAAGTAAAGTTGGCAACCTTTGTCGAGGGTGACCTGAAGACTCCTTTTTCAATAGCTACTACACAGTAGTGTAGAGGAGGGTGTTACTCCATTCCCTGGAATGCTTCATTTTACTCTTGATCCTTACCTTATAGTGCTGAATACTGAGCAATGTAGCATCAAGTACCTTTTTTTGAGTCTTTGATTTGACTCGACCTGGGATTGAACCCTGGTCTCACGGATCATTGGTGAACACTCTACTCATTAGGCCAGCACTAATAACATAACATAAACAAAATTTCCAATAATAATCTGTTATATATGCATTTACCAACACCGCCAAACGAGCAGGGTGTGGCACAAGGTCAATTTTTAAGCAGAGTTTAACAGGTTTAAATTCAGAGTTTTCCTTCTCCTTGATCAGTTGCTGTACCAATGTTAAAGAACCCAGCCTGCCCTGTTATTTACCCATACCTGGAGGGAGGATAATTGGATGCATACCTTTTCAAAAGGTATTAGCACTATGTGAAATGTAATCAGCCGAGTCCAGGATTTGAACTCATGAAGCGGTGTCCATTTCGTACAAGGAAAACAATTGCACCATGAGCACCTGTTATATAGATATATATTATTAACAACTAATTCAACCACATTGAAAAAAATTTAAACAACCTCGTTATCTAAACTGTTATAAACGGCTCTTAAAGAATTAGAACGATAATTAATAAGAAGAATAGTAATCAAATTACATCTGAAGCTGGCGTATATGTCAAGCAAAATTTACATAGGAGTGACTTCTAGGATGATCAAAAAAATATTTATAAACACATCCGAGATTTCAGATCGGGTGATTTTCATAATGCTTTTGTCGAACATAACTTAGAAAGCAAACAGTTTTAATTTAAAGATTCCAAAATGTTAAGTTACCGTATTTGATGGTATATAAGACGTACAAATGAATACGACACACTCGAATTCCAACAGGGCAAATCAAGAAAATTTTTTCGTAAAATAAAGTACTAATATTAAACATGATAAAATTAATATAATGAATATTATCAATGAAAACTTTTAATCTGCATAATAACCTTTTAAATAATGACAATAGGTATGTAGCTGAATTTCAAACCATTATTTTGTGCGGGAATTGTTTTGCCATTGGAATTTTGAAATTATAAATTTCATCCAATGAGAACGACCCATGACATTCTGCCCGGGCACACCTCCCCGGGCACTATAAAACGCAGTGCTAACCACGCTCGCTCTCTCTTTTCTTTTCTCATTCCTCTTAGCTGGCAGCTAGGTAAGACCAGCCAACACGAGAGATAACATTTCTCTCTCCAACTCAGGACGATTCCAACAGCAGACAGGGACTATCCATCTCGAGAGAGCACACTTCAACATTTGTTCCTCTGCATACCTTAGGAGCCCATTTCCTGGTCAATTATTTCTCCCTCCTAAACCAAATGGACCCGCTGCCTCTGGCTAAGCACTAAACTCCCGCATAATCATTTTCTTCAACTCACGGCATAAGGAAAACTTCCTCTCAAGCAGTCATTAAACTACTAGATTGAAAGCCATCAGTATCTATGCGTTCATTATTTGTTTTCCTTCTATAAAAATAACAAGAGGCAACAGAACGATACAACGTCAACTACCATTTATGCCAAAATGGTTATATCATCTGCCCTCATGTTATAGGTATACGAAAATTACTCTAAAGTCTAAGCAAATAGGAATTGCCAGGTAACTAATTTCAGCTGGTGAACGCGAATTTTAAACCTACATATAGATATAAAACGCTGGGGAATCTTAAAAGATATTTTGAGTAAAAAACAAAAACCGCGCCGTCAAATACGATAAATACATAATAATCCTCCCAGAAAGATTGTTGAACTTAGAATTATTTCTAATTATAATACTATGAAACGAAGACCAATATTTTTTTCAACTTATTTCTATCTTTGGTTAAATTAGCTAAGTTAGTTTTCATTAATTTTAACTTAATTATACTGACATTCAATATTTTTGCTATGATTTTAAATCAACAAACAAAGATGCTATTAGTAAAAACAGTTTTTGAATAGAAAGAAATGACATCGGTCTAGTTTGAAATGAAATGTGATTAATGCTCAACAGCACACCCATAAGAAAAAGGAATTTTTTTCCTTCTTTTGTTTTATTCTTTCATTTGAAAATTATTTTTTTTTAAATGAATTAAAGATTAATTACACAGGCCTCGTCAATATAGATTGAACGGTTTACAAAGTTCATATAAAGAATACACCTTCTGAGTATCTTGTTTTTCATATATTATATTTAAAGAGATATAAGTGTATGTGTGTGTGTTTATATATATATATATATATATATATATATATATATATATATATATATATAAAGAGAGAGAGAAAGAGAGATAAAGAAGGATATCCATATGTATATATATATATAATCAAAAATTTTTTAAACAACCTTTATATCCAGACAGTACATTCGACAGGGGCTGTAGAATACACTGACTGCATCGCTGCCGATGGGCAAGAACCTCCAACCCAACAAGTGTCCAGGAAACGACACTAAACAATATCATGTGGAGTACCCCTTCATTGCCATCACTCCCAGGTCCACTCTGGCCTGGAGTAGTAGCACCTGAAAGGGTCCTATCCATCTTTATACATATATATATTAAATATATATAATTTGTAAACATAAATCATCAAAGTTAAATAGTTCCTAGTATTGCTATGTATCACAAACAATTCAATTAAACATAAGTCATTTGTTTACACACAGTTAAATAATCAAACAGTTCTATTTCTAACAATTCAATTTAGCATCAGTCATTTATTTACACTCAGTTTAAATGTCAAGCAGTTCTATTTGACCTATAGATAGGGTGGTATCAGTTGCTACCACTATATATGATTGCCTTCCCATATATATATATATATATATATATATACCCAACCATACCTTAACTGGAAGGACGTGATGATTGGTCAGTCTTTAAATAGAATTAAAACTGATTTAAATTCAGATTTTTCCTTCTCCTAGAGTGATTGCCTAACCAAGGTTAAAAGACTAAGCCTACCCTACTATTTATTGATAACTAGGGAAGAAGGATTCATGCCTTTCCTAAGGACATTACAATGAAGTGAAATGCAAACAGCTTCATCCAGGATTTGAACTCAGGTTGCTGATTCCATTTCCTTTGATAATGTCCATTATGCAAAGTGTGACAGTATATATATATATATATATATATATATATATATATATATATATATATATATATATATATATATATATATATATATATATATATATACACACACTGTCGAACTTTGCATAATGGCCATTATCAAAGATATATATATATATATATATATATACATCCACACATACACATATACACATATAGTACTTCTTATTTGAACAAAGAGGTAATTTGCTTCTGATTTTAAGGTTTTGAAAGTTAAAATCATTTTATAAAAGGAACCCCATTTTATTACAATCAACCTAACTAGCAGTCTTGTTGGCTCAGGAGATGGGGGCTGGGCCCTTCTGAAAATCACTGGATAACTCCCTTCCCTCTTAACCAGTGAATCTGATACAAACAGGAATTTCGATTCTAGATAGAAATATGGGCAAATGAATAAAGAAGGAAAAAAAACAAAATCAAAGTTAAACGGGAAACTAAAAATTCCCTGATGTGATGTTTTATCTTGAACAGATTGTAAACAGATTGTTTTTTTTTCTTTTATCTCTTTTTCCTAATTATTGTTTGAAGTCTCAGATCATCAATGATTTGAAAGATTTAAACTGATTATCAAAGTAGGTGGAACCAAAAAAAAAATAGCAACTGAAAATTGAACATAAATGAATATAGTACGCCTCTGCAGTAACAAAGTTCAAATCTTGAAACTCATAAGGCTCTTCTATTCATGAGCCTTCCTCCCTTACACTTAATGAATGGGTCCCGACTTGCTACACCCTAGTGACAAGCTTAATAACAAGTCATACAGTAATTTATGCTAAATTTCTAGAAAATATATTTTTTTAAATAGAATATTGCTTTTACGAACATTGTCCTATCAAAAGTACTGTCTATAAGTATTGAAACAAGAAAAAAATTTGTTTTTTTACTGTCTAGAAAGGTCATTCAACCAGTAAGAGTCAGATAAATAAGACAGCTTTTTATTATTTTTCAATAGAGTTCCCCATTGACATCAATGCATTTGGTCCAATGATGTTCCAGCCTTGCACTCCCATCATGATAGAAGGTGGCATCCTACCCTCCAAAAACTCTTCCACAGCACATATGACTTCATTATTTCCAAAATAGCAACCATGCAGGTCGGATTTGAATTTAGAAAACAGAAAGAAGTCAGATGAAGCTAAGTCTGGCGTGTAGGGGAGATGGAGTTGAAATTCAAAGCCACAGTTGGCTGCTTTAGCTACTACAACCTGAGCAGTGTGAATGGGAGCATTATCCAGGAGCAAAATCACACCTGCCCTCAGTTTGATAGCTTTAGACAGTCATCTCAATTCTGATGCATAATACTATCCATTAACAGTTTTCCCCATTTCCAAATAGTCTATCATGATTACATTTTCAGAATCAAAAAAAGAAGCCAGATACTTACGACAATATCACAGGGCCACAGCCACATGATGCCTGTGATGGTGCAATGATTTCATAGGAAGTCCCATGGCCCCTGGCTTTGAATTCAGAGTTTTCCTTTTCCTAGACTGATTGTCTTACCAAGGCTAAAGAGCCTAGTCTGCCCTTCTATTTACCCATAGCTCGAGGGAGAATAATTGGATTTATACGTTTCCTGGTTGGTTGGTTGTGTTTTATGACATATCAACCCTTCTGGGCTATCTAATGCCAAATCCTGTTGATACATATTATATATATATACATATATAACTCTCTCTCCCCCTCTCTCTCTCGCTCTCTCTCTCTCTCTTCTCTCACTCTCTATATACATATATATGTATATGATTTATGAGTAAATAGGTTGTAGGTAACTGTTGTAGGTGACTCCCCTATGACCAGAATAATGGACTTACCCAAAGAGAATATTAACCAAGAACTAAACTGGTAGTCCAGGAGTGGTAGCAGCAGCCGTAGTAAGCATCTTGCTTGTCTTTGTGTACGTTGAACCAAGGAGAACCCTCCTCAGAGACTTTTTGGATACATTTGTGTGACACTCATATCTTCGTGTTGAGTTATTTATTTATTGACCCTTAATAATCGGTCATAACAGTAACATTATTTTAAAACAAAACAGAGCTCATTTGTTTTTACACAGTTGAATAGTTTCAAGTATTCTTATCTAACATTAGTAATTCTATTTATCATGTATTCCTATCTAATTCAATATTAATCCTTTGTTCACACAGTTAATAATATTAATCATTTGTTTGTATACTGTTGAAATGATTTCAAGGAGTGCTATATCAAGGCAATTAACCCTCAACCACTGCCTTCAAGTACAGAGTTGAGTACTTGTTGGCCACAAGAGTAATTCAAAGAATACAGTTGCGACAATCCTATATATGCTAGGGCTTGACAAGACCAGCCAAATTTTCCGTTTGGGCCTCTCCAACCCTCTGCCTAGCTCAGCAAGGGCTAAAGTGAAGTGTTGTGGGTCACTTGGCCACAGTAGTTGCCTGTTCAAAGACTGCTCAACCACCAGGTATTCAGTCCTCAGGCATTACGCGTTGCCACCCACAGCCAACAGTCAAGCCTCATTGAGAGTGAGAGGTCTTACCTCTCTGCAGAGGTGCAGTCAGCGTATTCTACTGCCCTAGTTGACAGGACAGATGACTTTCGTGAGGGTATTAGCACAAAGTGAAAGGCAAACAGCCTCATTCAGGTTTTGAACTCAGGGAGCCAACTCCACTTTTCTTAGACGTTAACCAGTACACTACAAGTGCCTTCTACTTACAGGTTCTCTTATTGACAAAATAACTTCAATAAAGATTTTAGTCAGATTTTTCTTTTTTATAGAATAGATCGACAGGGTGGTTGAAAAGTAATTCCCTGTTTTACTTTTTTTTCATATCTTATATCTTTCTCACAATTTATCTCCTTGAAACAATTTCTTTTCTTTTCAAGAAATGTTTATTTGGATTTTTATCTTCAGGTTGAAGATTCTCTTGATCACAGAAATAAATCAAAACAGTTTAACACTGTATACTTTATTATCAGCACATTTCAAATAGGCTCATTAACCATTACCTCAACTCCTCCGTCATCAAGACAATGAATTTTTCAATGGATGATCTTGCTGATTGATGGTATCTTGTTAATGCTTCTTTTCTTTTTTTATCTGGTTTATCAGAACTCAATTCTTTATCAAAAGATTTTCTTTTTTTTTGTCAACTAATTTTAGTCTTTATTTCCTTCCATAACTGAAAAACTGTCTGATTTCTTTAGTTTGATTTTTTTTTCTTTTGTTGCCCATAAATGAATTTTTAAAAAAAAGAAAAGAAAAAAATGTTATTATCTATGTCAAGATCAAATTTCTCTGAGGTTTCATTTAAATTTTTTTTTTATCTTTTAGTGTGTGCATTATTTTCCCATTTGGTTTTTGGAGTGGGAGGAAAAAAAAGAAAAGAAGATAAAAAGGTTTTAAAAAATTCAGGCAAATTGCTTTTCTAACAAAAAAAATTTCTAAAATAAAATGGAAAAAAAAAATTATTAACAGTTGAAATATTTTGGATTATCATTTTAAAACTTGTTTATAATAAAAATTCAAATCTAACCTAATTACTTTTTAAACTAATACCAGGACACACAAGATCATACTGTGGAGAGTCCCTCTTGTTGTAGTGGCTAAAGTGCTGGAGTGTGACATTGTAGTAAACAAGTTCAAACTCCACTTGTGCTATTACATTCAGTTTTGGCTGGTTTGTTTTACAGCGTATCAACCCTTTTTTTTGGGTTATTTAACGCCAAATTAAATTTCAAACAATTCAGTTTAGTATAAGAATAGTTTTTGTTTACAAACCATTTAATGTCAAAACAGTTCAGTCAAATTTCAAATCAGTTCTATTTCAAACAATTCAGTTTAGCATAAGTATGCTGTTTCAATGTCAAAAACAGTCCTATTTCAAGCAATTCAGTTTAGCTTTTTGTTTGTTTGTTTGTTCAAGTTTATGGCATATCAACCTTTGTAGGTTATTTAATGCCAAATCTATTTTTATACAAATGAATAGTTCTATTTCAAACAATTCAGCTTAGCATAAGTACACAGTTTCAATGTCAAAAACAGTTCTCTTTCAAACAATTCACTTCAGCATAAGTGCACAGTTCAGTTCTACATAAAAATTGTTCTATTTCAAGCAATTCAGTTTAGCATTAGTATACATATGTATATGGGTAAACTACCAAATTTTCACTATATTGGGAAAGTATTTTTAGCAGGGGCTTTAAAGGGTAATTTCAAACAGTTTTCTAGTTCAGATACAGATTCAAAAAGATAATACAGATGGGAAAGTTTTAGAAAACAAAATTTATATAAGAGAAACGAAAGGATAGAAAAGATAAAATGTAGCAAATTTGTGGGAATTTGTCTGAGAGAGAATGTCTGATAAACAAATTTTTGTAGTTTTTGTGGTTTCATTAAACTTTTGGATGATTTTTCAACTTTCGTTTATTTTTTGTTGAGTTTTCTTTTAATTTGACTTTTAGTTGAATTTTTGGGTTTTGTTGTTCAGTTGAATTTAAGTGAATTTTCTGTTTCATAGTTGAATTTCTTGGAGAGCTCTTTGCCAATTTAGTTACTTTCTAACAATCGAAGGAGCAAGTTACAAATACCTTTCTGCTGGCCATTTTTTTTACTGCTTCACAGGCTGATATCCGAGGATGCACTAAAGTTTTGGAGTAGTTGTCAACAAAAATGGTAGCAGTAGCTCTTGGTGCCTTATCATCTAGGCCCACTTCTTCCTTCTCCACTTTGAAAGCTTAATTTGCCACATATGGTCAGTTTTATACTATTGCTAGTAATAAATTTTTATAACTCCAACAAATGGACATGCCAGCAAAGATTTACATTGGCTCTATGGATACCATCTGGAGGACCTACTTAGAAATTCAATTAACAAAACAAGAAACTGCTCAAATACAAAATAATTGAGGTTCTAATATTTATGAAGTTTTAAAGTGGCCACTTTTTCTTATATATCACTTGCACAAAATTGCCCGTGGTGTAATGGTTATCGTCGCAGGAATTGGACATGGTGACACGAGTTCAAATCCTGGACTGATTGCATTTCACATAGCACTAATACCCTTGGGAAAGGTATGAATCCAATTATTCTCCCTCTAGCTATGGGTAAATAGTAGGGCAGACTGGGTTCTTCAGCCTTGGTGAGGCAACTAGTCTAGGAGAAGAAAAACTCTAAATTCAAACCTGTTAAACTCCGCTTAAAAAAATTGACCTCGTGTCATATCCTGCCCGAGCGGAGAGGTTGGGAAAAACAAATTTGGAGGTGCCCATGGTGTAATGGTTACCGTCCTAGGAAATGGACACGGCGACATGAGTTCAAATCCTGGACGAGACTGATTGCATTTCACATAGCACTAATACCGTTGGGAAAGGTATGAATCCAATTATTCTCCCTCCCGCTATAGGTAAATAGTAGGGCAGACTAGGTTCTTCAGCTTTGGTGAGGCAACTAGTCTAGGAGAAGGAAAACTCTGAATTCAAGCCTGTTAAACTTTGCTTAAAAATTGACCTTGTGTCACATCCTGCCCGAGCGGAGGGGTTGGATAAATATGATCACTTGCACAAAATTCAGTGAATTACCTGTTCCACTTGTGATTAAACTTTTATATTTAAGTTCTATTTTGGATCCTGAATGGGAAATATTTTTTTTAATTTGTAAGGTTTTTAGTTTGTATTGTATAGATTTTTAACAAATATTCTCATTTATCAGTGTTTCATTTTTTTTAAAACTATTCTTGATATAAAGTTAGGATAAAATAAATAGTGCTTATTTTGAGTTAAAAGTGAATTTATTTTAAATGAAGACTCAGTTTCATCACCAAACAAGAAATATATAATTTTAAAATTATTCTCTATTTACATATTTAGTAAAATATTTAGTCTGAATGTTCAGTGCTTAACCAAAACATGAAATTTAAACTTCATATATACTTGATATTATTGTCTTAACAGATTTTAAGCAAAACAACATCTTGTAAGTTTTTAGCCTTTGCTTTCATGTTAAAAAAATTAGCCTATAAAATACTTTTAAATAATCCAAAGCTATGCAATCTTAATTTTAACAGCTTAGTGAATAAGGTATATCATAAATGTTAAATTATTCAAAGGAAGATATCCATGATAAAATTTTTTCTCCTAAAATATTAATTTTTATACACTTATACAAATTTGTATCTTCATCTTAGAAAACAAAAAGTGATGATCCAGACACATACCAACCAAGAGATTATCAGTTTATAAAGGACTCCCTGTAGAATAATAAACATAACATCAGCTTCTAAGAACATCAGATGTGCATAGTCTGTTCACCTTACATAAAAAGGTATATCAGTGGTCCAAACATCAGGACAGAGAAGAGAGAGAGTTAGGAAACTCTTTGCAATCAGCATGTCTTAATGATCATGACCAATCTTTTTTATAAAAGTTAATATTTTCTAAACAAATATAAAAGTAAAGTAGGCAGCCATAGTCGAGGGTGACCCGAAGGCTCCCTCTTCAATAGCTACTACAGAGAGGTGTAGAGGAGAACGCTACTCCTTTCTCTAGATTGCTCCACTCTACACTTGATCCTTACATTATAATGCCGAGTGTTAAGCAAGTAGGCATTGAGTACCATATTTTGTGTCTTTGGTATGACTCAACCTGTGATTTAACCCAGGTTTCCCGGGCCATTGGCAAATACTCTAACCATTATGCCATACCAAGACTTTATTATTTTTGCTGGAATATTAAATAATCCAAACAGATATCATTAGGTATTATCAAATACCAAACTCTCCAGTACTGAAACTCTGTAACCAAAAACATGAATATGTTTAAGTCTAAAAATAAATACACCTCTTATAATTATTTAGGCAATTTCCTTTTTGTTACACAACTCAAAAGATTTTCGCAGACCTAGGAAAAATAGAAAGCATAACATAAGTTTACCAGGAGGCATATTCAGTGTAATCATAGGAAATGGAGCTGGCAACCCAAGTTCAAATCTTGGGCAAGACTATTTGCATTTCACTTAATGCTAGTGCCCATAGGAATGGCATGAATTCATCTCTTTCCCTCTCAGCTATGAATAAATATTAGAGCAGACTGAGCTCTTTAGCCTTAGTTAAGTAACCAGTCTAGAAGAAGGAAAACTCTGAATTCAATCTAGCTTCACTCAGCTAAAGAAGTGATCAAGTGTCCCACCCTATGCATGGTGGAGAGATTGGATAAATACAAATATAGGCTTAGAGGGAAAAAAATAAAACAAAAAGAAAATATAAAGTTGATTAAAAATGAAAATATTTTCAATACACTGTAATAAATATTGAATGTTTCTGTCAACTTCTGAACAGTACAAAAACAGAAAATAAATTGGCTCATTAATTTTCTTTCTATTTTGTCTGGCCTTAAAAATCATGAATAAATTAACTGGACATTTTTATTCCCATCATGCTTTGCAGCTGGCAAAATTTAGTCAATGAAATTTACTTTAATTGACTGTCATTAATTAAGAGATTTAATCAATAACCTAATCACCATTCTGATTCAAATTATTAGAGAGAGAGAGGGAGAGAAGGAGAAAAGAATTTAAAGACTTAGAGACCACCAGGTAAGGTATTAAATGAGATACATCAGAGAGAAACTGGATTATCTGCCCTTGTTTCGAGGATGAAAAGATGCAAAGGTCTTTTTTCTTCTGCAAGTTGGTTGTTTTAAGGCATCTTAATTCTTTTTAGCCCAAAATCTATCTTAGTTTTTCTCCCCCAGTTGTATGGATTCAAGTATTCATAGCTAATACTAACAATTTATACCCAATTTGACTTAGTGGGTAGAGTGTTCACCAATAGTCTAGGAGACCTGGGTTCAATCCCAGTTTGCATCATACTAAAAACTTTTAAAAGGGTACTTGATACCTCCTTGCTTAACACTCAGCAATATAAGGTACGTATCAAGGGTAAAGTGAAGCAATCCAGGGAAAGGAGTTGTGCCCTCTCCGACACCTCAGTGAAGTAGCTATCAAAAAGGGAGCCTTCTGACTACAGTCGCCAACAACTAACCAATATGGGGAAAGTTGCCATGGTGTAGCAGCTAACACGCTGGACTGTAACATCCAGGTAAGTGAGTTCAAATTCCAGTTGTGTTATTATATTTTCTTTCAGACTAATAACCTTAGTAAAGATATGAACCCCTTTATTCCACAAGCTATTGGTTAAGCAGTATAACTATTATTCTTCTACATGGATGGCTTTGCATTAAATAAGACACAAAGGTTGATATGCCATTAGGCAAAGAAAGCAAACCAATTACATTATTTCTCATAACTGATTACAATAATCGTTTGTAAACAATTATAAGTAAGTTGGCGACTTTAGTCGAGGGTGACCCGAAGGCTTCCTTTTCGATAGCTACTACACCAAAGTGTAGGGGAAGGTGCTGCTCCTTTCTCTGGATTGTTCCACTTTACCTTTGAAATGTACCTTATAATGCAGAGTGTTAAGCAAAGAGATATCAAGTACCATTTTTTGAGTCTTTAGTAAGACTTGACTTGAGATTGGATTCCAGTCTCCCAGGTCATTGACGAACACTTTACAATGAATTATCCTTTATTCAAATAATTTGCTCAGTTATATGGTTTCCGACAGAATGTGGATAAGAACATAATGGTTTGTTTTAATAACATTTTTAATGTGTAATATTTTTGACTATAGAATATGGTTCTGGTATACAAGTAAGTATTGTCTTTTTCTAAAAGAGACTCTGATATAAATTTCTGATAATGACAGTTGTCTAGATGAGATTCCTAAGGTTTTACTGTATCAATTACTTTTTCATAGCAAGAAAAGGAGGTGCATAGGATAATGATTATGGTAGTAAGAAACGGAATCACAGACATGAGTTCAATTTATTCATTAATATTGATAAATGAACTGACTTAATCCCGAGCTCTTTAAAAACACCTCTGTAATAATAATAATGATAATAAAGGACATAGGGAGGTGCACCATGGGCACCTCCCAGAAAAAATATTAGGAGGCATTTATTATCATTGGAAATAGAATCCAAGTTCAAATCCTGGATGAGGCTAATGCCCTTGGGAAAAGCATTACTCTATTGATTCTCTACTAATTATGAGTAAATAACAGGGCAGACTAGGTTCTTTAGCCTGATACAAGTTTAGGAAAAGGAAAACTTTGAATTCAAACCAGTTATACTCCACGTAAAAAAAATGAGCTTGTATTTCATTCTGCTTAAGGCAGAGGGGTTGGGTAAATACACTAAATACATACAGGGTATCTTTTGCCTTTAAAAGAAGGTAAACTCTGAATTGAAACTAGCTTTACTCAACTTTAAAAAAAGTGACCTTATGTGACATCCTGCCTGTGGTAGAGAGGTTGGGTAATTAATATCTTTTCATAGCAAAACATAATTTCTCCTACCCTCATAAAAAAACAAAACAAATATACCCTTGAAAAAGCCCTAAATAATTACAGGGTACTCTTTCTTTAGAGATAATGTTTTTGAATCTAAAATTAACTCAGTAGAAGATTTCTTTTTTCTCTCCTTCTATTATCCTATATATATATATATATATATATATATATATATATATATATATACTGGTTTTGAATCTAAAAAACAACAGAGAAGAATATTTCCTTTTTATATCCTTATATAATCCTATATATATATATACATGTATATATATATATGTATATATTTATAGTGAGGAATAAAACAAAAGATACACCCCAAAAAAGATATTTTTGATGAGCTCAGTACTACAAAAAAATACTCAAATCTCGGCAGCTTATTATTTGGTTCAATTTTTTTTAATTGTTTCTTCAGCACTTATAATAGAATTAATCTTTTGAATATTCATGTTTTCAATTTCTGTAGAGAGTTTACAAAAAATCAATGAACATGTAACCAAACATACAGAAACTCAAAAACTTCCAAATAGGAATCAATTCATCTAACTAAAAACATTACAGTTACAGGCCCAGTTGGCTGGGGCTGTAGAATACACTGACTGCACCTTTGCAGAGAGGCAAGATCTCCCAGTAACGAGTATCCTGAATAAGACACTAAACAATCTGATGGTGAAGCTACAGTAATATGAGACCTTTGAGGAATGCAGAGTACTCCTTCATTGCCATCACTCCCAGGTCCAGGAGTGGTAGCATCTGATAGGGCCCTAACTATAGGTCAAATAGAACTAAATTGCATACTTATGCTAAACTGAATTGCTTGCAATAAGACTAGCAGTTAGGCCTTATAGTTAAAGGGAGGTGTTATATCAGTATGTGGTTGCAAGGAAAGAATGAAACACAGTTTCCAAACAAAGAACATGAAGGCACGTAAAAATTCTAACAATTGTATTGAAAACAAAGAAGAAAAAGGTCAGGTAACTGGGTTTGTATAAACGTGTTGATATGGAATTAAAGAAAGTAAAAAATGTCCTATGCTTAATAGTGGTAGGATTGTTAGACTTATGCATGTGCAGTCAATCAGATGATGCAAGTGCAGAGAGGAGAGGAGTGTTTGGTGATTTACAACTTAGTCGCTTCCTTCAAAGCTGAGAAGAGGAAAGCCAATGTAGGTGATGCATAGTTTCAAGTTTTGCCTATCTCTCAGAGCTGGAGTTCTGGTCTGCAGGTGTTGTTTGCCTTCTTTTGATTTGGCTCAGCTGTCGAGAAATTTGTGTTTTATTGCGTTTTTGTCTTCTGATTGGATCAAATCTGAACCTATGCGTAGAAGCCCCTTTTTCCATTTTGCAGAAAGTCTCAGCACCGATAACATCCAGTGAACGCTCTAGTGGATGTTAATTGGAATCATTATTTTGTGTGTACGATAAGTCAGAAGAGATCTCTTTTGGTCATATAACAGAGGCAACTACATTATCTAGTTTTTTCTTCCTTATCTGATATTACAAGAGTATTTTCTTTACATATTTCCTCTGGCCCAGTTTACTGGGGCTGTAGAATACACTGACTGCACCTCTGCACAGGAATAAGACTCCCTCAATGAGAGTCCTGCATATGGCATTAAACAATCTGATAAGGCTCCAGTAATGCTAGAGCTTTGGGGAATGTGGAGTACCCCTTCATTGATATAATTCCCTGGTCCACTCTAGCCCGGAGTGGTAACATTTGATAGGGTTCTATCTATGGGTCAAATAGAACTAAACGATGTAATTATGCTAAACTGAATTGTTTGAAATTAACTGTTTTTCCATTTAACTATGTGTAAAAAACTGTACTCATGCTAAACTGAATTGTTTGAAATAGAACTGTTTGATCATTGAACTATGTGTAAACAATTGACCGATGATTAATTGAATTGTGAGTGATACATAGCAATACTTTGAAAAATTTAACTTGGTTGCTAAACTGAATTGTTTGAAAAAGAACTGTTTGATCATTCAACTACGTTTAAATAAATGACTTTAATTGAATTGTAAGTGATACATAGAAATACATGAAAATATTAAACTGTGTGCAAACAAATGATTAATAGTAGTTTGGTTAATTTGGGTTTTATGGCATCTCAAGCTTAGTAGGTTATTTAATGCCAAATCCATTTTTATAAAAATAAACAGATTTATTTCAAACAATTCAGTTTAGCATAAGTATGTACGTTGGTTTGTTTGTTTACAGTTTAATTGGCAAAAACATTTCTATATCAAGCTATTCAGTTTAGTCAAACAGTTGTAACTCAAACAATTCAGCCTAGCATAAGTATCATTTTTGCTTACACACAGCTCAATATCGAAACAGTTATATTTCAAACAATTCAATTTAGCAGAAGTACAGTTTCAATTTCTAAAAGACAGTTCTATTTCAAGCAATTCAGTCCAGCACAAGTACACAGTTTAGTTCTATTTAACCCATAGATAGAACCCAATCAGGTGCTACCACTCCAGGACAGAGTGGACTTGGGAACGATGGCAATGAAGGGGTACTCCACATTCCCCAAAGCTCCAACATTACTTGAACCTCACTATCAGATTGTTTAGTGTCATATCTTGGACACTCGTTGGTGGGGTTGTATCCCTCAGCAGAGAAGGAGTTGGCGCATTCTACAGCTCAAGCCAACTGGGCAATGATTAATAGTAAATAGAATTATTCGTATTCGATGGAAATAAGTGAAACCATTTAAGTGTAGGCAAAAATGAGCTCAGGCTCATTTAAAAATGTTATCTACCAAATGTGTTTACAAATCATATATATCAAATATATATGTATAAAACGAATTTGATATTAAATGACCTGCAATGGTTGATATGCCATAAAACCAAGCCAAATCCTTTCTATTTAATATATATGTATAAAGAGGATTTGGCATCAAATAACCTACAATGGTTGATAAAACCAAACCAAATCCTATAGATTTAATATATATGTATAAAAAGGATTTGGCATTATATCATTTACAATCGTTGATATGCCATAAAACTCAACCAAACCAAATCCTGTATATTTAATATATATGTATAAAAAGGATTTGGCATTATATTATTTACAATTGTTGATATGCCACAAAACCCAACCAAATCAAATCCTGTATATCTAATATATATGTATAAAAAGGATTTGGTAGTAAATGACCTTCAATTGTTGATATGCCATAGAACCTAACCAAACCAAATCCTGTATATTTAATATCTATGTATAAAAGGGATTTAGCATTAAATGACCTACAAGGGTTGATATTCCATAAAATCTAACCAAAACAACCTAAATCATTGCAGTTACAGTGCAACAATAACTTTCAAAGTAAGTGAACCAAAGTCGAGGAAAATCTTCAAGGATCAGTTCACCATAAAAATTGAAAAGAAAAGATTTTGATAAAAAAACCCAAAGATTTTTAGTCATCTCAACTTCTTTTATACCATGTTGTTGTTTTTTTTTACATTTAAAAAAATTTTTTTAAACGATTTTTATCAATTTTGTGCAAGCGGTGCATTTTATGTGAGCTAAACCAGCACAAATCAAAGTGCCGGTACACATACTGGTGCTGGTTTGAAAGCCATCAACTATTGGTATATGGTGAGCTTCCAGTTTTACAAAATGTATATAAGAAATTGTGTTTTCCTTATATTCATCCCATCTTTATATATTTCCATTATAAATTAATATTACCATGAATATTAAAAAATTATTTGCTAGGATCATGAACAAATAATGATATGACACAAAAATGGCACGGGTCTGTGAGACATTGTGTAATATAATGGCTGAGGGATTTCGTTTTATACCTTTGGGTTTAGTTAGGCTGAGAACCATTCCGTTCAGTGCATGGGTTAGTTTGGTACAAACTTGAGTGCAGGTATTAACGTGCATGCGGGGAGGATGTGTCATTCATAGATGTCGAAATAAAAATCCGATAGAAAGGTTGACCAGTGGATGTGAATGACGTCATGCATCAGAAGCGCGCAGAGAATTTTAGGGATTTTGAAAAAGTCAGTTAGTTGAGTTGAGTCATGCCTCAGGAGAAGGTGGTTGACTTTCGCTTGCTCGCTGAGGTCTTGGGCAGGTGTTGCATGAGATGGGGGGCAGATGAAAACGCCAGAATAGAAAGAATGTGTATCTCTCTCCTTATGTCGAAGAACCTTTAAACTCAAAGGTAATAAAAAGTTTCGTACCTAAACTAAGAAGTTGTAAGTGTTTTTCATGTTTCGAGATTCCTATGTTCAATGTATATATGTTATGAACATTCTAATGTACGTTTCACACATAGCCATATCTGGATATGGTACATTGGGAAAATATCTTGCTGGTATGCCACATCAAAGGGTTTGAGAAGCACTGGTCAAAATGAAATACTAACTTGGTTAAATACTAGCTGTGACATTAAGTCTAAGAAATACATATGTACATCTAATAGTTATTATGGAACAGAGAAGGTATTTCTTGTACTGTTTATAGAATGTAACTGTACTGTATGTTCAGAATTATAGAGAATGACAGAAATGAAAATGAAAATTAAAAGATTAAAAAAAGTTAAAAAAAAAAAAAAAAGAAGAGTAAAAAAGAGACAGTGAAGAAAAATCTGTACAATCTGATTTCTCTGGTCTGGTTTGAAATGCTGCTTTTTGGCTTGGAGAAAAGTGTTGTATCTGTTCTATATAGAGACTAAAGGAGTTTTAGAGGCCTTGACTTGGTCGGAGATCAGAAAAAAACAACTGAAGCATTGACCAGAGAGTCAAGATGAAAAAAGGAAAATAAAATTAAGAAAGTTGAGTGAACGGTTCCATGAATGGATCTCACAGGCAGCATTTTGGTGACTTCTGTTATAAATGATTATCATAATCTACATTTTTCCAATTTCCCTCAAAGAAATGAAAATCACAGAATTATAGCAGGGATATTGATTAAATGATAATAATAATGCGATTAGATAAGAAATGGATTTTGAAGGTAATTTAAATGGCTGCCAAATCTTAAAATTACTCCTTTCTTTCACTTAAACCCACCAAATTTATCAACTCAAAATGAGGCTCATTAGTCTTATCTTCATAGAAACTAAAGATTCCTGTTCAATGTAATTGCCTTTAACTTGAATCAGAAAATTAAGACTACTATATTTTACTTATATGATATGGTAGAACTTGTGTATTCTGTATCTATGGTCAAATCTTTAAGAAGTTTATTTGTATGCATTTATAAAACAAATTTAAGATATATCAACCTTTATTGAATTAGACCAAAGTCCCCAACAGGCCATGTGGGACCTCCGAGGCTTATCCATGTAGCCCTTCAATGAACTTTCAAAATTTTTTTTTTACCTTTTGATGAGAACTATGAAGAAGAACAAAGATGACTGGAGATGGAACTCATTGATTTTCTGTATTCAGAAAATTTGAACTCCAAGTTTCTTGCTTGCTACATCCTCTATTCTATAAGTATCCTGTGCTTTCATCAGAACTGCTATGTACAGTTGTTCTCCAAAATGAAGCATTCTAAAGGTATGCTGTATTCACAACAGTAAATCATCATTTGTCAGATGTGTTCCTTTTGTCAACCTCTTCATTCAACCCTACAATTTCAAACAGCATCAGATGTCTCTTTATTATTGCTACCTTGTGAGTTCAGCTTCAGGCTCTCCTGATTTAAGTTTTGCAGCCCTCAGGCTGAAAGAGTTGGGAACCCCTGTCTTAGACTAATATAATGAAGTGGTTGCCTCTCATCACCAGTGATCCTGATGCCTAGCTGTGTTACCAATTACAATGGGTATAGCACAAGAACTCTTGTGAAAGGTGTGAAAAATGGTCACACATAAGAGTTAGAGATTTTCAGAAAGGGTCAATCAGCTAGTTAGCTACTAGAAGAGCAACAAGGAAACAATTAAACTTCAATACAGGGAAAACTGCCTCATCCACTGAGGGTGGGGTATGAGTTATTAAATAATAAATCTTCTTTCATTGGCTCAAGAATACCACTTCATGTCTCCTTGCTTTTGGACTGATCCAGAGGGAGGTTGGAACACTAATAACAAAGTAGTGTTTTCTTCTGACCTTGTGTCTAACTTTTTTCTTTTTACTGATGTGAACTTGTCATCATTTCTTCATTTTGTCTTTGTCAACATCAACTTTCTTTGAGCCCCTGCTATAGAACTAATAAACTCAGTTCAGGTAAAAGGACGATGATCTTGGATTTTCTTTTGTACTTAGAGACTTTGCCCTTGAAACGCTCAGACATTTCCACACCTTTGCAAACTGTTCAAAGGTGATTAACTACAATTGGTCTGAAGTTCACTTTCAAGGTTCAGAGATTTTTCTGGCCTTTAGCAAGATCCAGGTATTTGTCGATTTTCAGGCTTTCTTTTATTTTCATTCATGAAAATTGAAAGAGAAAAATATTACAAGCTAAGGTAAATGATAACAAAGAATTAAGTGAGAGAAAGAAAAAAAAATGGAAGTAAAAGAAGAGGAAGAAAAAAAGAAAAGTGAAAGAGAGAAATAAGAAGAGAACAGATTATGAAAGACATAAACAGAGAGAAATGCGCAAAGAGGAAGAAAGAGAAAGTAGAAGAAAAAAAGAGAAGGTAAAGAAACATAGAAGGCAAAAAAAGAGACAGAGAGAGAAAAAAAAGAAGGAAAAAAGAAGAAGTAAAATACAAGAGAGAAAGAAAGAAAAGTGAAAGAACAAAAAGAAAGACAAAGAAAAAAGAAGAAAAAGGAAAGAGGAGATAAAGTAAAGGGAAAAGAGAAAGTGAGAAAGAGAAAACAAAAGATTATAGAAGAGAAAAAAAAGAGGAGAGAAAACAGAAAAAGAAAATGAATGTGTGGATAAAAAACGTTGAGGAGAAAAAGAGAGAATGGAAGAAGAGAAAATGAGAAAATAAAGTGAAAAAGAAATTTAAAAAAAACAGAGAAAGATTAAAGCCAAGATGAAAAAAGAAAGAAAGAAAGAAAGAAAGAAAGAAAGAGTGGAAGAAAAAAAGCAAAATAGAAAAGAAAAAGGAATAAAAGTTGAAGAAAAAGAGAGAGAGAAAAACAATTAAAATAGGAAGAGAAAAAAGTGAGAGAAAAAAGGAAGAAGAAAAGAAAGTAAAATAAAAGAGAGAAAGTAGAAGAAAAAAGAAAGAGAAAGTGAAGTAGAGGAGAAACTGAAAGAAAAGTGAAAGAAAAAAAAAGAGAGAGAAATAGAAGAAAAGAATTAAAAGAAAGTAGTCAAGGCAGTCAAAAGAAGAATATGAAAAAGGTGGAAACAAGAAAGAAAATTGGAAAAAAATAAAATAGGAAAGAAAAATGAAAGTTGGAAGAAGAAAAATCTCAGAGCAAAAGACAAAATGTGACAAAGTGATGGATTTGGTTGGGGGTTCTTTGTTTAATGGCATATCCACCTTTGTGGGTTATTCAATGCTAAAACTATCCTTGTAGAACTGTAGGGGTACTATTTAACCTATCGCAGGGATGATAAGGGAGTTCCCATCTTTCTCAAGGGTATTAGACTGAAAGTGAACCTAATAGTGCGACTGAAGTTTGAACTCGCTATGATGCTATAGTCCAGGCTGTTAACCACAGGAACTCACTCCGAGACAGTGTGAATTAAAACTGACCAAACAAAGAGTAAGAAAATGAAGGAGAGTGGAGAAAAATCTACTAAGAAGGAATAAAAATCAGATCAAAGGAAAGAGACCGACAGAAAGTATAGAAAAAAGAAGAGAGTGAACAAATCAGAAGAAAATTCGGTACTCAATAGAAAAAAGGTGAATACAAAATTTTAAATGCAAAAAAAAAAATTGAATAGAAAACGTTGAAAAGGCTGAAAGAAAGTGTTTGAAAATCATCATCTTCATCATCAAGCTAATAACACAAATTCCTGACTCTCTCTTGCCATCCATCCCTATCATCCATTGCTCCTAGCAGGTCCTCTTGACTGCATCCAGTGTCCACACAGAGCTGATCTATGTAAGGCCTTTCTGGTTGGCCAACACTGGCATGTCCATATGTAGGCGTACATAGGAGAACACTGCTTATGAGTTTGTCCTTATTTTTCCAGCACGTCTTGATCATCTTACTTGGACAGAGTGGGAGATGAGAGGTAAGTGGCCGTACAGCTACTGTTTGTGGGGAGTTGCTTCTAAGATATGTCTAAAATAGCATGTAGCATTCTTGAGTAGTTACCGTCTACCTTTTTCTCAGTATATTTTGTTAGTGTCCAGGTGGTGCATCCATACAATAGTACTGACACAACTACAGCTTGGAAGAGACCCTCTTATATTTTACCAGAGAAATCAGATTTCCACATGATTGATAACTTGTGAATGAGAAATGGCTATATAAAAAAATAGGAAAAAAACCACAGGAGTGCTAATGAAAGAGAAAGAAAGAAAGAAAGAAAGAAAGAAAGAAAGAATAAGAAAAAATACTACATTTCTTCCAATCCTTTTACTTGGATGTAAAGGTAAGAAAATCAATGCGATTTCATATTGGAATCGCACACGCCAAAAGAAAGCAAAAAATATATATATACATAAAGAAATACCAGAAAATCTACTTCAAATATAAGGATTGTGCCCTTGCTTAAAATCAAGCAAACATCGATAACGAATACCTGACTTTGCTAAATCCACTCCTTTGGTAGGTGAGCAGGTACGTACCCTTAATAAACACATTCATATATGTTGTCAAATTCAGGTGCCATTTCTCAAGTTGAAAAAGACAGGATTGTATTTAAATTTAGAATTCAATCAGATCCTTAAAAAGAAAAGTACTTTTCTGAATTTGAAGCAGAACCAATCCAAAGTTCCAAGAAGCGATTATTAAAATTTGTGTAAGATTTATGGATTTGATTGTCTGGGGAAATACGAGCAATTCTCTTGGATCCATGTTTCCTGGGGAGCAGAAGTAGAGTTTACGCTTGAATGAGACCATAGAGTGGGAAAAAAATTGCTCTAAAAATTTGAGCATAATATCAATTTTTTGGGTGGCTCTTCGATAAATGTACGGTTTTGCAAGACTTAAGGGAAAGTAATAGAATTTTTCAAGGAATAGAGAATAAGCACCTTTCTAAATTTTTCCTGTCTAAAACAAATCATTTGCACACTGTAGTATGATTTCAAGTATTCCTATCTAACACTAATAGTTACATGATTTTAAGTAATTATTTCTGTTTGATAATTGTTATTTGTTTGCACACAGTTATATGGTTTCAAGAAACTAATAATAATCCTTAGTAAACTATTATAGCTTCAAGTAACTATTTGTAATACAAATAAATTAGTTATACAGTTTCAAATATTCCAATCAAATACAAATAATTTTTAGACAGAGCTATTTGATCCATGGATGGTACCCTCACAGGTACTACCACTTCAGACCAGAGAGAACCTGGGCAAAATAACAATGAAGGAGTACTCCACACCTCCCAAATATCCAGGACTGAAGCCTCACCACCTGATGCAGTTTAGAGTCATACCAAGGACACACCTGTTTGGAGGGGTCTTATGATTTTGTAGGTGATACAGTAAGCCCCAAAAGTATTGGAAAGGGAATGCTAAAGTCTGAAAACTGACATAAAGTCAGAGACAGACATGTAAGGTCTGTCAGAAAAGTAATAGGACTGGATGTGCTGTGCGAGCTATGGGTGAAATAGGCATAAGATGGTTGGTTGGTTGGGTTTTATGGCATATCAACCTTTGTTGGTTATTTAATGCCAAATCCATTTTTATGCAAATAGTCAGTTCGATTTCAAACAATTCAGTTTAGCATAAGTACACAGCTTGTCAAAAATATTTCTATTTCAAGCTATTCAGTTTAATCAAACAGTTCTAATTCAGCTAATTCAGTTTAATATAAGTACAGATTTTGTTTACATGCAGTTAAATGTCAAAACAATACTATATTAAACAATTCAGTTTAGTGTAAGTACAGTTTTAATATCAAAAACAGTTCCATTTCAAACAATTCAGTTTAGCGTAAGGACACAGTTTAAATGTAAGTATACAGTTTAATTGTGAAAAACATTTCTATTTCAAGCTATTCCATTTAGTCAAACAGTTCTAATTCAAACAATTCTGTTTAGCATAAGTATGCAGTTAGTTCTATTTAACCCATAGATAGGACCCTTTCGAGTGTTACAATTCTGGGCCAGAGTGGACCTGAGAGCAATGGCAACGAAGGGGTGCTCCACATTCCCCAAAACTCCAGCATCACTGGAACCTCACCATCAGATATGTTTAATGTCATATCAGGACATTCGTTGGGGGGGGTCTTACCCCTCTGCAGAGGTGCAGCCAGTGTATTCTACAGTCCCAGCCAACTGCGCAAATAGGCATAAGAGGATTGTGTTATCATCTTACATGGTATCAAGGGAGCATATAATCAGTAATCTTAGCTTTCAGAAACTGTTGCGTTTGAGGGGACATGCTTTGTTTACACCTCCTCATTATCTGGTCATTTGGCTGTGAGCACTGTGGAACAAATAAATCTGAAATTTTTGGTCGAGAAAATTTCATTACAAGCACTTGAAATACTTCAGTAGGAGTATAGAAATGACATCATGTTGCGTATATATGTGTTTGAGTGACACGAGAGGTTCAAAGACATTCAGGAGAAGGTGAAATTAATGAGTCAATCTATTTTCTGTCTTCGTACCATTCAGAAGTTAAGAGAAAGATTTAAAATTTATTAAAGTATATTGAAAATATTTACACTTTTAATCAATTTTATGTTTTATTTTTTTCACTGTAAGCTTATGTTTGTATTTATTCAACCTCTTTCCTATGCACAGGGTGTGACTCTTGGTCACTTCTTTAGCATAATGAAGCTAGTTTGAATCCAGTTTTCCTTCTAGATTGGTTACCTGACTAAGGCTAAAGAACTCAGTCTGCTCTAATATTAACTCATAGCTGTGTGGAAAAGACATGGATTCATGCCATTCTTACGGGGGATTAGCAATAAGCAGAATGCAAATAGTCTTGCCCAAGATTTGAAATTTTTGGTTGAGAAAATTTCATCACAAGCACTTGAAACACCTTAGTAGAAGTATGGCAATATCATCATGTTGCCTACACAGGCTTTTGATTGGCACAAGAGGTTTAAAGATGTGCGGGAGAAGGTGAAAGATGACTTCAGGAGTAGGAAGCCTTTAACAAGTAGGACTGAGGTCAATATGGAGTAGTTAAGGCAGGTAGTGTGTGATGATTGTTGAATTGAGGAAGTTAGTACACCATTATGTTGGGCAACAACAACAACTGACTAGCTAAGTATAAGTGGTTGATGATACTCTACTCTTTGATCAAAACAGAAGATGCCTTCTACCAAACTCTAGAATGCTGGTTTCAGAGTGGATATGGTGCAAGATAAATATCCATTATTCTGTCGTATAGCCATGACCATGAACAACTATTCATACACATATACATGCAGAAACATATTCAACACAATAACGACGAGCGAAGACACTTCTTTAGAAAAATATACCTCTCAATTTATTCGAAAGGGTTGTGTGTGATTGGTGAGTTGGAGACCGAAAAAAGACTGCAACATATGGACCCCCCACCAACTCTTCTGGCTAACATAGCCTTTCTTTCCCATTCTTCTGGGCTGCTCAACTGGGGGCCTGGGGCCCAGCTTCTGCTGGGACATGGTTCTCATTCCAGCATCTTCTCTCCAACTGATCTGAACTTCCTGTCACTGGGGTTATATAATAATTTGATGCCCACCTACTTCCTGCGAGCATCACAATTCGCACTCAATTCAACCCTTCGACAGTCAAGGTCACCCCTGATCTCCTGATATCTTCAACCGGATGCACCTGTTATTTACACAGGTGCCTTTCTTCTTTTGACAGCTTGGCCGGGTCGAAGGTCAATATGCAACAATTCTGCATGATGCTCCCAGAGATGTAGGCACTGTATTGAGTTACAGCTGGCTATCTTGTCTGTTAAATGGATGCTTGTTGGAATCCCATTGTGACAGTGAGTTTTGTATTGCTTCTACACTATCAGAGAGATAACTTCTATGATGATCATCGCTTAACTGTTCAGTTGGTTGCAAGCCATCTGGACATGAAAAAGGACAGCATTTAAAAGATTATCAAGAATCTTGTTTTGTTTAGTTTGGTTTTGTTGTTTGTAATGGCATATCAATCTTCTTGGGCTATTTAATGGCAAATTCATTCTTCTAGAAGGACAGTAGTGGTATTATTTAACCCATAGCTGGGAGGATAAGGGGGTTCATACCTTTCCCAAAGGCATTTGTCCAAAAGTGAAAATAATAGTGTGATTGGAATTCAAACTTGTTTACTTTGAATCCGCAGTCCATTACTTTAACCATTACACCACGAGGACACTCCCTTTCCAACCAAGAATCTAGAGATGTCTGAAAAGTAACATGACTGGGTGTTCTGAGCATGCAGCAGTTCTTGGCCAACAGGGACATCACCGTACAAGAACATCTTGTTTCGTGCGGCTATTTTTTTTTTTAGAAGCTCAATGAGATCATCAAAGGGACCCATTTTATAGGCATGGAGGCTACCAAAAGGGCCCTAACAACAGAGCTGATTGGTATCCCCAATGAATCCTTTCAGCAGGGTATAGAAGCATGGTAGAGAAGGATGGGAAAGAGCATTTGACTCAAGGGTTTGTTTTTTTTTTTCGAAGGGGGAAACTATGTAACTTATTGTTTAGAATTAGAATAGATTGTTTGGCATACCAGTCCCATTACATTTCAGACAATAAGTATATTTATAGATTTTTACATGGTCATTCCAGGTATTAGAGGCCTCTAAACATCTGCTTCTTGATTCAATGTCTTGTGGCCAAGTCAGCTGGGGCTGCAGAATTCACAAACTGCATCTCTGAACAAGGGTAAGACTCCTCCAATGTGTGTCCTGGATATGACAATAAACCATCTGATGGTAAGGCTTTAGTAATGCTGGAGCTTGGGGAATGCAGAGTACCCCTTCATTGCCATTGCTCTCAGGTCCATCCACTCTGGTCTGGAGTAGTAGCACCTGATAGGGCCCTATCTATGGGTCAAATAGAACTAAGCTTTGTACTTATGCTAAACTGCATTGCTTGAAACAGGACTGTTTGATATTTAAACTGCGTAATTATGCTAAACTGAATTGTTTGAAATGGAACTGTTTTCAAATAGAACTAAACTGTGTACTTATGCTAAACTGAAATGTTTGAAATTTAATTCGGCATTGAATGGGCTTAAAAAGGGTTGATACGCTGTAAAACAAAACAGCCAACCAACCAATGTTTTGAAACCAAACTAGCAGATAAATATAAATAAAAGTATCCATGTCCCCTTTTTCCTTTCTTAAATTTTAACATTTTATCATTTTTAAACTTGAAACCAAAATAGCAGATAAACTTGCATAAAAATACCATGTCCCCTTTAATAAAAGTATCCATGTCCCCTTTTTCCTTTTTTAGATTTTAACATTTTATAATTTTTGAACTTTAAATCAAAATAGCAGATAAACATAAATAAAAATACCATGTCCCCTTTAATAAAAGTATCCATGTCTCCTTTAATAAAAGTACTCATGTTCCCTTTAATAAAAGTACTCATGTCCCCTTTAAAAAAAGTACTCATGTCCCCTTTTTCCTTTTTTTAAACTCATGGGTTATGACAGTCAAATTTCATTTGATTTATATTTTTTCCAATCAAAGGAATGATTAATACAGTACATTTATTTGTTCATTTTTTAAATTTATTTTCTTATAATCTCAGCAAGAAGTAAATAAAGTCACACTTGGCCTCAGCTTTTTATAACACAAGGCTAAAAATAAGGAAAGAAAAATGTGGAAACCATCTTTTACATCAACGAAATAAATGTAAAAAATTGTCATGCTAAATTCAAAGTGTAAAATTTTGCCAACAGATTTTTTGTTATACACACAGCTATTTAAATTTATTTTGTGGTATTGATGAATGTAGGTAAGCTACCTGATGACTACTTTTATCTACCAACTTAAAAATTACAATCAACCTCATAGTGTACTAAAAGTCTTGCATTCTTCTAGGTAGGTTTTACTCAAGTTGTATAAAATGTAAGTGTGGTCACATATATTGCAAATTGAACCCACTTTCATAAACTTAACCAAATAAATTTTTTATGAGAAAAAAAAAAATTGCAAATTGAACCATGAAGATACATATTATCTAATAATCTAAAGACATTTTTGAAAAAATCAATAATAACTATTTTAGAGGTGGGGAAGTTTGATAACCAAATTTTCTAAAACTTTTATAAAACTGGAGAGAAAAATCTAAAGAAAGACGTCAGGGAGAAATTAAAGATAATAACCAAATTCACTTGGTTATAATGATATGAATTTCTAATAACTAACTTTTTTTAGAACAATACGAAGGTAATATTAAAATTTTAAAACTTATTAATTTTCCTAGATTTCCCGGAGGACTTGCTAATAGTGAAGGGGCTAATATGCTGGACTGCAACATCATAGTAAACAAGTCTGAACTTCATTTGTGCTTTTACATTCACTTTTGGACTAATGCCCCTGAGAAAGGTATTGAACCCCCTTATCCTCTAAACTATGGTTTAAAAAGTACCACTATTGTTCTTCTAGAAGGATAGCTTTGGCATTAAATAACCCATAAGAAGTTTGTCTTTAATTGGAATCATTTTGAGATGAGGCTTCTTAATCTGAGAATTAATTTCTATTTATTGCGGACTTTTTGTCCTCATCTTGGTAGTTTTTGTGTTGTTTCTTCTTTCACTATATTTCGGCCAAATTTCACCTCTGGCCTTCTTCAGGTGATTTTACCGCGATCTCGGATAGGAATGCTGAGTCTTGTAACCCATATCCCCAGTAATTACTGCCTTCCATAGTTGTTGTCTATCCTTTCGGGGCCCGTGGCGCAGTGGATAGAGGCGTTGAGTCTCTATGGTTCCAGGTGAGCATTGTCAGAAGATAGCGGTTTCAAATCCTACCCAAGCTGGCCAGAGGTTTACTTGGTCAAAAATGTGGTGTGATAGACAACAACTATGGAAGGCAGTAATTACTGGGGATACGGTTACAAGACTCAGCATTCCTATCTGAGGTCACAGTAAATCACCTGAAGAAAGCCAGAGGTGAAATTTGGCCGAAACGTATTGAAAGAAGAAACAGCACAAAAACTACCAAGATGAGGACAAAAAGTCCACAATAAATAAAAATTAATTCCCATAAGAAGTTGATATGCGATTAAACAAAGAAACGAAATGGAACCAAACCATACCTTCAAGAGAATCTCATATCCTTGTGTCTAAACAACTGCACAAAAAATTTGAATATAAACATACAAAGAACACGATTCCCTAACTTCTTGGCAGACAGGTTGACATGCTGTTAACATCAGCCAATCAGAGTTTGAACTCCATTCATGCTATTGCGTTCACTTTCAGACTCATGTCTTGGGAAAGGTATGAACCCCCTTATCCCCCCCAGCTGTGGGTTAAATATTATCACAATTGTTCTTCTAAAAGATGGCTTTGGTATTAAATAAACCATGATGGTAGATATGCCATTAAGTAAAAACCAAATCAAATCAAATCAAACCAAACCATTAGGAGAGTCCCTGTAGCGTAGTGGCTAACATGCTGGACAACAATATCATTGTAAGCAAGTTCAAACTCTACTTGCACCATTGCATTCATTTTTGGACTTGGGAAAAGTAAGCCCCCCCCTTATCCCCACGTCAATGGGATAAATAGTGCCAATACTTTTCTTTTACAAGGAAAGCTTTGGCAGTAAATAACCCATGAAGGTTGATATATCCTTAAACAAAAGAAACTGAACGATTGGGTGTGGAAGTAAAATATGGAATAATTTCTAAAACATTTTTTTGAGTGTGATTAACCCAGTTTTTGAAAAAAAATTATGATGAATCTAAATTTTCATGATTAGCTCTATTATTCAAGCACTTCTTTTGATTAAAATTCAGCCCTATATGAGTGAGCAAGAAAAGAAACAAACAAAGAATCTATGATTTGCTCAACGCTGAAACCAAGCCAAAATTTCTTTGTTTACCATATACAAAGCCAAGAAAAATTTTTTTAAAGAAAATTTGATTTTTAAGAATCAGAGGGAGTGGAGGATTGAACAAAAAACAAACATTTTAACTGCTCTCGCTACAGCAATTAAGGACCCCACAACATCAATAAGAAAGCACACTAATGAATTGAAAGTCCATGAGAAAACTGTGAGGACAGCAATTAAACAAGATTTAAGCCCAGACCTTAACCCTCTTGATTATGCTATAAGGAGTGTTTTAGAAAACAAAACAAATGCAACTGCCCATCCAAATATTGGTTCACTAAAGACCGTTTTTGAGGAGGAATGGAATAAAATGTCTAAAGAGTTTATTTTGAAGGTATGCAAATCATTTTAAAGGCATGTTGATACAATAACTGAAAAAATAGTGGCTATATTGAATAAATTTACTATTTTGTGTCTATCTTCTTGTTTTGTTGTTTATTTTTAAATTAAAATTAATCTTATTTTATAACAGAGGCGTTTATCATTATACTAGAATATTCCTAATTTTGCTTCAGCACCCTGTAATTCCAAGTTTCAGGAGTCCAATCTTCAGATAGGTAGTCAGAATGTAAAGAGACAATAAATAATTGTCTCCATTAAATTTTTTGGCAGACATGTTTTTTTATCTCTATTCATTGAATAGTCGAGACATTATCTATTGCTTCATCATCCCAATACAAAGCCAGGATGGTATTACTGTAGGTTTTACAAATCAACTTCATTATTTTTGTACTCCTTTCATATACTGCTTGTTTATGGAACAATATGTGAACACTTTATCTGTTGGGAAAAGTCTGTGTACTCTTGTGAATATTTCTTGTGTGTTTATTGCCCAGTCAGCTGGGACTGTAGAATACGCCCACTGCACCTCTGCAGAGGGGTAAGAACCCCTCAAATCAGTGTCCTGATATGACACTAAACAATCTAATGGTGAGATTTCAGTGATGCTGAGACCTTGGGGAATGCGGAGCACCCCTTCATTGCCATTGCTCCTAGGTCCACTCTGGCCTAGAATGGTAGCACCTGATAGAGCCCTATCTATAGGTTAAATAGAACTAAACTGCATGCTTATGCTAAACTGAATTGTTTGAATTAGAACTGTTTGACTAAATGGAATAGCTTGAAATAGAAATGTTTTTCACAATTAAACTATGTACTTACATTTAAACTGTGCACTTATGCTAAATTGAATTGTTTTTGACATTGAAACTGTATTTATACTAAACTGAATTGTTTAATATAGAAGTGTTTTGACATTTAACTGTGTGTGGAGAAAATCTATACTTATACTAAACTGAATTGATTGAATTAGAACTTTTTGACAAAACTGAATAGCTTGAAGTAGAAATGTTTTTGACAATTAAACTGTGTACTCATGCTAAACTGAATTGTTTGAAATAGAACTATTTATTTGCATAAAAATTGATTTGGCATTAAATAACTAACAAAGGTTGATATGCCATGACAACCAACCAACCAACCAACTGTATATTTATTATGTATGTAGGAAATGTTCCTATAAGCATAAATGAGTTTATCTAGTCTTTTTTTCTGTTTATTCATTGATAATATATCATTGGATAGACTAATACTGGAGAATGGGGACTCAACTAAATATTCCCTAAACACCAACCAACCCAATAAAATGAATGATGAGGTAGTTAATTTTTCCCATTTAAATTTAAGGAAGAAATATTTATTACCTTTACAATATTGTCCATAAATAAGTACACTTGGAACAATTTTTTTATCCAAAATTAATTTTTAATTTTTTCAATTTATTTTTTTAGCTAAGTTTTTGACAGGATTTTATTCTATATCATCCATTTTTGCCATTCTTTGAAATGAAGATTTTTATCTCAAGGACAAAATGACCCCACCTTCGGAATTACTGATATTTTTGCTGTTCTATTTTTGATGATAAAAACTGCTCCATGTAAAGAGTTTGGAGGGCATGTTTTTAGGTATAAAAGTCATTTTTTTCCCCTTGAACAATTGATTTATCAATAAAGGATCAGAGATAAGAATGTTACAAAGAATTTTCTCACTGTGGAAAATTTTATAAAAATTATTTTCTTACAGAACAAAACAGAAAAAAAAAAGATCTTTGTATGCTACAACAGATTTGAAAAGAATTCCTTCTGTACAGGTGCGGTAATAAAATACGAAAGGGCAAAAGTATAAAAAAAAAAAAGAAATATCAAAGACACCTACAAGAAATTATTTTATTCTTTTTCTTAAACCACTTTTGATGGTAATATTTTTGCCTGATATATTACTGTGATTATTTGTGTTTAGCACACAGTCATGTACAACACACACATCTAACAATAGGCAACAAAATTCCAGGAAAAAAATCCTCATGACACACACCTCTAACTATGGACTACAAAATTCCCAGAAAAAATCCTTATTTATGATACACACAGAGATTTTAGAATTTGTAACAGCTAAATTAAACCTAAGTTTAGTATTTTTTGGACTTTTTATTGGTTGGTACTAACTAAACAAAAAAGACCATTGGCCTAATGAGTAGAGTGTTCGTCAATGGTCCAGGAGACCTGGGTTCAATCCCAGGTCGAGTCATACCAAAGACTCACAAAATGGTACTAGATGCTGCAAAAAATGGTACTAGATGCAGCATTATAAGGTACATACTAATACCCTTGGGAAAGGTATGAATCCTATTATTCTCCCTCCAGCTATGGGTAAATAGTAGGGCAGACTAGCTTCTTCAGTTGAGTAGAGAGGTTGGTAAATATGGCACAAGGAGAAATAAAATCATAAGCAAACACATTCCAGTAGATATTACTTTGCAATGGTGTAAAACACCTTATTTTGGACTATAGATATTATTCCATCCTGAATAGAGTGAAGAATGTGGCCGGAAAAAAAGATAATTATAAAGCGTTCATATACAAGGTGTCTCAAAATTAATGCAACCCATTGATATGATAATGATTTATTACTAGGACAAGCATAATGGTGGTCATTTGGAACACGTCCACTAAAAAATGCATCCTTTGAGCGAGAAACATCAAATCGATATTTTTTAATTATTATATCAGCTTCCAGGACATACAATCTTTTTTTGAGTTTTCTCTCTCTGTAAAAAATCATTATCATATTAAAGGGTTTCATCTATTTTGAAACAGTTTTGAATAATTTTGTCTCCATATAAGTAGTGATGCAAAATATTTTTTCCTGTCTTGTCCAAGGTATTGTGATTGAGGATTAATAGCTGTTATAGTATACTATTATCAAATCAGAAACAAAAAAGAACACAACATTCATTGACCAAGTAGGTAGAGTGTTCACCAATGGTCAAGGAGATCTGGGTTCAATCCCAGGTCGCGTTATACCAAAGACTTTAAAAATGGTACTTAATACCTCCTTGCTTAACACTCAGCAATATAAGGTACGTATTGAGGGTAAAGTGGAGCAATCCAGGGAAAGGAGTAGAACCCTGCCCTACACCTCGGTGTAGTAGCTATTGAAAAGGGAGCCTTCAGGTCGCCCTCGATTAGTCGCCAACTTTACTAATTAGCAGTCACATGGGTCCCATGTATACTGAGACACCCTATATTAAATGCACCCCTTACTTTTGGTCTGAAAAGTCAGGAAAAATGGTCCATCTTATACACATGAATGCCATCTCCACTAAAATTAGTGGACCAGTTCATATACTTTGGCAGCAATATCTCATCTACTAAAAAAAACGCCAACATAAATCCAGTGAAGGCATGGACCACAATTCGTACAAAATCTGGTCTCTCTGATAAGATAGCATCCAGGTGGTTTATCTATTCAGTAATATTGACACAGTCACGTCTTGGAAGAAATACTATTTTATCTCATACAAAAACAGTTTGATTCCAAAGAATTCAGTTTAGCATGTTTTTGTAAGGAAAACTGAATTGTTTGAAGTAGAACTGTTTTGACATTTAATTGTAAACAAAAACTAATCTTATAATAATTGGTTCGTTGGTTAGCTGGGTTTTATAGCATATCAACCTTTATAGGTTATTTAATGCTAAATCCATTTTTATGTAAATATTCAGTTCTATTTCAAACAATTCAGTTTAGCATGAGTACACGGTTTAATTGTCAAAAACATTTCTATTTCAAGCTTTTCAGTTTAGTCAAACAGTTCTACTTCAACCAATTCAGTTTAGTATAGGTTTTGTTTACACAGCTAAATGTTAAAACAGTTCTATATTAAACAATTCCATTTAGCATAAGTACAGTTTCAATGTCAAAAACAGTTCAATTTTAAACAATTCAGTTTAGCATAAGTATGTAATTTAATTGTGAAAAACATTTCTATTTCAAGCTATTCGGTTTAGTCAAACAGTTCTAATTCAAACAATTCAGTTTAGCATGAATACAGTTTGGTTCTATTTAACCCATAGATAGGACCCTTCAGGTGCTACCACTCCGGGCCAGAGTGGACCTGGGAGTGATGGCAATAAAGACGTACTCCACATTCCCCAAAGCTCCAGCATTACTGGAACCTCACCATTACATTGTTTAGTGTCATATCTAGGACCAAATCAAAGGAAACATATCAGCCCAGTCAAAAAATTTTTTTCAAACATTTCAGTTTATTATAAGTATATTACCCAGTTGGCTGGGGCTGTAGAATACACCAACTGCACCTTTACAGAGGGGTAAGACCCCCCCCCCCAACAAGTGTCCTGGATATGACACTAAACAATCTGATGGTGAGGTTCCAGTGATGCTGGAACTTTGGGTGAATGTAGAGTACCTCTTTATAGCCATCGCTCCCAGGTTCACTCTGACTTGGAGTGGTAGCACCTGATAGGGCTCTATCTATGGGTCAAATAGAACTAAACCATGGTTTCTTGAGTTTACTTTTTTTGCATTTGAACTGCATATTTATGCTAAACTGAATTGTTTAGAATAGAACTATTTTGATATTTAAACTGCAAACTAATAGAACTGTTTTGACGTCTAAACTATGCACTTATGCTAAACTGAATTATCTGAAATAAAACTGTTTTGACATTTAACTCTGTGTATTGCCCTGTCAGCTGGGGCAGTAGAATACACTGACTGCACCTCTGCAGAGGGGTATGACACCTCCCTCAACGAGTGTCCTAGATATGACACTAAGCTATTTGATGGTGAGGTTTCAGTAATGCTGGGGCTTTGGCGAATGCAGAGCACCCCTTCATTGCAATTGCTCCCAGGTCCACTCTGACCTGGAATGGTAGTACCTGATAGGACCCTATCTATGAGTTAAAAAGAACTAAACTGCATTGTTTGAATTAGAACTGTTTGACTAAACTGAATAGCTTGAAATAGAAATGTTTTTCACAATTAAACTGTGTACTTACATTTAAACTACATACTAATGCTAAACTGAATTGTTTGAAATGGAACTGTACTTATGCTAAACTGAATTGTTTAATATAGAACTGTTTTGACATTTAACTGTGTAAACAAAATCTATACTTATACTATACTGAATTGTTTGTATTAAAACTGATTAAACTGAATAACTTGAAATAGAAATATTTTTGAAAATTAAATTGTACTTATGCTAAATGGAATTATTTGAATTAGAATGTTTTGACTAAATTGAATAGCTTGAAATAGAAGTGTTTTTGACAATTAAACTGTGTACTCATGCTAAACTGAATTGTTTGAAACAGAACTATTTGTATAAAAATGGATTTGGCATTAAATAACCTACAAAGGTTGATATGCCATAAAAATCAAATAACTAACCAACCAACCATTTCTATTATTCTTTCAGCTTTTTCTTTCTTTTCAATCTCTCTCTCTCTCTCTCTCTCTCTCTCTCTCTCTCTCTCTCTCATTTGGCCTCCCTCTTCCTATCATTTTCCCATGATTATTCTTTTTTCCAATCTCTCTTTCTCTCTCTCTCTCTCTCTCTCTCTCTCTCTCTCTCTCTCTCTCATTTGGCCTCGCTCTTCCTATCATTTTCCCATGATTATTCTTTTTTCCAATCTCTCTTTCTCTCTCTCTCTCTCTCTCTCTCTCTCTCTCTCTCTCTCTCATTTGGCCTCGCTCTTCCTATCATTTTCCCATGATTATTCTTTTTTCCAATCTCTCTCTCTCTCTTAACATTCATCTTCCTATCATTCTCTCACTATAATTCTTTCTAATGTCTCCAACTCTCTCTCAGCCTTCATCTTATCATTCTTTCACTATTTTTCTATCCTCTCTCTCTCTCTCTCTCTCTCTCGCTCTCTCCCCACATTCATCTTATTATCACTTCCTTGCTATTTTTCTTTCTCTCCCAATTCTCACGATATTCATTTTCCTATTAATGTCTCAGAATCATCTCCCTCTCTCTTATAAAATCTATCTACCCATTATTCTTTCACTATATTTTTCTTTCACTCTCTATCTTTATTTCTTTCCTATCTCATTCTAACTCTCTCTCTCTCTCTCTCTCTCTCTAGATTCATTCCCCTCTCCTCTAATATGGCATTCATTTCCCTATCATTCTCTCAGTATCTCTCTCTCTCACTCTCTCTCACTCTCTCTCTCTCTCTCTCTCTCTCTCTTCATATTTATCTCATCATTCTCTGGCTATTTCCTCCTCTTTCATGGTATCCATTTCCCTACCACTTTCGCAGTATTATTCTCTTTTTCTAATCTCTCTCTCTCTCTCTCTCTCTCTCTCTCTCTCTCTCTTTGGATTTATCCTATCATTCTCTAGCTATTTCTCTATTCATTTCCCTATCACTGTCTCAGTATTTTTCTCTTTCTCTCTCTCTCTCTCTCTCTCTCTCATTGCATTTACCTTTCTATCATTCTTTTACTCTCTACTTTTCTTTCTTTCTTTTCTCATCTAATTATCATTCCCTTTCGCCTGGACACTAGCCAAAATGGCACAAATCCTGCAACTCTTGTACCAACTGCCTGACTGACATGTCCCTCTGACCTTTGGTCACTGCACACTCACAAGCATTTATTGCCATTATGAACTCTGGACATGGCCAGTGGGCAAACTGCCCATCATAACACTTAGAGGTTTGGTATTTTCTACATGACACACCATTAATAAGTCTCTCATACTTTTACCCTTTTACTTCTAGACGAACCAAAGAAACCAATCTACAATGGACTAACAAAAAAGAATCAGAATCAAAAAACTCATTCAGAGAGTCTCTGTGGTGTAATGGCTAAAATGCTGGACTTTGACGTCAAAGTAAGTAAGTTTGAACTCCAGTTGCGCTATTACATTCACTTTCAGACTCATCCCTCATGGGAAAGGTACTGGACCCCTGCCCCTTATTCCTCTCAACTATAGGTTAAATAGTATCACTGCTTCTCTTCTACCAGGATGGCTTTGGTATTAAATAACCCATGAAGGTTTATATACCATTAAATAAGGAAATCAAGCCAAACCAAAACAAACATAAAAACTCATTCCTCATCAGAACATTGAAAAAAAAATAATAGATCATTTCGAATTCGTATTTACAAATCATTGAATACATTCAAACAATTTTTTTTTTAAAAATCTTTTTCAAGATAAACCAGTCACCTCAGATTCTTTGATTGGCTGATGTTAACAGCATGTCAGCCTGTCTGCCAAGAAGTTAGGGAATCGTGTTCTTTGTATGTTTATATCCAAATTTTTTGTGCAGTTGTTTCTTAAAGAGATTTTTGCACACAGTTAAACAACATCAAATATTGAACTTTCGAGAAACACATGGAGAAAAATATAGAGGGAAACTACACAAGGATGCTACATGTTGTTTTGAACAAATCCTGTAAATAGTACCCCTCAAAAAAGCAGATGTACGGCCACTTGCCTCCCATCTCACAAATCATCCAAGAAAAATAAGCAACACATACTAGGCACTACTGGAAAAGTAAGGACAAATTCATTAGTGACTTTCACCGATTGATTCAAACGCATGGACACACTAGTGTTGGCCAACCAGCAAAAACTAATATCCAGAAGCTTTGTGTAGACACTGGGTGCCGTCTAGAGAACTTAGTAAAGTGTGTGTTGTGGACAAGTCAATCATATCTTTCTTTGTTAGTAGGTAAACTGTTCGATGACTATTTAATTATTGCTGGTTAGAGCAATAGGGAGAATGGCAATGCTTCTGGAAACATTTCGGCTGGCTGTGTTGTTTGGTATGCAGATTGGATTAGGTGTGTCTGGTCTTGACAGTCGATCAAGGCCCCCTGACATGCGTGCTGGGGAAGCTTAGCATTTGTGTCAGGTGGCTGAGACCGACAACTCCCTGGACCTCAGAGGGCTTTTCCCCAAGGCTTTCACCTACTTTGGAAGGGTTGATTTTATGGCCTGGTGCCTGAGACACGGCTTTTTAAAAGAATGCTGATGGGGCCAAGGTATTTTTGTGTTTGCTTCACATTTGAGTTTCGGATTGTGCCCGGCTGCAACTATGAAAATAAAAACTCTAGTGCTACAATCTGTCTTGGTGAGAAGACATATAATTACCAATCGTAATACTTTCGGATACAGGATATCTGAATACTACGAAGACGATTAGTCGTAACTTTGAAGACCTTTAGGTGAACTGTCGAAGCACTCTGCTACAACGTCTAATCTGGATATATTCATATACTGACACAATCAAGATTCTGGTACGCAACAACTGGCGACAAAGATTTTCAAGAATTTTTTTTAAAAATTGAGGATTTGCAATCAACAATAGCACAGCTGTAGCTATGGCATTTTTGTTTGGCGCGATATTTTAATTCAACCGTTATATGTCAACGTATAATTTCACCCAATCAAGATGACTTATCCTATTCATCCGAATCACCTTTCTGGGCAGCAGTAATTGGGGAAAGCCGTTAAACACTCTCTTTGGCTGAACAACTTTGTTCAGTGCAGACGTCTCACTGCCTGCTCTTCAATAGCAGCAGCAGCAGCATGGACACAATGGGGGAAGCCGTCTAATTTATGGATCCCTTGCGTCGATTTCTCTTAGACCAAAGGTTCCCAGTTGAATATGAATTCGATGAATTCAATACGCCACACACAGGAACAACTTTACATCACCCCTAAAATAGGCTATGTCGACTGCGCTGCAGAATCTCGCTCCGACACCTAGCGTCTTCACTTCTGGGCAATATTTTCTGGAGACATTCACGCTTCTCCCTGAAACAACCAGAACCATAAACTCACGGTGACTTCAGCCTTTATCTCCTCAAAAATCAAACACGACTTTTGCTACACTTATGGCAAACATATCTCCCTCGCACGTCCAACGACACACGCTGCTTCCTCAACTCTATCATAACTTCATTTCGTTTCACTTACTTCTTTCCTTCCTACGAGACTTGCAGCATAAACGTAAACTCTTTATTCCATGCTGCCATTAAAAACCTTCATGTAAAAGCTAACGGCATCTTCGTCTTCTTATTCTTCATCCTCCTTTATTAATAACAACAATTAGCGAGGGAATAACACACACACACACACATGCAAGAATACATTTCTTTGCCAAAAGTAACAATAACATTTGTACTCGCTATACAGCTATTGACGTCCAAAGCCGAAAAATAGCACATACTGGAAGTGAATATACTTCAAACCATGCAACTTTTCCCCAGATACCGTGGCTAATTCTCTTGGAAAATTTTCCTATAATCCTGAAGAAGGTTTAGTGTTTCGGGAAATGGTTAATTTCTCTAACACTATAAATTATTTGGCAACACAAATGAATTACGAAACTTCTTTTAAACAACACAACAAAGAAAGGTTTATTATAGTAGCAGGCGTAAAGGGGTGAGAGTGAGAAAGTGTCCCTTTGGTGTCGCTGGTCAGTATGTTGGTCCTTGGTTTGTAGGAAGCGTGTGCGAAGCTAGCAGCAGCGTTTTCTTCAGCGATGGGTTCCAGGTAGAATCAGTAGCAGTCATGTGAGAGAGATCTGTTCGGGCTGCTGGCTCATGGCTTTCTGACCGTCGATACACAAAAAGAAGGGACGAGAAAAAAATAGTTCTTGAGAGGAAGAAGGAATTAATGCGCTCTGCCAGTTGATTGGTCATTGAGTGACTGACTCTCTTGGCGGGGGCATTGATTCGCGAATGGAAATAGATCTGTAGCTGCTACAAAGGAATTAAGTTCGCTGCTTATATTAGTAGATATGAGGACGCTTTCAGAGAAGAATGTGCCGGATGGGTAAAAGAGAAAAAAAAAAAAAACACGTCTCTTACTTTAAAAAATTGAACCCGGCAAGCTATGACCGATATTGCAATTATATTTAACCAAGAAAGCAGGGCGAACATTTCATTTGACGAAAGTAAAAATTCTAACGAATATTTTTAGGCGAAAGGTTTTCTCTTTATAACATTCGTTGGAAATGTTTAAATTTATCGAAAAAGGAGATGTAGTAAATAGGGAATGTGAGAAATTTAAACTTTATTAGTGAGTTATAACCTGGTCGATTTAGATGTCTCCTTTTTGTGTAAGGGTTAATTTCAAGCAGGGATTCGGATATAAGGGCTTAGGTTCTTACAAGACTGGAACAGGATCCAAAGCTAAAATTTCTCGACAGGTTTGAATGAATGCCTGAAAACTTAAATGCCAATGTTACATATCAAAAATTAAATATTTGGGGCAAATTATTGACGCAAAAAGTCGAAGAATCAACCCGGAAAGATCTATCGGGATCCAGAATATTCCCGCCTCTATAAACATTGCAGGATTACAAGTGTTCTTGGGTTTAGCAAATTATTACCAAGTATATATAAATAAAATGCACCATTTTTGTGCTTCGCGAAACGAACAATTGAAAAAGAGAAAAATAGAATAAGACTGAAAAATGCTCGGAAGCTTTCCAAAGAATTGTCCATAATATTTAGAATGAAGAATTCCAGATTTATTCATGGTCGACAGTTCGTATTACAAACAAATCATCGCCCACTTATTTCAATTTTGGGGTCTAAAAAAAGAATACCCACCCATACACCAAATAGATTGAAGTATTGGGGTACTATTTTACTAAACTAAGATTGAATATGTACCTACAAAAATGTTGGGCCATGCTGACGGTCTTTCACGGCTGATACAGAAATATTGCGAGCCATTAGAAGATACGGTAATTGCGGCTTCGAAAGCCGAAAGTAAAACAAAAGAAGTGTTGGTTAACAGTTCACGAATTACCGGTGACAGCGGAAGAAATAAAAGTAAAGTCATTACCAGTCATCTTTATAAAGAAAATGAAAAACCAAGTGAGAATTAAAGAACATATCTGCCTGGATGCGATTATTACTCAAATTTGCGGCGGGATGTTAATGTACGCAGAACGCTCAGTAATCCCTTGTTCACTGCAAAAAAGAATAACTAAGTGAATTCCATTCGGAGCATCCAAGGATGTCTCTCGTGAAATTTTATTTGCTTTGGCCGGGTATGGATGAAGACAAAGAAAAGACTGTAAGAAACAGTAGAGGTTGTGCTCTGGCAGTAAAGTCACCCTCAATAAAGTCAAACTTATGGCCAAAAGCAGATATGTCATGGTCTAGGTAACATATTGACTTTGCCGGACCACTTAATGGGTTACTTTATTTGGTAGTGGTGGATAGTTTTAGCAAATGGCCAGAAATTTTATAGTGTAGAAAAGCAACTTCTACAGTTATGATTAATTTCTTGCATGAGCTGTTTGCATGGTATGGTTTGCCAAAAGAAATTATTTCGGATGATACAAGTTAGTTCACAGGAGGTGAATTCAGATTTGACGAAGCTTTCGTTATTAAGTATATTACGACCCCTGTATATCACCCTAGAAGAAATGGCCAGGTGGAAAGGTTTGAAGACACATTAAAAAGGGGATAAAATAATCAGGATGTGTAAATAATCTGGAGAAAATAATATAGCAATTTCTGCGAGTGTATCAGGTGACACCTAATAGACACCTATGTCGAACATGTCCCCTGAGTTTTATACAAAAAAACAGTTCTATTTCAAACAATTTAGTTTAGCATTAGTACACAATTTAATTGTCAAAAACATTTCTATTTTAAACAATTCAGTTTAATATAAGTCTAGTTTTTGTCCACACACAATTAAATCTCAAAACAGCTTTATTTCAAACAATTCAGTTTTGCGTAAGTACGCAGTTTGAATATCAAAACATTTCCATTTCAAGTAATTCACTTTAGTGAATTTAGTACGCATTTTAGTTCTATTTGACCCATAGATAGGACCCTATCAGGTGCTACCACTCCAGGTCAGAGTGGACCTGGGAGTGATGGCAATGAAGGGGTACTCTGCATTCCCCAAAGCTCGGGCATTACTGGAACCTCCCCCTCAGAGTGTTTATTGTCATATCTAGGACGCTCGTTGGGGGTATCTTATCCTTCTGCTGAGATGCACGGTGTATTCTCCAGCCCCAGCCGACTGGGCCACATATCGACCTTTGTAGGTTATTTAATTACCAAATCCATCCATCTAGAAGAACAGTAGTGGTACTATTTAACCCATAGCTGGGAGGGAGATAAGGAGGTTCATGCCTTTCCCAAGGGTATTTGTCTGAAAGTGAACGTAATAGTACGACTGGAATTCGAACTCGCTTACTACAATCCTGCAGTCCAGCGCGTTAGCCATTACACCACGAGGACACCCCCTTACCCATACGAAAAAAAGTTTTACAATAAGCCGGACTAAAAACCAAGGCATTTAATGTTAAAGATAAGGTGTTTTTCAAGTCGTATTGGAAGGGTAAATGTTTCTGGCATTGAACGACATTTTTACACGGTACGAGTCCCAAAATGGGAAGATAAGCGTAATTCTAATCAGTTCTGATATGGATATGTCGAAGACCAGATTAGGCAAGAAGTTCAGAAGGAGGTGCTATATGATGTATTTCAATTGCCAATGCCACAAAGCATTATCCCTGAAAAAAAAGTTCAACAAAAAGGAAAAGATGTCCAAGAGAATGGTTGGACATCAACCTCATAATAAAAATGATATTTCCAGAAGGAAATAAAACTCAAGGGGGAGATGTTGTGGACTGGCCGATCATACCTTTCTTTTTTAATATGTAAATTGTTCCATGGCTATTTATTTACTGCTGGTTTGGGCAGTAGAGTGAGTGGCAATATGCTTAGTTCTCAAGATCTTTCCCATCCCCATTATTTTTGTACCTGGACCCGCTTCCCAGTCCGCCTTTTATTGAAGATCTTGAACATCCATATGTAAAAAAAAAAACATATTACCTGCTTGTATCGACCCATACCGCGCCCGACCCTTTATTTCTTTTACCCCTATAGATTAGGATTCCTGTCCCACCTAGGGCAGGTCCGGCTTGTTTCCGGTTCTTTCGCCCCGGAAAACAGTCGGCCTCCAATTCTATAGACGGGGGGATGGGAGGGCAACCAAACGGGGGATTTTTCCTTTGTTTTTGTATATATTTCGAGGTTTTTCTCCCATTCCCATCATATTCATTGTAAATAAATCATACTTGTAAATAAAATCATTCATTAATCTCGGGATTTTAAGTAGGACTTCTTCATAGAGCAAATGTGGTATTTTGGTGACTGCTGCGCATATGGCGATGGATGAATGGCTATATATTGTATTGTTGAATGGGTCGGCGAATGTGGCTAGCTAGGTCCCCTTAGAACATATAGAAGAGAATGACCGCTCCCTTCCCCTCCCCCAAAATTTCAAGGCCTTGTGCCTTCTATGTAATAACATAGAAATAAAGTGAGTGGCAATACTTTCAGAGACAGGATATCTCAATACTACAGAGACAATCATTCATACCTTTGGAGACTTTTTGGTGAACCGACGAAGCACTCTGCTACAACTAATTTGGATATATTCGTATACTCACACAGTTCTAGTATACAAGTGTGATGGCAAATAGGGGCAAATGGTGAGAGAGAATCAAAGGAATCAATACTGTTGGCATGCCGAGATGATAATGATGAAATATCATTTATAATTAGTTTGCCCACACTTCTATGGCTTCAAGTAACTAATGATATTCAGTAAACAATTATGGCATCAAGTAACTACTCTTAATACAAATAATTTACAGTTATATGGTATCAAATATTTCTATGTAATACAAGTAATTTTCAATTTCCAAACAGATCTCTCTAACCTGTAGATAGGATCCTAACATGTACAGAGTGGACCTGGCAGTAATGGCTAAGTAGAGGTAATACATACTCTCGTGATCTCCAGGATCACCAGATGTAGTTTCATGTTATAACCAGGATACCTCAGAAATTTAATCAACCTTTGAGTGTAATATTTCGAGGGATTTCGTTTTATATATCTTGCCTTTGGGTTTGGTTAGGCTGAGAACCTTTCGGCTCAGTGCATGGGTTAGTTAGGTGCAAACTTGAGCGCAGGTGTTGACGCGCGCGCGGGGAGGATGTGTCGTTCACGGATGTCAAAATAAAAATCCCTGGACCAGGGGATGTGAATGACGGCATGCACCGGAAATGTGCACGGAGGATTTTTGGGATTTTGAAAAAAGTCAGTTAGCTGAGTTCTGCCTCGGGAGAAGACGTTTGACTTTCGCTTGCTCGCCGAGGCCTTGTGGCAGGTGTCGCACGTAGTTTGGGGGAGATGGAAAAGTCAGTATAGAAAGATGGTATCTCTCTCCTTATGTGGAAAAACTTTTAACTCAAAGGTAATAAAGAGTTTCTTACCTGAACTAAGAAGTCATGAGTGTTTTTCATGTTTCGGGATTTCTATGTTCTATGTATATATATTGTGAACATTCTATGTACGTTTCACATATTCATGAATGGCTATGTTACATGAGGAGCAAATTTTTTCAATGTTTCTTTTTTGTTTCATCCACTCGATCGCAGCCAATTTTCAACTGACATTCTGCTACATTTGATACATGAATATCAGTTGTATACTCGTTTTATTTAAAAACTTCTTAAAGTATTTCGACTGTTTTGACAGCTTTGACTAGAAGTGAACCAAACTTCACACACATTTTTTGTTCTTTGATATGTTATAAAATTTCTCCCTCCTCAACCCCACCCCCCAAAAAAACCCAGAAAAATTCATGTGAAACAATCCTGAACAAATCCATTTGGCCGACTGGATCGGAAAAGTGTTGAATCGTGATATATAGCAGCATAATGTGTAACTAGACCCAGATTGTCTGCTACATACCAATATCGTCAGATATTGTGAATACTCACACAATTCCTTCACCACAACCAGATGAGAAACAAAGTCAATCTTTTTAAGCAGAATTTTAAAGATTTGGATCCAGGGTTTTCTTTCTCCTAGACTAGTTGCAATCCCAAGGTTAAAAAACACAGTTTGTCCTACTATTTTATCCATAGTTAGATGCTTACGTTTAAATACCAATATTGTTATACAAATGTGTGTGTGTGTGTGTGTGTTGGGTCACTGATGGCATAACAGTAATTGTCATAGGAAGTGAACTCAGCAACCCAAGTTCAAATCCTGGACAAGACTTTACATTTCCCATAGCACTAATTCTCTTGGGAAAGGCATGAATCCAACTCTTCTTCCTGCAGTATGGCAACCAGTCCAAGAAAAAGACAACTCTAAATTCAAACCAATTGTAAACCTGGGTAGGAATAGTCTCAGCTAAGCTGTTCCTGCCCAAGACATGTTATATAAAGGACCCCGCCCCATGTCCAGACAGGTTACAGGACCCGTGTGTGTGTGTGTGTGTGTGTGTGTGTGTGTGTGTGTGTGTGTGTGTGTGTGTGTGTTAATCTATAAAGGTAATATCAGTATCTTAAATGGTTGATAAAGCAATAACATTGAGGCTAAAATTTTAAACAAATTGTTTAATACATTAATAATAGTTTTAAAAAGAAATGTGTTCAAAAAGAAGTGATACTGAATTTTGAAAAATCTTAAATTTAGAATTTAAGTGAAGACACATGTATAGCTGAGCAATTTATATAATAAAGGGATGATGCCTACATGAATCAATATTAATTTGAAAGAAATTATGAACCTAGTTTCAATACTTGTTTTTGGCAAAACACTGGATTGTGCAAGTGCAACAATCTCCATTTACATGAAAATGCAAGTACAACTGAGCAACTAAGATAATAAAGTGGTGGGGAGCCCCCCCATAGTGCAGTAGCTAAAGTGTTGGATAGGGGCATTGTTTGAACACTACGAGGATCATTAAATAAGTTTCCAGACTTTATTCATATGGCCACTTTTATTGATAGTACACCACTCATGAAACTCAAGTCCCCTTTGAAGTAATCTCCTCTGGTTGCAATGCACTTGTTGTACTGTTCCAACAACTTCTGGAAGGCCTCATGGAAGTCCTCTAGTGTGAGCATGGCAATGACCTTCGTCACAGCCTTTTTCATCTCCTCAATTGTCTCATAACGACAGCCTCTGAGCTTGGGGAATTACCAAAAGTCACAGGGAGCAAGGTCTAGACTTATAGGGAGAGTGAGGAACTGTCTTGATCCCATCTTGGTCAAACAGTCTGTGACAAGGATGGAGTTATGGACTGATATATTGTCTTGGTAGAAATGCTACTGACCTGATTTAAAGAGTGCTGGCCTCTTCCAACAGAATCTCTTCCTGAACTCCCTTAAAGCCTCAACATAGTAACCCTAACCCTTTGGCCAATCAACTCTGGTCTATTGACTTCCTTACTCCTCCTACACCTCTCATTATCCCTCTCAGACTCCCTGCCTTCCTTGAATCTTTTATGCCACTCAAAAACTGATGCTCGATTCTTGCAAGATGGTCAAAAAGCAGTCTGAAACATTCCATACGTTTCTGCGGCATATTTTCCAAGTTTAAAACAGAATTTTATTGCACATAGTTCTTCTAATGTCCAGATTGCATATTTGAAATTCACCAGCAGTGACAATCAGGCTTTAGTAGGGTGTATTTCAATTGCTGCTGTAGCTGTTCATTTGAACCTGAAATCATAAAAATTGGTCAGTCATCTCATAAGATAACATAGTGAATTTTCAAGAGTCAATTTTAAATGCCTGTACAAAAAAAGTCTGGAAACTTATTGTAGGTCCCACGTAGTTGCTTTGTTATGTTTCCATCTCATTGGGTGCCCCATTCATACGGCCTTGTGCCTCATCTAAGCAAAACGCTCAGTAAATTACTACTTTGTCGTGTTCACTTTCAAACCAATGTCCTTGTAGAATGGTATGATCCCTGTTATTCTGCCACTAGTTCTTCTCCAAGAATGTCTTTGGTATTGAATAACCCATGAAGACTGATATGCCATTAAACAAAGAAACCAAACCAAACCATATAATAAAGTGACAATGTCTAGACAACTCAGTGACAGAAAAAAAAAAAAAGAAATATTATAAACCCACTTTTAGAACTTTTGGAAGAAAATATTTTTTGGCAAGATACAGGATTGTGCAATTGCTGCATCCTACATATTCACCTTGTGAAGGCAGTTTGCATTCATTTTGATGCACTGTAAATGTGTTGCAAATTTCAAGAAAGGTAAATTGAATATCAATAGGATATCAGCAGAACACAAAATGATTTACAAACTGTTTTAGATGACGACTGCATTAAGTCAACATTGAAATTGGCCCCCAAAATCGAGGGCCAATCACTCAACAGTTTTATGACATTTGTCAAATATGTAGAAAGTTCAAAGTATGCTAAAAATGGATTTCTATTTCTTGTTGATTTTCAATCCATCTCTATAGTAAAATCATCAATGTGTTTACATTATACAAAAAGGTGCTAAAAAGTTCTTGGCCCAACAAAGAAAGAAATAGTGGGGGTGTCCTCATGGTGTAATGATTAAAGCAAGGGATTGCGGAATTGTAGTAAGCAAGTTCGTACTCCCATCACACTATCATGTTCACTTTCAAGCAAATACCCTTGAGAAAGGTCTGAACCCCCTTATCATCCCAGCTATGGGTTAAATAGTACCACAACTGTTCTTCTAGGAGAATGGATTTGGCATTAAATAACCTAAAAAGGTTTATATGCCATTAAAATGAAGAAACCAAACCAAACCAAACCAAAGAAAAAATAACTTAGACCCAAGAAATATACCCAGCCAAATATAGTTCCCATTTTATTTCTCAAATTTCTTTAAACCTCCCCCTCCAAAATTTATTAAAATTTAAAAGAAACAAACTTTTCAGCAGCCTCGATAGATCATATAGTTCCATTTGAGCAGTGATGACAGAATTAATTCCTGATCTTTAACAATTCCTTTCTTCCTCATTTGCAAAGCCCTTGTATAATAAAATCTACAACAAAATCTATAATAAAATCTATAAACAATCCATTAATTCTATATATTTAATATCCCTATTCTTTCAGTAATGCATAGTGTAATTTCTGATATCACTGATCCCGTCTCTCTTGATATTCAATGGATTTCTATAGTAAAACCATTAGCAATGAATTTTTACCTTTAAATTCAATAGTCCATTTTGTTAATAATGCTTGCATTAAATCCTGGTTTGGTTTGGTTTGATTTCTTTGTTTAATGGCATAGCAACCTTTGTAGGTTATTTAATGCCAAAGACCATTCTTCTAAAACAGTAGTGATACTATTTAACCCATAGCTGGGAGGATAAGGGGGTTCATACCTTTCCCAAGGGTATTTGCCCGAAAGTGAACGTAATAGTGCAACTGGAGTTTGAACATGCTTACAATGATTTCGCAGTCCATTGCTTTAACCATTACACCACGAGGACACCCCCCTGCATTAAATCCTGACCACTGACAATTTCTATCTTCCTGTATTTTCAACATAAACTCTTTAGTAAAGAGGACATGAGACAGTATTTTTCTTCCACTGCCTAGACAGGAGACGCTAGTGGTGATAATTACCAATTACAAAAATAGAACTGGAGAGCCAAAATAGTAGAGCAAGCTAAGCTTTCTAGCCTCATGAGCAACCAGTCTAGGAGAAAAACAAAACTGCTACTAATTTATCAGGCTGACAATGCAAAAAAAATGGAATAAAATAACTGATTGCAAGCTTCATTTTTCTGAAACACCTTTCCAGAAGAAGTGGCAAGATGAAAGAAGAAGCCTAGTTAGTTATGGGAGAGTGCTTTGACTAAGTGTTCACTTACTCATGATTCTTTCCTGCCACCCAAATATTTCTGGGTGGGAGATAACTTCCTAATTCATTCAGTCAATTTAATTGTAGCAACTCAATTCAACCCCTATCCCTGACCCTGTCTACCAAACTAGGCTTTTCCAAAACAGTTTGAAGCAATTAGCTGTCACTGTAAATTATGCACATCCAAAATGCAATTAACAGCGTCACCAATTATTAACAGACAAAATTCTTGCATTTTGGAATAATGGGTTGATTGGACAATTCCAGGGATTTGAGGACTTTTCACTTTTGTGTTTTTAGACATTCAAAAGATTCCAAGAACAATGGACTCAGAATGGAAATGAAAAGCCAAAATTTCCAACGACAAACAAATTAATGAGAGTAATTTTAATTACAACGAAGATAGTGATTACAAGACAATTATAACAAGAATAAGTCTTTGAAAATTGCAAGCATTCTGAAAGAATTTATGAGTTAAGTGGAACCGCATGAAAGCACTTGATAAAATGTGTAACTTAGATTTTCTGACAAACTATTCTTCTCCTTGTATTGAAATTCAAAATTTAATTTCAGAGATCTGTCCAAAATCATAAGAAGGCTTTGATTATTAAAATCTATTTTAGAAGCTAATCTGGGCCGGAATTTATGCTGAGGAGTAGGCACCTCTTCTAATTTAAAAAATTTTTGATAAATTTTTAAACAATATAAATTAAGATTTGGTTTGGTTTGGTTTCTTTGTTTAATGGCATATCAACCTTTGTAGGTTATTTAATGCCAAAGCCATTCTCCTAGAAGAACAGTAGCGGTACTATTTAACCCATAGCTGGGAGGATAAGGGGGTTCATACCTTTCCCGAGGGTATTTGCCTGAAAGGGAATGTAATAGCGCGACTGGAGTACGAACTCGCTTACTACGATTCCGCAGTCCATCGCTTTAACCATTACACCACGAGGACACCCCCCTCGGATTTAAAATATTGAAAAAAGAAAAAGAAAAGTAAAAGTTATTGAAGTTTTATTTAGCTTTAATAAAGAGGTGCAATCTTCAATGTATTTTGATTGATTGATTTCAATGGCATGTCAACCCATTTAGGATTATTTTATGCATAGAGCTTCGGGAATTACATTTACTATAAGTTTATATTTGGATTGGTTTGGTTTCTTTGTTTAATAGCATATCAACCTTTGTAGGTTATTTAATGCCAAAGACCATTCTCCTAAAACAGTAGTGGTACTATTTTACTCATAGGTGGGAGGATAAGGGGGTTCATATCTTTCCCAAGGGTAATTGCCCGAATGTAAACGTAATAGCGTGACTGGAGTACAAACTCACTTACTACGATTTCACAGTCCATCACTTTAACCATTACACCACAAGGACAATCGCAGTTTATATTTTTCATTTTGTGTAGTTATTTTTTGCACACAGTCCGATTGAATATGAAAAATTCGTAAATATCTATTTGATCCAAAGATGGGATGCTAACAGATACTACCACTCCAAGTCAGAGTTGATCTAGGAGTAATGGCAATGAAGGGGTGACTCCTCACAGCTCCAGAGCTGGAGCCTCACTATCAGATATAGTTTAGTGTCATACCATAACACTTCTTTTTTTTTGGCAGAGAGGGTGGTCTCATCTCTCTGCAGTGGGAGTGGGGGAATACAGCAAATGTATTCTAAGCCTCACAAACAAAGCACTCAATATGCTTTGATGAAAACAACGCACCTTAGTTAAGTTTTATAGGAGGATTATCCAATCACCATGGACAGGAAGTAACACAAGGTAAGTTTTTAAGTGGAGTAAAGCTGGATTGAATTCAAATTTTTCCTTCTCCTAGACTGGTGGCCTAATCAATATTAAAGAACTCAATATGCTGTTCAAGTGCCGATAGTTTGAGGAAACACTTAATAATTAACACAAACACCAACAATATATTAGGGTTCTTTATTTCAAACACAGCCAATTCACACCACTAAACAACAGAAAAGTTGCCCAGTCGGCTGGGGCTGTAGAATACATGAACAGCACCTCTGCAGAGGGGTAAGACCTCACCACAACGAGTGTCCTTATATGACACTAAACAATCTGATGGTGAGGTTCCAGTGATGCTGGAGCTTTGGGGAATGCGGAGCACCCCTTCATTACCGTTGTTCCCAGGTCCACTGTGGCGTGGAATGGTAGCACCTGATAGGGCCCTATCTATGGGTTAAATAGAACTAACTGCATACTTGTACTAAACTGAATTGTTCGAAATAGAACTGTTTTTGACATTGAAACTGTACTTACACTAAACTGAATTGTTTAATATAGAAGTGTTTTGACATTTAACTGTGTGTGGAGAAAATCTATACTTATACTAAACTGAATTGATTGAATTAGAACTTTTTGACAAAACTGAATAGCTTGAAGTAGAAATGTTTTTGACAATTAAACTGTGTACTCATGCTAAACTGAATTGTTTGAAATAGAAGTGACTATTTGCATAAAAATGGATTTGGCGTTAAATAACCTACAAAGGTTGATATACCATAAAACCCAAACAACCAACTAACCAACCAATGGAAAAGGATTAGGAGGACAGACAAGAACACGAAAAGGGTTTTTCCAAAACAGGAGAGTTCTCTTAAAGAAAGATAATTCAAGTTATCTTTGTAATATGATATCAACAATAAGCGATGGGGCAGGTTTAGTACAATGATTATTGTCATAGTAAATAGAATTGGCAACCAGAGTTCAAATCCAGGACAAAGCTGTTTGTGTTTCCCTTTGCACTAATCCCTTTAGAAAAGGCATGAAACCATCTGTTGGCCCCAACCAGCTATTGATAAATTAGTAGAGTAAGCTGGATACTTTAGCCTTGGTTTGTCAACTAGACTAGAAGAAAAACTCTGAATTCAAACCCGCTTTACTCCATCGTAAAATTGACCATGTATCACATCCGATCTGCAGCTGATAGATTGGATTCATACATACACATGACGGGAAATGGACACGCCAACCCGAGCTCAAATCCTGGACAAGGCTGTTCACATTTAACAATATTCCTGGTAACAGTATGAATTCAACTTTTCTTTCTCCAGCATTGGAAAAATACTAGGACAGACAGGGCTCTTTAACTTTGGTATGGTAATCAGTCAAGGAGAAGGAAAACTCTGAAATCAAACTTGTTAAACTCTGCTTTAAAAATGACCTTGTATCACATCCTGCTCGTACAAAGCTGTTGGTAAATATATACTATATGACTGGCAGAGGAGAACAGATATATTCTATTTTTTTTTTGGCATTGTCAGCCTGATAAATTAGTAGCAGCTTTGTTTTGAATTCAGAATTGTTTTTCTCCTAGACTGGTTGCTCATGAGGCTAGAAAGTTTAGCTTGCTCTACTATTTTGGCTCACCAATTTCTCAGCTATGTCCAGGATTTGAACTCAGGTAACTAATTTTATTTCTTATGATGATAGCCATTATGCTAAGTATCTATAGGGGAGAGTAGTTGTATACAAAAGTTGGAAACAGAAATCAATTTTTTTTTTTAAATTTCTAAATTTAAAAAAATCAATTATGATAAATATAGAATAAAATTAAATTGATGAGAATAAAAATATTTTTCCCTAAAAAGTATCAATATAATAAGTAGAAAATATGTGGTTTATTATGTTGATAATCTGAAGAAATTTTTTCAAGAATAATTTTTTTCAAAATAAAGAAGCAGGGTGCTTATTTTAACCCTTGCTCCCAACACCTTTACTCCCCAAAAATCAAATCATTCTGTTACCAGGTCCTTAGTATAAGCAAAGTAAGTAAAGTTGGTGACCTTAGTCAAGGGTGACCTGAAGGCTCCCTTTCAATAGCTACTACACCGAGGTGTAGGGGAGGGCGCTACTCTATTCCCTGAATTGCTCCACTTTACCCTTGATCTGTACCTTATAATGCTGAGTGCTAAGCAAGGTGACATCAAATACCATTTTTAAAGTCTTTGGTATGACTCGACTTGGGATTGAACCCCAGTCTCCCGGACCATTGGCGAACACTCTACTTATTAAGCCAATGGCCCGACTGTATTCTCTGCAAAAGGGATGCCCCCCCACTCCCTAAAAAGGAGTGTCCTTTGTGTGACACTAAACTGTATCTGATAGTAAAGCTCAACTTCTGGAGATCTAAGGAGTGTGGGGTACCCCTTCATTGCCATTACTTCAAGGTTAATTCTGTCTGGGAGTGGTAGCACTGTATGCAAAAAAAAAAAAATTCCAGAAAAGGTCTTTATAAACAACTACAAAAAAATGTAAATATGAATATACAATGAATGTGATTCCCTAACCTCTAGGCATAAAATAACCCAAGATGAATTAACATGCAAGTGAAATCAATCAGTCAATCAAATCCACGAATCAAAAAAGTCTTGAAGTATATCCTGAAGTTCTTCAATAATCAAAATTTAATTTGTTTTCAGTTTCTTTGTTCCATGGCATATCAGCCTTTAAGGATTATTTAATGCCAAAACCATCCTTGTAGAAAAACGGCAGTGATACTATTTAACTGATAGCTGAGAGAATATTGAGGTTCATACCTTTCCCAAGGGTATTAGTCCATCATCATCATCATCATCATGTCGTGCCACTAGCATGGATATCCCTGACCCTCCCTCGCCACTTCTCTCTATTGTTCATCGCCTCTGGCAGGTCTTCAGGGCTACATCCCGTATCTTCACATAGCTGCTGTATGTATATTCGAGCTGGTCATCCTGCTTTTGCTCGGCCATATGTGGGGGTCCATAGAAGTACATCACTTATGAGCTCGTCCCTGGTTCTCCAGCAGTGTTCTGCATGTCTGGTTCATCTAGCTTGGATAGTTTTCGTGATGAGAGGCAGGTGGCCGTATAGTTGGTACCTTGTGGGGTGTTGTCACCAGGACTTGTTCAATATTGCTCACAGCATTCTTGTGTAATTGCCATCTAGCTTCTTCTCCAGCCATTTTGTTAGCGTCCACATAGTACATCCATACAGCAGTATTGACACAACCACTGCCTGGAAGAAACTGCTTTTAATTTTATCGGTCAGGTCTGATTTCTATATGATCAATAGCCTATCGATAGCTGTCCATGCTTTCATTAGCCACGTGTCGATGTCTTTTTCAGTTGATGAGACACTGCTTCCTAGGTAGGTGAATTTGTCTACCAGTTTCAGAGAGGTTCTGTCCAGTGTGGAAATGTCGCCTGTTTGATAAAAGCACAAATATTCAGTTTTGTGTGCATTGACTTGGAGGCCAATGCCTGTGTCATCTCGTTCCAAACTATGCAGTAGTGTTTCGGCTTGGTTGGGTATATTTGCTCGTATCGCTATGTCATCGGCATAGTCAGCATTGGTACTTGTTTTGTGGGGTACCTTCTGCTTCTTTTCTTCGTCAGCTCAAAGCTGTTTTCTTTGATTTTATCAATCGATGTTCTAAGCACATAGTCTAGACAGATGATAAAGAGGTATGGGGCTAGCGTGTCCCCTTGTAGTACTCCTTCTACAATGTTGATGTATTCTGGGTCTCCATCCAGAGTGTGACATAAGCTTAAACTCACTTATTTTGAGGTCACATTCCAGCATTTACCCACTATATTATGGGATTCCCTCTCAAAATTTCATAAAGATGGAATGTTTAATTTTCATTATTCTGAAATTCATAAGAATTATTTTAAAAAATTTACAGCAAAGTGTTGGTACTGTCAGTAGTATCTCCTGCTGAGGGGATACTCTAAAAATAAACAATAAAAAAAAAAAACATTTTGCTGCAAGATGTAACTAACTGTATGATATTCAAATTGTTAAACTTCAAAAGAAGAAAATTGTTATTTGTCTTACTGAAATAATCTGGCTTAATGAGTAGAGTGTTCGCCGATGGTCATGGAGATTGGGGTTCAATCTTAGGTCGAGTCATATCAAAGACTCAAAAAATGGTACTTGATGCTGCCTTGCTTAACACTCAGCATTATAAGGTATGGATCAAGGGTAAAGTGGAACAATCCAGGGAAAGAAGTAGTGCCCTTCCCTATACTTTCGTGAAGTAGCTATTGAAAATGGAGCCTTCGGGTCACCCTTGACTAAGGACTAAGTAATTTTTCAAGTAGATATAAAAAATTACATTGGATTTATTAGCATTTAACTTTCATACTAAGAAAGGAATGAATCCAACTCCCCTCCCTTCAGTTATGGGTAAATAGTAGAGCAGACTAGGCTATTTAGCAACCAATCTTGGAAAAGAAAAATTCTGAAAGCAGCTCTACTCCACATGAAAAAATTGACCTGTAGCAGAGGTGTTGGGTAAATATGTACATATCATTTATTGCTTAGCTAGGACTAACAATCAGATGAAAACAAAAATGTTTAAATCAATAAATATCTTAAATGTCACATACTTAAATTAAAAGAGGGAAAAGGGATGGGGGGAAAAGGAAATAAAAAAACTTCCCTATTCTTGAAAATAGGGGGGAAAAACTTGTTGAAATTGTCTGTTTTTAGATAATTTCTTCTTTCAAATTTCTAAATGAACACAAAAAAGCAATTTAAAATATTTGTTATTAACTAAAAAATGCTCTGTAAAGATGTCTACTTACCTGTATTTTCCATCGTCTCAAATAATTCTTAGAATATTGAACCTTTTTCACATTTGGCTCTTCAGGAAGGCCCAACTGAGAACTCCAAATTTTTCGGGGTAACATCTTAATTAATTTCGCCTTTTCAACATGAAAGTGTAACAACTCCACAGTGAAAGAAGATGACAAATAATGTAGATTTTATCCCACAAAAAAAAATCCGTTCTTCTTTTCTTTCTTATTTAAGATTGAAAAAAAGAAAAAAGTGGGAAGTCGTCATCAGTTTAATAATCATTATAGTAGAAGACAAGAAGAAATTGAAATAAAAATAAATAAAAGTCATAGCTGAATAGGAAAAGATGCTTTTTTTATACATTTGAAGGGAAAAAGGCCATTAAATCCAAAAATGTGCTGATCAATCTTGACAGATATCTGCAAGTTTTTAAAGAGTCTGATTTTAAGACTTTTTTGGTTTATTTTAAAACTTTTGGCAGTATAACACACATTCCTAATTTTGGACAACAAAATTCTGGAAAAATTTTTTAGGTATAATATGCACTGACTTTTTAAAATTTGTTGTAGCTAAATTAAATTGAAATTTAGTATTTTTTTCAGCTTTTTATCAGTTCATCCTGACTAAAAATAAGAATTTATATAGTTGACATAATGCCTTAAAACACAAACTTTACATAGTGTTTAAGACGAACACACAGATATGTCCACACAAAAATTCAACAATCTTGAAGTAAGAAAAAGTTCACATTTGGTGAAACAAAATTATAAACAAACACACATTCCAGTGGATATTTCTCAGTAACAGCATAAACATTTTAGTTTTAATGATAGATATAAAGTACTTTTAGTTTACCCATCCTCAAAATGGTGAGGTGCGTGGGCAGCAAAAAAAAAGCAAAATATATAGATCTGGTGTATTATACATGCCTCTAAATTTTCAGCTGAAAAATCTGGGAAAATAGTGTGACTTATATCCAAATAATTACAGTAATTGGTGCTTAAAAAGATAAGAAGCATCACAGAACCGGTTCATAATAGAATTGTGTCCCTTATATTGAGTCCATGAAATGAAGCTGAGATTTTTAAAACTCCTTGTTCAAAGTAATTTACCTCAATATTAGAAAGCTCCACATTTGACAAACAGTTGACAGCCAAGTAGAGTATTTCCGCTAAGAAGCATTTATTTAATCTTCAATGAATTTTTTTATCCAATTCCTGAATGTTTAATCCTTCTGTTTGAAGTTGTTAAATAGAGATAGGTTTGGTATTTCAAGAAATCTTTTTGATACCATTCAATTTTCTTATGTTTGTGATTCTGTGTTTAAACTTTTAGAGGGAAGAAAAATGATGAAAAGAATTAGAATCCATCTTCCAGTTCGTAGGGTGATAAAAGAAAACAGACAAAATCTTGGCTTTTTATAAAATATTTGCTTTTCAAAAGATCCAGTGCATGTTCCAGAGTTTAAATCATAACCAACAATGAAAGACTTTCTTTTCTGTGTGCATGTTGGAAAAAAGTTTTTGTTTCTAAAGAATAAATCAAAAAAGTTCTTTTTTTCTTTCTGTGTGAAAGAAAAAAGTAAAATTTATAAGAACCCATAGTAACTTTAGTCTAACCTTGTATGCTCGACCACAATGCTAAAATAATCAGTCTCCAAAAAAATACTCTGTAGTTTTAGTTGAAGAGTTTCTCTCGAGATATCATCCTGGTTATTTTTGAAAGGAATTGGTTTCAGTGTTCGTATAGATGATCTTGTCACTTAAATTGCCAACAGAAAGAGACACGAAAAACACTTGTGACACAAAACTATACAGAATGTAAGAGCTAATTAAAAATCATTTCTAATAATTAATGAGTTGGATGCTAGAGCATTGTATAGCAGTAGTAAGTCACTCATATGATTGTGTCTGGTTTATAACAAACAAACATGATTTTTGAAACAATAGAAGTTAAATATAAAGAGGAATTTATTCTAATTAGCATCTAAAAAATCTTTTTGATACATATACAAACTCATATATATATATATATATATATATATATAAACATGCTTTCACACAGAGAATAGGTGAACATTAGGAACTGAAGCCGAATGGCACAGAAATATATGTTGTCTTTACAAAACTGGTACATTAACATTTTGGGTGTCCTTGAAGCTAAATAAAGAAAAGGTAATTTGTGCAGGCAAATGAATTTTATTTTTATTCTAAGTAGGTGGTTGTGTGACCCGTATGTTTATCTCCTTTGATTTGATACTTGGTGCACAATCCAAAAAAAAAAAAAAAAAGAATATGTATATATATATATATATATATATATATATATAATGCTTTGAATCCAAGGGGAAGAAAATTTCTATTTTTAGATTTTCTTAGAATTACATTCGCTTAAATTTACATATTTTTCCCCATATTTATTTATTTATTTGTTTATTCCCCTCACCATAATTTCAAGTTGAAGGATGTTATCAACATCCTGTTTTTAGGCTTTCCAGATTTTCAGTAAGTAGAAGACAACTGGCATCAAAATTGTTTTATTTCTCTATAAATTGAAAAAGAAAAAGGAGAAGAGTGTTGCCCATAATCTTGAAGTTTACAAAATCAATCTGAATAATGTTAATTTTAACTCAGGTAAGTAAAAAGTTTTGCAATGTTTTAGTAATGTGAAACAAAATTTGGCAATTCTAGATGCTTTTTTCCAAGATTGCAAAGGTTATGAATCACACAGGATTGTAAAATGAAGAGCTTACCTGATACTCTCCAAGTGCTACTCACCACACACAGCCTCGGAATTCATAGTATTAAACCTACCAGTCCAGCCTGGTCGTCAAGGTTCTAGCAACCCAAGCAAAATTTCTTGAACCATTTAGTTACCATACTCGGATCAACTGCACCTTCACCTTTGGATAACAAATAATTTTGACTGCTTTCATAGTATTATGGCATCGTTTGAATTTGTAAAGCATAAGTTACCAAATTAGACTATGTGTCAGTGCACTATCATGATACTACCACCCACATTACGTACCTTCAGACATGTGACAAAAACTAGGACATACTAAAATATTGCAAAACTTTTGACTAACCCAAGTATTAGTTGGAAAACTGTTCAGTGTTGTTCTAAACCATGACTTTGTGGAAAATTCATCTACAAAATATAATTATGGTTATTGATGTTCCATCATATTTTTATACACATTTCTAATATTCACTTCCTCATTTTACCTTTGTTAGAAGACATCATAATGTTTTATGCATTTCTTATATTCACTTCCTCATTTTACCTTCGTGAAAAGACATCATAATGTTTTATGCATTTCTTATATTCACTTCCTCATTTTACCTTTGTTAAAAGACATCATAATGTTTTATGCATTTCTTATATTCACTTCCTCATTTTACCTTTGTTAAAAGACATCATAATGTTTTATGCATTTCTTATATTCACTTCCTCATTTTACCTTTGTTAAAAGACATCATATTGTTTTATGCATTTCTTATATTCACTTCCTCATTTTACCTTTGTTAAAAGACATCATATTGTTTTATGCATTTCTTATATTCACTTCCTCATTTTACCTTTGTTAAAAGACATCATATTGTTTTATGCATTTCTTATATTCACTTCCTCATTTTACCTTTGTTAAAAGACATCATATTGTTTTTTGCATTTCTTATATTCACTTCCTCATTTTACCTTTGTTAAAAGACATCATATTTTTTTATGCATTTCTTATATTCACTTCCTCATTTTACCTTTGTTAAAAGACATCATATTGTTTTATGCATTTCTTATATTCCCTTCCTCATTTTACCTTTGTTAAAAGACATCATATTGTTTTATGCATTTCTTATATTCACTTCCTCATTTTACCTTTGTTAAAAGACATCATATTGTTTTATGCATTTCTTATATTCACTTCCTCATTTTACCTTTGTTAAAAGACATCATATTGTTTTATGCATTTCTTATATTCACTTCCTCATTTTACCTTTGTTAAAAGACATCATATTGTTTTATGCATTTCTTATATTCCCTTCCTCATTTTACCTTTGTTAAAAGACATCATATTGTTTTATGCATTTCTTATATTCACTTCCTCATTTTACCTTTGTTAAAAGACATCATATTGTTTTATGCATTTCTTATATTCACTTCCTCATTTTACCTTTGTTAAAAGACATCATATTGTTTTATGCATTTCTTATATTCACTTCCTCATTTTACCTTTGTTAAAAGACATCATATTGTTTTATGCATTTCTTATATTCACTTCCTCATTTTACCTTTGTTAAAAGACATCATATTTTTTTATGCATTTCTTATATTCACTTCCTCATTTTACCTTTGTTAAAAGACATCATATTTTTTTATGCATTTCTTATATTCACTTCCTCATTTTACCTTTGTTAAAAGACATCATATTGTTTTATGCATTTCTTATATTCACTTCCTCATTTTACCTTTGTTAAAAGACATCATATTGTTTTATGCATTTCTTATATTCACTTCCTCATTTTACCTTTGTTAAAAGACATCATATTGTTTTATGCATTTCTTATATTCACTTCCTCATTTTACCTTTGTTAAAAGACATCATATTGTTTTATGCATTTCTTATATTCACTTCCTCATTTTACCTTTGTTAAAAGACATCATATTGTTTTATGCATTTCTTATATTCACTTCCTCATTTTACCTTTGTTAAAAGACATCATATTGTCATACACATTTCTAATCGTCACTTCCTCATTTTACCTTCGTTAAAAGACATTAGAAAATCATTAATAATATGATATGCAGATAAATTTTAATTTACAGGCTCTCATTTTAACACTAAGAATATTCAGACTATAGTCTCCATTTTCATTACTATACTCACAATATTTCAGCTGATATGTACTTCGGCCTTCTCCAGGTGTTTCCTGTCAAACTCAGGAGTTTACACAAAATGGAGATGGAGACAATAGTCCGAAAACCTTGATAAAAATCAAGCTTCATCTCAGAATTTTGGACAAACAGGCTTTCATGTGTCAAACTTTATAGTGGTTATAGCAGCTATTTGGTTGGCCATTGTTTGGGTAGGTAGAATATAAGAGAGAGAGAGAGAGAGAGAGAGAGTGAAAGAGGGAGGATGACCCACGGTCTTTATTTTCTACTATCTTTGTCTACCATTCTCATATTTAAGATAATAATGATATTACATTTCATCTTTTTTAGAATAAATGGATACAGATACTACACTCTGAGCTGAGAGAGAAGTTTTGAGGAGTTAGACAGAGTGCAAACATACTAAATTCTGAACCAGAGAGCATAGATACAACATTCTGAGTCAAAAAGTCACACTTTGATCTTAGGCAGAGTGCACTGATACTACACTCTGATCCTTGGTAGAAAGGCTAGCCATTTAATCCAAAGTAGAGTGCTGAGGTATGATACTTTGATCCTTCATAAATAATTCTGTTATTATTTATGGAAGCAATGTGAGTATAAAATTAGCTTTCTTGAAAAATAATGGTAATAGTTTATTCCGCATTTAAAGTTAAAGTAAATTTTTATTTTTTCAGAAATTTATATTTAGTAGAATTTGATTTTCAAATCAGAAAATTTTGTAAATACAGAACATTAAGTAAATAAGTATTTATCAATAATTTTTGTATTAACTTTTGTTTTTTATATTAAAATATCATTCACATTTTTTTAAAATATTGAGCATAATTATAAAAGACATTATGAAATATATTTACATTTATTATTGAGATGAATATAAGAATCTTAAATATACATAACCTATTATAATTTGATCTTCTGTAGAAAACACAGGGACTACACTCTAATCCAAAACAGAAGTGTTGATCTTCAGCAGAGTGCACAGATATTTTACTCTTATACTTGGTAGAAGGGACAGGAAGTCCCACTTTGATTTTAAGAAGAGTGCACAGAGACTACACTCTGATCCTAAGCAGAAGAGTTGGGGAGTGACATTTAGATCTTAGGCAGAGTGCACAGATATTACACTCTTATATTTGGTAGAAGGGACAGGAAGTCCCACTTTGATTTTAAGAAGAGTGCACGGAGACTACACTCTGATCCTAAGCAGAAGTTTTGAGAAATGATACATTGTTCTTTGACTGAGTGTACAGTCTGATCCAAAACATTTGTGGAGGCACTTGTAGTGTAATGGTTATCACTGAAGAAAATAGACAAGAGTTCAAATTCTGGACAAGGCTGTTTGCTTTTCACTTTGAACTAAAAGTAAAGTTGGCGACCTTGGTCAAGGGTGACCCAAAGGCTCCCTTTTCAATAGCTACTACACCGAAGTGTAGGAGAGGGTGTTATTCCAGGGATTGCTCCACTTTACCCTTGGTCCATACCTTATAATGCTGAGTGTTAAGTGAGGGGTATCAAGTTCCATTTTTTGAGTCTTTGGTATGGCTTGACCTGGGATTAAATCCTAGTCTCCTGGACCATAGGAAAAAAAGCTCAGTCAGTAGAGAATCCGACTTTGAGCTAATACTCTTTAAAAATGTACAAATCCAGCTATTCTTCCTCGAGCTATGGGTAAATAATAGGGCAGACTGAGATTTTTAACTTTGGCGTAGAAACTAGTCTTGGAGAAGGAAAACTTTAAATTCAATCCTGCTATACTCCACTTAAAAATTGATTTCATATCAAATCCTGATTGTGTTGGAGGGGTTGGGTACAGAGATACATTATAACTTGTTGGATAGAGGTGTTGGGAATTAAGAATAAAATTTGCAAATAAAGTTTTTACTAAGGAACATTTGAAGAAAGGAATGAAAGCACTTCTTCCTTGTGATCTAGTTAATTGCTATATATATAAAAAATGTTTTGAAACAATAGCCGACAGGAGAGAGAATGAGTGAGTGAGCACCAAAGGTAAATCACTTTCATATAATCACTTTATCTATAGCTGGAGAAAAAGCTGTCACCAATATAGACAACCTTGACAACTGCCATGAGATGCAAAGAAAATATATAAAATCAACATTTATCCTGACAGAAATAAGAATGATTGGAAAAACGAAGCAACTATTTCCATTTACAAATAATTCAGCTTTCAATACTTCAAAAACTCTTGGGAAATGAACCACGGATCTTAAGGACCAAACTGGCCTCATCAGAATTCTACACCAAATCTGATATGATCTTGCCCATCTGTATAGGAAATGGAAAATTTTGCAACACACTACCTTGAATACTGAAGGGAAAAGACATTATGAATTCAAGTCCAGTACGGCTGTTAACATTCGATACTGTCTGGATCTAACTTATCTTCAAGTGATCTGAATAGCAGCAGATCCTTTTGTCAATAGCAGAGGAAAAAAAGGGAAATGGTAGAGAAAAATACAGAAACAATATGTTTAACATCCAAAAGGAACAGTTCAGCACTATCAATGTCACTGAAGCTTTGATCAGAAGCTGCCTGACAGACTTTTAGAGGAGTGGACCTGTTCATTAGAGGGTGTGGTCTGGTTAGATAGTAACAGGAGTGCTTAGCTAAGGGGCATGTCAGACAGACCTTAAAAGAGGTTCATTTTCAAAAAACAAGTAATAAAAACTGAGACAGGTACTGTGGACATAATGATAGTAATTATCTGAATTTGACTTAGATTAGGGTAATTATCATAAGAGTTCTTCATAAAGATATCATTATCAGTGGATGGTGGTTGATTTTAAACAATATCAGCATTTTTACCATGCAACTCTCCAACCACCATTTGCAAACATGGAAATTGTTAAGAGACTTTTATACAGAATCACTTATGGGGTTTTATCTTTTTAATCTTATCTTCTTCATTACTGAACTGAGTTTAACTGATTTACTGGGTTTTATTTTCCACAAAAAAGATTTTTAAGAATTGGAGTCAGTGTGAAAGCAGAAAACTCTAGGTTGATACACTCTTGTTTGTTTGTTATTCAATGGCATATAAACTGTCTTGGGTTATTTAATGCCAAATCCATCCTTTTTAGAGGATACTAGTGGTACTATTTAACCCATAGATGGGAGGAAAAGGAGGTTCATACCTTTCCCAAGGGTATTAGTCTGAAAGTGAATGTAATAGTATGACTGGAGTTTGAACTCACATACTACGATCCCACAGTCCAGCACTTTAACCATTACACCACCCCCTTGAAAAACTCTTTATTATTATTATTATAATATTAGCTTTTTTAAGAATTGCAATAAATATGAAAGTGGAAAATTTACCAAATTTAGGCACAGAGTCTTTTCAAGAAAGTCAAATATGTACTAATCCAAGAAAATGTGGATAATATTTCATCATATTTATCACTGGGCCTTATATATATATATATATATATATATATATATAGAGAGAGAGAGAGAGGTCTGTTTATGTTCTGAAAATACAAACATATCTGCCAAAATATATATATATATATATATATATATATATATATGCACAGATTTTTGTTTTAAATTTATATTCAAATTCAATTTATAATATGTATAAAATTGTGTGTGTGTGGGTGCATGTGTGTGTATATATATATATATATATATATATATATATATATATATATATAAAACACAAATAGATGGATTATTATTGTCAGTTTCACGATAGTATAATTAAAAGGAGATATAAAAAGTTAAACTATGTACATACACATATAGATAGAAAGAAATCTGTGTTTTAAATTAATTTTACTGTATGCATTCAAGTGTGTAAGCATGTGTGTGTCCATTTATACATAGATGACATAGTTGGCACACAGCGTCTTTTATATATATATATATATATATAATGGCAAAACTTCCCTACATATAAAAGAGGAGTTTCAATAGTGCTTCAAATAATGGGAAACTCGATGAAATAAGTGTTTTAAATGCCAAGGGAACTATTTGACCAAAATGAAAGTTTCATTCACTGTTCATTTCTGAACACGTATACATACATACATACATATATATATATATATATATATATATATATATATATATATATAGGATGACTGCCCCATGTTGACAGATGGTAGCTCTCTTTATAATGAAAGTTACAGCTCAAAAACCCTAACAAATAATAAATTCCCATTCATGAGCTGAGAAGTGACACTTTAACTCATCTGTTTGTTGTATATCAGAAGAGAAAGTGACAACAACACTGATTTATAAAAATATAGAATTCTTTATCATGAAATGTCGTGATAGTCGTGTGTATGAGAGAAAAAGAGAGAGAGACAGAGGACTGCTATGATTGACATCATATCGTCTTAACCCACATTGAGATAGATATTTTCAGAGCCTTGCTTCTTTCATGGGAGGTTTGATAAAGGACCAGTTCTCAGTCCTGTGGGCCACCTGTCCCCCTCCTAATTGGCACCCAAGACGACACGTCTTGTCTACTTGTCTGACTGCTCTCCCCAACTGACTACCTTGCCAAATTTGTCATCACATTTTTCATTCAAGTGCAATTCATGTGATTCACTTCTGCTGTCCCTTGTTTACCCAAGGAAGCAGAAGCATATCCTGTTTTGAAATCTACAGCTAACATGCTGTCAAAGGTTAGTATGTTACATGCAGTCTTAGAAGACTTCAGCTAATTATGACAAACATAGCTTGAATGGGATTTCCCTGTGGAATATCATTTTTATGAGTCTTCATGTCTCTTTAAATCAATAATTGATTTTCACACTTTACTCAAAAAACACATTTTTTACAATGAAGACAAGGGGACAAAGAAATTTCATAAGTTTCTTGATTTTCAAAGTTAATATGGGATTTGACATGGTCAACACATCCAGCTTACATCCATCCATCCATCCATCCATCTGGATGAGATTGTTTATGCTTCTCTTTGCACTAAAGCCCTTCAGAAAAGCAAGGATCCATCTGGGCAGACTAGGTTCTTTAGCTTTGGTTAGGTAACCAGTTTAAGAAAAGGAAGGCTCTGAATTCAAACCAGCTTTACTCTACTTAAAAACTGAATTTGTGTCACATTGTGCCTGTGGTGGAGGGATTAGTTTGATATGTACATCTGAACAGAGCTGTTGATGTTCTCTTATGGATTCTTACACATGGACACACCAGTGTGGCTCTACAAGTAAAAACTTACATTTATCAGCTCTGTGTAGACACTGGTTGCCGTCTAGAGAATTTACCAAGCATGATGATTCATAGGTACTTGTATATATGGAGAGACAGTCAAAGGAATTAGCTTTGATGATGATGATGATGATATATATATAACATTATCATCACCATCGTCATGCTGATACCACAGATTCTCTGACTCACTCTCTCTCTCTCTCTCTCTCTCTCTCTCTCTCTCCCTGTCTCCATCCCATCTCTATCACAACTAGCAGGTCCTCTAGACTGCATCTAGTCTCTGTATAGAGCCAATGTATTTAAGTCTTTTGCTGTTTAGTCAGCACTGGTATGTCCATGTGAAGGAGGCCATCACTTATTTGGCCTTATTTTTCCCAGCAGGGCCCCCCATGTTTTGTTCATATTACTTGGGCTGTTTGTGAGATGAGAGGTAAGTGGCTGTACAGTCACTGTTTTGTAGGATGCAACTACCAAGTTTTGTTCAAAGCAGCATGTAGCATTCTTGGGTAGTTCTCTTCTAGCTTTTTCTACAAGCATTTTGTTAGAATGCAGGTGATGCAGAACAGATTTCCACATGGTCGTTAACCATTCAATTGCAATCGATGCCTTTCCTATGTGTACGTTAAAATCACTTTAGTTGATGAGATATTGCTACCAAGCTATGTGAACTGCTTTACTAATTTCAAAGAATTCTCATATCATGAGATGGTACCATTTTGATATCAAATGGCAGAATGTACTTTCCCAATGAGTATTTTGATATCAATTTCAGGTGCCCATGATGTAATGGTTATCATCGTAGGAAATGGATATGGTGACATGTGTTCAAATCCTCGATTAGGCTAATCACATTTTACATAGCACTAACACTCTTGGGAAAAATATGAATCTTATTATTCTCCCTAAAGCTATGGATAACTAGTTGGGCAGACAGTTCTTTAGCCTTAGTTACACAACCAGTCTAGGAGAAGGAAAACACTGTATTCAAACTTGATAAACTCTGCTTAAAAAACTGACCTTGTGTCACATCCTGCCAAAGCAGAGAGGTTAGGTAAATACACACTTTCAGTCGATGAGAGATTGCTGCTGAGATATGAGGTCAACTAATTTCAGAGGCATGCCATTAAAAGTAGAGAGTGTTTCTTACAAATACACCTGCCCAAGCTGAATCCCTGCTGCCTAGCTGGGAGCAAGAAGCAAGAGGCATTTGCCTTAACATGAACACAGGTAAAAAACAGAGTTATGTGTTTTAAACAAGTGATGATATGTATTCTCTTTCTCTTTTAAGATTATAGCTGTAAAATGGTTAACATTTTGATATATTCAACCAAATATAGCAAAATCATGCCTTGGATGATGAAAGCCTCTCAAGATTGTTCAGGCAGGATACAGAAGAAAGTTTGGCCCAGTTGGCTGGGGCTGCAGAATAAACCGATTGTATCTCTTCACAGGAGTAAGGCTCCCCCAATAAGTGTCCTGGATATAACACGAAACAATCTGATGGTGAGGTTCCAGTAATACTGGAGCTTTGGGGAATGTGGGGTACCTCTTCATTTCCATCTCTCCCAGGTCCACTCTGGCCTTGAGTGGTAGCACCTGATAGGGTCCTATCTATAGGTCAAATAGAACTAAACTGTATGCTTATGCTAAACTGAATTGTTAGAAATAGAACAGTTTTGACATTTAAACTGCGTACTTATGTCTAACTGAATTATTAGAAAGTGAACTGTTTTGGCATTTAACTGTGTGTCAATTAATGACTGATATTTAATTGGATTGTTAGTGACTCTCAGCAATACTTGAAGCCATTTAACTTTGTTGACTAAACTGAATAGCTTGAAATAGAAGTGTTTTTGACAATTGAACTGTGTACTTAAGTCCAACTGAATTGTTTGAAATAGAACTGTTTATACGTATAAAAATGGATTTGGCATTAAATAACCTACAATGGTTGACATGCCATAAAACTAAACCAAACCAGAAGGAAGTTCAATTTCACACATTTCCAAACAGGAGTCAAGTTGATCAAGAACTTTGATGCTCATAGAACTGGGCCTCAAATAAAAATCCAAACACCCCAGAGAAATTTGCACACATTATCAACAGCTTTGCATGCTGCATTCAACAGTGCTTTTAACAGAACGGTGAACATCTGGAGCATATATTATAGGGCTTTTTTTGACATTCTTCATGTTTGAAACTAAATGGTTATGTAACATAATGGCCGAAGGATTTTGGTTAATGCCTTTGGGTTTAGTTAGGCTGAGAATCTTTCGGCTCAGCACATGGGTTAGTTAGGTGCAACATTAACACAGGTGTTCACACACGCGCAGAGCGGACGTGTCACTCAGAGATGTCACAATAGCCCGAGATGGGAAACAGGGTTAGACAGTACAGATGACATCACGCACTGGAAGTGTACGGAGGATTTTGGGAGATTTTGAAAAAGTTAGTAGAGTTGAGACCTGCCTCTGGAGAAGATGGTTGGCTTTTGCTTGCTCGCGGAGACCTTTGCTACGTGTGTTGTGGGGGGGGAGCAGATGAAAAAACCAGAATAGGAAGATTGTGCCTCTCTCTCCTTATGTCGAAAAACCTTTAAACTCAAAGGTAATAAAATGTTTCGTACCTGAACTGAGAAGTCATAAGTGTTTTTCGTGTTTCGAAATTCCTATGTTCTGTGTTATATATATATATATATATGAACATTATATGTCCATTTCGCATAGCCGTATGCGGGTATGGTACAGTTACAGATCCTAAAATTATATCCTTTTACCTTTCTATAAATTTTAATTTCCATTACATTATCATTACTGGTCCTTGAATAGTGCCTAATTATTTTGGTTCAAAAATTGTGAAACATCCCGTGTATCGATATTCGATGTAGAACATTATCTCCACTTTTCAATAATGTTATCATCTCATTATGCAATTCAAATTAACATCGCTGAATTAACAATTCATGATTCAGATCTTGTATATTGACTTCATACATGAACTTCACGGAAATTCTCTTCTTAAGGGTGTTGAACTGATACATAAAATTGAGTACAGAATTGTTTTGGAAAGCCAGAAGTAGATTGCTTGTTCATTTTTGCAATTGGCGAGCAGAAAATTGTCAACACAATGTAAATAAATTTTGTCTTTTTTTTATATTGTTGAAAACTTGCCTGTAGCACATTTCCTGCTAATTCTTCCTCTTACCTTTAGTAAAATTCTATTCTTTCTGTAAATTCCCCTTCCACTTGTTCTTCTTCCGAGTCTTTATATAAATGCATATGACTTGTCATTACGTTTGTCACTTCATTATTGCTCTCCCAAACATGGCTCTAGTGGGGGCAGAACTTAATTGGAAAACACACCTTTCAACATTTATGCCATGCAAAAGTCAAACAAGTCATATAAAACCTTGAATTGATCAACAATAGATGGTTTGGTTTCTTTGTTTAATTGCATATCAACCTTTGTAGGCTATTTAATGCCAAAACTATTCTCCTTGAAGAACAGTAGTCGTACTATCTAACCCATAGCTGGGAGGATAAGGGGGTTCATACCTTTCCCAAGCGTATTTGCCCAAAAGTGAACATAATAGCACAACTGGAGTATGAACTCGCTTACTATGATTATATATATATATATATATATATATAACTAAATTATCCAGTCAGTGTCCAAGGACAGTAGGTGTGGATTATTCTTTACATAGAATATATGAGGGTAATCATATAAATCTATGAGAGTGCTCAATGTATGGCTATTGTTAGTTCCCTATTTATTCTCTAGGGCATAACAAAATTCCCATTCAGAGCGTATATAGTACAATTAAATGGAGACTCAAACTCGGTTAAGCCGTCATAATAAGTCTATTTCGGCGGAGAATATTGTTGGTATATTCTCCGTCTCGTCACCAACAATATTCTCCGCCGAAATAAATTTATTATGACGGCTTAACCAAGTTTGATGGTTTTGGTTTGGTTTCTTTGTTTAATGGCATATCAACTCTTTTTAGGTTATTTAATGCCAAAGCCATTCTCCTAGAAGAAGAGAAAGGGTACTATTTAACCCATAGCTGGGAGGATAAGGGGGTTCATACCTTTCCCAAGGGTATTTGCCCGAAAGTGAACGTAATAGCGCGACTGGAGTATGAAACGCAATCAGTCTCGTACAGGATTTGAACTCATGTCGCCGTGTCCATTGCCTACAACGATAACGACTACACCACGGGCACCTCCATTTATGGTGAGGCTCCAGTCCAGGAGTTACAGGGAATGCAGAGTACCCCTTCATTGTCATTGCTCCCAGGTACACTTTGGCCTGGAGTGACAGCACCTGATAGGACCCTATCTATGTGTCAAAGAAAATGTTTGACATTAAACTGTGTGCAAACAAATGACTAATTGAACTGTTTGTAATACAAAGCAATACTTTGAACCATTAAACTGTGTGCAAACAAATGAGTAATGCTGAAAAGAATTATTAAAGTTAAATAGTAGTACTTGAAACTCTTTAACTGTGTGCCTAAATTGAATTATTGATATTACATAGCAATACTTGAAACAATTTGACTGTGTGTAAATGAATGAATAGTGTTGAATCGAAGAATTAGTGTTAAATAGCAGTACTTGTAACCACTTCTCTATCAGTAAACAGATGATTAATATTGAACAGAATTACTAGTGTTAGATAGCAATAACTGAAACCATTCAACTGTCAAGAAACAATAGCAATACTAGTGCGTAAACAAGTTAGTCCGAACTCATTTAAAAATGAAATTAAACTATTCACTTACAAATCATATACATATATATTTATTTACATGTGCACAAAAAATGATTTATAGTAAATATAAATACTTAAAACTATTTAAAAAATGAGCTCAGGTTTGTAAAAATGTTATCTACAAAATGTATTTAAGAATCATATATATCTAATATATATTTATAAAGAGGATTTGGGATTTAAAAAAAAAGTTATATTTGATATATATGTATAAAGATGATTAGGAATTAAATAACCTACAATAGTTTATATGCCATAAAACCCAACCAAAAGAAACCAAACTTATATATATATATATATATATATATATATATATATATATATATATATATATATATATGGGGGGGTTATGTTGGTTTGTGTTACCTCTGTGCCCATACATCACTGATGATTCCATTCAATTCATAACTCTCTCTTCCATACAAAATAGACATTAATTGTCCTCTTTAATATCTAGTAATCTTCACGCTATATTTACTGGTCAGGTGGCCTTAATTTGTCTGACTCCCAACTGTGATCTCTCAATCCAGATCCAACACCATCTCATTGACCCCCACCATATAATCAACAAGACGCTCCCCTTCTTGCACCTCTTTCTTAATAACTGGCATGGATAGTAGCTCATTAGACTGTCAGATTGACCAGTGTCCAGTGAACAGGATTATATTATAATACTGGTTCCATGAAGTCATCCAGCTGGTTGATTAACACAATGGAAATTTCTGCCATCTCAGAGTGCTTCTTCTGTTTTGAAATTTTAATTCCGAACTTTAATTAGATATCTAATGATGATTACCTTGCCACATTCCTATCAAATTAACTTTAGTTTACTCTAGTTAAGTATTTCAGATTATTTGAAACAGAAGAGCATTGTAAATGAGTTATTATAGAAATGCATTGTAAATAGTTTATCATAGAAATGCATTGTAAATTATCTACAATAGAAAAAAACAGTAAATGATTTTACTTTGAAAATGTATTGTAAATGAATTTTGCAATAGAAAAAAATTACAATGGAAATGAATGATTAATAAAATGATTTGTATCAATAATCTATTTTATCATTATCTTAAAAAAAATAATGAAATATAATTATTCATTATAGAGGTGCATTACAAATTATTTTACATAAAAAAAGCATTGTTGAGAATTTCGTACGGAAACGTATTATGACTATTTTCTTATAAAAATACATTTCCATTTATATCACAGTAAAAATACTTTGTAAATTATTTTACTATAGAAATGCATTCTAAAATATTCTTCTATAAAAATGCATTGCAATTTCTGTGATGTTTGTAAAATAACATTATATATATATATATATATAAACAAGGATTGTACTTATATTGACCTGCTACATAGTCATACAATGCTATGAATTTTGATTGTATAATATTCCACCATAAATGATAAAATAAAATATATTATTCGGTCCAGTTAAACCGGATTCAGGAATAATTTTGTCAGGACAAAAAATCATTCCACTATGAACATTTAAATTTTCCTGGTAAAGAGCTCAATGTAACTGACATCACAGAGCAATAATTTCTTTAAGAAAAACAAAAAACAGTCACATTAGGATTATAAATTTATTTCCATCCTGTTATGTGTATTGATATGAATCAATAACACCAAAAATAACAGGACTTTTTCAGATCTAATGGATAAAAAAAACAATACCCATAACAGGTTGGAAATAAATTTATAATCCTAATGTGACCGGTTTTTGTTTTTCTTAAAGAAATATATATATATATATATATATATATATATATATATATGAGAATCATTCAAAAAATTCTATGTTCCAAAGTCCTAGAAAAACTAATTCCAATTTTTCTAGTCTTATAAGAAATGGTAAAGTGTTACTGTAACAAAAATGTTTAGCTTCTGGGTGAAGCTTAGAACTTTCTGAACAACACTTTTATATAAGTTCCATTGTACCTTATATAGAACTGGATAAGTTTTTATTTAGATTTCTATAATAATAATAATTTCTATAATAATAATTTCTATAATAGTAAATATAATGTATATGGTGCATTCAATAAGTTTTCAGACTTCTTTTGTACATGCATTTAATATTGTTGTAGACTCTTGAAAATTCAGTATGTTATTGCTATACATCTTATAAGATGACTGATCAATTCTTATGATTTCAGCTTCAAATGAACAGCTACAGCAGCAATTGGAGTACACCCTACTAAAGCCTGAGTGTCACAGCTGGTGAATTTCAAAAATGCAATCTGGACATGAGGACACTTTAGAAGAATGATATGCAATAAAATTCTGTTTTAAACTTGGAAAAAATATCACAGAAACGTATGGAATTCTTCAGACTGCTTTTCGACCATCTTGCAAGAATTGAGCATCAGTTTTTGAGTGGCATAAGAGATTCAAGAAAGGCAGAGAGTCTTTGAGGGATGATGACAGGTGTAGGAGGAGTAAGGAAGTCAATACACCCGAGTTGATTGGCCAGACAGTTAGGGTTAGGGTTAGTATGTTGAGGTTTTAAGGGAGTTCAGGAAGAGATTTTGTTGGAAGAGGCTAGTACCCTTCAAATCGGCTCAATGGCATTTCTACCAGGACAGTGCACTAGTCCACAACTCCATCCTTGTCACAGACTATTTGATCAAGATGGGCATCAAGACAGTTCCTTAGCCTTCCTATAGTCCAGACCTTGCTCCCTGTGACTTTTGGCTATTCCCTAAGCTCAGAGGCTGTCGTTATGAGACAAATGAGGAGATGAAAGAGGCTGTGATGAAGATCATTGACACGCTCACACAAGAGGACTTTCATGAGGCCTTCAAGAATTTGCTGGAATGGTAAAACAAATGCATTGCAGCCGAAGGAGCTTACTTCGAAGAGGACTAGAGTTTCATGTGTGTACTATCAATAAAAGTGCCCATATGAAAAAAGTCTGGAAACTTATTTAATCATCCTCGTAGATATTGTTTTCATGTAAGTAAACTTGGAAGTGATCAGAACAGACCTTAGTTTAGCAAATATTTCATGATAAACAAGTTTAAACTGTTGTCAAGCAGCTGGAGGTACCCCCCCAAAAAGCAGTGAAATGAACTTACTTCATATTAATTCCACAGTTTAACACACCTTGTTGCTCAATTTTTTTTAACCCTTATTATACCATGTCAAAGGGGCTCAGAATATGTTCACAAGATGGTCTGAAAGTAGGTAGGACTACTGGAAAAAAATGGGTGTCCTGGGTAGGACACTAAACTGCATCAAATGGTAAAGGCCCAGTTCTGGATGTCTACACACCGTGAAGTATCACTTCATTGCTACTATTCCCGGGTCCACTTTGACCCAAAGTGGTAATGTTAAGGTCCCATCTATGCATCAAATAGATCCGTTAAAAAATTATACATATTCAATAGGACTGAGTGCAAAAAAAAAAAAAATCGTAAGAAACAACACAAAAAAAGTAAATATAAACATACAATGAATATAATTCCCTAACTTTTTGGCATAAAATAACCCTAGACAAGTTGACACTATTATTAGCCCAGAAGAGGTACCCCAAAAAAGTAATTAATTAAGTGATCTGTATGAACCTCGGTTTAGCAAATATCTCTTGATAAACAAGCTTAAGAGCCTAGTTGGCTGGGGCTGTAGAATACACTGACTGCATCTCTGAAGAAAAGTAAGACTCCAGCCCCAATGAGTGTCCTGGTTATGACACTAAACTGGATATTTAGATATTTACCTCCCAAAAGACGCAGAATTACTATTACTTCACAAAATCACACAAAAGAGTATACATATTATTTTACATTTATCTTCAAAAAGAGTTTCTTCTTCTTCTTCTTCTTCTTCTTCTTCTTCTTCTTCTTCTTCTTCTTCACATAATCATTATTAAACTTTTACATTCATTGATAGCCCAGTCAGTTGGGGCTGTAGAATACACAAACTGCATCTCTGCAGAGCAGTAAGACCCCACCTCCCTCAACAAGTGTCCTGGATAAGATACTAAACTGTCTGATGGTGAGGCTCAAATAATGCTGGAGCTTTCAGGAGTCCAAAGTACCCCTTCATTACCATTAATCCCAGGTCCACTCTGGCCCAGAGTGGTAGTACCTGACAAGATCCTATCTGTGGGTTAAATAGAACTGTTTGACACTTACACTGTGCGCAAACAAATGACTTATGCTAAATTGAATTGTTTGGAATAGAACTGTTTGATCATTTAACTGTGAGTAAACAAATGATTGATGTTTAATTGAATTGTTAGTGATACATAGCAATACTTGAAACTATTTAACTTTGTTGACTTATCTTTATAAATCATATATTTGATATATATGTAAAAACCGAATCTGGCATTAAATAACCTAAAATGGTTGGTATGCCATAAAACCCAACCAAACAAAATCCCATATGTAATTTATATGTATAAAAAGGATTTGGCATTAGATAACCAACAATGGTTAATATGCCATAAAACCCAACCAAACTAAATTCTATATATTTAATATATATGTATAAAAAGCATTTGGCATTAAATAACCTACAATGGTGGATATGCCATAAAACCCAACCAAACCAAATCTTATATATTTAATATATATGTAGAAAGAGGACTTGTCATTAAATAACCTATAATAGTTGATATGCCATAAAACCAAACCAAACCAAATCCTATGTATTTAATATATATGTAGAAAGAGGACTTGTCATTAAATAACCTATAATAGTTGATATGCCATAAAACCAAACCAAAACAAATCCTATATATTTAATATATATGTATAAAAAGTATTTGGCAGTAAATAACCTACAATGGTTGATATGCCATAAAACCCAACCAAACCAAATCATATATATTTAATATATATGTATAAAGAGGATTTGGCATTAAATAACCTACAACAGCTGATATGCCATAAAACCAAACCAAAATAAACATACATAGCTGTCAGGTGATAGAAGGCATCCAAATAATATAGAAAATTAAGTGACCTGATCTTTGAGCTCTGCTTATAATCCATTCATCTGACATATTCTAATCTTATCTCATGGCTATTTAAAAATCTTAAGGCTTTCCAAGTCTCAAATGTAAAATCAATTCATCTAGTAAATTAAAGAGAAATCATTGTTAGTGATGTGTTGAGACTAATTTGAACTAGCACTTTGAATTGTCTTTCATCACTGCTGTCACTTCAAGTTGACTACAAGTGTTTCTGAGTAGCATATTTGATTTGCTATCAACGATTGTAAAACAGCTAACAACAGTTTCATTTCCTGCAGGCCTGCAAACACAGATTTTTCATTAATCAATAAATGAACCGTTGTCATTGGTTGGGAATTGAAGCTTTTTTCATTGGTTAGTAAATGAACCTTTTTCAATGGTTAGTAAATTAAGTTTTTGCATTGGTCTATAAACAAAGCTTTTTTTTTCATTGGTCAATAGTAAGATCATAGATAATTGATCAGTTTCTAAATATCAGTATTTTTTCTTTAATTATTTCAATAAAAATCAGATGAGCTGAATCTGATATGACTTATTGTTGTGGTATCATCCCTATTTCTAATAATCAATGGACTCTTCCAATAAAGATCTAACATTTGACTGAAATCCACTCAGCGAGCCTATAGCAAAAGCTACACAGGTGACACTGTATTACTTATTTTCTGTTATATACAACTTTTATTCTTCTCTCTAAGTACATGTTTGTCTTATTTATTTTATGCCATTTTAAGCCATTTTCCGAGGACATCATCATCATCATCATGTCGTGCCGCAAGCATGGATATCCCAAACCCTCTCTCGCCACTCCTCCATATCGTTCATCACCTCAAGCAGGTCTTCAGGGCTACATCCCATATCCTCACATAGCTGCTGAATGTATGTTCAAGATGGTCGTCCTGCTTTTGCCTGGCCATATGTGGGGGTCCATAGGAGTACATCACTTATGAGCTCGTCTCTGCTTCTCCAGCAGTGTCCTGCATGTCTGGTTCATCTAATTTGGATAGTTTTTGTGATGGGAGGCAGGTGGCCGTATAGTTGGTGCTTTGTGGGGTGTTGCCGCCAGGACTTGTTCAATATTGCTGGCAACATTCTTTAGCTATGGGTTAGACGTTAAATAACCAATGAAGGTAGATATGCCATTAAACAAAGAAACCAAACTAATATTTAGATAATGAAGTTAAATACACTGAAAATACTTTAAAATTCTTCAAACATCCCATTTTTTTTCTACATAACTGTTGTACCATGGTAAGGAAGAGATACATAGTGAAATAAAATTAATTATTTATTATTATGGTACAGTCCAACAAATATTATAAGTCTCGCACTGTGGGTGTTATGTTCAAAGTTGGTCTTACCACTAACTGAGATCTTGCTTAAGAAACACCACGTCTTTTATACGTCCAAGATGCCGGAAGTCACATAGCACAGGCCACTATACAACAATAACATCAAAAGAAAATCATATAAGATAAATTCTGACAAAGAGTTGTTTGTTGGTTGGTGAATGACATATCAACCCTTGTGGGTTATTTAATGCCAAATCTTGTTTATATATATATATATATATATATATATCTGATTTGTAAGTGAATAGTTTGTATATAGATATTTTTGATTTTTAATGAATGATTAGAGCACAAGATAAAGATTAGTAGACAAACTTTGCTTCACTGACATATGCTTTGTAGATGTTCTTGTTTCATTGGTGTATTTCATATGTTTTTATATATGTCGGCCAGATTGAGGTTTTCAATTAGGTTATCAGTTTTAATATCCCTGTTTTCTACTCTCTCCGATCTATTTAGGGTTTTGGTTGATCCTTTAAAATTGCATTGTTTTTATTTGTTTGTATGGTTTTGTTTGATAAATTTTGGGGGTGATATTATTCTTGATGTTAAGAGGGTCTCTAGATTGAGATGATAGAGTTTGATATTTTCAGTTGTTCTTGTTTAGTGGTTGGTTGTGTCAAGATTTATTTTGGATTGGAGAAAAGGTTCAAGTTTGGCTGGGGTAGTTTAAATAGGTTTTGATTTTTCATTGTTCGTGTTGGTGTTTGGTTTTGAATTTGTGATATGGGTTTTTCCAGAGTTACCAATTTTGGGAATTGGTATGATCTTTCCTTTGTGTTACTTGTTTCAGTTGAAGATTTGAAGACTTCTGTAGATATTTCTTTGGCTATGGTATGGGTGTTTGTTGTGGGTTCTTTTTGCTTAATGTATCTTTCTGTTTCTGTTTGACAGATTTCAGCCAAGTGTAGTTTCTTTACTGTTCTTGAAATTTGGGCCTATCATTTGGTCCTAATTGCAGAAATTTTTTCAATGAGAGGTCTGTATTTACTGAATTCAGTAGATACATAATGTTGCCTAGAAACTCAATATTAAACATAATTGACAAAATCTAAGCAAAAATTAGGTAATAATCACATCCAAAACAATTAGTTTGGTTTCTTTGTTTAATGGTATATCATTCTTCATGGGTTATTTAAAACCAAAGCCATCCTAGTAGTGGTACTATTTAACCCATAGGAGGGGAATAACGGGGTTCATGCCTTTCCCAAGAGTATTAGTCCAAAATGGAACATAATAGGATGACTGGAGTTCAAATTTGCTCATTGTGATGTCACAGTCTAGCATGCATCAAATAACCCATGAAGGTTGATATGCCATTAAACAAGGAAATGTTAATTTTAAGAAAAATTACAGGAAACATTACAGTTGTAATGAGAGGGTCAAAGACACTTCATGCAATGTAACAGCAATCTTGGTTAAAAATTTAATTTACCTAAAATTAACACTTTTTTCAAGTCCTAATCTGATGAAGTTGGTTGGTTGGTTGGTTTGGTTTTATGGCCTATCAACCACTGTAGGTTATTTAATGCCAAATCCTGTTTATACATATGACCTATGATGTCACAGTCCAGCACACATCAAATTACCCATGAAGGTTGATTTGCCATTAAACAAAGAAACCAGATTTACATGCTGAGAATAATAAATACTTATCTATAATATTCACTAATTTTAATCTAAAATTTGATTATAATTTATTGCTCACCATATTTCACTCCACACACAACAGAAACATTTCCAAATCTTCTAATTCATCTTAAATAACAATCTAAAGTACAATTTTGACCGTTTTCGTTCCCCACTTTTTAAAGTTCGGCAATGATTGACATTCATAATTATATTGCCATAACAACATAGTTATTTACTAAGCTTAATGAGAATCAAACTCACTAACAATGGTCTTTAAACCTACCTTGTTAGCCATTACACTGCAGGAAGTATCTATGACCTTCTCATAGACAACTGTAATTTTTCCTATAATCTTTCCTAAAATTAACATTTTTTCCCAAATCCTCATCTGATGAAGTTGGTTGGTTTGGTTTTTTATGATATATCAACCACTGTAGGCTATTTGATGCCAAATCCTGTTTATACATTTTTGTAGACTAACAACAATAACAATAGCATTTACCTGTCCAGTGGTTCCAACTAGTGTACAGTCGACAGACAAAAATAAAACAGGCTTTAACTTAATACAGAACCTGTGCCACTACTGAGTTGAAGCTGGTATTTATATACTAACATGTCTCCTCATAGACCAGCCACCAATCACTATCCAGGGAATGGACTTGCCCACATAGGCACAATGGAATGCCCCAATGTGCCATGAATAACTCTCCTTCTGGCAGAAGTTTAACTTGCTAAACAACTGAGTGTTGATTCTGACAACCTACCAAACTCAATAATATACATTAAGGATATATCCCCAAACAAATGGGACTAGAAGACTTGTAAAAGACTTGAGAAGATTTGTTATCACTCAAACTCCAGTGAGAAATCATTTGCTAAGGCTGGTGTGAAAAACTCTCAAAGGGGTAAATAATAATAATCCTTTGTTTGCACAGTTCAAGTGCTCCAATCTAATATAAATAATTCATACATAATTACATGGTTTAAAAAATGTTATTTGATACATCCTTGCCTAACACTCAGCATTATAATGTAGGGATCAAGGGTAAAGTAAAGGAGTTGCACCCTCCCCAACACCTCAGTGTAGTAGCTAATAAAAAGGGAGCCTTCAGGTTGCCCTCAACTATGGTCGCCAACTTTACTTACTACTACTAATAATAATAATCCTTAGTAAATAATTATAGCTTCAAGTAACTATTCTTAATACAAATAATTTAAATAGTTATAAGGTTTCAAGTATTCTTATCAAATACCAATAATTTGCACACAGTTTCAAGCAACTAATGACAATGATTATAGCTTGAAGTAACTATTCTTAATATTAATAATTTATACTCAGTTATAATGTTTCATGTATTCCTATCTAATAGAAATAATCTGTAAACAATCTTATGGTTTCAGATGATTAATTAAGTTCACAATCATTTTAAACAGGTAAACCCTTCGTAGTTCATGGTTTGGTTTTGTTTGGTTTTATTTTATAGCTTATCAACTGTTATTGGTTATTTAATACCAAATCTTGTATATATATATATATATGTATGATTTGTAAACACATTTTGTCGATAACATTCTTAAACGAGCCTGAGCTCTTTTTTACACACAATTAAATGGCTTTAAGTTGTACATAGTTAAATGGTTTCAAATATTATCATATAATAGTCACAATTTAACATCACTCAATTTTTTGCATGTATAGTTTGGTCTATCTGACCCATGGATGGGACCCTATCAGGTGCTACCACTCCAAGTCAGAGCGGACTTGAGAGCAATGGCAATGAAGGTGTACTCCAAATTTCCCAGATCATCTGGGTTAGAGCCTTGCCACGAGATTGTTTAATGTCATATCCAGGATACTCATTGGGGGAGTCTTACCCCTCTGCAGAGACGCAGTCAGTGTATTCTACAGCCCCAGCCGATTGGGATGTTATCTCATGAAGCTCATACAGATTGAAACATCATAATAAACAGATAAACACTCAACCAAATTGGTTTTCCTGTCTTACTTTTCTTTTAAACGAGATTACACTCTGTGATACCGTCTAGGCTATCAAATTAGAGTTTCCAGCCATTGTGCTATATAACAGATAACAAATGTGTCAAGTCTCTGAGTGCAGACAGCTGCAACATTTGGTGACCTTTGTGATGACCTTGGTGTCTCCAGGTACAGAACAAAAGGAAGTGCAAATGTCACCAGGAGTGAACCAGCAAAGTTGTAAAGTAGATGGACACGACTGGTGGCAAATATATCAAGCGAGAGAAAATAATGATATCAGAGCCAAGACAGAAAGCAGTCAGTGGCTACTCACTGGCTGAAATGTCAGAAACTGACCAAAGTTTTGAAACAAGAAGTTCTATGAATTGATTTCTAGTTGACAACAGCTGGGAAAATTTACACTCCAGAAAATGAAAAGATAATAAAAAAAGTGTATGAATTACATTCCAGGTCACGTCATACTTTAAAAATGGTACTTGATACCTCCTTGCTTAACACTCAGCAATATAAGGTATGTATCAAGGGTAAAGTGGACCCTCGAAACACAAATCACATACCCAGGACATCCTATATAACTTAATGGAATTGAAGCAGAATCAAATGAAAAAAAGGCAGTATTACAAATGCCAAATTCTGAAAATAAATAGATTCCTGGGGATGACCAATTACTTGTGTAAGTTTATAGCTAACTATTCCAAACCGGCACATTGATCTAGTGGGTAGAGTGTTCGCCAATGATCCAGAAGACCTGGTTTCAATCCCAGGTCGTGTCATACCAAAGATTTCAAAAATGGTACTTGATACCTCCTTGCTTAACACTCAGCAATATAAGGTATGTATCAAGGGTAAAGTTGACCCTCAAAACACAAATCACATACCCAGGACAACCAATATAACTTAATGGAATTGAAGCAGAACCAAATGAAAAAAAGGTAATATTACAAATGCCAAATTCGGAAAATAAATAGATTCCTGGGAATGACCAATTACTTGTGTAAGTTTATAGCTAACTATTCCGAACTGGCACATTGGCCCAGTGGGTAGATTGTTCGCCAATGGTCCGGGAGACCAAAGATTTATAATACCAAAGATTTTTAAAATGGTACTTGATACCTCCTTGCTTAACACTCAGCAATATAAGGTATGTATCAAGGGTAAAGTGGACCCACAACTATGGTTGCCAAGTTTACTTTTACTTTATGAATTACTTAAAGTTGTTTGTGTCTAATTTTAATCCATTGTTCATTCAATCTGTATTCATTAAACAATCAAACCACAATCTGGATTTTATAATGTATCACCTTTTCTAGCAACGTTAATATTAAAACAACAAAAAAATACACTAAGATATAAGTAAAAGTTCCATAATAATTAGTGTTAAAAACAAAGAACTCAGACTATAACACTCTGCATGCGGAGACGCCTTTATAACACCCTTCTTCTTACACTTTCACATAAACCAATATGGCCGTTTGTTTACTTCTGGTCATCGAATAACGTTCTCTCTTCTCAAGAGTATCAGGGAAGGTAACTTCATGTCTTAACAATTAGTATTCCTAATTATGTTGACATGGTAACCTTTATGTTTTTATTTTTATCATAAAGTTTTTTCGGACTATTGTCTTCATCTTTATTGTTATTTCCACAACATTTCGGCTGATATGTCCTCCGGCCTTCTTCAGGTGTTTGTCGAACTCAGGAACCTACATAGAACTTTGAACTACGTCCTTTATTGGGTCGCCTGTTCTGATTCTATTAGCCATAACTGGGTACAAGTGTTTAGTATTCCTGTATTGTTACTTGCTTGCAGTCAGGATTGAACCTGCAACCTCCAGATGATTGTCTCCTGAGAAGCTTAGGGAACCAATGGCATAGCATAACAGCTATAGGCATTGGTTCCCTTAGCTTCTAAGGTAATATTGGAATTCTTTTTAACTGGCGATATTTGTTAATGACTGGTCTCTAATATTTATTATAATTCAAACCTATTTGTGTATTAAAACCAACACTGTTATCTTTATGTCAGTTTGATTTGTTTGTTTTTTAATGGCATATCAACCCTCTTACATTATTTAATGCCAAATCCATCCATTTTTAGAAGGAGAGTTGTGGTATTATTTAACCCATAGATGGCAGGATAAGGGGGTTCATACCTTTCCCAAGGGTATTTGTCTGAAAGTGGGTGTAATAGCGCAACTGGAGTTTGGACTCACCTACTATGATTCCACAATCCAACACTTTAACCATTACACCACGGGGACACCACTTTATGATTCACAACATTCAGGGTCTTGCTTGAGAACAAGTGAAAGCAAGTCCAAATTGCCTGTCAACCCTGCTATACAACAGTCCCTAATTAACCCGAGTAGCCTTGCTGACAATCACAGCCGCATTTCTGAAAACAAAGCAAAATTGTGCCAAGCTATGTAATATCACTCTTAAATAAATCATGATTATAAGAGAATAGAACAGCCTACGTTAAAATCTCCATTCATACACTTATTTGGAACATCTATAAATATCATGCCCTGAATAATTTAGGCAAATATTATCATCCATCTCTTAATCCACAGGACCCAAGCATTTATGCATAAATCTTAATCACTTATAATCTTAGTTCCCCAACGAGATAAGTAAATAATAATGAGGTCATCATGAGGTTTCAGGGAGTCTAAAATGAAGGACATTTTGATCCCCAGATTTGCTTGCAAAGCAATAATCGACTACAATGTACAACAAATAAGAGATGAGCTTATAGATTTGATCTCGGCTTCTGTAAACCAGTGGCTCTTCATAACCCTGTAGGCAGAACAACAGGTGTGTTTACTGAGACTTCCCTGTTCACAGAGCTTAGAATATGCTGACTTTATCACTTGCAGGGGGTAAAATCCCCCACAAAAAAAAATGAGGGTAGGCGATGGGAATGAGACTAAACAACATCTAGTGATGAAATGCTTTGGTAAATGCAAAGTTCTCGCTTTGGAGTCTTTATTCCCACGTTCACACTGTCTCGAGAGGTGAGTTGGTTGTTTGGTTGTTTGGGTTTTATGGCATATCAACCTTTTTAGGTTATTTAATGCCAAATCCATTTTTATACAAATGAACAGTTCTATTTCAAACAATTCAGTTTAGCATAAGTACACAGTTTAATTATCAAAAGCATTTCTATTTTAAGCTATTCAGTTTAATCAAACAGTTTTTATTTAAACAACTCAGTTTAGTATCAGTATAGTTTTTGTTTACTTACAGTTAAATGTCAAAACAGTTCCATTTCAAACAATTCAGTTTAGCATACAAAAACAGTTTCATTTCAAACAATTTAGTTTAGCATTGCAGTTTAAATGTCAGAAACATTTCTATTTTAAACTATACAGTTTTTATACGAATAAACAGTTCTATTTCAAACAATACAGTTTAGCATATATACACATTTTAATTGTCAAAACATTTCTATTTCAAGCTATTCAGTTTTGTCATACAGTTCTTATTCAAAGTACACAGTTTAGTTCTATTTAACCCATAGATAGAGCCCTGTCAGGTGCTACCACCCCAAGCCAGAGGGAACCTGGGAGCAATGGCAATGAAGGAGTTTTTTTTTTTTATAGTTAAATGTCAAAACAGTTTTTTTTATTTATAGTTAAATGTCAAAACAGTTTGTTTTTTTATAGTTAAATGTCAAAACAGTTCCATTTCAAACAATTCAGTTTAGCATACAAAAACAGTTTCATTTCAAACAATTTAGTTTAGCATTGCAGTTTAAATGTCAGAAACATTTCTATTTTAAACTATATAGTTTTTATACGAATAAACAGTTCTATTTCAAACAATACAGTTTAGCATATATACACATTTTAATTGTCAAAACATTTCTATTTCAAGCTATTCAGTTTAGTCATACAGTTCTTATTCAAAGTACACAGTTTAGTTCTATTTAACCCATAGATAGAGCCCTGTCAGGTGCTACCACCCCAAGCCAGAAGGAACCTGGGAGCAATGGCAATGAAGGAGTACTCCAAATTCCCCAAAGATCCAGCATCACTAGAACCTCACCATCAGATTGTTTAATGTCATATCTAGGACACTCATTTGTTGAAGAGGTGCAGTTGGTGTATTCTACAGCCACCCCAACAGCTGACTTGGCAAATGAGAAGTACTACCTGTTAGAATCATATATGTGTCAAATAGGTCTGTATAGTAAGTATTTGTATTAGATAGGAATACTTGAAAGCATATAGTTATTTACTAAGTTTAGCTTAGCTGTGACACAAGTTTGAAGTACCCAGTGAGAATCAAACTCACTCACAATGATTTGTTAAACTAGCTTTCTCACACACAGTTCTATAGTTTCAAATGTTCCAATCAAATACTTCTAATTTATAGCCAACTGTATGGTTTTAAGTAACTATTCTCATCTAATAATAATCATCTGTTTTCTCCATTATATAATATAAAGTATTCCTGTCTAATACAAATACTTTGCAAATATCTATTAACCCATAGATGGGATCAGAGTGGGCCTAGGAGTAATAGCAATGACTTTGTGATGTGTCCAACTTGAAATCACAAAACTGTGTGCAAATAATTTGTATTCAGATAAGTTATTCATTAATATATTGGCTTTTAAAATACCCGTTCAGTTTCTTTGTCTCATGACATATTGTTGTTTAGTGGCTTGTACTACGTGACTTTCAGTATCATGGAGGTATAAAAGGTACCATGTTTCTTAAACCCGAGGGTTCTGCAAGATCTCGGTCAGTAGTAAGACCAATTTCGGATGTAACACCCACAGCGCGAGACTTATAATATTCGTTGGACTGTATCACTTGAGTTAATAAATAGTTAACTCTTTATTTCACTGTGTATCTCTTCCTTACCACGATACAACACATATCTACCTTCATGGGTTATTTAATGCTGAAACCATCCTTGTAGAAGAACAGTAGTGGTACTATTTAAACCATAGCTGGGGGGATAAAGGAGTTCATGCCTTTCTGAAGGGTATTAGTTAAGTAAACACTAATGTAATAGCGCATCTGGAGTTCAAATTTGCTTCCTACAGTTTCACAGACCAACATGGTAACAACTACACCATGAAATTGATCTCTGTGAAATATTTATATTATAATATGAAATTTTTTGGCATAGAGGATAGAGTGTTTGTCAATTGTCAGAGAGATTAGGGTTCAATCCCAAGTTGAGTCATACAAAAGACTCAAAAAAGAGGGTACTAGATGCCTCCTTAATACTCAGAATTATCCTATTTACCAACCCCTCTGCTCGGGCAGGATATGACACAAGGTCAATTTTAAGCGGAGTTTAACAGGTTTCAATTCAGAGTTTTCCTTCTCCTAGACTAGTTGCCTAACCAAGGCTGAAGAATCTAGTCTGTCCTACTGGAGGGAGAATAATTGGATTCATACCTTTCCCAAGGGTATTAGTGCTATGTGAAATGCAATGAGTTTCGTCCAGGATTTGAACTCATGTCGCCGTGTTCAGTTCCTACGACGATAACAATTACATCACGGGCACCTCCATACTCAGAATTATAAGCTATTAATCAAGGGTAAGTGGAGTCATCCAGCATAAGGAGTAGCACTCTGCCCTACGCCTTGGTGTAGTAGCTACTGAAAAGGGAGCCTTTGGGTCACCCTTGACTATGGTCAGCCAACTTATAAATTTTTTACCTGTTTTACTTCGTACAACATCAAAGACATGAATCGATTTTTTTCTGAGCTAAATATAAATAGTAGGGTAAACTGAGTCTTTTAGCCTTGGTACAGCAACCAGTCTAGGAGAAGGAAAATTCTGGATTCAAACCAGCTGCTTAAAAAATGACCTTGTGTTAAATCCTGAAGCAGAGGGGTTAGGTAAATACATAGACATGCCATTCATATTCCCTCACATTTACATTTTTGACTTTTTACAATGTTATGGCTGTATAAATTCTGGCTTTGTGATGGTGCCGTTAAATTCTTTTCAGCAGGTGTAATTCGTTAGTAGGTAATCTTGGAATATTGAATTTTTTAAAAAATTTAAAAAAAAGAAAAAAGGTGAATAAGACTTCTGAAAGAAACTGCTCATCTTGGATGACTCCATCAACAAGAAAAACATCAATGCAAGCAGCACTTGGTAAGCTTATTATTAAAAAGAGTTTTAAAATATCTGCTATGTGAAAATGGTTTCACATAAATTCATTTCATTGTTGTCATGCTCGTTAATCTGAACAATTTTTTGAAAAGTCTCGTTTATATTTTGAATTCAAAATAACATTTGATACCAGCTACCAATAAATATTGCTGGTTAAAAAAAAAATTCTAGTACAATCATAAGTCTAGAGGAAACATTGTGAAAAGTGTAAAGAAAAGATTTTTTTGACAGATACTATTTACCCAACCCCTCCGCTCGGGCAGGATATGACACAAGGTCAATTTTTAAGTGGAGTTTGAATTCAGAGTTTTCCTTCTCCTAGACTAGTTGCCTAACCAAGGATGAAGAACCTAGTCTGTCCCACTATTTACCCATAGCTGGAGGGAGAATAATTGGATTCATACCTTTCCCGAGGGTATTAGTGCTATGTGAAATGCAGTCAGTCTCGTCCAGGATTTGAACTCATATTGCCATGTCCATTTCCTACGACGATAACCATTATACCACAGGCACCTCCTAACATTGGAACATTGGAATTTTAGTTAGGACAAAAATTGAACATTTACAAGTTTCAGGATTAAATAACCCATAGAGAGTTGATATGCATTTAAACAAATAAACCAAACTTCTCTTCTCTTATTCTTCTCTTCTTTCTCCCTGTTTTTCCTTTTCTCTCCTCTTCTGTTGGTCAGTTTGTCTGTCTCTTTCTTCTCCTCTGTTCCCATTTACAAATTAATCAAATTTTGGTATTGAATATCCTATAGGGAGTGGGTATGCCATTAAACAATCAAACCAAACCAAATGAAACTAAACAGAAAAGAACATGAAAACCATATTTGGCAAACCCATCTCTTTTCCCTTAAAAGGTTCTGAGATTTTATGCCGATTCCAATGCACGGACATTCTCGATGGAATTATTAGATAAATTCATTTGAAAAGCAGCTGGAATAGAGACAGACATTTATTCCTGTGGCTATCATATCTGCATGATATTATTCTCGCGAAAAATGCTTCAAAATAATTTTCAATAAATATAAGATAAAATATTATTTCCCCTGTATGTAAGAGTGCCTTTATAAAATTATGGGTGCGTCTTATGCAAGAGGCATCTTTTAAGTCAAAAATATAGAAATTCAGCACCTGAGATCAAATATTAGATTTTCGTAAATCTTCAATGAAATTAGTAAACAAGGTATGTTCAAAAGTTATCAACACTGAAACTGTATTCATCAAGAAAGAAATGAATAATGGAAGAAACTGTGTCTCATAACAGTTGGTATATTTCTTCATACATTTCTTGTGATAAATGTAACATCATTTATGGGACAAACATAGTATTATGTTAAGCATGTTAAAAAAGCATCAATACTAAAGCTGTATTTATAAAGACAAGAAGAATGATGAATGCATAATAGCTGGTACATTTCTATATATATTTCTTATGAAAAATGTGACATCCATTATGGGACAGACATGTTAGTATATGAGACATGTCCAAAAAGTATTGATACTAAAGCTGTATTTATCAAGGCAAAAAAGAATAAGGAATGAAAGTATGTCTCATAATAATTGATCCATTTCTATATACATTTATTATGATAAATGTAACATCCATTATGGGACAGACATGTTATTATGTGAGACATGTTCAAAAAGTATTGATACTAAAGCTGTATTTATCAAGACAAAAAAGAATAATGAAAGAAAGTATGTCTCATAATAGTTGATCCATTTCTACCAACATTTCTTATGATAAATGTAATATCCATTATGGGACAGACATGTTATTATGTGAGACATGTTAAAAAAGTATTGATACTAAAGCTGTATTTATCAAGACAGTAAGGACAAATGAATGAAACTACCTATGTTCTATAATAGTTAGTACATTTGTATATACATCTCTATTGCTAAATGTAACATCCATTATGGGATGTAGTTAGTATTATGCAAAGTGTGTTCAAAAAGTATTAAGACGGAAGTTGTATTTACTAAGACCAAAATGAACAGTGAATGAAACATTTGTTACTTCAAAATTGTGAAACCAGTCTGGGTCCTTTTTGAAGAAAATGTTTTTGACGAAACACAGGATTGTGCAAGTGCAGCAATCGCCACACTTACCAGATTAAAGATCATCTCAAGAGTAAGATATGTGGACGGGGAGAATATTAAAATGCAACTTAACCCAATGTCAAAAGATATCAAAATATAAAAGCGGATTCAAAGTGAAAGAAATCTTGACAAAGGAGTTACTCGAGTCATACATTAGTCATATATTTTTGACATTTTCATTACATTTCTGCAACTTTTATGCATTAAGCATAGTAATCTTTCTAATGGTTATATTGGAGTTCAAGATTTTATCTAACAGTAAGTAAAATTGGTGACTGTCGTCGAGGACGACCAGAAGGCTCCCTTTTCAAAAGCTACTACACCAAGGTGTAGGGGAGGGCACTACTCCTTTCCCTGGATTGCTCCACTTTACCCTTGATATGTACCTTATATTGCTGAGTGTTAAGCAAGGAAGCATCAAGTACCATTTTTAAAGTCTTTGCTATGATGCAACCTGGGATTGAACCCAGGTCTACCAGAACATTGGCGAACACTCTACCCACTAGCCAATGAGCCAGAAGTGCTGTAATATTAATTGTGTGTGTGTGTGTGTGTGTGTATATATACATATATATATGTGAGAGGAAAGAAAATGATTGAGACAAAATTTATGTCAAAAAAGATAAAAAAACGAAAGATATATATTTGGCGTAGTTGATGATTTATCATATATTTATCTATTAATTTTTGCCAATCTGTATTTCGACTTCAAATTTGTCAGCATTCAAAAACATTGTATTATAATTATTTTAAGTATAAGAATAAAATAAAATAATGATAAGAGAAAAATTTATCATGCAAGCCAAAGGTCATTATCAGAGCTGGATGTTTTGGTTTCATGAAAACCAGTCATCATCATCATCATGTCGTGCTGCTAGCACAGATATTCCTGAACCTCTCTCGTCACTTCTCCCTATCATTCATCGCCTCTGGCAGGTCTTCAGGGCTACATCCTGTATCCTCACATAGCTGCTGAATGTATGTTCGAGCTGGTCGTCCTGCTTTTGCCCGGCCATATGTGGGGGTCCATAGGAGTACATTAATTAATGAGCTCGTCCCTGCTTCTCCGGCAGTGTCCTACATGTCTGGTTAGTCTAACTGGGATAGTTTTCATGATGGGAGGCAGGTGGCCGTATAGTTGGTGCTTTGTAGGGTGTTGCTGCCAGGACTTGTTCAATATTGCTTGCAACATTCTTGTGTAATTGCCGTCCAGCTTCTTCTCCAGCCATTTAGTAAGTGTCCAAGTAGTGCATCCATACAGCAGTATCGATACGACCCCTGCCTTGAAGAAACTGCGTTTCATTTTATCGGTCAGGTCTGATTTCCATATGATCAATAGCCTATTGATAGCTGTCCATGCCTTCGTTAGCCATGTGTCTTTTTCAGTTGATGAGACACTGCTTCCTAGGTAGGTGAATTTGTCTACCAGTTTCAGAGAGGTTCTGTCAAGTGTGGAAATGTCGCCTGTTTGATTATAGCACATATATTCAGTTTTGTGTGCATTGACATGGAGGCCAATGCCTGCGGCGGCTAGTTCCAAACTATGCAGTAGTGTTTTGGCCTGGTTGTGTGTATTTGCCAGTAAAACCAGTAAGATAGGAAAATATATTCAAAATTGATTACTTCATTAGATAGAATATTTTTGAAAAAAGTGCATCATTTTACTGTTTGAGAACAAATTTTAAACACTTTACAATTCTAAATGTCTCAAGAAAGGTTAATGTTATAAATGGATGTTGAAATCTTTTAGCATTATTTTTACTAAAGAAAGTGATACCTTATAAAATCTTTGTCTTTGCGTTGCATAGCCAGATATATGGATGTGTGAAATGTACATCATAATCATATATATATAACCATATTTACCAACCCCTCCGCTTGGGAAGGATGTGACACAAGGTCAATTTTTAAGTGGAGTTTAACAGGTTGGAATTCAGAGTTTTCCTTCTCCTAGACTAGTTAACTCACCAAGGTTGAAGAACCTAGTCTGCCCTACTATTTACCCATAGCTGGAAGGAGAATAATTGGATTCATACCTTTCCAAAAGGTATTAGTGCCATGTGAAATGCAATCAGCCTTGTCCAGGATTTGAACTCATATCACCGTGTCCATTTCCTACAATGATAACCATTACACCACAGGTACCTCCATATATATATAACATAGGAATGCTGAAACACTAAAACACTTACGACTTCTTAGTTCAGGTATGAAACTTTTTATTACCTTTGAGTTTAAAGGTTTTTCAACTTAAGGAGAGTGATACCATCTTTCTATGCTGACTTTTCCATCTGCCCCCTCCAACACGTGCGGTGCCCGTAGCACACAAATTCGTCTGGCCTCGCTCAGGTCTCAATCTTAACTAACTGACTTTTCTCAAATCTCCCAAAATCCTCCGCGCACACTTCCGGTGCATGACGTCATTCACATCCCCCGGTCACAATTTTTATCTGGGATTTTTATTTTGACATATCTGAATGACACATCCTACCCGTGCGTGCATGAACACCTGCGCTCATGTTCTCAGCCTAACGAAAGGTTCTCAGCCTAACTAAAGCAAAAGGCAAGATATATAAAATGAAATCCCTCAGCCATTATATTACATTTATAGAATTGTATCCAAATTAGATATAGAACCGGCTTCGATTATTCTATGTTTATCTTTAATATGAATGAATGCAAATATGGTAGAGTTTTGATAGTCAAACATGTGGTTGGTTGAAATATTATGTGATATTAAAGAATAAGTTGGAAATCTGATCTCTGTGATAAAATAAAAATAAAATTCTTCCTAGTTATAGCCATGTTAGTACTACTGTAAAGTTTTGCCAAATGCACTTAAACAAAACACTTGGAGAAAAAGCTAGATGGAAACTATACAATGATGCTGCATACTGTTCAAAGCAAATCCTTGAAGCAGCACCCCACAAAACCGCAGCTATACAGCTCCTTATCTACCATCTCATGAACCATCCAAATAAAATGTGCTGGACACTGCTAGAGAAACCAAAGTGAACTCATAAGCAATGTTCTCCAGAAGAAACCAACAAATTGAAACAACAGAAATGGCTGACAGGCAAAAACTTAAGAGAGCTAGCTGAATTAGTTCTTCTCATTTTATAAGAAGACATAGTATGTTGCCACAACAAAAATGTTCAGCTATGGCTTATCTTTCTGGGTGAAGTTTAGAACTTTTTGAATAACTCTCATATCTATCTATGTACCTATCAAAACACATTTATGTACATGGAGATGCAAGTTGGGTAGCTATTGCATACAAAATTTCCAATATGGTCTTTTTATTCTCATATATATATATAGATATATATATATATACTATTCTAGAAAAAAATTTAATAAATTAAGTTAGAAATTACCCTGACAAGAAAATCTGGCACACACCTACACATGACCTACGGAGCACTGAACAACTGTTTCAACCTTGTTAGGTCTCATTAGCAGTGCACACCATGATCACCACTGGAGATTGAACCAACAACCTCAGTACGCAGAAGCTGAAACTCTACCACTGGGCCACTGGTTCATGCTACGTATAAGCGATACCGAATTAACAAGTCATGGTAAATTGCACGACCACTTGACCGAATGTGTCTTTTTTTATAGGTACGTATTCTCTATAGCGAACACGGCCACCTCCAGGGCTACGTCTTCCCAAGTCGGAGTTACGAGTCCTCGTAACATAAGCCTCATGAGCAGGAAATATAATTATTATAATGAATGGAGGAATTGATATATTAATTTAGAAATTACCATGACAAGAAAATCTGGCACACACCTAATTATATATATATATATATGTATATTATTTACCGGCTCATTGGTCTAGTGGGCAGAGTGTCTGGGAGACCTGGGTTCAATCCCAGGTTGCGTCATACCAAAGACTTTAAAAATGGTACTTGATACTTCCTTGCTTAACACTCAGCAATATAAGGTATGTATCAAGGGTGAAGTGGAGCAATCCAGGGAAAGGAGTAGCGCCCTCGCCTACATCTCGGTGTAGTAGCTATTGAAAAGGGAGCCTTCTGGTCGCCCTCGACTACAGTCGCCAACTTTACTTTTACTATATATATATATATATATATATATATAAAATTATGCAAAAAAACCGTATTCAGAGAATACATCTGAATATCTTGTTTCTTTATATATATATATATATACATATTCAGTATCCCAAAAACAAGAGACTTAAATAAACTTTGAACTTATCTGATGATCGATAGCGCAAAACTCAGTCATGTGTTTGTCTTATTTCTTTTTATATTTTAGTGATATAATATTTGTTAATGTATCATACTGATTTTGCTATCTTTTTAGATTTTATCTAATGGTGTGTATCATATTTTTGATTATATATATATATATATATATATATATAAAGGAATTAGGTCTTCTCTTCTTACTATTGTTTCATAATTATTAGTTGGTTTGGTTTGATTTTATGGCATATTAACCCATGTTGGTTATTTAAAAGCCAAATCCTCTTTTTAAATCTATATTTATATATATACAGTTCTATTTCAAACAATTCAATTTAGCATAAGTCATTTGTTTGTGCTTAGTTTTAATGGCAAACAGTTCTATTTGACCCATAGATAGGACACTATCTGGTGCTATCACTCTGAACAAGAATGGACCTGGGAGTGATAGCAATGAAGGGATACTTTGCATTCTCCATTCTGTGGTTGCTGGTTCACTCTCCTGAAGGGCAGACAGACCTTGGAGCAAGCAGGACACATATGGTCAAGAGGCTGCACAGTAACAATGACTGGTTTATTTGGCATTGCTTATGAGCGGCATGGACTGATGGCCCAGTGGTAGACCTTCGGCTCTACATGCTGTTGTTGTTGCTTCAATCTCCAGTGGTAAAGATCACGGTATACACTGCTGATGAGACCAAATAAGGTTCAAACAGCTGTACAGTGTTCCGTATGTTGCATGTGAGTGTTTCCTGGATTTTTAGTCATGGTTATTACATTATCATATACATAATTTCTCTACTTGATATATATATATATATATATATATATACAAATTTCATTAAAATAATAGACATTTTATGTCTACATATTTTCTTCTGGATCCATTCGAATTCCCGTATTACTTTTATCGTATTCGGGGTAATTGATTTATGTATTGTCCATAGTTGTATGTATCCCTAGTACTTTCTGCCCGACTTTGGGCCATCATCAGGGGAGGATCTATTACAAAAGTGATGTAACTTTTGTTTTAGCATATTACTACAAGGGGGGTGTCCTCGTGGTGTAATGGTTAAAGCGATGGACTGCGGAATCATAGTACGCGAGTTCGTACTCCAGTCGCGTTATTACGTTCACTTTCGGGCAAATACCCTTGGGAAAGGTATGAACCCCCCTTATCTTCCCAGCTATGGGTTAAATAGTACCACTACTGTTCTAGGAGAATGGCTTTGACATTAAATAACCTAAAAAGAGTTGATATACCATTAAACAAAGAAAGAAAGAAAGAAAGAATATTACTACTATGTAAGAGTGTCTTTACCATTGAAGATTATGGCATTTGCTTTTAAATGGGTTTCTATAATTATTGTCGCTAGCTCAAGACATTTAAGTACATTAGCACTGGTTTGAAAATTAATTCTATTAAGTGTCAGTTGCATGTTTCTAATATGTAGTGCTTCGAGAATCTGTAATTTTTGTTTATTATTTTGATGTTCTAATATTGTTGTGTTGTCAGTGAGAATTTTCCGGAATTGTGTTGGGCATGAATGTTTTTTTAAATGCTGAGCTATTGAACTTGTATCAGAAAGGTGCATTGTAAGTCTCCTCGACAGGGTAGTTGAGGTTAAACCAACATATATATTATTATTATTATCAGAGATACAATCTCCTAAATGTCATTTAAATTGATATATAACGTTGGTTTTTTGCAAAACCCCAATCGAGGGAGAGGAATTATTTCTAATGACTATATATATATATATACTTTACTTTTATATGTATTTGAAAATGTATAAAAATGAAAAAAAAATACAAGATTTTCAGAGGATGATTTTACTGAATGAGTTATTTGCCAGAGTTAATCATTTCAATTTTTTTACACCTGTCTATCTATCTACCAATGTTAATATATCTATCATTTAGTTTATATCTACCTGTTATAAACATTCCATAACATATCTATCCATGTCAGCCTGCTTCTTTCTATCTCTCTCACTTTGTTTGATCGATAGATAGATATGATATGGATCTTTTTTTTCTAAATAAATTTTCAAATGCTAATTACATCACATAAATTAGAAACAATACTACTCATGGGGACAGAATGTCTACAATCTTCTGATCTTTTTTGTTTTATTTAATAACTCAAACACCCTGATGAAGGTCTAAAAACCAAAACATTTAATGTTAGCAAAAAATTCAATAAATAAAGTCCTCCTTGGAAGACTTTGTATTTTTAGAATTTTTGTATATTTTCATACTGCGGGATTTATTTCCTGTTTTTCTGTTTATATATATATATATATATATAGAGAGAGAGAGAAAGATAGAGAGAGACAGACAGAGACAGAGAGAGAAAGATAGATAGATAGAGAGAGAGAGAGAGAGAGAGAGAGAGGTTTTGCTTTGTTTGTTTGTTTATTTATTTGTTTGTTTGGGTATTATGGTACATCACCCTTTGGAGGTTATTTTAATGCCAAATCCACTTTTTATTAATAAACTGTTCTATTTCAAATAATTCAGTTTAGTGTAAGTACAGTTCCAATGTCAAAAACATTTCTATTTCAAGCTATTCAGCTAGTCAAACTGTTCTATTTCAAATGATTCAGTTTAGCATAAGTACACAGTTTAGTTCTGTTTGACCCGTAGATAGGACCTTATCAGATGCTACCACTCCGGTCTAGAGTGGACCTGGGAGTGATGGCAATGAAAGGGTACTCCTCATTTCCCAAAGCAACACCATCAGATTGTTTAATGTAATAACGAAATAAAGTCATTGTATTCTACAGAGAGAGAAAGAGAGAGAGAGAGAGAGAGAGAGAGTTATATATTCGTATATACAAATGTATCTATGTATAAACAGAATAATCAATGTACATTGCTTGGCATAGGTATTAGCTTAATTTTAATTTGAAATTTTCACTATTGATATCAAAACAATGGATTAAGTGCATTGTCAAAGAAGGAGATTATACTGAAAATTACTTTGGCGTAAAATAAATGCTTTCATCACAACAGTCTTATTGATGCACCAATTTTGAATTATGCACACTCATATAAATAGACATATTAAAAAACACACATAATCAGGTATGGCACAAGGTCAAAATACGGAGCCCCCACAAGAACTGAACTCTATCGAACCCCTCAAGGTTCTCTTTACACATTATCAGGCAGTCACCTATGATTCATGTAGTTTTTCTCTCCTGATAAAAATCATCCTCTCTCTACTATTGGAACCTTGTGACCTCCAGTTCAGTGTTCATGGGTAGCCAACCAGGAAAGAAACAAGAATAGAAATAACAATTTTACCCAGCACAAATACAAAGCGAAAGATATCAGCTTCAATTTGATTTTATTCTTGGTAATTATAAGTGACAAAAGAATCTCTGCAAGAAATAAGCCAACATTGTCAAGTTGTAATGCATGATACAAAATATTCTTTTGTTATGTGCCCTGTTGGGAGTATTACTGTTGATATTAATAGTAATAATGAATAATAATGAATATATGGATCCTATATATATATATATTTATATATATATATATAGTTCAGTTAGAGATGTGACCCACTATACTACCTACATAGACTTCCTAACTTATGTGCATTGGGAGTATCAACATTGATATTAATAAAACTAATGAATATGTGATTATATATATATATATATATATATGGAATAAATAATGGAGTATAATCCAACAATATAGAGAAAAATTGATGACAAGGTAATCCAAGTAGAAGGAAAAATTTATTGATGAGCAAAGTTGACACTATAGCATTTTGGATCTAATGAACCATCATCAGGACTGCTGGAGATGATATTAGGGACGTTAAATTAAAGATGGATATTTAAAAATACAAAAACTACAGAAAAATCTGTATATTGAGAAAGGGCTGGCCATAATTCAGTAAATCAGCATTTGTTTTTAAATTACGTCATTTGACTTAATAGGAATATTGTTTAGAATTTATATTCCATTTGTTTATCAAGAATGATCGTTTTAAATCAAAAGGAGGAAGAAAAAGAATATATATATTTATATATATATATATATATATATATTTCATTGAACATGATAGATATTTTTTTGTTCATCCTTTCAAGTTGCTATATCGATCTTATAATATTTGGTGGTGATTAATAAACCATCCATAATTAGTTATTTCCCCAAGTATTTTCTGAGTAACCATGGGCGGCCATCAGGGGAGGATGTATTATAAAAGCGATGTAACTTTTGTATGTACACTACTACTTCATGATGTTAAGTAAGCGATGGATATTTAAAAATACAAAACGGCAAAAACCTAAGGTAAAATCGGCATATCAAGAAAGAGTTGGCTGTTTAGTAAATCAGCGATTACTTAACATCACTAATATCATCCCTCACAGTCTTGATGATGGTTCAGTAGAACTGAAACATTATGATGCTGACTTTGCTTGTCAATAAATCTCTCCTTCTACCTGGATTACCTTGTTATCAATTTCTCTATCTCTCTCTTTCTCTCTCTCTCTCTCTCTCTCTCTCTCTCAGGCTCATGCTCTGCAGATCAAGATCGTTTTTAAGAGCTTAACACTTCAGTTAAGATGTTGCTATACTCTATGTAAAATTTAATGATAATTCATGACTCTTCATCATGTTAACCTTCTCTGAGGTTTTAAATTCAGAGATTTTCCTTCACCTAGACTGGTTGCCTTACCAAGGCTAAAAAACTCTGTAAAAAAGTCTGTTTTACTATTTTACCGATAACTGGATAGAAAATAGATAGATTTGTGCCTTTCTCAAAAACATTATGCAAACAGCTCTGTCTAGGATTTAAACTCAGGTGAGCAATTCCATTTCCTGCAATGATAATAACACTGAGCAGGCCTCCAGTTTTTTGGGGTAGAATTTCAACCCCTGCATTTCTACTGACCATAAACAATAACTAAACTCACTAAATGATCACAGGAGGCTCTCAAGGCATAAAGCCCCTAGTTGGGCTCCAAAATCTCATATTATAGTTTGGCTATAAGCTCTGAAATAAAGACTGTCAAACAATACCAAGTCTGTATTCTTATACAGGTATTTGTAAAGAGTTGGGATTAAATCAGTTTAGTTATCAATATAAATGAATCCTTAAAGCAACAAGGAATGCTTTATTTATAATTGATTTTCTCCATGTCTTACCAGCTTAATGACCCAGCTGATCAATAAACCATTCTGTGCATGTAAGGCTAAAGTAAACATTAAAATCAGACTGATGTTCTTCTTTGCAAATGTAGCATTAGATTCTGTCCAGTGTAAAAATCAATTGAACAAGATAATTGTCATCAAGTTGGAAATATTTCCCTTTTAGCTTTTACCTCACAGTCTAGACCAAGGCTTCCTAAAGTAGTCCATAGCCCTTTTGGCAAGGGTTAGATTGCCCAGCCCAGTTGGCTGGGTTACAAAATACACCGACTGCTTCTCTGCAGAGGGGTAAGACTCCCCCCCCTGTCAACAAGTGTCCTTGATATGACGCTAAACAATCTGATGGTACTATTTACCAACCCCTCCACTCGGGCAGGATATGACACAAGGTCAATTTTTAAGCGGAGTTTAACAGGTTTCAATTCAGAGTTTTCCTTCTCCTAGACTAGTTGCCTAACCAAGGCTGAAGAACCTAGTCTGTCCTACTATTTACCCATAGCTGGAGGGAGAATAATTGGATTCATACCTTTCCCAAGGGTATTAGTGCAATGTGAAATGCAATCAGTCTCGTCCAGGATTTGAACTCGTATCGCCGTGTTCATTTCCTACGGCGATAATGACTACACCACGGGCACCTCCAAAACAATCTGATGGTGACATTCCAGTAATTCTGGAGCTTTGGGGAATGCAGAGCACCACTTCATTGCCATCGCTCCCAGGTCCACTCTAGTCCAGAGTGTTAGTACCTGATAGGGTCCTATTTATGGGGCAAATAGAACTAAACTGTGTTTTTGCATTTAAACTGCATATATATTTTTGAGTTTTTGGTATGACTCGACCTGGGATTGAACCCCTGTCTCCCAGGTCATTGGCAAACACTCTACCCACTAGGACAATGGGCTGGTATACAATAGCAAAACTTGATGCTATAGAACAGTAAATTATTTGTATAAAGAATATTTATGGCCATTGGCCTAATGAGTAGAGTGTTCACCAATGGTCTGGGAGACTGGGGTTCAATCCCAGGTTGAGTCATACCAAAGACTCAAAAAATTGTACTTGTTACCACCTTGCTTAGCACTCGGCACTATAAAGTAAGGATCAAGGGTAAAGTGGAGCAATCCAGAGAATGGAGTAGCACCCCCACTACACCTCGTGTAGTAGCTATTAAAAAGTGAGCCTTTGGGTCACCCTCGACTACGGTCACCAACTTTTCTTATTATTGTTTACTAAGGATTATTATTAATTACTTGAAACCATTTAACTGAGAAACCAAATGATTATCATTGAAAAGAAATAACCACTTAACATCATATAATTTTTGGTATTAGATAGGAATACTTTAAACCATACAACTGGATGAAAACTATTTGTGTATTTGATATCATATAACCATGAGTAAAAACTCTTAAGAAACAACATAAAAAATGTAAATATAAACATATAATGTATAAGATTTCCTAACCTTTTAGGATAAAATAACCCTACAAATGTCGACTTGCTGTTAAAATCAATCAAAATACTTCATGTAGACCCTTGGCAGAGGTGAATAATATTTTGGTAGGTTGTATCAAGATATAGGTTCCTGAGGAGGTGAATTTACTAGTTCGTACTTACAAATCCCGTCATTACAAGAGAACAAAAATTTTTGGATCATGGAGAGTAGTTGTCGATATCGTACATCTAGCACAAAGCTTCTCAAAGTGATCCAAACAGACCCCTGGGAGGGATTAGAATTTTGGCAAGGTGAATAAAAGCATAGGGGTCCCCAAGGAGCGAAATTACTAGTTTGTATTCATAAACCCCTTCATCACAGGAGAACAAAAGTTTCTGGATCATGGTTATTTAAATGTACAAATGATCTGGCTCAGGCAGGAAAGACCTGGATCATTTTGGTATAATTTATGACACATATGAATGTACTTTTACAAACAAAGAATTAAAAAACATTTATCTTGTAAACAAGTTATTTTATAAAAAATAGCAAATTCTAAAATATCCTTTTTTACAATACGTTATGAGATGTCTTCAAAGAAAAAAGATTATTTAATAAGAAGAATAAGAATATTCATTTAAAAGAAAAATAATAAAAAAGTAAAATTAAAATACAATGCCTGAAACTTAAATTTTTATCTGTGGTAATTGATTTTTTAAGGAATAAAATTAAAATTAAATCTTGCCCAGTCGGCTGGGGCTGTAGAATACACTGACTGCACCTCTGCAGAGGGATAAGACCCCCCCCCGATGAGTGTCATGATATGAAACTAAACAATCTGATGGTGCGGTTCCTGTAATGCTGGGGCTTTGGGGAATACAGAACACCTCTTCATTGCCATTGCTCCCAGGTCCACTCTGGCCCGGGGTAGTAGCATCTGATAGGGTCCTATCTATGGGTTAAATAGAAATAACAGCATACTTATGCTAAACTGAATTGTTTGAGTAAACTGAATAGCTTAAAATAGAAATGTTTTTGACAATTAAACTGTATTTACATTTAAACTGTATGCTTATACTAAACTGAATTATTTGAAATAGAACTGATTTTTGGCATTGAAACTCTATTTACACTAAACTGATTTGTTTAATATAGAACTGTTTTGACATTTAACTGCATATAAACAAAATCAGTACTTATACTAAACTGAATTAGCAGAATTAGAACTGTTTCAATAAACTGAATACTTTGAAATAGAAATGTTTTTGACAATTAAACTGTGTACTCATGCTAAACTGAATTGTTTGAAATAGAACTGATTATTTACATAAAAATAGATTTGGTGTTAAATAACCAACAAAGGTTGATATGGCATAAAACCCAACCAACCAACTAAAATTAAATCATTAAGATAATTTTAATCTTGAAAATGAAAACATTTAAAAAACCAACCACTCTCATCATAGCATCCAGTGACCCTAAGAAAAAATGTCAGCAACATTCAATTAATTCATTTGGGGATGAATAGAAATTATATTTGGTTATCAGGGGTCTGGCATCAAGTATAAAGTTTGAGGAGCTCTGTTTTAGAATATTTGCCTCAAAAGGCTGAAAGAAACTGAGAGACTGGATATATTATTACTGGGTATCACAAGGGGTGCTAATTTTACTTGAGAAATGCAATATTAATAATCATCCTAAAGAAATGCATTACAAATGATTTTAGCAGAGAAATACATTGTATATGGTTTTATTAGAGAAATACACTGTATATGGTTTTATTAGAGAAATACATTGTATATGGTTTTATTAGAGAAATACACTGTATATTCATTTAGTAGAAAAATGCATTCTAAATTTTACAACAGCAATGCATTGTAAATGAACTACAGTTATGGAGTGTAAATTATTTTACTATATTAATATACTGTAAATAATTTTACTATAGGAAGGCAATGTTAATATATGGCAAATAGAGTTTGGTTTTATGGCATATCAACCATTTTAGGTCATTTATTGCCATACATTGGTGACAGTAGTCGAGGGCTACTGAAAAGCTCCCTTTTCAATAGCTACAGCACCAAAGTGTAGGGGAGGGCACAACTCCTTTCCCTGGATTAACCGGCTCATTGGTCTAGTGGGTAGAATGTTCGCCAATGGTCCGGGAGACCTAGGTTCAATCCCAGGTTGCGTCATACCAAAGACTTTAAAAATGGTACTTGATACCTCCTTGCTTAACATTCAGCAATATAAGGTACGTATCAAGGTTAAAGTGGAGCAATCTAGGAAAAGGAGTTGCGTCCTACCCTGCAATTCAGTGTAATAGCTGTTGAAAAGGGAGCCAGCTGGTCGCCCTCGACTATGGTCACCAACTTTCTTACTTAATGTATTTATCCTATTAATACATATTAGATATAAAATTAATATTTTAAAAATTCCTTGAGCTCATTTTTTTGACTCAGCTAAATAGTTATGCTCATTTCTATCTAATACAAATACACATTTAAATGTGAAAACAGTTCCATTTTAAACAATTTAGTTTAGCATACATAGAGTTTCTTGTTTACAGAGTCATTTGTTTTAATACAGTTTTTGTTCACACGCTGTTAAATGTAAAAACTGAGCTATTTCTAACAATTCAATTTAGCATAAGTCAACAAAGTTAAATGGTTCTAAGTATTGCTATTTATAACTAACAATTGAACTAAAAATCAGTCATTTGTTTACACAGTGAAATGATAAAATGGTTCTATTTCTAACAATTCAATTTAGCATAAGTCAACAAAGTTAAATGGTTCTAAGTATTGCTATTTATAACTAACAATTGAACTAAACATCAGTTATTTGTTTACAGACAGATAAATGATCAAACAGTTCTATTTCAAACAATTCAATTTAGCATAAGACAACAAAGTTAAATGGTTCTAAGTATTGCTATGAATCACTTACAATTCATTTAAACATCTGTCATATGTTTATACACAGATAAATGATCCAACAGTTCTATTTCAAATAATTCAATTTAGCATAATCATTTGTTTTCAAACCATTTAAATGCTAAACAATTTTATTTGACAAAATAGATAGGACCTTATCAGGTGGACCTGGGAGCAATAGCAATGAAGAAGTACTTTGCATTTCCCGAAGCTGCAGGATTACTGGAGCCTCATCATCAGATTGTTTAATGTCATATCCAAGACACTTGTTAGTGGGGTCTTACCCCTCTGCAAAGATGCAGTCAGTGTATTCTGCAGCCCTACCAACTAGGCCAGTATCATTTAGGAATAAAGTGAGACACTAGCATTTGAACATTGATTGCCAGTAAACAAAAATGGCAAACTTCCAGATAGCCTAAACAGGGGTACTGTGCTGTTAGGAAAGTCGACTTGTTAGAGTGGAGAACATTAGTCAAGAGGACTTCTAGAGAGATAGACTTCAGCAAGAGAAAGACTTCCATAATAACTTGGCCAGTCTCCTCTTGTTCTAAGCAATTCTGTTATTTTTATTATTAAGGGTTATCGAACTACTATCTTCATCTTTATTGTTATTTCCACAAAATTTCGGCCAATATGTCTTCCTGTCTTCTTCAGGTGTTTGTCAAACTCAGGAACCTACTGAGTACTTTAAACTATGCCCTTTACTGAATCTAAGGGTGTCGCCTTTTCTGATTCCGTTAGTCATCACCGTGTACAAGTCTTAAGTATTCTTGTATTTGAGAATTAATTTTTTATCTATTGCGGACATTTTATCCTCATCGTGGTAGTTTTTGTGTTGCTTCTTCTTTCACTACGTTTCAGCCAAATTTCACCTCTGGCCTTCTTCAGGTGATTTACCGCGACCTCGGATAGGAATGCTGAGTCTTGTAACCGTACCTCCAGTAATTACTGCCTTCCACGTTTTTGACCGAGTAAACCTCTGGCCAGCTTGGGTAGGATTTGAAACCGCTATCTTCTGACAATGCTCACCTGGAACCGTAGACACTCAATGCCTCTATCCGCTGCGCCATGGGCCCTGAAGAGCGATCAAGGATGGATTTTTTGGTCTTATAAATCCAATTATTTGTTCTCCTTATCTGGTCTTCCATAGTTGGGTCCATACCGAATTTGTAATTGTCTTTAATTGGAATCATTTTGAGATGAGGCTTCTTAATCTGAGGATTAATTTTTTATTCATTGCGGACTTTTTGTCCTCATCTTGGTTGTTTTTGTGTTGTTTCTTCTTTCACTACGTTTCGACCAAATTTCACCTCTGGCCTTCTTCAGGTGATTTACCGCAACCTCAGATAGGAATGTTGAGTCTTGTAACTGTATCCTCAGTAATTAATTTCTAGATTAAGAAGCCTCATCTCAAAACGATTCCAATTAAAGACTATTCTTGTATTGTTACTCACCTGCAGTCAGGATTGAACCAGCAACCTCCAGATGATTGTCTCCTTAGAAGCTTTGGGGACAAACACCTATAACTGTTATGCTATGTGTCCTTTTATTGTTCTCATCTTTTGTTAATATATCAATTTTGGTTAGAATGAAATTATTTTACTATAGAAATGCTTTGTAAATAATTTTACTAAAGAAATGCTTTGTAAATAATTTTATTTCGTCAGTCAATTATTTTTTCTTTTTATGCAAATGTGAGCATTACAAAAAAATAAGCAATGAATCAAACTTTTATTTTCTTTTTAAATAGACCCCTTAATATTCAACATGTTTATTCCAGTAAGTTTTCACCTGGTCAAAGAACCACTGAAACTCCCCTTTTGATATGAAATGAGTTTTCACCGTTATATTTCTTTTGATGTCCTTCACATCCCTAAATCTCCCCCGAGTTGAATTTTTGGTTTAGGAAACCCAAAAAATCAACACCAAGCTAGGTCTGTTGAGTATGGAGGGTACTATACTTACACAAATCTGTGTTTCACCAAGAACATTTAACTGAAAAAGTATTAAGACTGGCTTCATCCTTTGTTTTTTCAAATTGATACAAACAATGAAATTCAACAATGAAATTCTATATTACAATTTTTTACAATACTTTTCTACAATAAAACCATTTACAATGCATTTCTATAGTAAAATTATTTACAAAGCATCTATATAGTAAAATAATTTGTATTATATATTCATAGTTAAATCATATTAGAATCACTGCTTTTTTTTTATAGAAGTTGCTCAGAAATGCATACATCTTCATTTAAATTTCAAATTTTAAAATTAAACAAATTTCAAGATTCAGTCAGGGTATATTTTTTTTATCACACCTTGTACTTAAAGTTTCTAACAAATAATGAAAAAAATCATTGCTCAAGGATATCATATAATCTATGAGATGCCATCAACTGTGAATCCAGGATTGTAAACCTAAGAGAATCAAAGCACAAATTATTTTCTTCTTTTTGGTTGTTTTATATATATATATATATATATATATGTGTGTGTGTGTGTGTGTGTGTGTGTGTGTGTATAATACTGTATTGGTTGAACACTGTTTCAGCTTGAGCTATGCAACTGACCGGTAGCAAGCAGAGGCCATCTCTCTTGTCAACAAACCTCTTATCAATTCATCTTCCTTGCTCTCTAGGCAAATCAAATGTCCCATCTTCACTGGCCGCTTCCTCACTTGAGATGCAAATGGAGTCCAACACCCACACTCAGCTTCCTCATGACATCCAACTCCTTTGGTATAAAACTATACTAATTGTCACTCTCACTTTCTCTCCTTCAATTTCTCTTTCAATATTTTTGTTTTATTCCCTTGTCTTCTCTTACCCTCTTTATTTCTTTAACTCTTTCACTACCTACTCCTCTTGAGGGAGACTGAAGTTTGTCCATAAAAGGAAAGGCTTTGGCTTGCTATATACATTTTATTACTTCTTTCTCTCTCTCTCTCTCTCTCTCTCTCTCTCTCTCTCTCTCTCTCTTTTCTTTCTCTACAGCCTTTGCTTTCTCTCTCTAAAGTACTCTCTGCTTTCTTCCTTTCTTGTTATTTCGTTACTCTTATGTTTACTATTCCTCGATGAGTACTTCTCTCTACTTTCTATCTCTCTTTCTCACTCTTTATATTTTATTATCTCTGTCTCTCTCTCTCTATCTGTCTGACAGACAGACATACAGACAGAGAGAGACAGACAGAAATGATGAAAATATAAAGAGAGAGAAAGAGTGATAGAAAGTAGAGAGAAGTACTATCTGACTCTCTATCTCTGTCTGTCTGTCTGTCTGTCTCTCTCTCTCTCCTTATTTTAATATCTCTCTCCATTTTTTCTTTCTGCTGATCTAACTCTCTCTATATATATGCCCAGTTAGCCAAGGTTGTAGAAAACACCAACTGCATCTCTGCAGAGGGGTAAGAACCCCTACCTTCAGCAACATGAGTTCTGGATATGACACAAAACAACCTAATGGTGAGGCTCCAGTAATGCTGGAGCTTTGGGGAATGCAGAGTATCTTTCATTGCCATTAATCCTAGGTCCACTCTGGGCTGGAGTGGTAGCATCTGATAGGGTCCTATCTATGGTTCAAATAGAAGTGTTCGACATCTAAACTGAGTGCAAACAAATGACTTATGCTAAACTGAATTGCTTGAAATAGAACAGTTTGATCATTTAACTGTGTGTAAACTAGTGACTGATGTTTAATTGAATTGTCAGAGATGCAGAGCAATACTTGGAACGATTTAATTTTGTTGACCTATACTAAATTGAATTGTTAGAAATAGAACTGTTTGATCATTTATCTGTGTGTATCTACAAAATTGGTTTTCAAATTATATCTTTAATATATATGTAAAAACAGAATTTGGCTTGAAATAACCAACAATGGTTGATATGCCATAAAACCAAACCAAACCAAAACTCTCTCTGTAGGCATACTCTTACTCTCTCAAACCTTTTTCTTTCTTTCTTTGTCCCGAGTAAGAAACTAAACTGCATCTGATGGTGAAGCTCCATTTTCGGAGAACTGGGGAGTGTGGCATATCTGTTCAGTGCCATTATTTCCAGATCCACTCTGGATTATTAGCGAATGATAGCGGCTGTTAGGGTCCCATTTGTGGGTCAATTAGATTAATTTAAAACTTATAAGTATTAAACAGAGATATATTATGTCGAGAGAACTTGGTATGGATAGCAGTGATGGATGGCAAAAGAGAATCAAAGTAATTTGTGCTGTCAGCAAACTTTGATGATGATGATGATTGTTCTATAACATATGACATGGATTTTCAGTTTGTTCCTAGTGACCCTGTGTGCTTTGACAAACTGTCATGTTGTGATTAGTAAACAGGGCGATGTCAGCAACTCGGGGCAGTCGAGTCCATACAGGTGTGTAACTGGAAGGAGACCACGGGATGAGAACCATGCGGTCAGATTTAGAGAGTGCAGAGAATCAGGAGTCGAACCAGGGACACGCAGCCAATCAGAGGCGTTAGGGCCTCTGATGATACGGCTTGCAAGGGGGTGAAGGTGTTAGTGCCCCCTGGCTCCCAGAAGAAGATATGGGACAAGAAGAAGTCCCCTCTCTGAGTATATGTCTCTCCATCTATCTCTCAACAAACAACAAACTGGAGGGCCTTTTCAAGAATAAAATGAGAGATATGTTTTTATGAAGAAGTGTGTTTCGTTCGTTCATTATCGTTGATTATGTTCCTGGTTGGGTTGATGAGGCTCTACAACAATGATAATAACCAATGTAAAACAACACACATTAGAAACATACCCTGAGGTAAATCATCAGATACAATTTTTTTGTATTTTTTTATATCTATTGTAGTATGAGTCCTGGAAAAAAATTAAACAATCAAGTTTATGTTGTAACCTTAAAAAAGGTTACTGAATGAGAGATAACTAAAACGGCGGTTTAGAATGAAATGGAAATCGTCATAACATTAACAAAATAAAATACTTGCCAATGACGTAAAGAAGGTAAACCACTGCTAGCGGTGTTCTACTTAATCAGCATATTAACCACCCCCTAACAATAGTTTCCGACATACCCATTAATGTTCATAGGTACAGCATATAACAGTAACCTCTCTCACAATAGTGTCCAACGTATTTATGAGGAATGGGACATACCCATTAATGTTTATAGGTATGGTATATAATTGTTGATTTCTTTTTTTCTTTGCTTTTGATGGTATATCAACCTCTGTGGATCATTTAATGCCAAAACCATCTATGTAGAAGGACAGGTGTGATACTATTTAACCCATAGCTCATTGTATAAAGATGGAGAGATAAATATCAACTGACTGAGCTAACTTGGTTTGGTTCCTTTGTTTACTGCCATATCAACTTCCATGGGTTATTTAATGCCAAAACCATCTATGTAGAAGGACAGGTGTAATACTATTTAACCCATAGCTGGGAGTATAAGGAGGTTCATACTTTTCTCAAGGGCATTAGTCTGAAAGTGAATGTAATAGTGTGACTGGAGTTCAAATTTACAATTATGTTACAGTTCAGCATATTAGCCTCTACATGATGGAGAATCTCTCCCAAAATAATCAAGACGGGGATAAGTATAGTAGAGTTTTGATAATTATGTCTTAATTGACCATATTTACTGTAGATATATAAATCAATTTAGACAAATAAAGATTAAGGTAATTCAAAAAATCTACCGACACTTCAGTTCAATGTAGAATAGTTACCAACAACTGCTGATCATCTGATGCAGTTTGGTTTCTTTGTTTTGAGCTAATACCCTTAGTTGTTGGTTGTTTGGGTTTTATGGCATATCAACGTATATGGGTTATTTAATGCCAAAGTTATCTTTGTTGAAGAGCAAAGTGATACGATTTAACCCATAGCTGATTGTATAGAGATGAAAAGAAATACATCAATCGACCAAACAGTTTTGGTTAGCTTTCTTTATTTCATCATCATCATCATATTGCGCTGGTAGCACGGATATCCCTGACCCTCTCTCGCCACTCCTCCCTATCGTTCATCGCCCTAGGTAGGTCTTCAGGACAACATCCAGTATCCTCACATAGCTGCTGAATGTATGTTCGTGCTGGTCGTCCTGCTTTTGCATGGCCATGTGTGGGGGTCCATAAGAGTACATCTCTTATGAGTTCATTCCTGCTTCTCCAGCAGTGTCCTGCATGTCTGGTTCGTCTAACTTGAATAGTTTTCGTGATAGGGGGCAAGTGGCCGTACAGTTGGTGTCTTGTGGGGTGTTACTGCCAGGACTTGTTTAAGATTGAGGCATACAAATCTTTGTGGATTATCTAATGGTAAAGCCATTCTTGTAGAAGAATAGTAGTGGTACTATAGGTGAAAGAGATAAGGTATACATGCCATTCCCAAGAGTATTAGTTGCCCAGTTGGCTGGGGCTGTAGAATACACTAACTGCTTCTCAGCAGAGAGGTAACCCATCCACCACGAGTGTCCTGGATATGACACTAAACTATCTGATGGTGAGATTCCAGTAATGCTGGCGCTTTGGGGAATGCAGAGCACCTTTTCATTGCCATTGCACCCAGGTCCACTCTGGCCCAGAATGGTAGCACCTTATAAGGGTCCTATCTATGGGTTAAATAGAATGGCATGCTTATACTAAACTGAATTGTTTGACTAAGCTGATTTGCTTGAAATAGAAATGTTTTTCACAATTAAACTGTACTTATATTTAAACTGCATACTTATCCTAAGCTGAATTGTTTGAAATAGAACTATTTCATAAAAATGGATTTGGTGTTAGAAAACCTACAAAGGTTGATATGCCATAAAACCCTAACAACCAAGGGTATTAGCTCAAAAGTGAATGTAATAATACAACTGGAGTTGGAACTCACTCACTAAACTGTTGCAGTCCTGCATGTTAGCCACTACACCACAAACTCCCCCTCTAATACACAGTGAAGGAACAAAAATTGAATTCAACTTAAATGTAAGACCTTCTGTTGTTTTAATCCTTCCAATCAGTTTCTGTGGATGTGGAAGTATGAGAAAAGGGATAAGAGATAAAATGTGCTGGGGAGATTCTTCATTCTAGCAGGAACCAGCTCTTTTTGGATTTTTGAATGGATCAATTGTTCTCTGTTCATGCTATGTTTTTCCCACTCATGTTCTCAGAGAGAGAATTGAAAAATTCAGCTTCTTTTATTGTGGTTTACAGAACATCAAACATCCTCTTGCAGTGGGGGGGGGGAATTGCCTGACCAGCTCTTGTCATCACCTGGATGGCTGATTGAATGATCAGTAATTTCAGCAACATTTGGTTAATTTCTGTTTTCAGTTCAAGGTGCTAGATAAAGCATATCTTCTAAAACCTAGCCCACTGGAAAAGATGTTGAACTTTGTCAACTTGACTTCTTTAGGTTGTTGTTTTTTTTCAATAACTTGCCTATACAAACCAAACAATCACTTGCTTACAGCGTTACCTTAGAACAAGTTTGATTATGATGAATAGGACCCTAACAGATGGTAACTAGTACATCGGATTAGAAGGAGCCCATGGTGTAATGGACACAGGAACACAAATTCAAATCCTGGACAAAGTTGATTGCATTTTACATAGAACTCATACTCTTGAGAAAGGTATAAATCAAATTATTCTCCTTCTAGCTATGGGTAAATAGTAGGGCAGACTAGGTTCTTTAGCCAGTCTAGAAGAAGGAAAACTCTGACTTCAAACCTGTTAAACTCCACTTAAAAATTCTGTCACGTCCTGCCCATGTGAAGTGGTTAGTAAATATATACATCAGATTAGAGTGGACCTGGGAGTAATGGGAACAAAGAGATGACTTCATATTTCCCAGAGTTTCAAAACCGAAACCTCACCACTGGATGTAGTTTAGTGTCATATCCAGGACAACCTTTGTTGAGCAGTCTAACTCCCCTAAAGAGGATGCAGTCATATATTCTAGACTCCATTTACAAGGTGCCAAATTCTTGTTTACAAATCAAAATTTCTTTGTGCATATCTATAGATTTTCAGCCTTGGACCTGAATACTGAATAACCACTGCTCGCATCAATATGCTACAATATTAAGTATTTACAAAACAATGAATTTTTAGCAATAGGTTTAGTTGTTGATAGCGAGAAATGGTTGTAATGTGGGTGTGTTTATGTTGAGTTGTTTCCTCACTAAGTGTTGTTCGTCCCTTCGCTAAGTTTGTAGAGTAATAAAAGGAGGAGAGATGAAGTAGTAAGATGGCGATAGTCGAAAGGTGTTTTTAGAAATAAGTTTTTATTTGCAGCATGGAATATTGGGTTTGCTTTTGGTGCTGCAAGACTCGTGCAGAGTTAGATTGTGAGTAAGGAGATGAAATGGCGTTAGGAGATGTTGAGAAGGTTGAGATGGCAGCGTGTGTCGTCGGACACGTGAGGTATTGTGTTCGTTGGTTTAAAGAAAGACATGTTGCAGTTGTATGAATTGAACTTTGGATGTCACCGTGAGTTTCATGTCTGGTATTTGGGGAGAGTATGCTTTATCTTCATTAAGGTGGCCCAGAGGTGAATTGAGAGCTAGCGTGTCAAGAGCAGGTTTACGCGTTGGATCGACATAGCCAATTTTGGGGTGACATAAAGTTGTGCCTGTGCGAGGCATGTTGAATGTATCTAATTTATATTCAACTAGGATTCCTTGCGAGGAATCCATAAATTAGATGGGTTCTTTCATGTGTCCATGCTGCTGCTGCTGCTATTCTAGAGCCGCAGTGAGATGTCTGCACTGGGCAGCATTGTCCAACAAAAAAGCATTGCTATTGAAGAACGGCCAGTGTGACATCTGCACTGGTCGGCGTTCTCCAGCCAAAGAAAGTGTGTTTGGAAGCTTAACCAATCTGTTAGCTGGAAATGAAGGTCTGGGCTGAATAGGATAGGTCATCCTGATTGGGTGAAATTAAGTGTCGAATTAAATTGCGCGCCAAACCAAAATACGAAATTTTTCCTTTCTCTACAAATTTGTACAAAGATATCAAATACAAGGTGTCTCAAAATAGATGTAACCCATTAATATATGGGAGGTGCCCATGGTGTAATGTAAATTTGTGCCCGTGGTGTAATGGTCTTAGGAAATGGACACTGTGACACAAGTTCAAATCCTGGACGAGACTGATTGCATTTCACATAGCACTAATACCCTTAGGAAAGGTATGAATCCAATTATTCTCCCTCCAGCTATGGGTAAATAGTAGGACAGACTGAGTTCTTCAGCCTTGGTAAGGTTACTAGTCTAGGAGAAGAAAAACTCTGAATTCAAACCTGTTAAACTCCGCTTAAAAATTGACCTTGTCTCATATCCTGCCCAAGCAGAGGGGTTGGTAAATATGATTAAAATTATAATGATTTATCACTGAGACGCACTGGCGGTCATTTGGAAGATCAGGACAAGGCTGATTATGATAAATGGGACCCTAACACATCAGGTCAGAATGGACCTGGGTGTAGTGGCAATGAAGAGGTGATAGCATACTCCCCACAGCTTCAGTACTTGAGTCTCACTACTTACGCAGAACACCTTTTTAAGATCGAGTCTTATATAATCCTTTTGTAAGGGATGCAGTGAAAATATTCATGGTCACATTGATGGGGTGCTAAATTTTGCTTTTCAGAGCACAATTTCTTCAAGAAATGCTCCAGGTTGAGTCAGAAGTTGTTTTTTTTTTTACAGATTTCGTCTGAGGATCTTTGGCAACTTGTATCTCCATGCTATATTATTAATTTGATACAACTTTTTCAATTGTTGCTGAATTTGTTTTATAGCTGCATCTGCTCTATTCTCTTCACTGGTGGGAATAATAAGTATGAAATCTTCTTTTCTTGTATGAAAATAATTTAAATTCATCTCATATATTTTACTGACCCCAGATGCAAGTCAGGAGTGCTTTGACCCTAAGGACCACAGACGGAAAAGGTCCCATCTCTTCAACTGGCCTTGGCAAACTAACTTAAAATTGAAATGTAACTTTTAACCTTTAGAACAGTTTTTGTCAGCTGATTGAAATCATCAAATAAAAGCCATGGTCTTAGATTGACCACAGTTTCAATAGCTTTCAATCATACTGATTAATCCCCTGCATTTTTCCCCACATTTAATGGCTTTAGGACATAATTCAAATACTACATACATGTCGATATTGGCTCTCACTGATGTATTATGGAACAAATATCAACTTAATTTTCATTAACAACATATAAACATTGTTTATGATTTATTTGACAGCACTGATCATAAATAGGAAAAAAATGCAATTAGAGCTATTTTATGCTACCTGTGGAAAAAAGGACCAGGTACAATGGACAGCTGCAAAACAACTAATGATGTGGAAGGCCCCAAAAACTGTTACTGAATGTGTTATATAAAACTGGTTCAGATGTTTCAAGGAGGGTGACACCAGCCTCAGAGATAAACCAAGGTCAGGGAGACTTTCAACTTTGGAAGGCCTTGCTTGAAATGGTTGAATAACAGCCAAGCAAAAGCACTTATACATTGTCAGCAGAAATTGGTCCTTCATACAACACCATCATTTGCTATCTCCATAAGATCAGCCCTGTGAACAGTCACTAAAATGCTAGAAATATGAAGAAACTTGTGACTCAACCTGGTATTAAATATCATTGTATTATAGTTCATTGTATATTTATAGATTTTCTTCTGGGCATCTAAATATTGAACAGCAGCTGCTCGCATGAATATGCTCCAATATTAAGTACATACGAAACAATGACTATTTCTAGTATATATATATATATATATATACATGTGTATGTGTATACAAAGATATCAAATAGATTATCATTTTTGCCTTTAATATTTCTGCATGTTGATTTTTTCATCCGCCCCTTTTTTCTTTTGATCCATAAATGACTTAGGGACATGCATATTCCTCACCAAAGAAGACTCCCAATTAAACAAATGTATGCTAGCAGCCGGAAAATGTTTAGTTCCAATAGAAGGCTTTTTTCATACGGTAGTTTAATTGCAATCTTTCCATTAGCCATTGATTATTTTATCGGATATACACCCTTTCTACTGCCTGATCCGCTCATTTATTAAGCTGTTCATTCATCAATTTACTCTTTGATTATTTTGTTGTCGATTCAATCACTTATTTGTTCTCTTTTTGCCAAACTGTCAAGTATTTATCTATTCAGCCTCTTCTGGTCCAGCACACAAATTCTTTCTTATTTTCTCTCTGTCACTGAACGCAGTCAAGCAACTGACTCAGCACTTATCTGTCTTTCAATCCAGTGGTTAACAACGGGAAAAAACATACCTGCCTAACATGACAGACTAGTATGAGGATCATTCAATAAACTAGGGGAATTTTGCAATATCACAATTCAGCTTTTATTTTTCAACAAGGGTATTAGTGTTATGTGAAATGAATTTAGCCTGGTCCAAGATTTAAACTCATTTCGCAGTGTCCATTTCCTAAGACGATAACCATTACACTACGGGCACCTCCATTATATTATATATTATCGCTGGATCTTGAAAAACAATGAGAACACGTATATATATAAAAATATAATGATGGAGGTGCCCGTGGTGTAATCGTTATCGTCGTAGGAAATGGACATGGTGACACAAGTTCAAATCCTGGCAGAGACTGATTGCATTTCACATAGCACTAATACCCTTGGGAAAGGTATGAATCCAATTATTCTCCCTCCAGCAATGGGTAAATAGTAGGGCTGACTGGGTTCATCAGCCTTGGTGAGGCAACTAGTCTAGGAGAAGGAAAACTCTGAATTCAAACCTGTTAAACTTAGCTTAAAAAATTGACCTTGAGTCATATCCTGCCCGAGCGGAGGGGTTGGGTAAATATGTATATATAAAAATATAATCTCATATTTTTATTCTTTGACGGTGATGCTTGTGTGGAGTAGGAGAGCAATCAAAGAGAATTCGTACACAACAGGAGCTGTTGAAACAGCTGGCAGGAACTGAATTTCAGTCAAAAATCTAGACCTTATTGTTGTGGACCAGTAAAGGATCAGGAAGAATAACACAACTCGGGTTTATGTGGAACAAAGTATATTAATAAAGTATAATACAACATATGTACAAAAGCGTTAGATGTCAGTCCAACTGCCAGGTGTTAGGCAGGAATAAGTTCAGTTCCACCGAGATGACTGTTCTCCCCGTATTAACAATCACGGAAGAGTTCATTACTGTCCGCAGGTTGGGTACCATAACACTTATATAGTCTTAAAACTCCCACACAACCCATATGGCCATGCCTCTTCATCTACAAAATGTTTGTTCTTCATTGGTCACAGCTTACACCCAGGTCTTGCTTGTTCTCCATTGGTCATAACTTACACCAAGGTCTTACTTGTTCTCTATTAGTCACAGCTTACACCAAGGTCTTGCTTGTTCTTCATTGGTAACAGCTTACACTTAGGTCTTGCTTGTTCTTCATTGGTCACAGCTTACACCCAGGTCTTGCTTGTTCTCCATTAGTCACAGCTTACATCAAGGTCTTGCTTGTTCTCCATTAGTCACAGCTTACACCAAGGTCTTGCTTGTTCTCCATTGGTCACAGCTTACACCAACACATTTCTGTTTTTCTGGTAGTCACTTTGTTGATTTTATCCACAACCAGATGTATCTGTCAACTATATACGTCAGGTTTATTGCTGGTCAAGGCAATATATTACAATTATTTGAAGGGGCTAAAAAAATGGAAATTAGAGGAGGCCAGATCTGGAATGTAAGGAGGATGTGGCAGCTGTTTTCGACTAAACTGACTGATAGTTTCCTCTTTTTCTAGCTGCAGTAGGAGACTTTGGGGAAATGCAATGACAAATGACCTTAGAAAAGTCAAGATCATCATGCACAATTTTATGTGCTGTACCCACAGAAATTTCCAGTTGTTTAGAAATGTCCTCAACTATATCTCTTCTGTCAGTCAAAATAAGAGTATTAACTGAATCTACCATTTCTGGTGTGCTTGCCATTACAGGCCTGCCTAGCCTGTCTTCATCTTGAATACCATTTTAAACTTCCTTAAACTATTTAGTCCATGTGTAAAGATTTAAAAAAATTAAAACATGCTTCTTCATACACAACACAAATTCTTCTGTGAATTTCAAATGGTTTGTGTTGAAGTGATTTAAATATAACTCAACACAAAATCTTCCAAGATATTGTAATTATGTTATATATTTCACCTTGAACAGGATATGCAGCGGAGTCTCATGATAAACAAAAGACAGCAGAAATGCCCTGTGAATTGCAGTAATGGGGTGCTGGAAAAAAGAGTAAACACAAAGTGCATGAGTGCCTGAAAAATATATAACTACAAAGTTTTCGACCTTGAAGCAGTGACCAGAGAGCAGAGCAGAGAGAGAGAGAAAGATTAGACATCATGCCATTCTGGCGCTGGCCCAGTAGGAGAGGGCAGATGACCTTGGGTGGAGAGATAGAGAAAAGTCTAAGTGTACAAGACTCCCTAATGTTGTAAGTGAGTAGGATCTCAGAAAAAAAACTGAAGAGCCTAGCGGAAGCCTCAGTAGTAAATTGACCTGTACAAGCCTTGTGGATGCAGAACAGAGAAGAAATGAAGATTAAATGTTTTGAGTTGACCTTGTGCCAGCCCTATGGAAGCAGAGCAAAGAAGAAAGCTTCTCTGAAGACATGGTATAAATCTTAGCAGTTCCTGACTCTCTCTCTTCAACCATTTTGTACATTTTGTTTTAAAGAAGAGAAGACTATCTTTATAAATAAGTGTTATCGTCTCTTTCTTCCGTGTATACAACAATTATCAGTCAAGTGTAGTAATTGAACTCAGGTAGCAGACTCTACTTTCTATAATGATAACTGCTATGCTAGAAGTGCCTCCTGAAATAACATTTTGAAATACCTGCTTCTAAATGATGTAATGAACTTAATTTGTCTCTTGTCTCTAATAGAATCTATCTTGAATATATAAACTTATGAACAATTTATAAATTTCTGATTTTGATTTAATTTTCTTTATTTTATTTTATAACCCACTTATCAGACAATCACCTACAAGACATCTAACTAACCAATGTCCACCTTGAGGAATATTTATTGCTGTATTTTCTTCCCATAATTCCTTGCATCATCTTTCTCTTCTTGCTCTACTTTCTCTTTCTTAATGAGAATTCAATCTATCTTGAATCGAGTTTTATCCCAAAATGTCCATTTTGGTATAAGAGATTCATATAATGCCTGAACAATGGCTGTTAAAGGTGTTGCATGGTTGAACGTTTTTTACTGGAAATGTTGCTGGATTATATGAAGTCTATGATCACCTATTCATCATCCCCAGCCCAAGAAAATGTTTTGGGACTGGTGTTGATATTCTATCCATGAAGTAGTTAAATTCCAATCTTTTGTTGGTTCTGATTGAATCAGACATTATACACCTTGGTTTATTTAATGGCATATCAACTTTTGTGGGTTATTTAATACCAAAGCCCTTCTTACAGAAGAACAGTAGTGGTACTATTTAACCCATTGCTAAGGGAATAGGAGGGTTCATACCTTCCCCAAAGGTATAAGTCTAAAAGTAAATCTAATAAAGTAACTAAGGTTTGAACTCCTTCACTCCAATGTCGCAGACCAGTATGTTAACCACTACACCATGGAGACTTCCCCACAGACACCATGGATAATAACCCAATCAAGCCATCTGCCAATTATTCAACCCACCTAATTCTTGATACCTGAATTTCCTTTTAGGTCATCACTTGAAGTCTTATAAAATCCACCCTTAATTGCTTGTCCACAGAATATCATTTCAGGATATAGTATCAGTATAACAGAAAACAATTGGCAGTGAGAATAATCTGAACAGGAAGAAAATAGAAAACCATTATCAGTAGCTTTCCCAAGTGCTAGGAGCTCTGAAACAAATAGATTTTCAGTTCCGCTATCAAGTTTTTTTAGATTGTCAACTGATAGGAACAATCTTTCAGCCTGAAGTAAAATCATATATGCACCTTGGAAAGAACCATCTTCCAAACAAACATCTGTAGTTGTTTTCATTTAGTATCTTTAGTAGCTGCTTTTACATAACAGATCAGAGAGATCTATCTTTAACATGTAGTATAGCATTCAAATTAGGTCCTGAGCCATTAAATTTGAGGAAAAATACAAGAGTCAACAGGTTTGATTGACAACTCTTGAACTTGAAGTAAATCTGAGATTGTGCTGTCATTGGATATGTTACATAATGAAGTCACTGAACAAGCAACTGGAGCTACGCTAGTCCAACACAGTGGTCAAACTTGTTCTGCCAAGGCTAAAGAGCTTCTCTTAATTACTCATTGCCAGGAAGAGGAGACATTGGTTCTGGCTTTTCTCAAGGGCTTTAGCACAGAGTTAAATGCCAGCAGCCTCGTCCAGGATTCGAATTCATCTCGCGGAGTCCATTTCCTACAACGATAATGATTTCAATGCTCGCACTTTTACACTAATGAAATGGTTGCCTATTAATTTTGTAAAGTAGGTGTAGATTTCAAAATATATGAATTCAAAAGTTGATTGGTAATTCGTTAGAAAAAGAGTCATAGAAAATAACCAATGATATGATAAACTAGACTTGACCACTGGCTGACATTTTTAGCAGTTCTCTGATTGGATGGTTCAGTTGTGAGAATAGGTCAATTAGGTAGAGTTAAGGAGTGAGTAGTCCAGGCACTGTAATAGACATCTAAAATGGCCACTTCTCCAGCCATGTGGTTGATATGGGAATTTTAGTGAATAAAGACATTGAAAATCAAACAAAGTCTTTGTGTCCATTTATAAAAACAGAAGTGGATGTCAATGTAACAAACATCCACAAGCTGTTACCATTGTTCCCCACTGTTTACAAAAGTCACCATTTTCTGGTGTCGGTCCATCTCTTTAATTCACTAAATACACTAAAAATTTTAAGACAGATTTTTGTTCAAGCATAGAGCACTCTGTTTGATTTGCCACCATTTTGAATAGTCTCAAAACAAATATTTCAGTGAGATCAAGATTATTTTAGCTCTAAACCAACAGCGAACAATGCAGAGTTTACATTCCCGAAAAAAAATTTTTTTTAATTTATTTTGCTTTTTTTCCAAAAATTTCCCCTTATATATTGAACCACCTTTGTATTAGTAGGTTTAGCATAAGGGAGAGAGCAAAGGGTCACCACTGTAATGTGTAGTATAACAACAAAAATAATAAAAATTACTAGCCAATGGGTTCCAACTAGCGTCTAGTTGGCAGACAAAAATAAAACAGGCTGTAACTCAATACAGACCCAATGCCATCACTAAACAAGTCAGTATATATATATATATATATATATATATATACACCAATATGTCCATTCTTGGGCCAGCAACCAATCACTGTCTAGGGAATAACCACAGGTGCCCATGGTGTAATGGTTATAATCAGAGGAAATGGACATTGCAACACGAGTTCAAATCCTGGACGAGACTGATTGCATTTCACATAGCACTAATACCCTTGGGAAAGGTATGAATCTAATTATTCTCCCTCCAGCTATGGGTAAATAGTAGGGCAGACAAGGTTCTTCGGCTCTGGTGAGGCAACTAGTCTAGGAGAAGGAAAACTCTGAATTCAAACCTGTTAAACTCCGCTTAAAAATTGACCTTGTGTCATATCCTGCCCGAGTGGAGGGGTTGGTAAATATGAATAACCACATGTACACAATGGAATGCCCCAATATGCCATAAAATCTCTCCTTCTTTGGAGTTCAGGAGATCACTTCAGATCTAACTCTGCATGTCGTCATGGTAGAGGGCTGATAATTATTAAACTCAACTATTCAACAGGTTTGTAAACTGATATATTTCTGCCGCAAAAGCACATAAAATCCATAGTTTGATCCAGAGAAAACTGGGCATGTATTAATAATGAATTAGAAAAATCTAATTTATCAGACTAAAAAAGTTTCAACGGAAACTTTCTAAAAGTTGTCATTGGTAACATAACACAGAACTGGAGAAGTAGGGACAAAATCATAAGTGACATACTCCTGTGGACCCCTTCACATGGATGAGCAAAGGCAGGACGACCAGAAAACTATCAAAGTTAGACAAACCAGATATGCAGGACACTGCTAAAGAAGTAGGGACAAACTCATGTGATATACTCCTGTGGACCCCTTCACATGGATGAGCAAAGGCAGGACAACCAGAAAACTATCAAAGTTAGACAAACCAGACATGCAGGACACTGCTAAAGAAGTAGGGACAAACTCATAAGTGACGTACACCTGTTGACCCTTTCACATGCACATATACAAGCAAAGGAAGGATGACCAGCTAGGACCTACATACAGCAGCTCTGTGCAGATATGGGATGTATGCCTGAAGACCTGCCATAAGCAATGGATGATAGAGAAGGGTGGCAAGAAGGGGTCAGGGATATCTATGCTGTTGGTGTGACATCATGATGATGATTGTATTAGATAAGAATACATGAAATATATAAATGTGTGCAAACACATTATTATTAAATAGAATTATTTATGTTAAACAGGAATATTTTAAACTCTACAACTATGTACAAACTATCAGTATTTGATAGGAATACTTGAAACTATATAACTGTGGACAATTATTAGTATTAGATAGGAATACTTGAAACCATATAATTGTTTACAAATTATCAGTATTAGATAGGAATACTTGAAACCATATAACTGTGTACAAATCATTAGTATAAAATAAGAATACTTGAAACTATATAACTGTGCGCAAATAATTCATATTAAGAATAGTTACTTAAAGCTAGAATTATTTACAAGAGTTTATTATTATTATTACTTATTAAAGCCATATAACTATCCATACAAATGATTTTAATAAAATCGAATTGTTACTTTAAACTATATAATTGTGAAAAAATTCTTTGTGTTTGATAAGAATATTTGATATTTCACCAATGAATTCTTTACCTTTTCTAGATAAAAAAATTGCTTAAAAATTGACCTTGTGTCACCTCCTGACGGTGGTGGAGGAGTTGGGTAAGTACATATATAGGAGCTGGATGACTGCTATGAGCGTAGGTATCAAAATTAAAATTTTAGCAGAGGCTCCAAATGTTAACTTTGTACAATTGCCTTTTAGAAAAAGCATGAATCCACTTATCCCTGTGCTCTAGGAAAAGTAAATAATTTCCAGTTTCTATTTCCATATTCTAAACCGGCTCATTGGCCTAGTGGGTAGAGTGTTCACCAATGGTCCTGGAGACCTGGGTTCAATCCCAGGTCATGTCATACCAAAGACTTTAAAAATGGTACTTGGTACCTCCTTGCTTACCACTCAGCAATATAAGTTGGATTTGGTCGAAAGCGAGAAAGTTTTCAGCATGAAGGTAATACACACGGAACCACCTTTCCCATGTGATTACGTAAGAAATGGTTACTGTAAACGCGTAATAACATCAACCGCCAAAAGTAAACGCGTTTTTTTTAAATCACAAACTGCACTCAGAAAATGAAGATTAACGTCTAATGTAGTCTCTGCATTTAATTGATCAGGCGTATATATATATATATATATATATATATGATTCTCTTAATACCCTGTCCGGTGGCAAAAGCTGCTTGGTAGCACCAGGGGTGGCAGTACTGCCTTGAGCTACTGAAACTGTGTTATCACCCCTGGATGGCGCCTGATGAGGACATGGTATCGCATGTGCTTTCACATGTTGTATGATGAAAAAAAAAAAAAAAGAAGGTATGTATCAAGGGTAAAGTGGAGCAATCCAGGGAAAGGAGTAGCACCCTCCTCTACACCTCGGTGTAATAGCTATCAAAAAGGGAGCCTTCTGGTCACCCTTGACTTAGGTCGCCAACTTTACTTTACTATTTTCATATTCTACATCAAAACATTAGACGTGACTGACAGAGTAAACAAAAAAGAAACAACCTTAGATTTCACCAATAATTTTTTTACCTTTTCTACATAAAAAAATTCTTAAAAATTGACCTTGTGTCACCTCTTGCCAGTGGCAGAGGGGTTGAGTAAATACATACTTTTGATCAGATACTTTTTCCTTTTTTTTTTTTAGTGAACCCTAAACAAATTCAATAACCTGTCTTATTTCCCACTGAGTAAACAGTGAGGAATTCAGAGCTTCTGCATATATATATATATATATATATATATATATATATATACAGGCATCCGAGGACAGAGGGAGTTAAAAAGAAAGAAAAGGATTTTCACCTAATCGGTATTGTTCGCACACTGCAGCTGAAAATGCCTCTCAAGATTAATCGGGCTCAATGCTTGAAGCACAAATGCTACATTTAGCCACCTTTTATGCAAACACATCAAAGACTGCCGTTTCCTTTCCGATCCAAGCGAATACATCCATATTCCATTCAATCTCTCTGAATACATCAATATCAATGAACTGCCGTAGAAATATGCTGAATTTGCAACCTAAGTCCTTTACTTCACATTAGTGAATTCCTGAAAGGCAACAATTTTCTCATTCGTGATGAGACTATTTTGAAGAGGTGTAGTAGCCTTAAACACACTTTTATTACCTTATGAATAAATTAGAAGGTACGCAATACAATCACAGTGATATTAAATATTAATTTATGCATTAAAAAGTGGGTTTGCTTAATTTTATCTATCAATTCTTAAGAGTTGATTTTTTTTGCTTTGAATAAATCAGAGAAATTGAATAAGTAAAATCATGATGACAAATTGAGTTCCAAGGATAAAAGATATAAGTTCAAGCAACTTTGATGTTCTTAGTCCATATTGTTTATATTAATAGAAATAATAACCATAATTAACATAATGGTTATCTTCATAGGAAATAAAAATTAAAATCAGAGTTCAAAATCCTGAATGGGGCTGTTTGTGCTTTACTTTGCACTACTGCCCTTTGAAAAACATGAATCCAACTATTTTTTATCCTCACCATCAGCTATGGGTAAATAGAAGAGCAGACTAAGTTTTTAGCCTTGATATGGCAACCAGTCTAGGAGAAGGAAAACCCTTAATTTAAACCAGCTTTATTCAACTTAAAAATTTACCCTGAGTTACATCCTGGACGGTTTGAGTAAATATATACTTTAACAGTTGGAGGTTATTCAAAATGGAAATTTGTAATTAAAAAAAAAAAGAAAAGGAAAAAAGAATCACCGAAAATGAATGAAGCAACTTTCTTATTCTTACTGCTTACTTTAATGATTGGAAGTTATTTGATATGGCAAACTGTGACTAAAAAAACAGTTAGACGAATCAGTAACACATGGTCCACCATTCTTCTGCTATCAACTCATCCAAAAAGTGTAGCTGCGTCTATACAAGCCTTCATCACTATAAACACATTACCTACATAATTGATTTGTTTAGCTTTTGGCTTAGTTAATGGTCATCATCAATACTAAATTCAAAACCTGAAGAATGTTGTTCAAAAAATCTGACACATGGTCCACCATTCTTCTGCTATCAACTCATCCATAAAGTGTGGCTGGCATTCTCAATGCTTCAACATGTTATTCTTTCTACAAAGAATTTACTTTAATCATTGGAGGCTATATAACCTGGCAAATGTGATTTTTAAAAATTTAAAAGAAAACTAAGATGAAGAAAAGACTAACCAAAAATTTATAAACCGATATCTTTGTCCTTCATGCTTGTAGTGTAATGGTTATCCTCATAGAAAAAGGATATAGAAACCTGAGTTCAAATCCTGGACTGTTTGCATTTCATATCGCGCAAATACTCTTAGGAATAGTGCACATACAACTATTTCCTCTCAAGCTATGAGTAAATGGTAGTCAGGTTGGGCTCTTTAACCTTGGTATGGCATCCAGTCTAGAAGATGGAAAAATCTGGATTCAAATCTGTTGAAAAGTGACCTTGTGTCACACCCTGATATTGGCGGAGGGGTTGGATGAATATATACATCAAGCTACTCACTTCAATGGTCAGAGGATAAATAAAGATTAAGACACAAACCAACACCTGTCAAAATCAGATTTACCAACTGTCACAACAAAAGTACTGGTTCCTATAACTGTACAAAAAGAAATCATTATAATAGTAAAAAAAAAAGTGGAAATAAAAAAATGAGTGCAATGGAACATTGAAAATATAGTTATGACTATAAACATTTTGAAATGAATCAATTTAGTTTGTGTGGTTTGGTTTTATGGCATATCAACCTTTGTAGGTTATTTAATGCCAAATCACCCTTATACGTAATATATTAGATATATAGGATTTGGTTTGGTTGGGTTTTATGGCATATCAACCATTGGAGGTTATTTTATGCCAAATCCTACTGATACATATATATTAAATATATAGGATTTAGTTTGGCTGGGTTTATGGCATATCAACCATTGTAGATTATTTAATCCTAAATCCTCTTTATCCATATATATTAAATATATATGATTTGTAAACCGAAGTCAAAGTTAAAATCGTTCCAAGTATTGATTTGCATCACTAACAATTCAATTAAGTATCAGTCATTTCTTTACACACAGTTAAAAAGTCAAACAGTTCTATTTGAAACAATTCAATTTAATGTAAATCATTTGTTTGCGCTCAGTTTAAATGTCAAACAGTTCTATTAAGACCCATAGATAGGACCCTGTCAGGTGCTACCACTCCGCACCAGAGTGGATCTGGGAGCAATGGAAATGAAGAGGTGCTCCTCATTCTTCAAAGCTCCAGCATTTTTTAAGTCTCATCATCATATTGTTTAATGTCATATCCAGAAAACTCGTTGAGGTGAGGGTGTCTTACCTCTCTGCCAAAATGCAGTCAGTTTATTTGACAGCCCTAGCCAATTGGTCTGTGGTTCCTATCAGATCACCAAAGTTAAGCAATGTTAAGTCTGTTGGTTGGTTGGTTGTTTGGGCTTTATGGCATATCAACCTTTGTAGGTTATTTAATGCCAAATTCATTTTTAGACAAATACTCAGTTCTATTTCAAACAATTTAGTTTAGCATAAATACACAGTTTAATTGTCAAAAACATTTCTATTTCAACCTATTCAGTTTAGGCAAGGAATTCTAATTTAGCTAATTCAGTTTAATATAAGTACAGATTTTGTTTACACACAGATTGTTTTTTAGTCAAACAGTTCTAATTCAGATGATTCAGTTTAGTCTAAGTACAGGTTTTGTTTGCACACAGTTAAATGTCAAAACAGTTCTATATTTAACAAATCAGTTTAGTGTAAGTCCAGTTTCAATGTCAAAAACAGTTCCATTTCAAACAATTCAGTTAGCATAAGCACACAGTTTAAATGTAAGTATGGTTTAATTGTCAAAAACATTTCTATTTCAAGCTATTCAGTTTAGTCAAGCAATTCAGTTTAGCATAAGTATGCCATTAGCTCTATTTAACCCATAGACAGGGCCCTGTCAGGTGCTACCCCGCCAGGCCAGAGTGGGCCTGGGAGCAATGGCAATGAAGGGGTACTCCATATTCCCCCAAAATCCAGCATTACTGGAACCTCACCATCAGATTATTTAGTGTCATATCTAGGACACTCGTTGCAGGGGTCTTACTTCTCTGCATAGAAGCAGCCAGTGTATTCTACAGCTGCAGCCGAGTGGGCAAAATGATAAATCTGTTCAGTACTTAAATGGGTGGCCACTTCACAACAGCAGGTACTGTAATCCACTAAATACCTATGTACCAGACTAAGCAAAGCTTAGTAAATAACAACTGTCAAAAAGATTATACTTTATTTTGGTTGCACTACTTGTAACTCAATGAAACGCCTGGAGAGAAAGCAAGACAGGAACTACACAAGGATACCATTTGGAACAAATTCTAGTGTTAGCAACCAAAAAAAAAGCAGCTGTATGGCCTCTAACCTCCCCTCCCATCTTACAAACCATCTAAGAAAGACAGGCAAGACATGCTGGGCACTACTAGAAAAGTAAGGATGATCTCATGAGCGATGTTTTATCCAGTAGACTCAAACATGCAGATATACCAGTGCTGGCCAACCAATAAAAACTTATATTCCTCATCTATGTGCAGACACTGGGTGCTGTCCAGGAGACCACTAAGAACAATGGCCTTAGTGATAATGTTGATAATGATGACTACTTGGAAGATTATATTCATTTTCAAGATGTTTAATATCACGTAGCTCTTAACAAAATGATGGGATTATCTACATATGGATCATTGGATCTGCACTTCTGCTTGAGATCAGAGTGTGGTTTCTGTGTGCTTTGTTTAAGATTAAAGTGCCAGTCCCCGGCACTTTTAAGATGGCAAGAGAGAGAGAGAGAGAGAGAGAGAGAGAGAGGAAAATCCATGTTGTCAGTTTACCTTGATAATAATAATAATGATGATGACGTGAATATTAAGGGATATAAATTTGAAGAAGACAGATTTGTGTCTCCGTCTATTAACATCGTTACCTCATCCACTATAAAACCCATTCTCGTCTTTTCTATCAGAAACAATGTTTCTCTATTCACTACAAACAGTAACAAATTCACTTGTTCCTTGTCACTGGCTCATTTTACTGTTCCTTCGTTCTTTAGTTGCTTTACAATAACCACTGCTCTATGGTGAGGTCACTCTTTAGATAAGCTAAGCTTACTTTGCACCAATGTTACAAAAACAGAACTGACACTGGGTATTGAACTCATTACAGTAATAGAGATATCTAAGTTTTACTGCTCCACCACTGTGCTATGGTAAGGTTCTTAAGAGACTATCGTTATATTTTAAGTAATTAATATTTATGAAGCATTATCAGAAATAATCCAGACATTTAAGTAAACAAAAAAAAATAGAGTACCTTGAGCAATGGCTCCTTAGTTTTCTCGATGATATGTTATGCTTCTGTTAACCTTCTGACTCTTAACAACTGAATATAGAGATACATTTACATCTACTTTTATTTGCTCAACTCTATGTCCCTCTGTTCCTATCTATCTTAGTCTGTTCATATATATCTATCTCAGCTTGTTCATAAGTATGCATGTATGTATGTATCTATCTATTTCAGATTGTACATATTTATCCATTTCAGTCAGTTCATTATCAATTTCAACCTGTTCCCATCTATCTATCTATCTATCTATCTATCTATCTATCCTTGTTCATATCTATCTATCTATCTATCTATCTATCTATCCTTGTTCATACCTATCTATCTATCTATCTATCTTAGTCTGCTCATATATATCTATCTCAGACAGTTCATATCTATCTATCTATCTATCTATCTATCTATCTGTTCTTGTTCATATCTATCTATCTATCTATCTATCTTTGTTCATATCTATCTATATATCTATCTTAGTCTACTCATATATATATATCTCAGACAGTTCATATCTATCTATCTATCTATCTATCAAGCTCAGACTGTTCATATATATATCTACCACAGTCAATTCATATATATGTATGTATGTATTTCAGAATGTACATATTCATCTATTTCAGCCTGTTCATAATCAATTTCAGTTTATTCACATCTATCTATCTATCTATCTATCTATCTATCTTAGTCTGTTCATGTATATCTATCTTAGCTAGTTTATACATATGTACATATGTATGTATTTATCTATTTCAGACTGTTCATATTTATCTTTTTCAGTCTGTTCATTATCCATCTCAGCGCATTCACATCTATCTATCTATATATATATCTCAGTTTGTTTATATCTTCTATCTAAGCATTATCTATTTATACAAGACTAAACTTAGTTGAATAAAAGATAGAAGGTCAAGTTGATAGGTTGGGATATTTTGTTGCACTTTCAAAATAAACCAGCTCAGCACTCTCTTAATTTAATCAATCAAATCAATGGAACCATTTCCTTTTTTTTTTAGCTGCAAAACTTTCAAAAGTAGAGAAGAGATTTAATTCAGGATTATCAGGAATTCTTTCCAACTAGAATATTCAATTATACTTATGTTCTTGACACATAAATTTAACTTTAGCCACATTTGACTTTGGGATATACTCTGGTCAGCCATTTTTTAAATTTGTAATGTATGAAGCTTAGTAAGTATGTTTAAGGTTATAAATCTGAAGCAAAAAATCTATTTTTATCTGTGAAAACAAAGTTAGGCAGATAAAATTGAAAGATAAATCAAGTTAGGCAGATAAAATTGGACAATAAACTAAGTTAGGCCGATAAAATTGGAAGATAAACTAAGTTAGGCAGATGAAATTGAAAGATAAATCCAGTTAGGCAGATAAAATTGGAAGATAAATGAAGTTAGGCAGATAAGATTAGAAGAGAAACAAAGTTAGGCAGATAAAGTTGGAAAATAAACTAAGTTAGGCAGATGAAATTTGAAGATAAACAGAGTTAGGCAGATAAAATTGAAAGATAAACTAATTCAAGCAGATAAAATTGGAAGATAAACTAAGTTAGGCAGATAAAATTGGAAGATAAACTAAGTTAGGCAGATGAAATTGAAAGATAAATCAAGTTAGGCTGATAAAATTGGAAGATAAACCAAGTTAGGCTGATAAAATTGCAAGATAAACCAAGTTAGGCAGATAAAATTGGATGATAAAGACAAAAGAGTTGGTTATAATTTTCAAGAATAAAAACAAAAATGAGTTTGATTTATAAAAAAAAACAAATAATCTATGGTTTGTACTTACTGTTACAGCTGATTAAGGCCAATGAAAAATGAGCACTAACCTGAAATTAAAGAAAAAATAAATTTTATTAATGAATTCTATTAATAATAATGATTCATATTATAGGGATAAAGGATTCATGCCTTTCCCAAGGGTGCTAATCCAAAAGTGAACATAATAGCACGATTGGAGTTTGAACTTGCTTCCATTGATGTTGCAGCCAATCACGTTAGCCACTATGTTATGGGAACTCCCCTCCAATTTTTTTGGGTGATCACTTCTACACCAACAAGAAAAAAATTCTCAATGCAACTTGTATATAAGACAATCCAAAGGCTCCCTTTTCAATTGCTACTTCACCAAGGTTTGGGCTGGGCACTACCCCATTCCAGGGATTGCTCCACTTTACCCTTGATCCTAACCTTATTATAATGAGTGCTAAGCAAGGTGGCATCAAGTACCATTTTTTGAGTTTTTGGTATGACTTGACTTGGGATTGAACCCAGGTCTCCTAGGCCATTGGCGAACACTCTAACCATCATGTCAATGTCCGGTTTAGAAGAAGGATAATATGAATTAAAATTGTAAAAAATAAAAATTTTCAGTGGCCATTTATTTTTAATTATTAATTTTTCAATAATATATCAATATTGAATGATTAAAAAAATGAAATATCTTTCTATATCCACAAAAAAATGCACTGCCCCTTGTTTGTGAGGCTTACAATATGCAGAATGTATCCTTTACAGAGGGGTAACGGCCACCCCAAGCTAAAAAATGGGGGGGCTTGGGTTTAACGTGAAACTATATCTGGGAATGAGGCTCCAGTTATGGGACTCTGGGGAGTGATGAGTATGTTTTAATTTGTATTACTCCCAGCTCCACTCTGACCCAGAGTGGTCATACTTGTTAGGGTCGTCTCTATGGGTCCAATACATCTGTTTGCAAATTATTAGTATTAAATAAGAATACTTGATATCATATAATATACTTGATATCATATAATCATATTATTAGTATTAAAGAAGAATACTTGATATCATATAATATACTTGATATCATATAATCATATAATTAGTATTAAATAAGAATACTTGATATCATATCATATACTTGATATCATATAATCATATTATTAGTATTAAAGAAGAATACTTGATATCATATAATATACTTGATATCATATAATCATATTATTAGTATTAAAGAAGAATACTTGATATCATATAATATACTTGATATCATATAATCATATCATTAGTATTAGATAAGAATACTTGATATCATATAATATACTTGATATCATATAACCATAGGCAAAATGTAGGGAAACTATACAAAATGTGTAAATATAAATGTAGAATGAACATGATTACCTAACCTGCCGGCATAAAATCACTACTGACAAGTTGATATGCCATTAGAATTAATCAGTCAATCTATCAATGAATGAGAATGCATTAGTTCAAACATAATGATAAAACCAGCAAGGATAAAGATATTAGTCAAAAATATTTTTTTTATTATTTAGCGTATTTGGACTATTGTCTTTATCTTTATTCACAATATTTTGGCCAATGCAGTCTTCAGCCTTCTTCAGGTGTTTCACGTCAAACTCAACAGCCCACATAGAACTTCAAAACAAACCCTTTATTTAATAGATTGTCCTAATTCCGTTAACCATGACCGGGTACAAATGTTAAGCTATAGTAAGTGTTCCTAGTTATTTATTGGTAGTTGGGATTGAACCTGCAACTTCCAGATGACTTCTCTTAGAAGATCGTTTCAACTAAATGCTTATATCCGTTGTTTTAATGGCCAATTCAGAGTGAATTTTTGAAACTTATAACCCTAAGAAATTTAGACAAATAAAATCTTTGTTGAATAATGGGAACTCATTTAAGAATTTCCAGTAATTTTTATCCTCACGTTTGTTTTTTTTTTACATTATGGTTCTTTTAGTCCGTTTTCTGCTTGATTGATGGACTAATTGATTTTAATTGCATGTCAAACCATCTAGGGTTATTTTATGCCTTAAAGTCAGGGAATTATTTTTAATGTATATTTACATTTACATTTTTTGTGTAGTTGTTTCTCAAGGTTTTGGGGTTCTTTTGCAAATGATCCTATTGAATACATATAATTTTTAAAGGGATCTATTTAACCTGTAGCTGGGATGTTAACAGGCTCTGCCACTCAAGCTCAAAGTAGACCAAGGGCTAATGCCAATAAAGGAGAATGCCACACTTTCTAGAACTTCAGAACTGGAGCCTCACCATTAAATATAGTGTAGTGTTATATCCAAGACAGCCATTTTTTATTTCTGCAGGGGATATAGTCAGTGTATTCTAAGTCCTATATTAAACAAGTCCTGGCGGCAACACCCCACAAGGCACCAACTATACGGCCACCTACCTCCCATCATGAAAACTATCCAAGTTAGATGAACCAGACATGCAGGACACTGCTGGAGAAGCAGGGATGAGCTCATAAGTGATGTACTCCTATGGACCCCCACTTATGGCCGGGCAAAAGCAGGACGACAAGCTCGAACATACATTCAGCAGCTATGTGAGGATACAGGATGTAGCCCTGAAGAGGCAATGAACGATAGGGAGAAGTGGCCAGAGAGGGTCAGGGATATCCGTGCTAATGACACGACATGATGATGATGATGATGATGATGAGGATTCTAAGTCCGACTAACAAGCCATTCCATTTTCTGGTTTTTATCTGATCCAGTACAGAATATTACTTACCTTACTTTTGCTTAAAACCTAATCTAGTATTTTGCTACGGTATATTTTCTAAGCTCATTTACTTGTCTTTAATGTTCTTCCTTATATAAAACTACTGCTCTCATGGGTATGATCTGCGAGTGACAGCAACAAAAGACAACTCATGCTAACATGCAAGAAGACATCTCCTGAAACAGATGTATTAAAATCATCTCAGTTCCAGATGGGCCTTCTCTGAAGGCATCATCTGTCCCCTTGCCTGGGATTATTGTCAGTGCCTGAGATACCTGAAAAGGAAAGTGTCACAAGAACTGAGCTATATTTGGCACGGCCCAAGAAGGCTTGTTTCTTTCAGATCACTGATTTAAACCAACCTTGTGTCGCACCCCAGCACCAAGGCAGGGTCGGATAAATAGTTATTTATTCAGCCTAGTTTAGCTGTGGCAAAAAGCCAGATTAATGGGCACCCAGTGTGAATCTCATTTATAATTATCTAGCTCGCACCTCATGAATAGGATGAATGTCCTCCTATTTTGCTACATATTAACTGAACAGAAGCCAATGACTGATTTGGTCTAGTTTATTTGTTTAATGGCATATCAACTCTTTATGGTTTATTTAATGCCAAAATTTGATGTATTTGCAAATGTTTCATCATAATAGAGAAGAAGATGGGAGAGAATGGAAAAAAAGGAGAATGAAGAGAAGAATAGAAAGGTTTAGTTTGGTTAATTCAATTTATGGCATATCAACACATTATGGGTCATTTAATGTTAAAATTTGATTCATTTGTAAATGAATATATAACCATGTTCCGTCACAATTTTTTAAAAATTACCCTTTTATGTGTTTTTAATCATTTTTTTCTACACAGTCATATGGTTTCAACTATTTTTATCAAATACAAATAATTTTTAAAGAGCTCTATTTAACCCGTAGATGGGACCCTAACAGGTACTACCACTCTAAGTTTTAAATGACCAGACAGTAATAGCAAACCTCCAGAACTAGAACCTCACTATCTGATGCAATTTAGTATCATACTCAAAAGATTCTTTGGGGGGGGGAGTTACCTCACTGCAGAGGACCCAGTCAATATTTTCTATGCAACTGAGTCATTTGTGTATGTGTGTGTAAATGAAGGTTGAAAAGTTTGAGACTCAACTAAGAAGGGAATGATTTTTCTCATGAGTTTTGAATTTTTTTGCAGGTGAAGATGTACAGTTTTCTGTTGTCCGATTCTAATTAACCAGCTTAACATAAGCAACCCTACTATGACGAATTTTGCATGGGCACCATACTATTTTTATACAGTGAAGGCCATGAAGATAAATTACTGTGTGTCTTGTGGTCCGAAGAGTGAGTGATGGATAGTTACTTTGAACTGCTACATTGGATAATGATTTTTTTTAGTGTTGCTCTTTATCTGTCTTTTATAAAAAGGGTGATCGAATCTTTGTCGTCTTTTGGTTTCCCTGGGAAGCAACTAGGTTCCCAACTTTTTTTTTCTGAATGCAAGATATTTCTCTTGTCAAATTATAACTCACCCACACCAATACAAGGAATTTGAGTTTTACTTTTATCATTTGTCTGTCAATATTTAATCAGAATATGATTGATTTTTGAAGCAAGAGAGGGACAGAGAGATAGATAGAGATATGAACAGTTAGGCTCACTTCTAATGCCAACAACTAGACTCATTGATTTGGGAAATCAAAATGTTTTTGACTATCTGGGTTGCTGGTTGGATACACTTTCTTTTGCTGAAACACACACTATATCACTTGTCCACCTTCTCTCGTAAGAGGATACTGACTGACCTCCATAGTCGAGGGCAAACCAAAGGTTCCTTTTTCAATGGTTACTACACCAAGGTGTAGGGAAGTTGTTACTCCTTTCCCTGGATTGTTCTACTTTACCCTTGATACATACCTTATAATGCTGAGTGTTAAGCAAGGAGGTCTCAAGTACAATTTTTTGAGTCTTTGGTATGACTCGGCCTGGGATTGAACCCCAGTCTCCTTGGCCATTGGTAAACACTCTACCAACTAGGCCAATGGGCTGGTCTTTTCTTATTACTTAGAAAATAACAGCCTTAGCCTAAATTTTCTGACTGTGCAGCAAAGGATGGTCACTATCAGGAATTTGTTATTAATTTTGTCTGTGTGTGTGGGCATTGAATTAGTTTATTTAAATCAAGCAACACTATCCACCCTAAGGCCAAATGTAACAATAATTTAAGAAACTTCAGAGTCAAAGTGCTAATTGAACTGCCACATGAATATGAAGCATTTGTTGAAAAATACACAGCTGAACTTATAGCACTGGGTAGCATTGTCAGTTAACTTATGACTGGTTCATAAGGGGATTTGGGGGGGTCGTTTAACATAATACACCCTTTACTTGGTAGACCCTACCAGAGATAATCAATCTCTAGTACACCATCCAACTTTTCCAACATATGTAGATATTCTGGCTTATATTGAGTAAATGCCTATGTTAACAAAGGTTTTTGCATGCTGAATTAGCTGCTGTGATAGCCATTCAGCACAAAGGGTAGTATATGCAGGGTGGAACGATAAAATTGTCGTCCTAGAAAAGACGACATGATTCCATTTCCGTTTAATGAAAACCAGTTTTCTTTTTTTGTTGCAGACCATCTACTAGTTGGCTAGTTGTGTACAAATCCCAAGAGTGATAAAAGCCTTCTATCATGTCTGAAAGTGACACAATGTTCAACGAGCGAGATCAAAGATGCGCCACTGTACAACTCATGCTCTCTACCGATCCAAGTTATGACAACAGGACCATTGCCAGCAGCCTCAAAATGCAAATCCGGACAGCTCAACATGCCCAGGGTGATGAAAACAAAGTTTCTTGCTACGGTTATGGTCTTTGGTGTGGTTTCAAGTAAGGGCCACATCATGCCACCTCACATCTTTGAAATCGGCTTGAAAGTCAACACCAAAGTGTACCCTGATGTGCTGAAGAGTGTGGTGATCCCCTGGTGCAATCAGGTGGCCGGTGGCAGACCTGGGTGTGGCAGCAGGACTCAGCACTGGCCCACAAGTCCAAAGAGACCCAGGCTTGGCTTTAGAAGGAGTGCTACAACTTTGTACCCTTCTCTCACTGACCCCCCTCCTCCCCTGACCTGAACCTGCTGGACTACTTCATTTGGTCATACGTCGAGAACATCACCAACATGACCTCCCACAACATCAAAGCCAGCCTGATTGCCGCCATCCGCCATCCGGCGCTTGTGGAAAAGGCGTGCTCCCAGTTCCGGATCCATATCAAGGCGGTGATTGAGGCTGAAGGTGGCTACATTGAATAGATGTCAGCTCTACTACATAATCAAGTTACCTGAATTGATTTTTTTCAATAAAAGTTTTAAAATAAAGCTGTCGTGTTGTTTTCTTTAGGATGATAATTTTAGCGTTCCACCCTGTGTAAACCTCCTGGATGAATATGACGGGGCGGGGGATGGAGAATTGTTTTAGCATGCTTTTTGTAAAAGTTTTCTAAGGATTTAAAACTTTTCCCTTGCAAATTATTTTCATTAATCTTTATTAAATAATATGAAAAATTGATAAATAGGAATAAATCTTAATAGAATCCAGTTTAGTTTTATACTAATGACACCCCTTCTTGGGGGAAAGTTTGGTTTGATTTTATGGCATATCAACCATTGTAGGTTATCTAATGCCAAATCCATTTTTATACATAAAAACAGTTCTATTTCAAACAATTTAGTTTTGCATAAGTACACAGTTTAGTTTTATTTGACCCATAGATAGGACCCTATCAGGTGCTATCACTTTAGGCCAGAGTGCACCTGGGAGTGATGGCAATAAAGGGTTACTCCACATTCCCCAAAGCTCCAGCATTACTGGAGCTTCATCATCAGACTGTTTAGTGTCACATACCAGGACACTCGTTGGGTTGGAGGTAATTCCCCCTCTGCAGAGATGCAGTCAGTGTATTCTGCAGCTCATGCTGACTGTGCCATTTTGGGGAAATGGAGAGGGAGGGACTGGCATGTACAAAACCTATACACCCACTGCTTGAGATCCCCAAGAGGGCGGGTTTCGTGTATTTTCTATGAAAACTATTTTATGAAAACTCACCAGTAGTAGACTAGAAGTACCCTGTTTCATAGATTGGGAGAAGGCGTATTATAAATATGAGGAGGCAGGAGACCCTAGTACCTGCCCTGGGGGGGTACCTCTTGGTGGAGATATAGTTGAAGTATTCTAAACCCTACCAAAAGGCCAGAGATGTCAAGGGAGAATTAGAGTTTTTTGGGTTTTTTTTAATGACATCTTAAACATTGTGGGTTATTTAATGCCAAAGCCATCTTTGTAGTCTTACTATCTAACCTATAGCTAAGTTCATGCCTTTTCCAAAGGCATTAATCTGAAAGTGAATGTAATAGTGCAACTGGAGTTAGAACACACATTCAACAATCTTGCTGTCCAGCACATTAGCCATAACACAATGCGGACTCCTCAACATGAAGATTCATAAAATTTACATGCTGATCAATAATTTTGAATAAATACAACACTTGATGCTATAAAAGAGAAGAAATAAACATTTATTAATGAATCACTCGAAACTTGTTAGTATTGTCTGTGTGGAACAAGTGATCAGATGTTTACCTGTGTGATTCAATCAAATTTTTGGAGGGAAACTATCAGAAAGAGGCTGGAGAGATCAAATCAAAAGTGAATGAAAAGAAAAGCATGCAATAAATGAATAAATAAATAGCTGAAAGATATTCTCTTTCATCTGTCAGAGTGTCATTTATGAGAATCAGTGTGTTCAGCTCGCTAATCAAATCAAAGGATTTATTTTCCAGTTTTCAAAATGCTTGATAATATCCTCCATGATACAAAACAAATGGGTAAACTCCCTCCACCCCATTTTCAGTTGTCATCTACATCATTTTACTACTTATATTTACTTTTCTTTTTTCTTCTATGGATTGTTTATTTCCCTTCAAAATATTTTCTCCATTTGATACCGTTATATAACTTTATATCTCTTTGCACACAATGTTTTTTTAGATGCCATGTTTGTGTATTCTATGATCTTCTATGTAATGTAATTCACAAGCTTTATATGTATAAAACATTGATATATATATATATATATATATGCTTATTTTAGTGTACTATGCAAACTCTCTTTACTGAGCCTAAGATGAGTAAAATTATCAGTTTTCAGTTTAAAAAAGATTATATGAACCGAGAATATCATAATAAAAAAGTAAGTCAAACATGAATGAATTAAGCCTGAAAAATAAAGTACCCTGTAAGTAAAATATATAAAATATAAAAAATATATTGACTATATCCTCAGCAGAGGTTTGGTTTGATGGCATATCAACCATTATTGGTTATTTAATACCAGATCCTATTTTTACATGTATATTAGATATATGAGTTATAAACACATTTTGTTGATACACACAGTTAAATGATCAAACAATTCTACTTCTATCAATTCAATTTATCATAAGTCAATAAAGTTAAATGGTTCCAAGTATTGCGATGTATCACTAATAATTCAATTAAACATCAGACATTTATTTACACACAGTTAAATGATCATATAGTTCTATTTGATGCAATTACAATTACCATAAGTCATTTGTTTGCACTCAGTTTAAATATCAAACAGTTCTACTTGACCCTCAGATTGGACCCTATCAGGAGCTACCACTCTGGGCCAGAGAGGATTTGGGAGTGATGTCAGTGAAGGGGTACACTGCATTTCCCAAAGCTCCAGCATTACTGGAGTCTTACCATCAGATTGTTTAATGTCATATCCAAAAGACTTATTGGAGGGGTCTTACCCCTCTGCAGAGATGCAGACTGGGCTCCTCAGCAGAGAGGTAAGACCTCTTCCAAAAAGGTATGATACTAAACTGCATCTGATAGTGAGATTCTGGAGCTCTGGGGAGCGTGAGTAGCACTTTATAGTCATTACTCCCTGGTCCACTCTAATTCAGAGTAGTAATACCTGTTAGGGTCCTATCTATCAGTCAAATAGATCAGTTTAAAAATTTTTCATATTTGATTGGATTGTGACCCCCAAAAAATTCTTAAGAATCAATAACACAAAAAAATAAAGATAAGTGTACAATGAAAGCGGTATCCTAACTACTAGGCATAAAATAACCCTGAACAGATTGACATGCTGTAAAAATCAATCAATCACAGATAAGAATCATGATGAACACAGTAGAAGTTTATTCTCTCATCTATATATTTACCCCCCGCCCATGAACAGAATGTGCAACAAGGTCAATTTTTTTGTGAACTTTAATAGGTTTGAATTCAGAGTTTTCCTTCTCCTTGACTAAGTTAAAAAAACCCAGTCTGCCTTACTATTTACTCATAGCTGGATGGAGAATAACTGGACTCATTCTTTCCCCAAAAGTATTAACGCAATGTAACATGCAAATAGCCTCATTCAGGGTTTGAATCTGGGTTGCTATATTCATTTCCTAGGATGATAACCATTACTCCATGAGCGCCTCTTTATCCTATTTACCCAACCCCTCCGCTCGGGCAGGATATGACACAAGGTCAGTTTTTAAGCGGAGTTTAACAGGTTTTTAATTCAGAGTTTTCCTTCTCCTAGACTAGTTACCTAACCAAGGCTGAAGAACCTAGTCTGTCCTACTATTTACCCATAGCTGGAGGGAGAATAATTGGATTCATACCTTTCCCAAGGGTATTAGTGCTATGTGAAATGCAATCAGTCTCGTCGAGGATTTGAACTCGTGTCGCCGTGTTCATTTCCTAGGATGATAACCATTACTCCATGAGCGCCTCTTTATTCACTCATTTATTTCATTATAAAACAAGCAAAAATCAGCAACTTTTCTCATATTCCCTTCTTTTTTTTAATTCCAAATTTGCTGAATACAATTCTCTTTTATCTTTTAAATATCTTCTCTTTCACACAACAGCAAACGTCTGTGTAGAAAATATTCATCTGACCTTTTCCATTTTTCTCTTGCCATGGCAACTTGACTTCAGACAATCAGGTAGCTAAAGAACCTTTCAGTCTCTTTATTCACAGTCATTTGCACATGAAGCAGCCAACAACTTTTGTATCTTACAGATTATGCGATCTGTATTTAATGTTTACTCGTCATTCTCAAGTGACACCCTTTATTGATTCACGTCTTTATAACTGATAAAAGTTTTCTTCTCTCTTCACAAACTATTAGTTTCAATTATGACTGACTGCTTTTTTTAATCTCCTTTCTTTTTTTTTTTTTTAAATAAAATCATTTACCATTTACCCATAGCTGGAGGGAGAATAATTGGATTCATACCTTTCCCAAGGGTATTAGTGCTATGTGAAATGCAACCAATCTTGTCCAGGATTTGAACTTGTGTCGCCATGTCCATTTCCTATGACAATAACGATTACACCACGGGAACCCTAACTTGTCAGTGCAACTAGATGATGATGATGATGTTGCTATTCATTTAGTATGGTAGTTATTGTCTTAAATGATGGAATCAGTGAATTAAGATCAAATCCTAGATGAGGCTGTTTGCATTTCCCTTTGCACTAATAAGTAAAGTTGGCGACATTAGTCGTGGGTGACCCGAAGGCTCCCTTTTCGATAGCTACTACACTGGGGTGTAGAGGAGGGCGCTACTCCTTTCCCTGGATTGCTCTACTATACCCTTGATCCCTACCTTATATTGCTGAATGTTAAGCAAGGAGACATCAAGTACCATTTTTTGAGTCTTTGGTATGACTCGACCCGGGATTAAACCACAGTCTCCCGGGCCGTTGGCGAACACTCTAACCATCATGCCAATGTCCGGTTTTGCCCTTGAATAAAGGCATAAATCTATCTCTTCTATCTCCAGCTCCAGGTAAATATTAGGGTAGACTAGGCAATTTAGTTTTGATAAGGTAAATAGTCTAGAAGAAAGAAAGACTGAATTCAAAAATAGTACTGTTAGAGAAGTAGTCGAGGGCAACTTGAAGGCTCCCTTTTCAATAGCTACTTCATGAAGGTGTAGAGAAGGGAGCTATTCCTTTTCCTGGATTGCTTCCCTTTATCCTTCATACATACCTAATATCTTATAATACTGAGTGTTAAGCAAGGCCACATCAAGTTGATACCTAACACTCTGCATTATAAAGAAAAGGTCAATGATAAAGTGAAGCAATCTAGGGAAAGGAATAGCACCCTTCCCTACACCTCGATGTAGTAGCTATTGAAAAGGAAGCCTTTGGGTTGCCCTCAACTATGGTCATCAACTTTACTTTATAAACTTTATTGTTAGGGAGAATCTGAAGTACACTGCAGCAGCATTCTTGTTATCAACCAGCCTAGTCGGCTGGTCTTGTAGAAAACACTGACTGCAGACAAGTAATATTCTGCCCCCAAACAGTGTCCTGGATAAAACACTAAACTATCTGATAAAGAGGCTTCAACTCTGGAGCTTTGGAGAATGTGAAGTATTCCTTCATTGCCATTACTTCCAGATCCACTCTGACCTGGAGTGGTAGTACCTGTTAGGGTCTCGTTTATGGGTCAAAAAGACCTGTTTAACTAGTTAACTGTGTGCAAACAATTGACTGATTTTAGTTGACATTTTAGTGTTGCATAGCAATGGTGGAAACCATTTAACTGTGTGCACATAAAATTATTGGTGTCAGATAGTGATACTTGAAACAATTTAACTGTGTGCAAACAAATGATTAATATGGCTTAGAGCACAGCCTTGAAAACCATCCCTCTAGTCCTACCAGACTTAACCTGATCATCGGGGTTCTTGCAACCTTAGTGAAATTTCTTGAACCATTTGGTTACTATAATCAACTGCACCTTTTAATACAATGAATGGTTTCACTTGCTTCTGCGGCATTATGGTCAAGTTCAAAATTGGAAAATGTAAGTTCCTGAAAAAGTCAACAATTATATTTACTCCTGAACTAATACCCTCGTGAAAGGTAAAAACCCGTTTATGTTTCAGCTATGGGTTAAATAGTACCACTACTGTTCTAGAAGGATGGCTATGGCATTAGATAACCCAGGAAAGTTGATATGCCATTAAACAAAGAAGTCAAACTAAGTCAATTATAAATATACATATTTACCCCCCCCCACTCAGGCAGGATATGATACAAGGTCAATTTTTAAGCGAAGTTTAACAGGTTTGAATTCAGAGTTTTCCTTCTCCAAGACTAGTTTCCTCAGCAAAGCTGAAGAAACCAGTCTGCCTTACTATTTATCTATAGCTGGAGGGAGAATAATAGGATTTTACCTTTCCTAAGTGCTAGGTGAAAATGCAATCAGTCTCGTCAAAGATTTGAACTGGTGTCGCCATGTCCATTTCCTACGATGATAACCAATACACCACGGGTAATTATAAATATACAAACAGGAGAACACACCTAAAAGATATTATTTAAGAAGTATTCATAGTGTAATGGATACCATCGTAGGGAAATGGACATAGCAACACAAGTTCAAATCCGGGATAAGGTTGTTTGCATTTCACAAAGCGCTAATATCCTTATAATACTGAGCGTTAATTAAGAAATGCGGAAGTGCCTGTGGTGTAATGGTTATCGTCGTAGGAAATGAACACGGCGATACGAGTTCAAATCCTGGACGAGACTGATTGCATTTCACATAGCATACAAAGGTATAAATCCAATTATTCTCCCTCCAGCTATGGGTAAATAGAAGGGGAGACTAGGTTCTTCAGCCTTGGTGAGGCAACTAGTCTAGGGGAAGGAAAACTGGGAATTCAAACCTGTTAAACTACGCTTAAAAATTGACCTTGTGTCATATCCTGCCTGAGCGGAGGGGTTAGTAAATATGGTTAAGCAAGACGGCATCAAGTTGATACCTAAGACTCTGCATTATAAGGTAAAGATCAAGGATAAAGTGAAGCAATCCAGGGAAAGGAATAGCGACTTTGGAGAATGTGAAGTATCCTTTCATTGCCATTACTTCCAGATCCACTTTGACCTGGAGTGGTAGTACCTGTTCGCTATATGATGTTCTTATAGGTTATTTAATACCAAATCATCATGATTTAAAAATATAGAATTTAATTCCTATAATGTAACAACATAGATAAATGTTTTGATTTTTTTTAATTTGTATATTAAAAAATCTAAAGAATTTTCACACTGAGTATCTCAAAAGATAAGAAAAGAAATTCAATATCTTCTTTGTTTGAATCATTTCAACTTTCATTAGATTATTCACATTTATTTCTGGTTTTCAATTTCTTTGACAAAAAGATAATAGAGCTTCAGTTATGGGTAAATAATAGGGCAGATTGTTGTGTAGTGGCTCGTACTATGTTACTTCTGGTATCGCGGAAGTATAAAAGACGCAGTGTCTTGAGAAGCCAGAGAGAAGCTAGCAAGAAGTGAGACAGAAACAGAAGCAGAGACAGAAGAGCTCTGAAGGACATCGGTCAGTAGAAAACCAACTTCAGTTATAACACCTACAACGAGAGACTTATAATACTAGTCGAACTGTACCACTTGAGTTGATAAATAATTAACTCTGTTTCACTGTGTATTGGTTCCTTACAACAATACAACAAAAACCTACAAACAAAAACTAAAGTAAATTTATTCATTATTCAAGAAATTCCGTCAAAATATTGCATGGACATAGTAGTTGCATGACTTGAGTTTGAACTCGCATATTATAATTTTGCAAACTTGCATATTAACCACTACACCTCTGGGACTCTCTCTTTACAATTGATTTTAAAATATAGAATTTCATTCCTATCATGTAACAACATAGATAAATGTTTTGATTTTTTTTAAATTTGTATATTAAAAAATCTAAAGAATTTTCACACTGAGTATCTCAAAAGATAAGAAGGGAAATTCAATATCTTCTTTGTTCGAATCATTTCAACTTTCATTAGATTATTCAAATTTATTTCTGATTTTCAATTTCTTTGACAAAAATTTAAAAAATAATTTGCAGACAATTTAAAACCCTCTGGAAACTTTTGCAACGGCGTGCTAAAAGAATTCTCAACCCCCCAAAAAAAGGAAGGGAAATAAATTAGATTAGTTCGGGTTTGATTTGGTTTGGTTTTGGTTTAAACTCTTGTGGGTTATTTAATACCAAGTCCCGTTTATACACATATATTAAATCTATATGATTTGTCATCATCATCATCATCAAGCCATGCTGCTAGCACTGGTTTCTTTGACTCTCTCTCTCTCTCTCTCTCTCTCTCTCTCTCTCTCTCACTCACTCAATCTGTCCCTATCATCCATTGATTCCAGCAAGTCTTCCAAATTACATCTTATGTCCACGCAAAGCTTTTGTGTTTGCTGGTTGGCCAACTCTACCATGACCATGTGAAGGAATCCAAAGGAGAATGTCACTTATGACTTTGTCTTTGCTTCTACAGCAGTGTTCCGCATATCTTGTTTGTCTTACTCGGATGGTTTTAGAGATGGAAGGTAAAAACAAATTATAATATGATTTGTACGTAAATGAATAGTTTGTTGGCAGAATTATTTTTAAATGAGCCAAAACTCATTTGTTTGCACGTAGTTAAATGGTTTTAAATATTATGTTTTGAGAGCAATATTGAACAAGTCCTGGCGACAACACCCCACAAAGCACCAACTATATGGCCACTTGCCTCCCACCACGAAAACTATACAAGTTAGACGAACCAGACACGCAGGATACTGCTGGGGAAGCAAGGACGAGCTCATAAGTGATGTACTCCAATGGACCCCCACATATGGCCAAGCAAAAGCAAGATGACCAGCACGAACTTACATACAGCAGCTATGTGAGGACACAGGATGTAACCCTGAAGACCTGCCAGGGGCAATGAATAATAAGGAGAAGTGGCGAGAGAGGGTCAGGGATATCCATGCTGGCGGCACGACATCATGATGATGATGAAATATTATATCCAACACTAATAATCCTATTTAATATCAATCATTTGTTTGTATACAATTAACTGGTTTCAAATAGAGTAAATGAGTGAACAGTTCTATTTGATCCATAGATGTAACCCAAATAGATACTAGAACTTCGGATCAGAGTAGACCTGGGAGTAATGGCTATGAAAGTTTATTTGTCTCTGCCTCCCACCGGACAAGACCTGACACAAAGTCAAATGACCTGATTATAGTGGGGGTTAGGAGAGGGGAAGATCAGACCCGAGTCGAGGCTCGAGCCCTGCGAGTCTATGCTGGTAAGCCGAGCTGGACATGGACCCAAGCATGAATTCAGTCATGGATGCCAGATTATAGCTCAAACCGGACCATGGGGTCCAGTGCTATACAAAAGTGTCAATCATGCAGCTCGTCCACACTTCCAGTCTCGAGTCTGCCTTAGATGGACAATGGCTCATCTGATAAAAATACCAGATGACCCGGATAAAAAGCCGGCTGGGGGCAAAGCCAATAGCAAATTGATAAAGTTGACCTTATCCCTGGAGCAAGGTAAGTTGGTTGGTTTGTTGGTTGGTTGGGGTTTTATGGCATATCAACATTTGTAGGTTATTTAATGCCAAATCCATTTTTATGCAAATAGTCAGCTCTTTTTCAAACAATTCAGTTAAGCATGAGTACACAGTTCAATTGTCAAAACAGTTCTAATTCAGCTAATTCATTTGATATAAGTACAGATTTTGTTTACACATAGTTAAATGTCAAAAAAGTTCTTTATTAAACAATTCAAGTACAGTTTCAATGTCAAAACAGTTCCATTTCAAACAATTCAGTTTAGCATAAGGACTGTTTAAATGTAAGTACAGTTTAATTTTCAAAAACATTTCTATTTCAAGCTATTCAGTTTCGTCAAACAGTTCTAATTCAAACAATTCAGTTTAGCATAAGTATGCAGTTTAGTTCTATTTAACCCATAGATAGGACACTATCAGGTGCTACCATTCAGGGTCAGAGTGGACTTGGGAGCAATGGTATTGAAAGAGTGCTCTGCATTCCTCAAAGCTCCAGCATTACTTGAACCTCACCATCAGATCGTTTAGTGTCATATACAGGACACTCGTTGGGGGGGGGTACCTCTCTGCAGAGAAGCAGTCAGTGTATTCTACAGCCCCAGCCGACTGGGCAACTGGAGCAAGGTAAGTAATGGCAATGAAAATATACTCCACAATTCTGTAAGCTTCATGACTGGAGCCTCACCATCAGATGGTTTTGATTCATATTGGGGACACTTGTTAGCATGGGGGTCTTGCCCCTCACAGGGATGCATTCAATGTATTCTACAGGCCTAGTTAATACAGCTGGAATGAATTAGAGCGATGAAATGTGTACTCTGCTGTTCATATTCACCTTGTAGTTCATTAAACTTGGCACATGACATCTCATTTTCCTTCTATGAAAAAAATAAAACAAAAAAAAAAACAAATAGAAAAAAGTCATTCCCTTTTTAGTTAGTCCCTGAACTTTTCAGCACTGTTTTATATCGCACACACACGCGCACACACACACACACACACACACACACAGAGCCTTGTTGATAGAGCTTAGCAATATATCGATCATATCCTCTGCAGAGGAGAAAAATCTTCCCATAAGAGGTGTGTCTCAAGTATGACACAAAACAGCATCTAGTTTGGCTTGGTTTCTTTGTTTAATAGCATATCAACCTATTTGGGTTATTTAATACCAAAGTCACCCTTTTAGAAGAGGAAAGTGATACTATTTAACCCATAGCTGATTGCACAGAGATAGAAAGACAGACATCAGTCGACAGAGCAAGTTTGGTTTGTTTTTTTATTAATGGCATATCAACTTTCATGTCTAATTTAATGTCAAAGTCATCCTTCTAGAAGAACAATAATAATAACATTTAACTTGTAATATATGTACTTGAGTTAGGTTATTTGAGATAATAAATGAGAAGTACAAATATTAACTTTAAAAGAGGAATTTTATTCTTCGTATACAACGCCACGTGTTGGCTAGAAAAATGAGGGAGAGCGAGAGCGAGAGAGAAAAGGAGAGAGAAGGGAAGAGAGAAGAGTGAGAGGCGATGGATTCTGGGATAGCATTCCTTGGCCGAGGTGGAAGTAAGGACCAAGATTTCTGTTGAGATAGTATTGACTGCCCCATTTACTGACCTTAGTAAGGGAGGTGATACTACAAACTCATAGTTGGGGAAAAACATCTAATGGAGAGGCAGTAGTTTTGGTGCTCTATAAAGGCCCGTTTTTGTTGCTGTTACTCCAAGGTCAACTCTGACCTGTAGTAGTAGTTCTCACAAGAGTCTCTTCTATGGGTCAAATAGATCTGTTAAAAAAATTAATTGTATTAGATAGGGATACTTGATGCCATATAACTTTTTACAAATTATTCATATTGTATACAGTTACTTGAAGATATAACTGTTCACAAAGGATAATGAGGGGGTGTCCTCATGGTGTAATGGTTAAAGCACTGGGCTATGGAATCATAGTAAGCGAGTTCAAATTGCACTTGCGCTATTATGTTCACTTTCAGACAAATACCCTTGGGAAAGGTATGAACCCCCTTATCCTCTCAGCTGTAGGTTAAATAGTACCACAGCTTTTCTTGCAGAAGGGTGGCTTTGGCATTAAATAACCTAAGAAGGTTGATATGCCATTAAATAAAGAAACCAAACCAAAGGATTTTGTGGGTGTAGTATAGGATTATCTACCTCCCCTCTGGACTGTAAAAGAATGGTTGCGTCCATCTTATTAATTAGCTGTCAAACAGATGGAATTAGTATGTTTATGCATTCCTAATCAAATAAATATACTATTATCAAGTATTTGACTTTCTTCTTATTCACCATTATTACATATCTCCTACTTTCTTTTTGAGTGAATAATTGGCCGCCTTCATCACGACACCAAAGAGGGGAAGTACCCTCATACTGTGAGCTTGAAGCAAGTGAATTTGTAGCAGAAAGAAACTTGAATTTTTGTTTGGCGTGTAATTTAATTTGACCGTTAGAGTCGCCGAATATTTTCACCCAATCAGGATGACTTGTCCGATTCAGACCGAACCATATTTCATAGCAGCACCAAAAATTGAAGAAAACCTGCGAATCTCTCTCTTGCTCAGAAATTCTCAACAGGAACGGACGTCTTAACGTCTGTTCCTGAATAGCAGTAACAGCATCAACAATTATGAGGAGAGCCATCTAGTTAATAGACCCCTTGGGTCTATTCTTCTAGACCAAGGGATCCTAGTTAAAAACAAATTAGATGATACACTCTATCAACTTCCTACCTTCTTTCCTTCCTACGAGACCTCGTAGCATACCAGCATAAACCCCTTTACTTCATGCTTCCATTAAAACCTTGATACAAAACCTTGTGGGGATTTAGGAATTAACAATAAAACTCCCAACCGGATATTGACTCGTCGGCTGCCAGATACAAAATGTATAAACGCGTCGCCACGCATAAGGCTCCACGTATCCATCCAGTTAAAATCAGAAAAAAAAATAAAAAAATGTAAAGTAGCCAATGAGAAGCGGTCGCGCCAAAATTAGAATGATTTTGGAGTGGCGAATTTGGAGCCGGTGAAGAGAGATAAATACTCAGGTTTTCTGTGAACCGACCTCTCTTTTCGGGTAGTGACGTCGAACCGACAACACCGATTTTACTATCTGGTGTTTTTGGGCACCACGCTGTGTCTTGGGACGTAGCGTTGGTTCGTCCATTCACCAAGTAAATAAAGGAAAGTATGGAAGAAATGTTTTCGTCTCTTATCTGTTTTTATCTCCTCTTTTTGCATATTTCTTTTGGAATTTCTTTGGGCAAGGCATTGCACCGGCCAGTCAACGTGGGGTAAAATAATATAACCAAAATATGGAGTCAGATATCTTACGGCAACACAGCCTTGCCCTTAGCCACTAACCTTCATAAAAACCTTCAAACCCCACAACCTAACGTCATCTTCGTTCTTCTCCACTACCTTTATTTTCCATCAACATTTAGCGGGGGGGTAACAACCAATGAAATACCAACACTACCAACAAATTACCAATGCTACCAACGAAATACCAATGCAACCAACATAATACCAACGCAACCAAAGTAATACTAACAAAACCAACTTAAACCTTAAACCAAAAACCCAATAACAATAATGATAATAATAATGTTATCCCCATTGCTATAAATGGCGACCCTCCAACTTGTGAGAACACGCAACTACATATAAAAACAAAACACAATATCTCCTCCTACAAGTTTGAACTCCAATCGGGCTACTATGTTCACATTCAGACACATATCCCTTAGAAGGGCATGGCTTTCATTATTTGCCCCTACTCAGGTATGGGTTAAATAGTACCATTACTGTTCTTCTACAAAGATGACTTTGTCACTAAATAATCCACAAAGGTTGATATGCCATTAAACAAAAATAAAAAATCTAAAGAAAGGGATATTTTTATTAGTTGTTTTAATTCATATAATAATCGTAGTAATTTTTGATATTTGGAAGGAATACTTGAAACCATATTAAAGTGTGTAAATTATTCATATTAAAAGGAACTGGAATCTTTACAAATCATTATAATCATTACTTACTCGAAACTCTAAATTGGATGAAAAAAACGATCTAAGCATTAAATAACCCAGCAAGAGATGACATGGCACAAAACCAACCAACCAACCAACCAGACAACCAATGTAATACTAATAATTTTCAAACAACCATTCTGTGTGAGCAGAATGTGATACAAGATCAATTTTTAAACCGAGTAAATCTGGTTTGAAATCAGAGTTCTCCTTCTCCTAGATTGGTTGCCTAACCAAGACTAAAGAGCTGATTTTTACCTATTAGCCTATAGCTGGTGAATAAACTGGTGGAAAGACGTTTCCCAAAGAGCATTAGTGCATAGGGAAATACACACAGGCTTGTCCAGTATATGAAATCAGATCATTGATTCCATTTCTTATGTAGACCGAAGCTTCAAGTAACCATTCATCATACAAATAATTTATACACAATTATATGGTTTTCAAATAACTATTCATATTAGATAATAAATATCATTTGTTTGCACACAGTTATATGTGGCTCAGTTGGCTCAATCAGTAGAATACACTGACTGCATCTCTGCAGAAAGGTAAGACCCCTGCCCACAATGAGTGTCCTAATATGACATCTAACGATCTGATGGTGAGGTTCCAGTAATGCTAGAGCTTGGGGAATACGAAGAATCCCTTCATTGCCCTCACTCCCTGATCTACTGTGGCCTAGAGTGAAAGCACCTAACAGGGCTCTATCTACAGGTCAAATCGAAATAAAAAGCGTACTTATGCTAAACTGAATTGCTTGAAATAGAACTATTTTTACATTTAACTGTGTGTAAATAAAGAACTGTACTTATGCTAAACTGAATTGTTTGAAATAGAACTGTTTTTACATTTAAACTGTGTACTTATACTAAACTCAATTGCTTGAAATAGAACTGTTTTGACATTTAAACTGCATACTTATACTAAACTGAAATGCTTGAAATGGAAATGTTTTCACATTTAAACTACATACTTATACTAAACTAAATTGTTTGAAATGTAACTGTTTTTGACATTGAAACTGTACTTTCATTGAACTAAATTGTTTGAAATAGAACTGTTTTGACATTTAACTGAGTGTAAACAAAAACTATATTTATACTAAATTGAATTGTTTGAATTAGAACTGTTTAACTAAACTGAATAGCTTGATATAGACTTTTTTTTTTACAATTAAACTATGTACTCTTGCCAAAATGAATTGTTTGAAATAGAACTGTTTCTTGTATAAAATGGATTTGGCATTAAATGACCTACAAACGTTGCTATGCCATAAAGCACAAACAAACAAGCAAACAGTTATATGGTTTCAAGCATTCCTAACTCTTTGAGAGGACCTAATAAGAGGTAAGAATGATAGGGACAGATGGCAGGAATCTGTGCACTCAGTATGACTTAATGATGATGATGATAAAAGTAAGTAAGTAAATTTGACGATCTTAGTCAAGGGTGACCTAAGAAGATGATGACAAATCATATAGATTTAATATATATGTGTATAAACAGGATTTGGCTCCCTTTTCAATAGCTACCGTACCAAGGTTGAGGAGAGGACGTAACTCCATTCCCTGGATTACTCCACTTTACCTTTGATCCTTACCTTATAAAGTTGAGTGCTAGGCAACGTGGCATCAAGTACCATTTTTTGAGTCTTTGGTATGACACGACCTGGGATTGAACATGACCTGGGATTTTCAAAACAGATGTATTTGACCAACAGATAGGACTACCACTTTATTTGAGAATGGAACTGGGAGTAATGGTAACAAATAGGAGACTCTACACAACTCAAAACTCGAAAACTCAAGCTTTACCAGCAAGTTAGTGTCATATTCAGGATACAATTAAAAATGGCTAAAAACATTTTATTCCCATTTCCTCTTTTAATGAGTGATTGATTTGACCAGCATGTCAAGGGTTATTTTATACTAAGAGATAAGGGAATTGTGTCCATCTTATGTAAATATTTTTGATAAGCTGTTTCTTAAGGTCTTTTTTTCACAGAGTCTTACTGATTACAAATTGTTTGTAAACAGATCTATTTGTTCAAAGTGGACCTGGGAGTAATGGTTCTTTACACTTTCAATAACTTCAGAACTGGAGCCTTGCAATACATTTCCTCTTTGTTTTTCTATCAATCCACAGAACCTCAATGAAATGACATGTCATTTCTATCAATCCACTGTACCTCAATGAAATGACATGTCATTTCTATCAATCCACTGTACCTCAATGATATGACATATCATTTCTATCAACCCACAGTACTGAAATGACATGACATGTTATTTCTATCAATCCACAGAACCCCAATGAAATGACATGTCATTTCGATCAATCCACTGTACCTCAATGAAATGACTTGTCATTTCTATCAATCCACAGTACCGATATGAAATGACATGTCATTTCAATCAATCCACTGTACCTCAATGATATGACATGTCATTTCTATCAATCCACAGTACCGATATGAAATGATATCATTTCTATCAATCCACAGTACCGAAATGAAATGACATCATTTCTATTATTCCACAGTACCGAAATGAAATGACATGCCATTTCTATCAATCCACAGTACCGAAATGAAATGACATATCATTTCTATTTATCCTCAGTACCAGAAATAAAATGACATCTCATTTCTATCAATCCACAGTACCTCAATGAAATGACATATCATCTCTATCAATCCACAGTACCAGAAATGAAATGACAAGTCATTTCTATCAATCCACTGTACCTCAATGAAATGACATCATTCCTATCAATCCACAGTACCAGAAATAAAATATGTGTGTCAATAGTGTTTTGATGAGTCATTACCATGTAACGTAATCTTGCAACATATGACATAGGACGTGGATAGATAAAATGTGGCCAAAGTTATCACCCACTTTTGCACGTATCTCTTGACCTTTAAGGGATCTTCTTGACTGACATCGACATCCCTACAGAACATGTTGGTATTGCAATATGTTAAAGACTTACAATAAATGGTGTGATGGGTGATTAATAGGTAGAATATAACCAGTAGTATCATATCAATCAATAAAGATATAAAGCTATGTAATATAAGAATCTTTTTCTCTCTTTTTTTTTTTTTTTTTGTATTTCAAGTTGAATACTTTGCTTGTTCATCCATTCAGTTATTTGTATGCACGCACAAGAAGAATGCCGCCTCTAAGAATTGCTTGTTTGCTCTTCATAAATGCCAACATCAATTGTTTGACCAGTGAACCAAGGGCAAAGTCCGAAGAAAGGAAAAATAATCAAAGCTTTGTCACAGTAGGAGATAGCCAACTTTAAAATGGGACCTTTTTTCGCTGTGTTTCGATCGGCTACCTAGACAACTTTCAAACCTATACAAGGGTGAGTCTAAAGTTTTGCAATATTTTAGTGCTAGTTTGCCTAATTACTAGGCTGAGTCTAAAGTTTTGCAATATTTTAGTAGTACATACTAGTTTGCCAAATTACTAGGGTGAGTATAAGGTTTTGCAATATTTTAGTAGTACGTACTAGTTTGCCTAATTACTAGGCTGAGTCAAAAGTTTTACAATATTTTAGTAGTACATGTAGGTTTGCCTAATCATGAGAGTGAGTAAGAAATTTTGCAATATTTCCGTACAAGCTAGTTTGCAGAATGTATATAACACAACCTAAATAGTTCACGGTTGGTTGGTAGTATTGTGGTAGTCAGTGCCCAGACTGTACTGAATTTCTCTCCATCAGTGGTTTGAAAGCTATATGTGCAAGCTAGTAAAACTTAGGCATAATGAGTTTAAACTGGGCTATAAATACAGTGGATACAACCCGAAACAATGTTCTTTTAAAATTTGAAGGTGTGATTGATTATAGTGCAGTAATAAGATGGTTCAAGAAAGTTCAGTCAGGCTGCAAGAACTTGAAAAATCAGTCAAGGGCAGATTGGCTTAGAAAAGTGGATTCCAAGGTTTTTGCTCTGAGCCATAGCGGCAAATCTAGCAATTAGCACATGGAAACTATCAAACAAGTTTAGCATCTCACCATCCAGTGTGGTTCGTCACCAAAAGCATCTGGGCCAGTCTACTTATGCCTCACATTACCAAAATATTGAAAAACTTTTGGCCTAACCTAAAATTATTATTATGCCACAATTTGTAGATTTATGTATGTGCCTTTCCAAGAAATACAACAAAATCAAAAGTCTCAGATATCAACAGCTCAGTTGCCAGGGCAGTTGAATACATCGATTGCATGTCTGCACAGGGGTGAGACCCACCCCGGCAACAAATGTCCTAGATATGAAATTAAACAAAGTTGCTGCGACCGGCCTACGAACGTAAACATATCGGATTACACTTTCGCCCAAGAGAAATAACATCCGGATACGGCCGGAAATGATGAAGCCCTTTTTCGACTCTAACCGGCCGTTACAGCTAAGAAGGGGAAAAATTAACATTTATCAACATTTGCAAAACACTTCTGCCAGAAATAATTCTATAAAAATGGAAGTAATACTTTTCGCTAGCCTATACCGGGCTAAAGAAATACTTATTTTCTGCGTCCATTTTTTGTAGAAGAACTTTCTATCCACGTGGCGCGGCAGAAGTGGAGTTCCCTTTCTTCCATATAAAAAGGCTTCAGGCGGCGAAAATTGAGAGGTCCCCGCGGACGCTCTAGGGCGTTTGTGTGTGGCCTTTCCTCTCCAGTTCTTGGGTTGCATTCGGTAGGCCGTCTAACCTCTGGGCGGTTCTTTGGCGCGAAACAGCCTTAGCCACCGTCTCGATACGTCTGCACAGCTTTGGCGCGAAACGGCCTTAGCTACCGCTTCTTTGTCTTCCTCCATTGTCGTTGGCCATGCACATTCGTGTGCGCATCACACTTAATTTATTTGCGGGGTCGACATGCTTATCGGCTCCGCAACAAAGTGATGCACCGGATGAGAGTGACCTGGGAACTGCATGACAGTTATTTCCGCTCGACGATGAGCAAACATACCATTCCAAAGACAGCGGAAGTTGCATATTCCGTTAGCCAGATATGGGAGGAGATTACGCGGGTGCGGAGGTGTGTCCATATCTCCACGTAGGAGTTTGATGGTAATATAAGGCCGATGAATTGAACGGAAGACAGTGAAAATTCCGCTGTTCACACAAGCTTGTCCCGTCGTTGCCCCGTGTGCGTTTTCTCGGTCATCGTCTACTTACACCGAAGAGTCCAGGCCTCATAGACGAACGATTCTAATACCTCTCCTGATTGTTCCTATTTCACACAATCGTCCGTCGAGAAAATAAATATATATTTGTATATGTATTACATGTTGTCGTTTGTTTGGCCAGAGTGAAACGTAACATCAACAAAATGTGTTTATAAATTATATATAAATGTATTGTATGTATAAACAGGATTTAGCATTGATATGCCATACAAACCAACCAACCAACCCAGATACCGGGTGGCCCAGTCAGCTTGGGCTGGAGAATACACCGACTGCACCTTTGCAGAGGGGTAAGACCTAATATGACACTAAGCAATCTGATGGTGAGTTTACCGTGATGCTGGAGCTTTGGGGAATGCGGAGTACCCCTTCATTGCCATCGCTTCCTGGTCCACTCTGGCCCAGAGTGGTAGCACCTGATAGGGTCCTATCAGTAGGTTAAATACAACTAAACCATGGTTTCTTGAGTTTACTGTTTTTTGCATTTAAACATGCTAAACTGAATTGTTTAAAATAGAACTGTTTTGACATCTAACTCGATACTTATGCTAAACTGAATTATCTGAAATAAAACTGTTTTAACATTAATTCTGGGTATTGCCCAGTCGGCTGGGACTGTAGAATACACCGACTGCACCTCTGCAGAGGGATACCCCACCGCAACGCGTGTCCTGTATATGACACTAAACAATCTGATGACGAGGTTCCAGTGATCCTGGAGCTTTGGGAAATGTGGATTCCCCCTTCATTGCCATTGTTCCTAGATCCTCTTTCGCCCGAAATAGTAGCACCTGATAAGGGCCCTATCTTTGGGTTAAATAGAACTAAACTACATACTCATGCTAAACTGAATTTGTTGAATTAGAACTGCTTGACTAAACTGAATAGCTTGAAATAGAAATGCTTTTGACTATTAAACTGTGTACTTACATTTAAACTGCATACTTATGATAAACTGAATTGTTTGAAATGGAACTGTTTTTAACAAACTGAATTGGCTAAATTATAACTTTTTGAATAAACTGTTGATTTCTAAGGTTATTTAAGTTCCCTGGAAGTCATCATGAGGCAAAATATAGCATTTCTTACCAATGAATGACTAATTGATCAATTGATTTTAATGGTATATCAACCCATCAAGGGTTGTTTTATATCTATAAGTTAGGTAATTGCATTCATTGTACATTCATATTAACATTTTTGTGGAGTTGTTTCTTATGACATTTTTTTGCCCATAGTCCAACCAAATATGAATAAATTTGAAACAGATCTATTCAACTCATAGATGGGGCCCTGATAAGTACTACCACTCCAGGTTAGAGTGGTCCTAGAAGTAATGGCTATGAAATCGGACTCCATACTTCCCAAATTTGGATACTCATCATTTGATGAAGTCTAGTGGGGGTCTTACCTCTCTAAAGGAGATACAGTCAGTATAATCTGAACCCTGCCAACAGGGTGGACGAAAGAGCAAGATATAAATATCAATAAGTAGTACAAAACTTTTTTGGCATTATCAATGGTGAAACAGAAGATTTTATATGGGTAGCTATATCTTGGAGTAAATAGTGAAAAAAAGGACTAAATATTTGTTATGTTTTGTTGAAACAATTCTTCTTTCTCTCTCTCTCTCTCTCTCTCTCTCTCTCTCTCTCTCTTTATATATATATATATATATGTATAAGTTTTAATTGTGCAAATACAGAAAACAGTAAATATTATGTGACTTTCAGATAGTGAAAAAAAAGATTTCTTTATATTTAAACATGTTTTTTGCTGTGTTTATCAATTTATATTTCTGTATTAATAGGTCTTAGTGATCTCTCTCTCTCTCTAGATAGATAGATAGATAGGCAGGAGAGAGAGTGAAAGACAGAGAGAGAGAGAGAGAAATATCTTAATAGCAAAGACACAGAGTCATTGGTCCTTGGTGGCTGTAAGTTTCTCACCTATGCAATCATCAGATCAAGTCTTGGTCTGATGATCACAGTGGCAAGAAAATGACAGCCACCAAGAGCTGCTGACTGTGTTTACACTCTTAAAACTTAAATCTACATTTGCTCTATCACAGATATTGAGCACACTTTCTTTATAAATATAGAAAACTACCTAACTATATATATATATATATATATAGAGAGAGAGAGAGAGAGAGAGAGAGAGAATTAGAATTAGAATTATTTCATCACAATATTTTGACCCTTTCTTACTCAAACAATGCCAAGCAACTCTGCTAGAAAATCATGAAAATTTTGGTAAGCATCAAATATGTAAGAGACAAAAGATTAGTACAAAGAAATAACTAATGAAGAGTAAGGATGTAATAAAAGACTAGTACAAAGAAATGACTAATAAAGAGTAAGGATGTAACAAAAGACTAGTACAAAGAAATGACTAATAAAGATTAAGGATGTAACAAGAGACTAGTACAAAGAAATAACTAATAAAGAGTAAGGATGTAACAAGAGACTAGTACAAAGAAATGACTAATGAAGAGTAAGGATGTAACAAAAGACTAGTACAAAGAAATGACTAATAAAGAGTAAGGATGTAACAAAAGACTAGTACAAAGAAATAACTAATGAAGAGTAAGGATATAACAAAAGACTAGTACAAAGAAATGACTAATGAAGAGTAAGGATGTAACAAAAGACTTGTACAAAGAAATGACTAATAAAGAGTAAGGATATAACAAGAGACTAGTACAAAGAAATAACTAATGAAGAGTAAGGATATAACAAGAGACTAGTACAAAGAAATGACTAATGAAGAGTAAGGATGTAAGAAAAGACTAGTACAAAGAAATGACTAATAAAGAGTAAGGATGTAACAAAAGACTAGTACAAAGAAATAACTAATGAAGAGTAAGGATATAACAAGAGACTAGTACAAAGAAATGACTAATGAAGAGTAAGGATATAAAAAAAGACTAGTACAAAGAAATAACTAATAAAGAGTAAGGATGTAATAAAAGACTAGTACAAAGAAATGACTAATAAAGAGTAAGGATGTAATAAAAGACTAGTACAAAGAAATGACTAATAAAGAGTAAGGATGTAATAAAAGACTAGTACAAAGGAATGACTAATAAAGAGTAAGGATGTAACAAGAGACTAGTACAAAGAAATGACTAATGAAGAGTAAGGATGTAATAAAAGACTAGTACAAAAAAATGACTAATAAAGAGTAAGGATGTAAAAAAAGACTAGTACAAAGAAATGACTAATAAAGAGTAAGTATGTAATAAAAGACAGGTACAAAGAAATGACTAATAAAGAGTAAGGATGTAACAAAAGACTAGTACAAAGAAATAACTAATGAAGAATAAGGATATAACAAAAGACTAGTACAAAAAATGACTAATAAAGAGTAAGGATGTAAAAAAAGACTAGTACAAAGAAATGACTAATGAAGAGTAAGGATGTAACAAAAGACTAGTACAAAGAAATGACTAATAAAGAGTAAGGATGTAACAAGAGACTAGTACAAAGAAATGACTAATAAAGAGTAAGGATGTAACAAAAGACTAGTACAAAGAAATGACTAATGAAGAGTAAGGATGTAACAAAAGACTAGTACAAAGAAATGACTAATAAAGAGTAAGGATGTAACAAGAGACTAGTACAAAGAAATGACTAATAAAGAGTAAGGATGTAACAAGAGACTAGTACAAAGAAATGACTAATAAAGAGTAAGGATGTAACAAAAGACTAGTACAAAGAAATAACTAATGAAGAGTAAGGATATAACAAGAGACTAGTACAAAGAAATGACTAATGAAGAGTAAGGATGTAAGAAAAGACTAGTACAAAGAAATGACTAATAAAGAGTAAGGATGTAACAAGAGACTAGTACAAAGAAATAACTAATAAAGAGTAAGGATGTAACAAGAGACTAGTACAAAGAAATGACTAATGAAGAGTAAGGATGTAACAAGAGACTAGTACAAAGAAATAACTAATAAAGAGTAAGGATGTAACAAAAGACTAGTACAAAGAAATGACTAATGAAGAGTAAGGATGTAACAAAAGACTAATACAAAGAAATAACTAATGAAGAATAAGGATATAACAAAAGACTAGTACAAAGAAATGACTAATAAAGAGTAAGGATGTAAAAAAAGACTACTACAAAGAAATGACTAATGAAGAGTAAGGATGTAACAAAAGACTAGTACAAAGAAATGACTAATAAAGAGTAATGATGTAACAAGAGACTAGTACAAAGAAATGACTAATAAAGAGTAAGGATGTAACAAAAGACTAGTACAAAGAAATGACTAATGAAGAGTAAGGATGTAACAAAAGACTACTACAAAGAAATGACTAATAAAGAGTAAGGATGTACCAAGAGACTAGTACAAAGAAATAACTAATAAAGAGTAAGGATGTAACAAGAGACTAGTACAAAGAAATGACTAATAAAGAGTAAGGATGTAATAAAAGACTAGTACAAAGAAATGACTAATAAAGAGTAAGGATGTAACAAAAGACAAGTACAAAGAAATAACAAATGAAGAATAAGGATATAACAAAAGACTAGTACAAAGAAATGACTAATAAAGAGTAAGGATGTAACAAAAGACTAGTACAAAGAAATGACTAATAAAGAGTAAGGATGTAACAAGAGACTAGTACAAAGAAATGACTAATAAAGAGTAAGGATGTAATAAAAGACTAGTACAAAGAAATGACTAATGAAGAGTAAGGATGTAACAAAAGACTAGTACAAAGAAATGACTAATAAAGAGTAAGGATGTAACAAGAGACTAGTACAAAGAAATGACTAATAAAGAGTAAGGATGTAATAAAAGACTAGTACAAAGAAATGACTAATGAAGAGTAAGGATGTAACAAAAGACTAGTACAAAGAAATGACTAATAAATAGTAAGGATGTAACAAGAGACTAGTACAAAGAAATAACTAATAAAGAGTAAGGATGTAACAAAGACTAGTACAAAGAAATGACTAATGAAGAGTAAGGATGTAACAAAAGACTAGTACAGAGAAATGACTAATAAAGAGTAAGGATGTAACAAGAGACTAGTACAAAGAAATGACTAATGAAGAGTAAGGATGTAACAAGAGACTAGTACAAAGAAATAACTAATGAAGAGTAAGGATGTAACAAAAGACTAGTACAAAGAAATAACTAATGAAGAGTGAGGATGTAACAAAAGACTAGTACAAAGAAATAACTAATGAAGAATAAGGATATAACAAAAGACTAGTACAAAGAAATGACTAATAAAGAGTAAGGATGTAAAAAAAGACTAGTACAAAGAAATGACTAATGAAGAGTAAGGATGTAACAAAAGACTAGTACAAAGAAATGACTAATAAAGAGTAAGGATGTAACAAGAGACTAGTACAAAGAAATGACTAATGAAGAGTAAGGATGTAATAAAAGATTAGTACAAAGAAATGACTAATGAAGAGTAAGGATGTAACAAAGACTAGTACAAAGAAATGACTAATAAAGAGTAAGGATGTAACAAGAGACTAGTACAAAGAAATGACTAATGAAGAGTAAGGATATAACAAAAGACTAGTACAAAGAAATGACTAATGAAGAGTAAGGATGTAAGAAAAGACTAGTACAAAGAAATGACTAATAAAGAGTAAGGATATAACAAAAGACTAGTACAAAGGAATGACTAATGAAGAGTAAGGATGTAACAAAAGACCAGTACAAAGAAATAACTAATGAAGAGTAAGGATATAAAAAAAGACTAGTACAAAGAAATGACTAATAAAGAGTAAGGATGTAACAAAAGACTAGTACAAAGAAATGACTAATAAAGAGTAAGGATGTAACAAAAGACTAGTACAAAGAAATGACTAATAAAGAGTAAGGATGTAACAAAAGACTAGTACAAAGAAATAACTAATGAAGAGTAAGGATATAAAAAAAGACTAGTACAAAGGAATGACTAATGAAGAGTAAGGATGTAACAAAAGACCAGTACAAAGAAATAACTAATGAAGAGTAAGGATATAAAAAAAGACTAGTACAAAGAAATGACTAATGAAGAGTAAGGATGTAACAAAAGACTAGTACAAAGAAATGACTAATGAAGAGTAAGGATATAACAAAAGACTAGTACAAAGAAATGACTAATGAAGAGTAAGGATGTAACAAGAGACTAGTACAAAGAAATGACTAATGAAGAGTAAGGATGTAACAAAAGACTAGTACAAAGAAATGACTAATGAAGAGTAAGGATGTAACAAAAGACTAGTACAAAGGAATGACTAATGAAGAGTAAGGATATAACAAAAGACTAGTACAAAGAAATGACTAATAAAGAGTAAGGATGTAACAAAAGACTAGTACAAAGAAATAACTAATGAAGAATAAGGATATAACAAAAGACTAGTACAAAGAAATGACTAATAAAGAGTAAGGATGTAATAAAAGACTAGTACAAAGAAATGACTAGTAAAGAGTAAGGATGTAATAAAAGACTAGTACAAAGAAATGACTATTGAAGAGTAAGGATGTAAGAAAAGAGAATAACAAAGAGGCAACAAAGAAGAAATATCAAATCAAAATTGAGCATGCTGGTGCTGATAACATACATGATTTTTTATTATTAATGTAATAAATATATTGGATTAAGCAGATAGAATGAGACTTACGTTTTCATTTGTTTGAAAGATAATAAATATGCTAATCTGGGACTGAGTGAGCACCAGGTGGGAACCGTGTCGTAAGGCCCAAAATACTAAGAGACCCGAAAAGCAAGATTTCATTTTATATATATATATATATATATAAAGTATTGAAATTTGGTGCACAAACTTTTTTTGAATCGGTAAACAGAGTGCTCTATTCACAAAAATGTAGAGCAATATCACAATATCTTAACTATAGAATAAAAGTTAACAGGGTAAAAACTCCTTCCTGTAAGCAACACCCAACAAGATAACAGCTGTATAGCTCCTTACCTCGCATCACTAAAAACATCCAAGTAAGACAAACAAGACTTTTGGGACACTGCTAGAGAAGCAAGGACAAACTCATAAGTGGCATTCTTCTATTGACCCCTACATATGGACGTACCAGTGTTGGCTGACCAGCAAGAATTTATCTATATTGGATACAGTATGTATGAGGTGCATATGATGTTTCCTGACTTTTTTTGTATAGGCATTTAAAAGTGTCATAGACTCTTGAAAATTCAGTATCTTATTGCTATACATCTTATTAGATGACTGACCAAGCTTTATAATTTCAGCTTCAAATGAACAACTACAGCAGGAATTGGAATATACCCTACTAAAGCCTGATTTTCACAGCTGGTGAATTTAAAAAATGCAATCTGACACTTTAGAAGAACGATATGCAATAAAATTCTGTTTCACACTTGGAAAAAAGGCCACAGAAACGTATGGAATGCTTCAGACTGCTTTTTGACCATCATGCATCAGTTTTTGAGTGGCATAAGAGATTCAAGGAAGGCAGGGAGTCTGTGAGGGATGATGAAAGGTGTGGGAGGAGTAAGGAAGTCAATACACCAGAGTTGATTGGCCAAACAGTTAGGGTTAGGGTTACTATGTTGAGGTTTTAAGGGAGTTCAGGAAGAGATTCCATCGGAAGAGGCCAGCACTCTTCAAATCAGGTCAGTGGCATTTCTACCAGGACAATGCACCAGTCCACAACTCCATTCTTGTCACAGACTATTTGATCAAGATGGGCATCAAGACAGTTCCTCAGCCTCCCAATAGTCGAGACCTTGCTCCCTTGTGACTTTTGGTTATTCCCTAAGCTCAGAGGCTGTCATCATTATGAGACAATTGAGGAGATGAAAGAGGCTGTGATGAAGGTCATTGACATGCTCACACAATAGGACTTCCATGGGGCCTTCCAGAAGCTGTTGGAACGGTACAAGTGCATTGCAGCTGAAGGAGATTACTTCAAAGGGGACTAGAGTTTCATGTGTGTACTATCAATAAAAGTGCCCATACAAAAAAAAGTCTGGAAACTTATCGTATGCACCTCGGAGTTTGGAAGACCCAGCCAGGATTGATGGATGATAGGGAAGGATGGTGAGAAAGAGTCAGGGAAATCTATGCTGGCAGTGTGACTTAATGATGATATATACACAAACAGATGTTGAAGTGATAGATTGTGGTGAATCGGACAATATGATAGAAATATATGGAAAGTTGGATAAATCAAACATTTAAAACCAGTTCAGAGCTGTGATATATTTTTTTTTTTTAATTTAAATATGAACTTTGTGAAACTGAAACTTTTCTGGGTTTTTCTACATCTCTCTCTACCTTTATCCTCTCCATCATCTTATCCTATTCCTTATTTACTTATAAATAGAAAAACTCAGAAAATGATTTCAGTTTGACAAAGTTCTTTATGAAATAAAAGGACGAAATATTGCGGCTCTAAATCGGTTTTAAGTGTTTGATTTATCCAACTCTTCACATATTTCTATCTTGCCCAGTCAGCTGGGGCTGTAGAATATACTGGCTGCAAGTCTTCAGAGGGGTAAGACCCCCACAATGATTGTCAAGGATATGACACTAAACAATCTGATAGTGTGGCTCTGGGAATGCAGAGTACCCCTTCACTGCGATCGCTCCCAGGTCCGCTCTGGCCTAGAGTGGTAGCACCTGGTCAGGTCCTATCTATTGGTCAAATAGAACTAAATTTGCTTACTTATGCTAAACTGAATTGTTTGAAATAGAACTGTTTTTGACATTGAAACTGTACTTACACTAAACTGAATTGTTTAATATAGAACTGTTAAACATTTAACTGTGTGTGGACAAAAACTATACTTTTACTCAAATGAATTGTTTGAATAAGAATTGTTTGGTTAAACAGAACAGTTTGAAATAGAAATGTTTTTGATAATTAAACTGTGTATTCATGCTAAACTGAATTGTTTGAAATAGAACTGATTTTTTATATAAAAATGGATTTGGTGTTAAATAACCTACAAAGGTTGATATGCCATAAAACCCAAACATCCAACCAACCAACCAATATTCTTGTAACATACACATATACACAATGTTCTCTGTATATTTTGCTTTTAAGACTTTTAACATTGTTTATATATTTATATATATATATATATATATATAATTAGAACTTATGGCTAAAACCATTTTAAATCAATAAAATAGATAAGAACTTCAGGTGAGCTTATAGTGTCACATCTGAACTGTGGAGTTCACATGTGTTGACAAAAGCTCAGTCATCAGTTTTTAGCCTGTTTTATTTTATCGTTGAAATATCATATATACTGGTCCATTGGCATAATGATTAGAATGTTTTCTAATGGTCAGGGAAACCAGGGTTCAATCCCAGATCAAGTCAAACTGAAGACTAAAAATATAGTACTTGATGCCTCCTTGATTAACACTCAGCATTATAAGGCATGGATCAAGGGTAAGTAGAGCAATCCACGGACAGGAGTTGTGTCCTCCCCTACACTTTAGTGTAGTAGCTACTGAAAAGGAGCTTTTTGGTTCATCCTCAACTACAGTCAGCTGACTTATTTAACTTATAAATATATATATATATATATATATGAATGGGACTTTAGAAACAACTGCCGATTGAAGATTTAGCACAGGAGAGCTAGTAATATATACACAATGTTTTATTCATACAGTAATAAATCGACTGTTGGATTAGTAAATACTTTCATCTCACTTTTCTACTATTTTTTGTGTTTGCTTCTTAAAACGTCGGTGCATTCTATATCCAGTAAATTCTGTAATACCCATGGACGACTGACCAAAGGCCTTCTGGATTTGAGCAGATATGGCTATACAAGGGTCAAACAAGTGCTTGGTGGCATTCACAAGACCTTTAATCTAAATTCCAAGAGATTCAAGATGCAGGTGAGAGGATAATGTCAAAGATGAGAATGAAATTGATCCCAGCATCAAATGTACATAGTTTCGGATCCCAGGCTACAGGACACACACATAAAACAAAATGTTCACTGAAGGATACACAGCACTTGACTTAAATACCATATTCTTTATGGGTCTCAATTCAAGGTTGACAATGGGTGTAAGAGTTTCTTTACTGTAACTGAGTGATCCCCAAACGTGTCCTTAAATGGCATAAGGAGTGTTTGTTATAAAAAATTTCAGAGCGCATTTTAAAAATAAACAGGTGAGGTTCCAGTAATGCTGGTTCTTTGGGGAATGCAGAGTACCCCTTCATTAACATCACCCCCAGGTCCACTCTCACCAAGAGAGGTAGCACCTGATAGGGTCCTATCTATGAGTCAAATGGAACTAAACTGTGTACTTACACTAAACTGAATTATTTGAAATAGAACTGTTTTACATTTCACTGTGTGTAAACAAATTATTGTTTTATCTACAAAATATGTTTAGAAATCGTATATTTTATATATATATATATATATATATATAAATGGATTTAGTATTAAATAACCTAAAATGGTAGATATACCATAAAACCAAACCAAACCAAACCAACCAAACTCTTCATTTCTTATGCCTGATAATCAACAAGAAGAAATCACCTATTTGTCTAACCGTGAATATCTAGTAGTACGCTGAAATTATTGAGTAGAAATGTAATTATATCACGAAAAGGTTGAGTGTATTTTCATGAAATTGAACGTGAAACAATTCTAAATAGTATTAACACAGAGACCAGATAACCAAAACTTGAGAACTTGAAGGAAAGGAACCTCCCTGACTTTAAACAATGTATGACATCTATCCATCAGTGCAAAAAATGCTGGCAGTATGAATTTGAAAATAAAGGAAATACAGAAACAGCATAGATATATAAGTAAAGAATAAAATTTAAAAAAAAAGGTCATAGAGAAAAAGAAAGTAAAAAAAGGTAAGAAAAACCTCAATTAAGTTCAGTAATATGCAACTAAAGTGGTAGAGGACTCCATCTTTTAATAGAGTCTTCTTTTCTCAGTCTGACCTTAACGACACACTTTTTCATGCTGTCTCTAAAAGAAGCTTTTTTGGTCCAGCATTGTTTCTCAGTGAATAGTCCACCTTCTTCTTAGAGGCTAGTGTCACTCAAACTATCCTCATTCTTTTTCCAATATGGCAGTTCTCGCTTGTCTGCTGGGGCTAAAAAATATGTCAACTGCAACTCTGCAGAGAGTGTAAGACCCACCCCACTCCAACGAGTGTCCTTGATATGACAGTAAACAATCTAATTGTAAAACTTTGGTCCTGGAGAATGTGGAATATACTGTCATTGCTATTACTCCCAGGTCCACTCTGACTCGGAGTGGTAGTAACTGTTAGGGTCCTATCTATTGGTCAAATAGAACTGTTCAACCATTTAACGGTGTGTGAACAAATGACTGATGTTAAAATGAATTCTTAGTGTTACATAACAATATTCGAAGACCATCTAACTGTGTGCAAACAAATGATTCATGCTAAACAGAATTATTTGAGTTAGAAATACTTGGAACCATCTAACTGCGTTCAAATAAAGGTATTAGTGTCAGATATGAATGTTTGAAAGCATGCAACTGTGAGCAAACAAATGATTAATATTGAATAGAATTATTAATGTTAAATAGCAATACTTGAAACCATTTAACTGTGTGCAAACAAACAAATGAGCCCTGGCTTGTTTTAAATGTTATATATAAACTATTCATTTATAAATTATATATATATATATATATATAAACAAAATTTGTCATTAAATAACCCACAAGGGTTGATATGCCATAAAAACCAACCAACCAACCTACAAACTTGTCCACTTATTTACTAAGAATTATTATCATCATTAGTTATTTGAAACCATACAACTGTGTGCAAATTATTTATATTACATAGGAATACTTGATAAATAGAGTTATTAATGTTAAATAGCAATACTAAAACCATTTAATTGTTTGTAAACGAATGAGCTTTAACAACTTGTTTGAAAATAAAGCTGCCCACAAATTATCCACTAACAAATCATATACATATGAAAATAGGATTTAACAAAAATAACCCACAAGGGTTGATATGCAATTAAATACCAACCAAACCACCAAACCAGAACATAATAAACTTTTTCGTGTCTCAGAGAGTCTTAAATTAAACCTACTCTCTAATTAAAAATCAATAAGATATTAAAGCAATTTCAAAGCCATGAATAATTAACCAGGTTTAATCATATACAATGAAAACTTCTATATATATCAGATTTTCCTATCCAGGAAAAAAAAATGTTTGCTTTAAATTATGATCAAAAATTAATATCATCACAAAAATCCAATTGCTTCGAGATAAGTAATTAATTGATATCAGCTATCAATTAAGATTAAATCAAGTATTAAAAATCTTTTTTTTTAATATTTCTATTCAGATCTCTTTCCATAAATACTTGATAAATGAAAATACTTGTGTTAGATAGTAATCTTGAAGACATTTAACTGCGAGCAAACAAATGATTGATATTAAATAGAATTATTAATGTTTGATAGCAATCTTGAAACAATTTAACAGTGTGCAAACAAATAACTGGTGTTAAATTGAATTGTTAGCGTTACATAGCAATATTTGAAACAATTTAACTATGTGCAAACAAATGAGCTCTGGTTTGTTTAAAATGTTACCTAAAGAGATGCAGTTGGTGTATTCTGCAGCCTCAGCCGATTGGACCAGAAAGGAAGAGGAATAAACAAAGTTTGATAAGAATTGTATATTATTATGTAAAGAAGTCTCTGTGACTGTGTCTTTTTATCATCAGTGATGTAAGATGAACAGTGAGTAAGAAATATTTAAACATTCTTAAATATTTAATAAGAAATCACTTACATGCAGGAAAAAGATGACAGTCATATTTGTTGACCAATTAATTTGAATTCTTTGAAAGTTAAACACAGAAAATAGATAATCTTTTTTTATTTTAAGATAAGTGCAATGGGAGATATGATATAGGCAACAAAGACAAAAATTTATTTTCCTTTTGTAGTTTTCTATTAAAGGATATTTTTGTCTTTATGCTACATATTTGACCTTTGACTAGTTATGTGGATATCAACAACAGGATGCACCTACATCTAAGGTAAAGAAAAGACAGTAGAAATGTTACATGAATTGCATGAGTGGCATGCTGGAAGAAAGAGTAATCATGAGGTGTGTGGACATCCGAAAAATATATAATGATAGAAGATTTCGACCCCGAGAAAGAGCAGAGCAGAGCAGAGAGAGAGAGAGAGAGAGAGAGAGAGAGAGAGAGAGACAAGATGGTTGTTTGGGTTTTATGGCATATCAACCTGAGAGAAACTAGATGTCATGCCATTCTGTGACTTGGCGTGGGGTGGGTTTGGGGGTTGGATGGCCCAGGGTTGGGAGTTAAGGAAAAGTCTGAAATATACAAGAATTGCTAAGTCAAAAATGAATATGATCCCAGAAGAAAATAAGAGTGGCTAACAAAAGTCTCAGTAGTTGAATTGACTTGTACCAGTCTCGTGAAAAAAGCACAAAGAAGAAATAAAGATGAATAAATATTTTAAGATGGCCGAGTGCCAGCCTGGTGGAAGCAGAGTGAAGAAGAAAAGTTTTCTGAAGAATCTGTACCCCTCTTCCAATGTAATCTCATCACACATCTAAGTTTGTATCTTTCATAATAAAAATAAGAGAAAAATAGGATTATATTTTTATAATTAAGTGTTGTCATCTTTCCTTAAGCCAGAATATAACAATTATAAACAAATAGTGTTATATAGTCACAACCTACCATACATACACATATACATGCAGAAACATAACGACGCAATAACGACAAGTGGACACAGTTCTTTAGAAAAATATACCTCTCCTTTATTGAAAGGGTTGTGTGTGAGAGGGAGTTGGAGACCGAACAAAGACTGCAACATATTAACCCCCGAACTCTTTTGGCTATCACAGCCTTTCTTTCCCGTTCTCCTGGGCTGCTCAACCGGGGGCCTGGGGGCCCAGCCTCTGCTAGGACATGGTTCTCATTCCAGCATCTTCTCTCCAACTGATCTAAACTTCCTGTCGCCGGGGTCATATAACAATTTGACGCCCACCTACTTCCTGCGAGCGTCACAATTCGCACTCCATTCAACCCCTCAACAGTCAAGGTCGCCCCTGATCTCCTGATATCTTCGACCGGATGCACCTGCTATTTACACAGATGCATTTCTTCTTTTGACTGCTTGGCCGAGGTCAATATGCAGCAATAGTGCCCAAGTTGTTGATTTATAGCAGCGGAAGTAGTTTGAAATTTCAGTCCTTCTTTATTTGAAACCACTTTGTTGTTTCCTTTCTGAGGGTCCTTAGCACCCTAATCTACAGTGTGTCTTTGATGATACATGATTGCAGTAGCTGATCATCTCCAAGTGTACAAGATGTACAACACCATTCCTCTTTCAACAAGGGTGGCTCAACTACAAAGGTCAATGTTTGGTATGTGATAAAAATGCCTGAAGAAACACCTGGACAAAAATCCCTAGTATTTGCTGTAACAGGGTCTAACAATTACCAGGCACAACAGGGCTGCCCTGGCAGAAACTTGTTTGATAAACCACAGGAGGACCTACAAAATGCAGGACTGGGTGCCCTAAGATCTGGCAAGCAGCCAACAGAGATACATATGGATTCTTAAGTTTCATTCAATCAAATTCATTATCAATATTGTCATTTTCTATACAAGAGTAGCCAAGTCTACAGAGGCAGTAGAATACAGACTACATCTTTGCGGAGGGGTAAGACTCCTACAACGAATGTCCTGGATATGACACTAAACAATCTGATGGTGAAGCTCCAGCCTTTGAACTTTGGGGAATGTGGAGTACCCTTTTAGAGTCATTATTCCTAGGTCCACTCTGACCTCGAGTGGTAGTACTTGTTAGGGTGTCATCTATGAATCAAATAGAACTGTTTAATCTTTTACTTGAAACCATTTAACTGTGTGCAAACAAATGACAACTAAATTGAATTATTGTGAATTGAATTACTATGACCTGAAAATCCAGCAAACACATACGTGCAACATATGGAAACACTGGACTGCTGTTTCGACCTTATTAAGTTTTATCAGCAGTGTATACCCTGATCTCCACCACTGGAGATTGAACCAGCGACCACAGAATGCAGAGCCGAAACTCTACAACTGAACCTCCAGTCCACATCGCACACAAGGGACACCAAATTAACTAGTCATGGTAATTGCACGGCCAATTAACCTGAATATGTCTTGCAAGTTACATCCATACTCTTTACAGAGGATATGATTATCTCCAGAGCCACGTCTTCCCAGGAGGATTGGAAATACACATCCGCATGATTATTATAACCTTTTATTATAAGGATATAGATATACATTTACTTTTTTAAGTAGAGGAATTATATTGTAACCCTTGTGTGCGATGTGGATTGGGGGTTCAGTAGTAGAGTTTCAGCTCTGCATTCTGTGGTTGTTGGTTCGATCTCCACTGGTGGAGATCACAGTATTCACTGTTGATAAGTCAAAACAACTGTCCAGTATTTCTGTATGTCACACGCAAGTGTTTGCCAGATTTTCTGGTTATGGTAATTCAATTCACAATATAATTCCTCTACTTAAAAAAGAAAATGTAAATTGAATTATTAATATTACTTAGCAATACTTAGAACCATTTAAATGTGTCCAAATGAATGAATAATGTTGAATAGAATTACGAGTTTGAAATAGCTAGACTTAAAACCATTTAACTGTGTGCAAACAAATGAGCTCTGGCTTCTTTAAAGATTGTTACCTACAAACAAATCATATATATTCAATATACGTATAAACAGGATTTGGCAATGAATAACCTACAAGGATTGATATGCCGTAAAACACAACCTAATAACTTTTGCAAGGGTGTATCAAAAATATTTTCCTTCTCTACTTATCTCTACTTCAGAGTTTTTTCATGAACATGTTAAAAGAATGTCAGTGCTTCCACTACTTTATAGGCAAGTAAATAACAGATGAAGATATTTTGCAAGCAATACAGGTCATTTGGATAAATAAACTTCGAAGTAGCACTACAAATACCTGCTTGCCCTGTTAACTGGGGCTGTAGAATACAATGACTGCTTTTCTGCAGAGGGGTAAGACTCCCCCAATGAGTGTCCTGGATATGACACTAAACAATCTGATGATGAGGTTCGAGTAGTGCTGGAGGTTTGGGGAATGTGGAGAACCCCTTTATTGCCATCACTCACAGGTCTACTCTGGCCTGGAGTGGTAGCACCTGATAGGGTCCAATCTATGAGTCAAATAGAACTAAACTGTTTACTTATGCTAAACTGAATTTCTTGAAATAGAACTGTTTTTACATTTAAACTGCATACTTATGCTAAACAGAATTGTTTGAAATAGAAGTGTTTTTGTATGCTAAACAGAATTGTTTGAACTAGAACTGTTTTCACATTTAACTGTGTATGGACAAAAACTATACTTATACAAAACTGAATTGTTTGAAGTAGAATTGTTTGACTAAACTGAATAGCTTGAAATAGAAATGTTTTTGACAATTAAACTGTGTACTTATGCTAAACTGAACTGTTTGAACTGTTTATTTGTATAAAAATGGATTTGGCATTAAATAACCTACAAAGGTTGATATGCCATAAAAACCAACCAAACAAATAAATAAATACCAGCCCCTTGTGTTATAAGGGTTAATATTATCATTATATATATGAGTACCAGGCCATTCAACTAATGAGTAGAGTGTTCACCAATGGTCCAGGAGACTGGGATTCAATCCTAGGTCGAGTCATACCAAAGACTGGTACTTGATGCCTCCTTGCTTAGCTCTCAGCATTATAAGGTAGAGATCAAGGGTAAAGTTGAGCAATCCAAGGAATGGAGTAGCGCCCTCCCCTACATCTCGGTGTTGTAGCTCTTGAAAAGGGAGCCTTCGGGTCACCCTCGACTAAGGTTACCAACTTATATATATGAGTGTATCGAATGTGATTTTCATTTTTTACAGACCATTCTAAAACTTATTTCATGCGAAGATATCAAGACTATTGATATTTCCATGTTATTATTAATATTATCATAATATATACTAAGCCGTATCAAAAGTATTTTCATTCTTACACATTCGCACACTCAAATTTATTTCTTGTACACATCTAAAGATTGATGATATTATTGATATAAATTTGATAAGAATCAATTTTACCAGTGTTATATTCTATCCAAGAATCTTACAGACCCACCTTACCAACTCTAGACCCTAACACAATGCATCAGCTGTATCCTTCACTTATAGGCCTTGTTTTCCTTTCACAGCTTTTTCAGTTGAGGGGAAGATTGTAATAAATAATTCTACTCACAGCCAACAATTTCTTCACCTGAATATTGCAATAAATTCAAAATCCCTTCAAGCAGATTTCTTTGCCTCTTGTGTATCATGGAAATTCCTTCAACCAATCATCTGTCTTGGAGAGAAACCTGGCAGCAAGAAATCCATTTTCGAACTTTAGGCTCTATACTGGATTCTTGCACCATTTTGACGAGCAAACTGTGACATCATCATAATAATGATGTCAAGAATGACGGTGCCATCAAATATAAGGCTCTTACTTTTAGACTTCTTCATGCTTCTCCTTTGTCTCCAAGAGGGAATGGTCATTTGTAGGAGAGACTACAATTCGATGCCAACACTAATCTCTCTTTCAAATTCTAGGAAACGAGTTGTCATTTCTCATAGTAATTCTTGATGGAAGTGTGCTTAGTTTAATGGTTATTGTCATAGAAAATTGGCATCCCAAGTTCAAATCCTGGACAAAGTTGATAGTGTTTCCCTTTGAATCTTTCTCTTCTCCCTCCAGCTATAGTGGGGCAGACTGGGTTCTTTAACCTTGGTTAGACAACCATTTGAAAAGAAAGAAAACTCTGAATTCAAAGCAACTTTATTCTGCTTAAAAAATCAACCTTGCTTTGCGATGGAGAAATGGTTTAAACACATGATATCGTTCAAATTTATTCAAAGAAGCTGAGATCTCAAGAATAAAGGATGTGAGTTCAAATCTTGCTGAAGATCCATTTTTTTTTATTTATGATCCCCTTTGTTTACTAATAGTTATCAAATGACGATTTTTTATTGAGGGGTCATTCAATAGATGCGGCAAATTTTTTATAGAGGGCTCATTCAATAAATAAGGTGATTTTTTTTATAGAGGGCTCATTCTATAAATAAGGTAATTTTTTTATTGAGGGGTCATTCTATAAATAAGGTAATTTTTTTATAGAGGGGTCATTTAATAAATAATGTGATTTTTTATAGAGGGGTCATCCAATAAATAAGGTGATTTTTTATACAGATGTCATTCAATTGATAAAGTGAATTTTTATAGAGGGGTCATTCAATAAATAAGCTGAATTTTTTTAATAGAAGGATCATTAAATAAAAAAGGGGAATTTTTTTAATAGAAGGATCATTAAATAAATAAGGTGAATTTTTTTAATAGAAGGATCATTAAATAAATAAGGTGAATTTTTTTAATAGAAGGATCATTCAATAAATAAGCTGAATTTTTTTAATAGAAGGATCATTCAATAAATAAGCTGAATATTTTTAATAGAAGGATCATTCAATAAATAAGCTGAATTTTTTTAATAGAAGGATCATTCAATAAATAAGGTGAATTTTTCCTAAGGAGTTGGCAGATGGAAGCACTGTTTACTGTAGCACTTTTCTTCAAGGAAAGAAATAGTGCTGGGTTCTTTCATGTTTACTGACCACTGCACCTGGAACATTTTTCTTTACTGGAGAGTCAGTATGTTTTCACACCACAGAATTTTCAACTCAGACTGATAGGGGAAAACACATCTGTCACTTATTCATGAACATTTTTTGACTAAAACCAGCTTTTCTGTAGACACCACACATTCTTCAGTAAATTTTACATTGTTTGTACATTGTAACCACTAAAACATTGACGACAGAATTTTGTTCAAACCTGGATCACTCTGTTTTATCTGTCACCATTTTAGATGGACTCAAAAGTAATATTTTTGCCAGATTAAAATAATTTTTCCAATAAATAATTTCAGTGTTTACATTTATAGAAGAAATTCTGAACAAGAAATTTTTTGAAAAAAAAAAACTCCCCTTATTTATTGAATGAACTTATATATATATATATATATATATGTGTGTGTGTGTGTGTGAATAGATAGATGAGGTGGGCATAGCATATGATTATCGTTGTAGAAAATAAAATTAGCAACCAGTATAAAAATCCTAGAAAAGGCAGTTTGCATTTCATTTCATGCAAATGCTTTTGAGGAAGGCATGACTCTACCAAATAAAAACAATTTTTAAAAAGATCTAGGTTTGGTTTAGTTTGGTTTGGTTTTATGGCATATCAACCATTTTAGGTTATTTAATGCCAAATCCTCTTTATACATATATATTAAATATATATGATTTGGTTTGGTTGGGTTTTATGGCATATCAACTATTGTAGGCTATTTGATGCTAAATCCTCTTTATATATATATATATATATATATATATTAAATATATAGGATTTGGTTTGGTTGAGTTTTATGGCATAACAACCACTGAAGGGTATTTAATGCCAAATCCATTTTATGCATATATGCTAAATAAATAGGATTTGGTTTGGTTTATGGCATATCAACCATTGTAGGTTATTTAATGCCAAATCCTCTTTATACATATATATTAAATATATAGGATTTGGTTTGGTTGGGTTTTATGGCATATCAACCATTGTAGGTCATTTAATACCAAATCCTCTTTATACATATATATTAAATATATAGGATTTGATTTAGTTGGGTTTTATGGCATATCAACCACTGTGGATTAAATAACGCCAATCTGGTTTATTCATACATCTTAGATATATATAATTTGTAAACATAAGTCAACAAAGTTTAATGGTTCCAAGTATTGCTATGTCTCACTAACAATTCAATTAAACATCAGTTAAAGGATCCAACAGTTCTATTGTAAAGAATTCAATTTAGTATAAATCATTTGTTTGCTCTCAGTTTAAATGTCAAACAGTTCTATTTGACACATAGATAGGATCCTATCAAGTGCTACCACTCTGGGCCAGAGTGGACCTGGGATTAATGGCAATGAAAGGTAATCCACATTCCCCAAAGCTCCATTACTGGAGCCTCGCCATTAGATTGTTTAATATCATACCCAAGACACTTGTTGGTTGGTGGGGGGTGTTAACCCTCTGCAGAGAGGTAGATGGTGTATTCTATAGCCCTAGATGACTTATCTATATTTCCTTAGACATTTATCTTCGTATATATATATATATATATATATATATATACATATATATATATATATATATATACACACATACACATTTACGAGGATCATTAAATAGGTTTCCAGACTTTTTTTGTATGGGTACTTTTATTGATAGTACACACATAAAACTCTAGTCCCCTTTGAAATAATCTCCTCCGGCTGCAATGCACTAGTTGTACCATTCCAACAACTTCTGGAAGGCCCCATGGAAGTCCTCTTGTGTGAGCGTGTCAATGACCTTCTTCACAGCCTCTTTCATCTCCTCAATTGTCTCATAACGATAGCCTCTGAGCTTAGGGAATAACCAAAATTCACCATGAGCAAGGTCTGGACTATAGAGAGGGTGACGAACTGTCTTGATGCCCATCTTGGTCAAATAGTCTGTGACAAGGATGGAGTTGTGGACTGGTGCATTGTCCTGCTGGAAATGCCACTGACCTGATTTGAAGAGTGCTGGCCTCTTCCGATGGAATCTCTTCCTGAACTCCCTTAAAACCTCAACATAGTAACCCTAACCCTAACTGTTTGGCCAATCAACTCTGGGGTATTGACTTCCTTACTCCTCCCACACCTCTCATCATCCCTCACAGACTCCTTACCTTCCATGAATCTCTTATGCCACCCAAAAACTGATGCTCGATTCATGGAAGATGGTCAAAAAGCAGTCTGAAGCATTCCATATGTTTCTGTGGCCTTTTTTCCAAGTGTAAAACAGAATTTTATTGCATATCGCTCTTCTAAAGAGTCCTCATGTCCAGATTGCATTTTTTAAATTCACCAGCTGTGACAATCAGGCTTTAGTAGGATGTATTCCAATTGCTGTTGTAGCTGTTCATTTGAACCTGAAATCATAAAAATTGGTCAGTCATCTCATAAACAATAAGATACTGAATAGCAATAAGATACTGAATTTTCAAGAGTCTACGATAATCTTAAATGCGTGTACAAAAAAAGTCAGGAAACTTATTAAATGCAACACATATATACATGTATATATATCCTTTCAAGTTGTCATTGTTCTGATGAGACTGAGAAGGTACAATCACTCTGGGTAACAGTGGACCTGGAAGTAATGACAATGAATAAGTGATAGAAACAGATCAATTTGACCCATAAAATTCTCTGGGTCTTTGAAACAAAAACAGCTCACTCATTACAGGGCAAAAGATAAGATAAATAAGAAGAAATGAATGCCTCAACTAGTAAACTTGACTGTTCCAGCAGATCAAGATTAATAAAAACTTCAGAAATATCTGGTCCTTGGCAGAGAGTTAAAAAAAATTGTGGAATATAAAGGTAATAGTAATACTAATCATAGCTGGAGCACCCAAGACAATCACCAAGAACCTAGAAAAAAGAATTGGGAAATACAATAACTGAAACTACTCAAACCACAGCATTGCTGAGTTTTACAATAATACTGAGAAAATGCCTGGAAAGCGGAGGAGATTTGCTGTCACTCAGACTTCAGTGAAAACAAACTGTTACAACCAGTGTAAAAAACAAAACTTGAAAGGAGTATTATTATTATTATTTATAATAATAATTACAACAACAAAACCTGAAGGGAATATTATTATAATAATGATCATTATTAATAATATCAATAATAATAAACAACATTTTGCACAAGGAAACCTGCACGGGGCTAAGAAAAGGAAACTTTAAAAGAGAAACAAAATCTCACTTAATAGCAGCACAAAACAATACCATAGGAACCAATCAAATCAACGTGAGAATAGATAAGACACAACAAAATAGCAGGTTATGTGGTGATAGAGGCGAAATCATCAATCACATAATAAGTGAATGCAGCAAATTAGCACAGAGGGAGTATAAGACGAGACATGACTGGGTGGGCAAGGTGATCCACTGGGAGATGAGCAAGGAATTTAAATTTAACCATTCAAACAAATGGTGTATGCACAACCCAGCAGCTGTCCTGAAGAATAACACACACAAACTCCTATGGGACTTTGACATGCAAACAGATCACCTAATCTCGGCCAGAAGACCAGACTTTATAGTAATCAACAAAAAGATTGAGAACTTGCAAAATCTACAATTTTGCTGTCCCAGCTAACCACAAAATAAAACTGAAAGAAAGTGAAAAAAAGGATAAATACCTCGACCTTGCTAGGGAATTAAAAAAACTATGGAACATGAAGATGACAATTATACCAATCGTGATTGGTGCATTAGGTACAGAAACTAAAAGGCTATTAAAGGGACTGGAGGACTTTGAAGTTGGAGGATGAGTGGAGACCATCCCAACTACAGCATTATAGAGAACAGCCAGAATAATGAAAAGAGTCCTGGAGACTTGAGAAGACTTGCTGTCACTCAAACGCTAGTGAAAGACCCTCAGCTAACGCTGATGTGAAAAACTCTAAAGGAGTAAATAATAATAATAATTACAACAACAAAACTTGAATAATTATAATAAATCTAATAATTACAACAATAAGAAGATGAAACTGCTTGTGGTTTGGTTTTCTTTAGTTTTGGTTTTATGGCACATCAACCATTGTAGGCTATCTAATGCCAAATCCATTTTTATACAAATAAACAGTTCTATTTTTTTAAATTCAGTTTAGCATAAGTACAGTTTTTTGTTTACACAAAATTAATTGTGAAAGCAGTTCTATTTCAAACAATTCAGTTGAGCATACTTATACAGTTTAGTTCTATTTGACCCATAAATAGGACTCTATCAGGTGCTACCACTCCAAGCCAGAGTGAACCTGGGGGTGATGGCAATTAAAGGATACTCTGCATTCCCCAAAGCTTGAGTATTACTGGAACCTCACCATCAGATTGTTTAGTGTTATATCCTGGACACTCGTTGGAGGAGACTTGCCCCACTGCAGAGAAGCAGTCGATGTATTCTAGATCTAGTTTTGTTAATTAACTCTAGGTCTAGCCTCTATCATTATCATTGTTGTGCATTTATTGAAACAAATTCAATATAAGTATAAGTCCTACTATTCTCCCTCCATCTATGGGTTAATAGTTGAGCCAATTGGGTTCTTTAACCTTGGGATGGCAATTTGTCTAAGAGAAGAAAAACTCTGAATTCAAAACGGTTATATTGTGCTTGAAAATTGACCTTGTGTCACATCCTGCTTGTGATGGATGTCCATAAATATAGATACAAATAGAGAGACACTGTGAGAGAAATAGTAAAGTAAGTAAAGTTAGTAACCGTAGTCGAGGACTACCAAAAGCTCCCTTTTCAATAACTACTACACCAAGGTGTAGGGGAGGGCACTACTCCTTTCCCTGGATTGCTCCACTTTACCCTTGAAATGTACCTTTTAATGCTGAGTGTTAAGCAAGGAGGTATCAAGTACCATTTTTTGAGTCTTTGGTATAATGACCTGGGATTGAACCCCAGTCTCCCAGCCCATTTGCAAACACTCTACCACTAGGAAACTATTGTCTATATTTTGAGGATGCTCAGAAATATGTTTATTCATTGATGTACTGAAATAAATTAGTCATGTCTCAAGTATGGAGAACTAGGAAGTGCTTAAGGAAAAAGAAATGGGTGTAATACATATTAGAGAAAATCTTTAACCTTTGGAGAGAACTAATGTATATCTATTAACATTTGGACATATGTATTTTACTTATACTTTAATAATGGCATCTCTCCATCTTCCCACTTTTTAAAGACCTGAATAAATGTTGTTTTTTTTTTCAACATTCTGTACTCTGTTCATGGTGTTTGTATTTGACAACATAAACACATTTTAGGAAGTGCCCGTGGTGTAATGGTTATCGTCGCAGGAATTGGACACGGCGACACAAGTTCAAATCCTGGACTGATTGCATTTCACATAGTACTAATACCCTTGGGAAAGGTATGAATCCAATTATTCTCCCTCCAGCTATGGGTAAATAGTAGGGCAGATTAGGTTCTTCAGCCTTGGTGAGGCAACTAGTCTAGAAGGAAAACTCTGAATTCAAACCTGTTAAACTCCACTTAAAAATTGACCTTGTGTCATATCCAGCCCAAGCGGAGGGTTGGGTAAATATGATAAACACATTTCTTTTAAGGAGTGGGTTAAACAGAAGTTCTTTTCTACTTGTTAATTGACACGAGGTCTAGTTTTGTTAATTAACACTAGGTCTGACTTTCTAGCTAAGACTGGGTGATCCATTTGCATCTCAAAATCTCCTGATGATCTCATTTTCTAGAACAGATTCTGGTTTGTGCATATACCATTGGTCAGTAGGGTCAAATTTTAATCTCTTGCACAATTCCCAGTGAACCACCTTTCCCCATTCAGTCATGCTTAGTCTTTGATTTGTGCTAGTTTGTTCCATTTACTTATTATGTGATAAAGCGTTTCATCTCTCTCAACACATGACACACACTTGCTATTCTTCAGCAAAATATCAATATTTGCTTTGATATAAATGGTTCTTATAGCATTATTTTGTGCAGCTATTAAAAGAGATTCAGTTTCTCTCTTGAGGTTTTTCCTTCTTAGCCATGTCCATCTCGTGTCTTTATTTGATGATACTTTATCTAAGAATAAATAAATAAATTATCTAGACAAACCCCTTTTCACTATTTCATTGAAAAAAGGCAATGTAAGAACATACAATTACCTCTCTAACAATGACACAATAAGAACACGGTTGTTCTTCCACTTTAGCATTCACTGAAATTCCTTAGTTTCGTGACTGAAGTTTAGACAAATTCAGGATGCCAAGAAACCGGACATAAAAGAATTATTCTTACCTTGAGTGAGCATGAATGGACAATAATTTCGGCTACAATGAATGCATGAAGACTACAGGAAACGATGCTGACAGGAGGGAGGATTAAGTAAATGAAACATTTATTCCATCTAACAAAATGCATAATAGTCTCTCATCTGTGAATATATTGAAATTCGAAGAATGAATTTGTGAGGATAAGTAACACAACTTTCCTTGTCTGTTGTTTCTCACCTTTACGTATTATTGGTAGGTAGAGAGTTAAATGTAAAACTTATTTTGCTTGGGGATTGTGGGTTTGATGGATCATATAATAGTTTAATTTGGTTTTGTTTTGTTTTATGGTATATCAACCATTGTGAGTTATTTAATGCCAAATCCATTTCTATACATATAAACAGTTCTACTTCAAACAATTCAGTTTAGCATAAGTATGCAGTTAAAATGTCAAAACAGTTCTATTTCAAACAATTCAGTTTAACATAAGCACCCAGTTTAGTTCTATTACACACATAGGTAGGACCCTATCAGGTGGAACAAATTTAGACCAGAGTAGGCCTGGGAGCAATGGCAATGAAGGGGTACTCCATATTCCCCAAAGCTCCAACATTATTGGAACCTCACCATCAAATTGTTTAGTGTCATATCCAGGGACACTCATTGGGGAAGTCTTATCCCTCTGCCAAAATGCAGTCGGTGTATTCTACAGCCCCAGCTGACAGGGCCACATATGATAGTAAAAGAAAATTAAGCAGTCACAATGAACTTCAGGTAGAACTGTTTATATTACTTTTATATTCATGCCTTCTCGAAAGGCATAAATATACTTCCCTGAAATGTGTCTCCTCACAAGATATCTTTGCAATACGTTTGATTACTGCCACCTGCCTCCCATCATGAAAACTATCCAAGTTAGACGAACCAGACATACAGAACACTGCTGGAGAAGCAAGGACGAGCCCATAAGTGATGTACTCCTATGGACCCCCACATATGGCCGAGCAAAAGCAGGATGACCAGCTCGAACATACATACAGCAGCTATGTGAGGATATGGGATTAAGCCCTGAAGACCTGTCAGAGGCAATGAATGATAGGGAGAATTTGCGAGAGAGGGTCAGGGATATTCATGCCAGCGGCACGATATGATTATGATGATGATGATAATGATGATTGGCACCCCACAATCATTGATAAAGAAAGTGTGAGAGTATAAATTTGCTCAACATCTCTTCCATGGACAGCATGTCAAACAATATTCCTTTTTAAGCAGAGTACAGCCTGTTTGAATTCAGACTTTTTCTTCTCCTAGACTGGTTACCATACCAAGGCTAAAGAACCCAATCTGCACTATTCCTTTATGACTGGGAGTGGGCTGAGAAAATAGGAAAAAAAATACTATTCATTTAAATAATTTAATCTAGTTTATTTAAGGTATATACAGGCTCATTGGCAAAATGGTTAGAGTGTTTGCCAATGGTCAGGGAGACTGGTGTTCAATCCCTGGTCGAGTCATACCAAAGATTCAAAAAACGGTATTTGATGCATCCTTGCTTAGCACTCAGCATTATAAGGTATTGATCAAGGGTAAGTGGAGCAATCCAGGGAAAGGAGTATTGCCCTCTCCTACATCTCGGTGTTGTAGCTATCAAAAAAGGAGCCTTCAGATCACTCTCGACAACGGTCAGCCAACTTACTCATTTCAAGAATATTTTATGAAGCCAGAATATTCACCTATTTAAAAAGAATTCTTTTATCTTATTTGCTATTGGTTTATTTACTGCCAAATAAAACCATACAACTCCAACCTCACAGCCCAGTTGACTGGGGCTGTTGAATATGCTAACAGCATCTTTGCATAGGGGTATGACGACCCCTTCCCCATCACCAAGTGTCCTGAATATGACACTAAGCCAACAGAAAGTGAGGCTTTCATTCTGGTGCTTATGAAAATGCAGAGTGCCCATTGACTGTCATTACTTACAGGTCCACTCCAATCCGTTAAGGTCAAATAGAAATATTTAAACATTTTCTGCAGGGTGCAGGAACAAAATTAGGAATATTCTAGTATAATAATAAATGACCCTGTCATAAAAATTTTTTCAGTATAGCCCCAATTTTTTTCAGTTATTGTATCAACATGCCTTTGAAATAATTTGCATGCTTTCAAAATAAATATTCTTCAGACATTCTATTCCATTCCTCCTCAACAGCAGTCTTAAGTAAATGAATATTTTGATGGGAAGTTGTATTTGTTTCGTTTTCTGAAATGACTTATATAGTTGTTATGACCAATTATTAAGGGTCAATAAATAAATAACTCAACATGGAGATATGAGGTGCCACACAAATGTATCCAAGTCTCTGAGGAGGGTTTCCTTGGTTCAACATACACGAAGACAGGCAAGTTGCTTACTACAGCTGCTGTTCCCCACTCTACCAGCTTAGTTTTTGATTAATATACCTTTTGGGTAAGTCCATTATTCTGGTCATAGGTGAGTCACCTACAACAATAGTGTAATCAAGAGAGTTATGGTCTGGGCTTAAATCTTGTTTAATTTCAGTTCTCACAGTTTTCTTGTAGACTTTTAATTCATTAGCAGGCTTATTGATATTGTCGGGACAAAAAGCAGCTAAAAAGCCTTCTTGTTAATTTTTGTTTAATCCTCCACTCCCCCTTAAAAAGCCCTTTTTCTGTAAAAAAAAATGTTTTGCTTTGTATACAGTAGAAACTTTGGCTTGGTTTTGGTGTTAAGCAAATCATAGATTTTTTGTCGTTTCTTTTCTTACTCATATTGGGCTGAATTTTAATAAAAATAGGCTTGAATAATTGAGCCAACCATGAAAATTTAGATTTATTGTGTTTTTTTCAAAAATTTGACTAATCAGACCCCAAAAAACATTTCAAGAATTATTCCATATTTTGCTTCCTCACCGTGGTAAAGGCATGAATCCAATCCTCCCTATTCCATATTTTGCTTCTACAATTGGTATACTTGGAACAGTTTAACTGGGTGCAGCCATTTAACTGTGTGCAAATAAAACTACTTGTGTTTGATAGCAATACTATTTAATTGTGTTCACATGAGCTCTGATTCATTTAAAATTTGTTATCAACTGTCTATCCATTTACAAATCAAATATATGTAATATCTATCGATAAACAGGCATTATATTACTGACAAGGGTTTGTTGAATTGTTGAGCTTTGGTAGATATAAAGTAAGCACTCAGCTATGTAACAAGATGAGTTACATTCAAAGTGAGCTTGAACTCTGAGGAATGAGAGATTTTACAGTTACTGGGGCATTCCATTGCACGCATGTGGTTAAGTCTCTAGACAATGATTGGTTGCTAGCCTAGGAATGGATATATTTATATTCATATTTACCAACACCTCCACTCGGACAGGTCAATTTTTAAGTGGAGTTTAACAGGTTTGAATTCAGATTTTTCCTTCTCCTAGACTAGTTGCCTAACCAAGGCTGAAGAACCTAGTCTGCCCTACTATTTACCCATAGCTGGAGGGAGAATAATTGGATTCATACCTTTCCCTAGGGTATTAGTGCTATGTTAAATGCAATCAGACTCGTCCAGGATTTGAACTCAAGTCGCCGTGTCCATTTCCTACGACGATAACCATTACACCACGGGCACCTCCATAAATGGACATATCGGTTATACATATACTGGCTAGTTGCTTGTTTTAGTTATGGTGCAGGGTTTGTATTGAGTTACAGCCTGTTTTATTTTTGTCTGCTAACTGGATGCTAGTTGAGACCCTGGGCCAGTAAGTGTTATTATTGCAGTTATTTTGCACATTAGAGCAGTGACTTCTACAAGGTTTATATGCCATAAAAACCAACCAACTAACCAACCATAACCTCAACTTTACCAACAGAAGATATTTTAATAATATAAGATTATCCAAACATGTATGGCTAATAAAAGATATCATGGGAAAACCTCTAGTGATAAAATGGGATATTGTGAAAAAAGCCCAAGCTTATAAAAGTGGTGACTGTAACTGCAGATTTTGCCTGGAAGAAAAATTATGCATCCTTAAAGATTAGGAACATAAATAACTGAAGAAAAGAAGTGAATTAAAATTTTAGTGTAGACATGTAAATAATTTTCTCCTGCATCATTAACCATCTGACTTAATTCTAATTTTAATTCTAACATTTATTTTCTTCTATTTTAGACAACCAAAAAAAACACTTTATTTTTTATTTGATTTTGATAACTACTAACTCAACATTTTTTTAATTCATTTATAATTCCACACTTGAAATATGATATCCCTTAAATGAACTTGATTAAATTATACAAATTAATGTTATAAATTTTTTCCAAGCCTTGCAGAGGAAAATATTAATGAATAAATCATTATTGAGAAAAAAATTATGGAATGATCTTATAATTTGTATTCATGAAACTAATTTCAGCAGCAGAAGCCTACACATGGCAATTACTTTGTCTTTAGTCCTGGGTCATCACAAATGATCCGCAAATGTGAATCTCTAAAGATGGGGTCATAAGTGAGGAACTCTTTTCCTGGAAAAAATTATTTATTTGGGCACACTAAGATATAAACCTTTGTAGGTTTAATGCCAAATCTATTTTTATACAAATAATCAATTCTATTTCAAACAATTCAATTTAGCATAAGTACACATTTTAATTGTCAAAAACATTTCTATTTCAAGCAATTCAGTTTTGTCAAATAGTGCTAATTCAAACAATTCAGTTTAGCATAAGTATGTAGTTTGAATATCAAAACAGTTCTTTTTCTAACAATTCAGTTTAGCATAAGTACGCAGTTTAGTTCTATTTGGCTTATAGATAGGACCCTATCAGATGCTATCACTACAGCCCAAAGTGGACCTGGACGATGGCATTGAAGGGTTACTCCACATTCCCCAAAGCTCCAGGATTACTGGAACCTCACCATCAGATTGTTTAGTGTCATATCAGGACACTCATTGGGGTGGGTGATCTTACCTCTCTGCAGAAGTACAGTCGGTGAATTCTACCGCCCCAGTTGACTGGGCAATACACAAAGTTAAATGTAAAAATTTTTATTTCAGATAATTCACTTTAGCATAAGAATGTAATATAGATGTCAAAACAGTTCTGTTTCAAGCAATTCACTTGAGCATAAGGATGCAGTATAAATGTCAAAAAAGTTCTATTTTGAGCAATTCAGTTTAGCATAAATATCTAATTAAATGTTAAAACAGTTCTATTTTAAGCAATTTAGTTCAGCATAAATATACAGTTTACATCCAGAAAACATTAGACTCTTGAAAACACAGTTTAGTTCTATTCGACCCATAGATTTCAAAACACTTCTATTTCAAGCAATTCAGTTTAGCATAAGTATGCGGTTTAGTTCTATTTGACCCAAAGATAAGACCCTTATCATGTGCAACCACTCCGGGCCAGAATGGACTTGAGAGTGATGACAATGAAGGGGTGCTCTGGCATGCATATCAGATATATACTAAATGTTCCTATGCATGTAAATGAGCTTATCTTGTCTTTCCTTCTGTTTATTCAGTATTAGTGTATCATCAGATATACTAATGCTAATATTGAACCTTGGTGAATGAGATGTGACAAAATATCTTTACTAATTAACCCTACAGAAGTAATTAAACTAATTAAAGATAAGACAACATTTTTTTTTCTTTCATAGCTTAATAAAATATCATCATCATCATCATTTCACACCACTATCACAGATTTCCCTAACTCTCTCTCGCCAATTGTTCTATTGTCCATCGCTTCTGGCAGGTCTTCTAGACAACATCTTGTATCCATACAGAGCTGTTGTAGATAAGTTCTAGCTGGTCATCCAACACTTGCTCGTCCATGTGAAGGGGTCCACAGCAGGTTGTCACTTAAGAGCTAGTCCTTACTTCTCCAGCAGTGTCCTGCATGCCTTGTTCATCTTATTTGGATAGTTTTCCGCTTGGAAAAATTGCATTTTATTTTATCAGTCAGATCCATATGACTGATAACCCATCAATAAGAGTCCATGCCTTCACTAGTCGCATATTGATGTCTTTTTCTGTAGATGAGATGCTGCTTCCGAGGTAGGCGAACTTGTTCCTTAATTTCAGAGAACCACCATTTAATATATTTAATTTGGTTGCCCTATACAGGCTTAATAGCTTGGTCTACACTACTAGTTTATCAATAGTTGAAAGAAGAGATTGATATATGCTTTTTTCTAAGTGCATTCGTGTGAACTGAAGTGTAAACAATCTAATTCAGGATTTTAACTTGGTTCACTGACTGTATTACACTGAGCACATCTCGAAGCAGAAAATTAAATATTGGTCTATTAGTATTATTATTATTACATATATATATATTATCTGCACCAATTTTGTCATATGGTAATTTTAAAAACTTTTTGTCCTTTTCCTTCAACTTCTTTCAATTTTTGTGAGTCACCATCTTTCTCTCTCTCTCTCTCTCTCTCTCTATATATATATATATATATATATATATTTGATTAAAGCACATTGAAAATACATTGAGTGGGGTGTCCTCGTGGTGTAATGGTTAAAGCGATGGACTGCGGAATTGTAGTAAGCGAGTTTGTACTCCAGTCGTGCTATTATGTTCACTTTCGGGCAAATACCCTTGGGAAAGATATGAACCCCCTTATCCTCCCAGCTATGGGTTAAATAGTACCACTACTGTTCTTCTAGGAGAATAGATTTGGCATTAAATAACCTACAAAGGTTGATATGCCATTAAACAAAAAAAAAAACAAACCAAACCAAACCAAAATAAATTGAAGTACAGAGGAAAATATTATGGAATTTCTTTAATATGATATAATTTTGTCTATACTTTCAATGTGCTTTGATCATATATATATATATATATATATATATATATATATTTGATTAAAGCACATTGAAAGTATAAAGGAAAATATTATGGAATTTCTTTAATACGTTAACATTTTGTCTGCATAAAATATTTCTTAAATAAATTTGACTAAATTATTTAAACTAGTATGATTTTTTACCAAGTAATTCAGAGGAAAATACTATGGGGTATCCCAAGATTTAAGTAAAAAATTATGGAATACAATTATAATTTGCATTCTTAAAACAAATACAAAAAAATCAAAATTAAACTATTAATCTAAATAATCTAATTGAGTTTGTTTAAAGAATATTTTATGAAGCACGAGTATTCAGGTATTAAAGGAAAAATGCTAAAAAAAGTTTAGTTATTTTGTTTTAGTTTATTAACTGCTAAATAAAAAAACTTAAAAGGCTACGAATGATCTCAATGTCAAGTCTTTTATTATTAGTATCTGATTTGATCTCACAGAGCCCCAAATATTAGATGCCCTGTTGGTGAGACTTAAAATATGCTGACTGTAACCTCTTCAAAGGGGTAAAATCCCCCTCTAAAAAAGGAATGTTTTGGGTTTGACTGTAAACTGCATATGATGGTAAGGCTCCAGTTCTGAAGATAAAAGGAATGAGGTATATCACCCCCACTGATATTACTCCCAGGTCCACTATGTCCTGGTGTGTTAGTACCTGTTAAAGTCCCATCTGGGGTTCAAATAGATCAGTTCATTTCAAATTGGTAAGACTGCAAAAAAATTTTTAAAACTCTTAAGAAATAAATATTCAAAATATGTAAATATAAATGTACAATGAACACGATTCCTTAGCTTCGAGGCATAAAATAACCCTGGATGGGTTGTCATGCCATTAAAATCAATCACTCAACTCAAAAACAGCACTCAGCCAGAAGTATTAAACTGATTTAAATCTTTTAATCTAATCTTTTAGGTACAGGTGAACTGAAGAAAGTGAGAGTTCACACATTGCTGTAAACCAACTGGTAAGTAGCAGCATGAAGCTGTTACACTGTTGGTCAACCTTGACAGTATTCTGACTTTTCTTTCTAAGATAAATCCCTTTGCAGACAAAAATCTAACATAACGCCTCACTTCTAACATTTTGTTCTGGTAGTCTACTCATCGTACCTATCAGATGTCTAGTTTATTGGATTCCTTGCCAACTAACAAGATTCCAACAATAGGAAATGATATTATATTCTGACATTGATAACAGGTGATTCTAAACATGACAAAATGGTCCGTCAGAGGAATATTTAAGTTGTATGGCACTTTCCGGGAACAGAAATTCTATTAATATTCTAAGATTGTATTGTTAAGGTCAGTTTGGTGAGCATATGTCAACGATTACTAATAAGTTAGAAAATATGAAAAGACTGACGCTTATACAGAAAGATATTGCTATTTACTAAGCTTAGCTTAGTATGGCACAAGGTTACTGTTGAGGAGGATAGGAATTGGAAAATATAAGAATTACAAGTCACTTTCCAGTTCTCTTGCCAGGAACTAGTGACAGCATCCCCTGCAGAAAAGTAAGGCCCCACAAAAAAGGGATGTGGCACTAGACTGCATCCAGTGGTAAGGTTCCTATTTTACAGCTTTAAAGAGTGCAGGTCACACCTTTTTTTTAAAATTACTCCCAAGTCCACTCTGACCAATCTTTGATTCAAATAGATCTATTTGAAATCATAGTGTGGACATCACATGTCCTGAAGCTCTAAAACAGTACAAATGCAATTTATTGCCATAAAAATACCTTTTTTTTTAATTCTTAATGAAGCAACTCTTCCAAATAGCAATGTATATTTCTTTTCAAACTTCTTGATTGATTCTGGCTTGGTATAGTTTTTTTCTTTGATTGCATATCAAACTTTCTGTGTTAGTTAATGCTAGAACCATTTTTGTAGAACAGTAGTGGTATTATTTAACCAATAGCTGAGGAGATAAAGAAGTTTGTAATTTTCCCAAGGGTATTCATCCAAAAGTGAATGTAATAGCGTTACTGAAGTTTGAACAAACTTACTTTGAAGCTGCAGTCCAGCACTTTAGCCACTATGCCATAGGAACATCCTTGATTGATTCTGATATGGAAGGATAAAAAATTTTCTTAATAGTTTAATTGCATAAGACTTTGAATAAAATCATTCCCCAGAAATTTAAGATAGCAACCAGAATTATCTGCCAACAGAAAATAACAAAACATTACATTACCACAATATTCCACAGCCCAGCCAATCAAAATATTTAGAATCAAATTTCACACCAGCATTCACACATTCCTAATTTATTTTTCACTTTAAAATACACACAGACATCTTTCTCTAGATTGGCCAGGACTTTTCTTTTGTGAGGAGACTTTTTTGTGATTGGCATACATTATAAATATTTCATTCCTTTTTGTGTACTTTTTGTGTTACAATACATAAAACATTGTTTTGTTTAAATATTGGGATCTTTATTGCATTCATTTTCATTTATTCTGTTGCCCTATTTTATCATGCATATTTCCTATACATACAAAAAAAGATAAACAAAATTAGCATTCAGACTGGAGTAATGAGAATAAAGGGGTATTTTACACTCCCTAGAGGTCTAGAACTTGAACCTAACCACTGGAAGCTGGTGAGTGTCTAACCAAAAACAGCCTGTTTCCAGAATAAACAATTCACATGGCTTCCGAAGTTGATTTTAATGGAATGTTGTTCATCCTGCATGATATTCTGTTAGAAATAAATATTCCTTCAATATAATTTGACAATATAAAACAAAACTAATTATAAGATTTAAATAAATAGATAATAATAAATAATGAATAAATTAATAAATAAAATAAAATATAACTTCTCGCAAGTCTTAATCTTTATGAATAATTAAAAGGACGTTTTTTATTGGTTTAGAATAAAAAGCTGTCATTGTGGATATATTAATTTTATAAATAAGTAAGCAGACATTTTTTTAAAAGATACAGTCAACAAAAACTTTTCAACATGGAAAAACAGCACTTTTAAAGGATGTCGCTTCAAATAACCAACGTTTCAAAAAAAAAAAAAAAGAATAAAACTTTAAAGTCAACTATTCTTCGAAAAGAGAACATCAACACCAAAGCTAAGTGTTAATTTAATTGTGCTTTTGTTTGGGTTTATATATGTATATATGTGTATAAGTACTTGAATATGTGTAACTGAAAATTGACTTAGCTATGGGTTCATTTTTCTTCTAGAAAATTTACAAAAAAGTAAGTATTAGGTTGGATATAATTTTCCAATAATGCCTGCAGTTATGGCCCAGTCAGCTGGAGCTACAGAATACACTGACTGCATCTCTGCAAAGGAGTAAGACTCCCTTAACGAGTGTCCTGTGACCCAGTCAGCTGGGGCTGCAGAATACACCAACTGCATCTCTGCATAGGGGTAATACTCCCCTAATGAGTGCCCTGTGACCCAGTCAGCTGGGGCTGCTGAATTCACTGACTGTATCTCTACAGAGAGATAAAAAAAAAAAACCACCCAACGAGTGTCCTGGATATGACACTAAACAATCTGATGGTGAGGCTTCAGTAATGTTGGAGCTTTGGGGAATGTGGAGTACTCCTTTATTGCTATCACTCCCAGGTTCACTCTGATCCAGAGTTGGAGCACTTGATAGGGTCTTATCTATGAGTCAAATAGAGCTAAACTGTGTACTTATGCTGAACTGAGTTGTTTGAAATAGAATTGTTTCTGATGTTGAAACTGTGTATTTACGCTAAACTGAATTACATGAAATAGAACTGTTTTGACATTTAAACTGTGTACTGATGCTAAGTTGAATTGTTTGAAATAAAACTGTTTATACGTATAAAAATGAATTTGGCATTAAATAACCTACAATGGTTGATGTGTAATAAAACTAAACCAAATCGTGCAGTTAGAACAACTTGTCTGTTCAAATAATTAATGAAATCACTGTATGTATATTGATAGTATGGGTGGTAGTATTCCTCACATGCTCTGATTGGATTGTGAGTGGCAATTTTCTATTTCTACTTAACTTTTGAAAGATTCTATTTCAGACTTTCCATGAATTAATACATACACATATTTGGTTTTCACATCATCATCATGTCGTGCCACAAGCATGGATATCCCTGACCCTCTCTCGCCACTTCTCCCTATCGTTCATCGCCTCCAGCAGGTCTTCAGGGCTACATCCCGTATCCTCACATAGCTGCTGTATGTATGTTCAAGCTGGTCGTCCTGCTTTTGCTCGGCCATATGTGGGGGTCAATAGGAGTTCATAACTGTAGCATATGTTGAAGTCACATTATATCTGGAATATTCCATGGATGTCAGCCGTGTACTAGAATGCATAGACAGATTATTGTCTTCATAAAACATGAGTCACTAGTTCAGTATCAGTGAACGTGTTTGCTGTCCAGTTGTTCTTATTCTCTAATAAGTGCTTTGATCCTTATAAAGATGGCAACGACTGACCAACTATATGCAAACAATATGTGTATTTGCTGAGAAGTGGACATCGATGTCATTCTAGTTATTCCCTATAAAAAAAGAAAAGAAAATAGTCTTGTCTTGGAAAAAGGTTTCAAAGAACTGCAGCAGACTGACAATCATTAATCTGGAATCAGCGGGATTTCTAAGATGTTAGATTATAAGGGCTAGATTAATGTCCACTCAATGATTTCTTACTGTTACAAGACGAGATCTTGCCTTGATTTGAAAAAACAAAAAGAAAGAAAAGAAGAAAAGAAAAAAAAAAAAAACGGAAGTTAACACTTCGAGTTCTCAACTCAAAATGAAAAGTTAGTCGCTCACGCATGGGCTCCGCGCAGAACTTCCGTTTGCGATAAATTAACAAAAAAAAAAATACATTAATAAATATCCAATCGGAACGCTTCCCGCGGGGCACAAAAATTGCCGTTTCTGAGCCTACAGAAAATCTATAAATAGACGGACCAAATAATCATAAAAAGGACTTGTTCCTTCACACGACCCGTGTTAAGGATTCTACGCACCGTCCGGCGCCTGTCATCCGATACATCAAACGATCGCCGCAGCTACCAACGCCGTCCTAATTCCGAGAAAACCATCCCTTCACCACGAGACAAGTACGGTACATGAACTTTGTAACTACTACCACTGAATTCATTCTTCAACTGTGAACATATTTCTCCATTCTACTCTCTGTACTTAATCTATTTATAAAAATTTTCTACAACATCATTACTGTGTTATTGTGAGTATCTATACATTCTTTGTTTTGCAACCATACGCATTTCTCGCCCACAACTCAGAATATAACACTACTTAGTGAATACTTGAATATCTATCTATCTATATATATATCTATATATATATATATATAACCCCACAAGACACCAACTGTAGGGCCACCTGCCCCCTATCACGAAAACTATTCAAGTTAGACAAACCAGACATGCAGGACACAGCTGGAGAAGCAAGGACGAACTCATAAGTGATGTACTCTTATGGACCCCCACACATGCCCGTGCAAAAGCAGGATGACCAGCATGAACATACATTCAGCAACTATGTGAGGATACAGGATGTTGTCCTGAAGACCTGCCTGGGGCGATGAACGATAGGAAAAAGTGGCGAGAGATGGTCAGGGATATCCGTGCTACCAGTACGACATGATGATGATGATGATATATATATATAAGCAAATGTTTACTTAGTAGCTTTTATAATTATTTTTGGTAGTGATCATGGTATTATCTACCTTGACCTTCTTAAAAATTGGCAATGTTAGCCTTTTTGTAAGTTAAAATACCTGAAAATGTTACTTAATTTCTAATTATCTGTTTTTCTTTTATCTGTATACTTTTTTCTTTCTTTCATATATCTATTGAATAACAAAAATCAAAACGAAAATGTTAGACAAAGAAAAACATACTTTTTGGATTCTTTAGACTAGATTCTTTAGCTTTGGTTAGGCAACCAATCTATGAGGAGAAAAATTCTCACTTCAAACCTACTGTACTCTACTTAAAAATTGACCCTGTGTCACATCCTACTTATATGGAGGGGTTGGGTAAATACATACAAATTCCATAATTTTTGCCAGTGGAAGTATAAAGGTTGGATTATAAAAGCTGGATTAGTGAAAGCTGTATAATGATTGCTGGATTTCTGGATACTGGATTATATCAGGATTAGTTGATCCAACACTGGTTGTCAAAACTTATGACCTGTTTATTTCTTGGTAAATAAGAATTAAAGACCACGGATGAAAACAAATCTTTAGAAACTGATATTTGTTGATTGGATTCTATAAACAACCAGGCATACCGAGTTGCAACCTCCCACCCCATTGGAACCTGCTGGCACTTAAAATTTGGTATTATATTTTTTCCTCCGGCTGTTATCAAACTGCATCTTTTATTTTATCTTTTTTTAAATACTGACAGAAATACGTCTTGCCAGACATTATATTTTTTTTTTCTTATCAAAAATAAATTTCTAAAATGATTCGAACTTACAAATCAATCAATCACTGAATCAGTGAACCAATAATCCAACTTCTCTGGTGCACCAATAAAGTTCCATTAGAGAAAATTGAATTTTGACACAAAACTTATCATAACAGACTCCAGTATCCAGATAAAACTTACAATAACAGACTTCAGTGTCTGGACAAAACTGACAATAACAGACTCCAATGTCGGGACAAAACTTACAATAACAGACTCCAATGTCGGGACAAAACTTACAATAACAGATACCAGTGTCCGGACAAAACTTACAATAACAGACACCAGTGTCCGGACAAAACTTACAATAACAGACTCCAGTGTCCAGACAAAACTTACAATAACAGACTCCAGTGTCCGGATTGTAAGTTTTCAAATAACAGACTCCAGCGTTTGGACAAAATTACATTTGCTTCATACATTCTTTTTATTTTTTTCAAATTTATCCTCTGTATACAAAATCTCATCTCAAGAAATATTGAATTCCAAATCATATTTAAGAACTGTCTTGTTCACTCTTTTTCTTACCTTTTATTTATTTGTTATTAATACAAGAATTTTTTTTTCAAATGCTGCCTATTGCTACAAGCACTGACTTTATTAAATTACCAAAATGTACACCTGCCGTTATGTGTTTTAAATTCTTTGATAAAGAAAATTTACAAAGTATCATAATAAATGATATAACATGGTTATTTCCCTGTTTTCCCAGAAGTTTATATATATATATATATATATGCAAATATACAAATATGAAAAAACAAGAGATTGATATTATTTATAGTTGAATTATTTGCCAATGTTAAATATTTCAGTTTTTTGCATTAAACCATCATCAGAGCAGTTAACGTGATGTTGTTTCTTCTGAATTATATTTGATTTTAAAATGAAACTGAAAAAGAAAAGATATATAATTTTTTTCTCTTTTTTCAATGCAAAGAACTATGTTTTTTTTTCTTTTCATGAATAGAAATTTGTGGGTAAAGTGTTCACCAATGGTTCGGAAGACTGGGGTTCAATTCCTAGTCAAGTCATACCAAAAACTCAAAAAATGGTATTTGACGCCACCTTGCTTAACACTCAGCATTATAAGATATGTATCAAGAGTAAGTGAAGCGTTCCAGGGAAAGGAGTAGCACCCTACACTATACCTCGGTGTTGTAGCTATTGAAAAAGGAGCCTTTGGGTTACCCTTGACTACAGTCATCAACTTTTTTACTTATGTTTGAACGCTGTCAAACAAAACTATGCAACATGTATTTGTGAAAGAATTTGATAAAAATGCACCAAGGGCAATACAGATTTGGATATGATAGAAAAAGTTCAAAGAGGAAGGCTATTTGTGCAAAGCAAAAGGATTTGAACATGCACTAATATATTAGAAGAGATGGTCTAAAACTCGGGAAATTGTTCACGAAAGCCACTTACCTTTGAGTTTCTCATCCAAAATTTTGATGAAGAAATCTTATTTAGCTCAACATTAAACCTGTTTACTTTCATTTTGTTGTATTGTCATATGCATATATACACATATACATGCAGAATACATATTGACGCAATAACAAAGACGAGCGAACTGTTCTTAGAAAAATATACATCTCACTTTATTTGAAAGGTTCGTGTGTGTGAGAGGGAGTTTGTGTGTGAGAGGGAGTTGGAGACCGAACAGAACTGCAATATATTGACCCCCACTCTTATGGCCATCAGCGTTGTGTCTTTCTTGTTCTCCAGGGCTGCTCAACCGGAGGCCCGGGGTGCCCAGCTCTATAATGGATGATGGCTTTCTCTACCTCATCTTGTCTCCAACTTCTCTGTACTCCAATTCCATCGGGGGTCCTGAGGGCCCCTTCTGTCGGGTGGTGGCTTTCTCTACCTCATCTTGTCTCCAACTTCTCTGTACTCCAATTCCATCGGGGGTCCTGAGGGCCCCTTCTGCCGGGTGGTGGCTTTCTCTACCTCATCTTGTCTCCAACTTCTCTGTACTCCAATTCCATCGGGGGTCCTGAGGGCCCCTTCTGCCGGGTGGTGGCTTTCTCTACCTCATCTTGTCTCCAACTTCTCTGTACTCCAATTCCATCGGGGGTCCTGAGGGCCCCTTCTGCCGGGTGGTGGCTTTCTCTACCATACCTTGTCTCCAACTTCTCTGATCTCCAACTCACTGACTTCCTGTCCTCACCGAGTTATATAATAGTTCAATCGCCCACTCAGTCTCTATTCTCATGGCTAGCCAGGCCAGAATATGCCACTTCCGGCGTCTTTGGACAGGCATGTTTGATCATCATCAAGCGGAAATAACTGTCATGCAGTTCACAGGTCACTCTCTTCCGATGCATCAGTCCATGCGTGTACCATGGGATTTTACCTTGTCCCATATTGTCAGCAAAGCCCGCCTACTTGATTTCTTCTCATAACTGCCATCGGAATGTGTCACTTCCTTCCGGTGCATCACTTTGGAATGGCATTTTTGGCCGGATCGAAGGTCAATATACAACAATTTGTCAAGGCAAGGCATAAGCTACCTTTGTCGAGAAGAGGACTGCATGATCATCAGGCAGGCCAGAATACGAAAAAGATTCAAGGTACTTTTATATTAATGGTACCTCAACCATTTTTACCACAGAAGACGCATATGCCTTTGAAATAGGAAAGAGTTTGTAGCCCATGATTGCTAGTCTAGCTTGTTAACCATTACCCCACCAGAGGTGCCCCAGGTCTAGATTATGTAGACACTAAAATATTAACGTCTTAAATGATATCAGTTTTTTGAAATACAAAACACATATAAGTACATATACATACACACACATATATATATATATAAAGAGAGAGAGAGAGAGAGAGAGAGAGAGAGAGAGAGAGAGAAATTCACCCATAAATTTGTATACTTCAGACAATTTTTTATAAAAAACTTAATTTTATTCTAAACCAAAGATAGTGAAATTTTATTATTTCTTGTGGAAAATCATATAATTAAACAGATATTATTAGGTATTATTTATTACCAAACTCAATAACTTTAAAAGTGTAAGCAAATTATAATTATGTAGCAATCCAAAGATAAGAACACCCCTTATATATATATATATATATATATGACAGTTTTATTTTTAGTTACTTAGGTGTTGCAATTGTATTTTTGGTAACAGTTTCAATGTTGCAGAATTTGGTAATAAATAATGAAAACAAAATAATAAAATTGTGAATTAAATTACCTCGACCAGAAAATCTGGCAAACACTTGGGCGTGACATACAGAAACACTGGATAACTGTTTTGACCTTTGGTCTCATCAGCAGTGTATACTGTAATCTCCACTACTGGAGATCAAACCAGCAACCACAGAATGCAGAGCCGAAACTCTACCACTGAGCCACAACACACATTGCACACAAGTGATGCCAAATCAACTTGTCATGGTAATTGCGCAGCCAATTTACCTGAATGTGTTTTGCAAGTTACACATCCGTACTCTTTACCCGGTATACTCTTTACACAGATCATGGTTTATGCTGCTGATGAGACCTAAGAAGGTTGAAACAGCTGTCCAGTGTTTCTGTATGTCACATGCAAGTGTTCACTGGATTTTCTGGTCATGGTAATTCAATTCACAATATAATTCCTCTACTTATAAAAGAAAATGTACAAAATAATAAAATTTTTGTATTTTTGGTTTTGAAGAAAATTAATATTTTATAAATAATTATTAGAAGTGTTGGTTGGCTGTTTGGGTTTTATGGCATATCAACCTTTGTAGGTTATTTAATGCCTGTTAGTATATGTAAATATTTTCAAATTTGAAAATACTTTGGTAATAAATAACACCTAATGATATCTGTTTGATTGTATGATTTTCCACTAGAAATGATAAAATTTCACTATCTTTGGTTTAGAATAAAATCAACTTTTTTTATAAAGACTTTTAACTCTTTTTTTTTTTTTGCTTCTAAGATGACAAGAATTGGTCCATAATAGTTAATACTTAGAACATGAAGTCCACCCCCCGACACACATTTATAGGCAACTCAGTCAGGACTCCTAGCTGAAAATAACTGAAAATGTAGAATGTTAGTTAAAAGCCTGTTAGACAGTTTAATAATAGATAAAAATATAGAGACAAGCATTCTCTAGTCTCTAATTCTTCTAGGTTACAGTACAAATACTTGCATAGCAGAGAAAGACAACATGGCTGATGTATAAAACTACAATCTGCTCCTTTTCTTTTCTTTTTATTACCCAAAATGTACATATGGGTAGAGTGAGAGAAAGAGAGAGAGAGAGAGTCGGAGATGGCTGACATACACACACACACAGGGGCGACAGTGCTGTTCTTCAGTGAAACCTCTCTTGCTTTCTGCTTCGTTCTGCCTGGGTCAAAATCTTCCCTGGTTCATATAATTTTCTGGATGCCAATGCAAGTCCTCCTGGCCACACCTTCCACGCAGCATCTGGACGCACCTCCTTCTTACATGCCATCAACACAATTTATGTGGCATTTCCACTGATGAAGAACCTGTGTCCTGTTTACTTCAGGAAGCAGGTGCACTTCTGGTTGTATCATCCACATAACTTATGCAGCATTTCTACTGGGGAACAAATGGTATCGTGTTTACTTTAGGAAACAGGTGCACTTCCGGTTATGCCACGCATTGAACTTATGCAGCATGTCAAAGGGATCTTCCAGTCAATATGTAACATACTAGCCACTCAGCTTCCAACAGTTTATGAGAATGTAAGTGCTTGCGGATTAAAATTTAGCAATATATATATATATATAAATATCTTGTAATGGTTTATGGTTATTACTTGTTGACTTGGTGAATTGATGGTATTATTAAATTGTGCTCATTGGCCTAATGAGTAGATTGTTCACCAATGGTCCAGGAGATTGGGGTTCAAACCTAGGTCGAGTCATACCAAAGACTCAAAAAATGGTACTTGATGGCGCCTTGCTTAACACTCAGCATTATAAGGTAAGGATCAAGGGTAAAGTGGAACAATCCAAGGGATGGAATAGTGCCCTCTCCTACACCTTGGTGTTGTAGCTATTGAAAAAGGAGCCTTCAGGTCACCCACAACTAAGATTGCCAACTTTACATATATATATATATATATATATATATGAGGATGTATATCTATATATATATTACATGGAGGTGTATATGACCTCAGTTTCATGCTTTATGTATACATCAGGCAGAAACCTCCATGTAATATATATATATATATATATATATAAGTAAGTTGGCTGACCTTGGTCAGAGGCAGCCGGAAGGCTCCCTTTTCAATAGCTAGCACGTGTCGGAGAGGGTGCAAATCCTTTCCCTGGATTATGCCACTTAGCTTTAATCCATACCATACAATGCTGAATGTTAAGCAAGGACACAAGTACCATTTTTTGAGTATAACTCAACCTGGGGGTGAGCCCTGGTCATTGGCAAACACTCTACTGTTGTACCAATGGGCCAGTCTATATATACTAATGTATATATATTCATATATATATATTGTTATTTGGTCCGTTAAAGCAAAAAAGGTTTCGTTATTGAGTTAACAGTCCCTTATGAAGAAAATTTCGACTGGTCACATCAGCGTAAGTTGGAAAAATATGAAGATCTGCGAGAACAATGTGTCAGAACTGGCTGGATAACGAATGTATTTCCTATCGAAGTCGGATGCAGAGGTTTTATTGCCAACTCAACCTCCGTTTTCTGAACTAATCTCGGACTTCCTCCATTGGATAAGAGAAAATACATGGAAAAGATCCAAGATAAGGCTCTAATGGCGTCAGTGTGGATCTGGCAATCCCACAGAGTGACAACAATCTGACAAAGTCTGGTGGTGTCGTGAGATTCTGCTTGGGCGCTCTGGGTTAGTGGTAATGATGCTTCGGCCCCGAAACCATGCCTGAACCCAGAGTCATCATCTGATGAAGGCTTTGTTGGAAGCAATGCTGTTGTATAAACATCAGTTACTGTATGATAGCTACTATGTATACACTGAATGATATAATTTCAAACAGTCTCCACATGGTTAGAATCTCCCACAGGGGATCAAATATATGTTAATATTTCCATGGGAATACCTTTAGTTTGGTCACTTTGTTGAATGGTATATCAACCTTTGTGGGCAAATACCAAGGCTATCCTGGTAGAAGAACAGTACTGATACTATTTAACCCTGAGCTGGGGGGAAATACAGGGGTTCAATACCTTTCCCTTGGGTATTTATCGAAAGTGAATGTAATAGTGAGACTGGCGTTCAAACCCACTTAATTCAAAGCCACAGTCCAGCCTTTTGGCAATTATGTTGTGAGGACGCCTCAGAAAAAGCAGAACTGCTATTATGAAGACCACATGAGGAAAATTCCAATAACATGTTGACAAAGATGGTGAAGTAGGGGAGACTTTAAATCATAACATACTCAAGGAACTCCCACAGAAATTAGTTATCTGAATTTCTTGATGATTTTTATCGTTTAGGGTTTTCAGACTATTGTCTTCATCTTTATTGTTATATTCACAACATTTCAGCCAGTGTGTCTTCTGGCTTTCTTCAGGTGTTTGTCGAACTCAGGAGCCTACATGGAACTTCAACCCATGTCCTTTATTTTATCCACAGAGCTCACTTGTCCTGATTCTGTTACCCATAACTGGGTATAAGTGCAAACCATTATGCTATGTGTCCAGCAGAACATATTGCGTAAAGGTTATAGGCATTGGTTCCCTAAGCTTCATAAGAGACAATCATCTGGAGGTTGCAGGTTCAATCTTGACTGCAGACTAGTAACAATACAGGAATACTTAACACTTATACCCTCATGGATTAAATTAAGGATGTGGTTCAAATTTCCATGTAGGCTCCCGAGTTCAACAAACACCTGAAAATGGCCGAAGGACATATCAGCCGAAAAGTTGTGAATATATCAATAATGATGAAGACAATTGTACTAAAACCTTGAATTATAAAAATCCCACAGAAATGTTTACATTTAAAAAAAAAATACACCCTGTACATAAATAGGTTGGTGCAGAAGTAAGAGGGCAGTTGATAATATTGACTTTTGGAAGTCACTATTGTTCTTTTCGTTAAATTTTTTGTTGTCATAATTGACTGCCCACTTAGTTCTGCCCAAGCTTGCATGTACACCTCTGTATATCCAGCCAATATTCCATCAGTTTTGGCATCTGTTGCAGTCATCAAGTTATTACAAGTTATTTGGAATTCTGACAAATACTGGCCATTGCTAAGACATATTCAAGGAAATGGTGTTGAAGTAAATCATGATTGTCAGTGATGATATTAAGTGCATTATCACCAGTCTAGATCAGTGCAAGCGATAGTTGAACTGGTGAAAAGAAATTGAACTTTATATTAACTTCTTTTTATCTAAATTACTTACTGGTTTTTATTTAAGAGAGGAATGCCAAATAGGATCAAAGAACGATAGTAATGGCTCGAATCATGTGCCAGCTGTCATATCAATTTTTCATTCTTATAAATATGATTATATTTTTGTAACTTTATTGATTTACTTCAAACTTAAAATTTACATATGTACATCAAAAACTAACTTTGACTTAATCGCTCACTTCTCACCGCCAACATATATATATATATGTATACGCTAAGGTGAGTCAAAAATTTTCCAATATTTTGGCGCATGCGAGTTTGCAGCAAGTATATCTCATGATCAAAACAAGATTTGACTTAATGTCTCATATCTCAAACCCCCACACACATATATATCTATATATATACACACACACACACACACAGATAGACACACTAAGCTGAGTCAAAAGTTTTGCAATATATTGGTACATCCAAGTTTGTGGCAAGGATATCACCCAAGACCAAAACTACCTTTGACATCTTTACACACATATATACATATAAACATGCACACACACACACACACACACACACACATATATATATATATATATACCCTAAAGTAAGTCAAATGTTTTGCAATATATATATAGAAAAAGAGAAAAAAGAGAGAATCACCTATGAATTTGTATATGCCAGACAATTTTTTTTATAAAGACTTAATTCTAATAAACCAAAAATAGAATTTGATCATTTCTAGTGGAATATTATACAATTAAAACAGATATCATCAGGTATTATTTATTACCAAACTCAACAGCTTTAAAACTGTAAGCAAAATATGATTATGTAAAGTAAGTTGGCGACCGTAGTCAAGGGCAACCAGAAGGCTCCCTTTTCAAGAGCTACTACACCGAGATGTAGTCAAGGGCACTACTCCTTTCCCTGGATTGCTCCACTTTACCTTTGATATGTACCTTATGTTGCTGAGTGTTAAGCAAGGAAGTATCAAGTACCATTTTTAAAGTCTGGTATTACACGACCTGGGATTGAACCCAGGTCTCCTGGACCATTGGCGAACACTCTACCCACTAGCCAAAACTTGAACACATATCTATTGCCAAATCTATTTTTATACAAATAATCTGTTCTATTTCAAACAATTCAGTTTCACATGAGTACACAGTTTAATTGTTGAAAACATTTCTATTTCAAGCTATTCAGTTTATTCAAACAGTTCTAATTCAGCTAATTTAGTTTAGTATAAGTATAGATTTTGTTCACACACAGTTGAATGCCAAAACAGTTCAATATTAAACAATTCAGTTTAGCGTAAGTACAGTTTCCATGTCAAAAACAGTTCCATTTCAAACAATTCAGTTTAGCATAATTATGTAGTTTAGTTCTATTTAAACTATAGATAGGGCCCTATCAGGTGCGACTATTTGGACACATATAACATGATATATATCCTGCTAGTTTGCAGCACATATCTCATATGACCAAAGCAGTTCAAGCTGTCATAGGTACCTACTATAGTGGGTAGTGGGTAGTATTGAAGTAGTTGGCGTCCTGACATATTGTGGATTGCTGTACACTCTATCTCTGATTTAAAAGCTGTAAAAACGAACATGCAAGATAGTGTAATTCAAGAACTTATGCTTTACAAATTTGTGTCATATGGAAATCAGACCTGACCGATAAAATGAAACGCAGTTTCTTCCAAGTAGTGGTCGTGTCGATACTGCTGTATGGATGCAACACCTGGATGCTAACAAAACAGCTCGAAAAGAAACTAGACGGCAACTACACAAGGATGTTGTGAGCAATATTAAACAAGTCGTGGCAGCAACAGCCCACAAAGCACCAACTATACGGCCACCTACCTCCCATCATGAAAATTATATAAGTTAGACAAACCAGGCGCGCAGGACACTGCTGGAGGAGCAGAGACGAGCTCATAAGTGATGTACTCCTATGGACCCCAAGCAAATGCAGGTCGACCTGCTCGAACATACATACAGCAGCTATGTGAAGATATGGGATGTAATCCAGAAGACCTGCCGGAGGTGATGAACAATAGGGAAAAGTGGCGAGAGAGGGTCAGGGATATCCGTACGGGTGGCATGACATGATGATGATGATGATGATAACAATTTGGAGCACTTGCTGTAAAAGATTAAAGGTGCATTTGATTACAGTATATTAACCAGATGGTTAAAGAAATGTTACAAGAACCTCGACAATCAGGTAAGATCAGATCAGCCTAAAATCATAGATTCTGAGAATACGCTCCAAGCCATTGAAGCAAATCCGGTGAGTAGCACTCAAAGAATATCAGGCAAACTCAGCATCGTATGGTCCAATATAGTTTGTGACCTTCTTGACCTCTGCAAAAGTATCCAGAGCTGCTAAATTGTGCCTCACATAATAGAAATATTGCAAAACTTTTGGCTCAACCAAATAGATGTAAAGATTGCAGCAGAAATACCTTCCACATTTTAAACTGTTACCTGTGTGGTACAAGTGAGCTTAGGCAAGTGGCAACAGTAGCTCCATCTTGCTAATGTCTTAACTTTGTTTTTTTTTTTAGATATGATTAGTTACAATCCTCACTTGGACTGGTGCACACCATTATTTGCTGTTGAAATGGGTTTTTTTTTAAGACTAATGACTAAATAATTGCTACACAGAGAGCTTTGTGTTCTCATTTCATGTTATCTCAGAATAATGCAATTCTGGATAGAAAATCGATACTGCTATGAGTGGAAAATTTCTAAACCAGAGCTTCATTACTTAAAAGAAAGCCACCTGAAGGAATTAAAGGATGCTATTTACCAAAATGTGACAGAAATATTGCCAGAGATGAGTCTTGATTTTTTTTTTCAACCTTTAAAAACAGTCTTGGTCCAAGCCATGATTGCAATTGGAGAAAATAGTAAGACATTAGCTAAAAGGAGCTACCATTGCCAGTTGCCTAAGTTCACTTGCACCACACAGGTCACTGTTTAAAATGTGGAGGATATTTCTACTGCACCCTGAATATAGATAAAATTCTAGCAGAGGATAATTTGTAAATATCTTTAATCTTCAAATAATTATTAGAGTATTGGGATTGTTCATATGGAGATATTGCACAGGATTATCAAAGATTTTCAACCTACTTTGTTTTTTTTTAAGTAGTAGCACCCTCCTCTACACCTCGGTATAGTAGATATTGAAAAGGGATCCTTCGTGTTGCTCTCACCTACAGTCAACCAACTTATTTACTTGTTTCTTTATATTCATGGAAACAGCCTCCAAATGACATATAAATCTCAGTGTTGGTATTAAGTGCATTAACACTTGACTATTCCAATCCTAGATATGCTTGAATTGTTCAGATATTGAACCTTAGCGTCTCTGCAGGTGAAACATAAATGGAATTGGTTCACTGATAAGTATCTATGTCTATCCATAGGTTAATATGGGAAATCTCACAAGCCATTTCCAGTGGGTACCCCACCCTCTTCCTCTTCTGAAAGGGCGGCTCTGTTCTTCATCTTCTATTTTTTGTAAATAATATCCTAACATAAAAAAAAACAATAAACAAATAACACTTTAAGTTATTGTAGGTTTACTGCCTTCTCCTCTTCTAAAATCGATCCACTAAAACTCAGCCGGTTACTGAACGAAACATTATGTGATTGAAATTGACGAAGTGTTCAATCCTGAGATCAATAACCAATCCATTTGGAAAGAGAAAAGCAGGATCAATATCATGTTGTCAATGTGTGTGTGTTTGAGCAGAGAAGAGCAGTAACAATTTAACACTCTGATAGTTGATCACACCTTTAAAAAAAATTCAAAATCAATCACCAGCTTCTACAAGGAAAGTTTCACTGGATTACATTTTTTTTTTTGTTTTTCAACTGATTTTAAATGATGACTAGACTTTATTCATGAATTTCTGTTTTATCCCCAGAATAATCTGTTTAAAAAGACAACAACTTTAATTTCCAATATTCCTTAATTAATTTGAACAAACACGCAGATCATTTTTCTAAGTTGATGGCCAATGCAATCAAGATCCTGACTCACAGTAAAATACAAAGTGGTCAAAGAAATTATTTAGCCCCATGTTACACTATAAGAGTTACATGCCCTTCGAATCAAAAACTGTAGATGGGTGGTAGGTGGCTGTGCAGCTGCTTCTTTGTAGGGTGCTGCCTCCAGGACGTGTTCAATATTGCTTGCAGCATTCTTGTGTAGTTGCCATCAAGCATTTTCTCCATACATTTAGTTAGCATCCATGTAGTGCATCCATACAGCAGTATCAACTCAACCGCTGCTTGGAAAAAAGTGCTTTTCATTTTATCGGTCAGGTCTGACTTCCATCTGACCAATAGCCTATCGATAGCTGTCCATGCCTTTGCTAGTCACGTGTTGATGTCTGTCTCGGTTGACGTAATCCTGTGGACCCCTTCACATGGAGGAGCAAAGGCAAGGCAACCAGCTAGAACCTATATACAACAGCTCTGTGCCGGTATGGGATGTAGCCCTGAAGACCTGCTAGAAGCAATGGATAATAGAGAAGGGTGGTGTGAAAGGGTCAGGGATATCCGTGCTGATGGCGCGACATGATGATGATGATGATGATTCTTGGTTACTCAAGCGAATAAATACAAAAGATATCTTTCTTCTTTCTTTAATCAGCGCTTGTTCTTATGCCCATATATGGATGTACAGACATTCACATTTAGATAGAAATTGTCCTCTGCTGAGTGGAGCAACTATCAATGTTTTTTTTGTTTGGTTTTATGGTATATCAACCACTGTAGGTTATCTAATTCCCAGTCAATTTTTATACATATAAATGGTTCTATTTCAAACAATTCAGCTTAGCAAAGTACACAGTTTAAAGGTCAAAAACAGTTGTATTTAAAACAATTCAGTTAAGCATAAGTCTGCAGTTTAAATTTAAAAAACAATTCCATTTCAAACAATTCAGTTAATCTTAAGTATGCAGTTTAAAATGTCAAAAACAGTTCTATTTCAAGCAATTTAATTTAGCATAAGTGCACAGTTTAATTCTATTCGACCCATAGGCCCCTATCCGGTGCTACCCCTCCGAGTCAGAGTGAAGCTAGGAGCAATGGCAATAAAGAGATACTCTGCATTCCCCAAAGCTCCAGCATTACTGGAATTCACCATCAGATTGTTTAGTATCATATCCAGGACACTCGTTATGTGGAGGTCTTACCTCTCTACAGAGAAGCAGTTGGTGTATTCTGCGTTCCTAGCCAACTAGGTCAAACTATCAATGAGTTTTCTTTCATAGGTATGAATTTCATTTTCTCCCTTCTTTTAAGAAGAGCTCATCTCCTCGGTATGGCACTCAACTGCATCCAGTGGTGAGGCTCCAGTCCTGAAGAATAAGAAGTCCCTCCTTCATTGTCATTACTCCTAGCATAACATATATATCAGGGAGTGGATGGAACTGCTTGGTTTAAGACTTATTTTAGATGAAGAAATAAATAAAAGGTAGGGCTGGTCAAAACAAAATAAAGAAAATAGATTGATAAAATAAATGAATTAAATAACTGTTCGACCCCCACTCACAAACAAAATGAATAACAGATCCCAGACAGCATTGTGGACATCTTTTGAAGTTTTTAGCGAAGAATATTGTTACGTTAGTTCTTCACTATGTTTGTTGTAAATAAAGGAGAGAAGAACAAAGATGCCATGAGGTTTTCAAGATGGTTTAATGGCAGCCGGAATAAAGGGTACATTTATGCTACAAGTCTTGTAGAAAGGAAGGAAGGAAATAGTTATTGAGTTGAGAAGGAATTTTAGCAGCTAAATGCTAGAGTGGAATGTGCGTCGCTACAGTCAAGGCAATGTTGAATGTCTGAGCGGAATATGCATTGCAATAGGTGTTGCAAAAGTCATGCTTGCTGGTTAAGGACAGGAATGATGTAGTCACCCATGAATGTGTGGTTCTGGTTGTTGTAGGAGAGAGGCATAAAAGTCTCCAAAAAATGTTGCCCAGGAATGAGGTAGCTGGATGTCTGAGTGGAATTACACATCGCTGTAGACATAGCAAAAGTGAGAGGCGACATAAAGGTGTTCCTGTAAATGGCGGATTACATGCATCTAATTCATGTTCAACTGGGAAACCTTGGTCTAAGTAGACTCAAGAGGTCTATAAATCAGATGGCTTTCCTCATGGTGTTGTGATTCTGCTGCTATGCAGGGAGTGGACAGAAAGTATATCCGTCCTTCTCAAAAGGTTCTGAGGAAGAGGTAGTTTGGCAGGCTTTCACCATTTTTATGTTGTCCAAGAAAATGGTCCAGGCTGAATAGGATAAGTCATCCTCACTGGGTGAAAATATGTGACAACCATCACGGTTAAATTAATTTATGTGCCAAACAAAAATATGAAGTTCTTTCTGCTACAAGTTCATGCAAGATGGTCAGAACACTTAGGCAAGGGATGAGAGGTCAGAGGGTATTCAACCACCATCAAGGGTAGATGACCATAGAGTGTGTATTCATATTTACCTAACCCTCATCATGGGCAGGATGTGACACAAAGTCAATTTTTAAGCAGTCTTTAACAGGTTTGTATTCAGAGTTTTCCTACTTCTAGATTGGTTGCCAAAGCAAGACTAAAGAATCCACTCTGCTCTACCATTTACAGATAGCTGGAGGGAAAATAACTGGATTCATACCTTTCTCAAGGTTATTAGTGCTATGTGAAATGCAGTCAGCCTTGTCCAGGATTTGAACTCATGTCACCATGTTCATTTCCCATAATGAAAACCATTACACCATGGACACCTCCCATTGTGTGTATTTTACCAGAGCAGAGTGTATCCAACCATCATATCAAACAGTCAGAAAGTTTGAATCTCCCAAATCGTAGAATGTTGTTAGTATCAAGAGAAAGCTATGAGAAAGACTTAATTGTTAACCTCTCTCTCTCTATCTCTCTCTTTCTTCCTCTTGCGCCAAAAATCAATCGTATTTTGAAAAGTCATTGATTGACAATTAATAAAAGTAAAACTGAAATTCCTTGCATTGTTGTCGGTTAGTATTAACATGACAAGACAAATATCTTGCATTCAAAAAAAAGTTGGGAATCTGCTCGCTTCCTCAGGAAACCAAAGAACGAATGAGAATTCAACCAATCTTCACAGAAAAGACAGGTAAAGAGCCAAGCTGTGTTTTGTATGTCACACTCATCTCTTTCCAAAATACTTTGCCCAGTCAACTGGGCTATAGAATACACTGACTGCTTCTCTGCAGAGAGGTAAGACTCATCTAACGAGTATCCTAGATATAACACAAAACAATCTGATGCTGAGGTTCAAGTAATATTGGAGCTTTGGGGAATGCAGAGTACCCCTTCATTGCTTTTGCTCGCAGGTCACTCTGGCTCGGAGGGGTAGCACCTGATAAGGGCCCTATCCATGGGTTACTATAGTAGGTACCTACGACAGCTTGAACTGCTTTGGTCATATGAGATATGTGCTGCAAACTAGCAGGATATATATCATGTTATATGTGTCCAAATAGTCGCACCTGATAGGGCCCTATCTATAGTTTAAATAGAACTAAACTACATACTTATGCTAAATTAACTTGTTTAAAATGGAACTGTTTTTGACATTGAAACTGTACTTATGCTAAACTGAATTGCTTAATATAGAACTGTTTTGATATTTAACTGTGTAAACAAAATCTATACTTATACTAAACTGAATTGTTTGAATTAGAACTGTTTGACTATACAGAATAGCTTGAAATAGAAATGTTTTTGACAATTAAACTGTGTACTCATGCAAAACTGAACTGTTAGAAACAGAACTGATTATTTTTATAATGGATTTGGTGTTAAATAACCTACAAAGGTTGATATGCCATAAAAACCAACCAACCAATCAAACAACCAAAATACCCGAACCCAACATAGCAGTCCAATGTCCTGGTAGTTAATACAATACAGAAATAGGATGGTGAACATGATACATAATTCTATTTTAGAGTAGCCATTGTACACCAGGTCTACTCTAGACAGAAATTGTTATGATCCCATCTATGGGTCAAATAGATCTGTTTCAGAATTATTTGTATTCTATAAGAATACTTGAACAAATTATCTATATTAAGAATAATCACTTGAACCAATAATCATTTGCTAAGGACTATAATTATCATTAGTTACTTGAAACCATATAGTTAAAAACAAAGAACTCAGACTATAACACTGCATACGGAGACGCCTTTATTACACCCTCCCTTCTTACACTCTCACATAAACCAATATGGCCGTTTGTTTACTTCCGGTCCTCGAATAACGCTGTCTCTTCTCGAGAGTATTAGGGAAGGTAACTTGCATGTCTTAACACATATAATTACTTGCAAAAAATTATTATTATAATCTGAAGTTGTATAATCATGTATATATTTTTATTAGATTGGAATACTTACTAGAATGTTGCAGTCCAGTAAGTTAGTGATTATGTCACACTGAGTCCCCGCAGCAGCAGCAGATTGTTTTTTATAATGAATTTTAATGAAATAGACATGTTTGATTTTGCAATACTCTATCTTCTTTTCTTGTGATGTTTTGTATTAAGTTAAAAGGAAAAGACAAAACTTTTCAATTCTTTTTTGCTGAGATTACAAAGGGAAAAACTGACAATAATTTAACAGTAATATTACACAATGATTACAAAAAAGTTTCATCTCTACAGATGGGTAAGACTCCTCCAACGAGTGTCCTAGATATGAAACTAAATAAATCTGATGGTGAGGCTTCAGTAATGCTGGAGCTTTGGAGAATGCAGAGTACCCCTTCACTGCCATTGCTCCGACGTGCACTCTGGCATGGAATGGTAGCACCTGATAGTGTCCTATCTGTGGGTCAAATAGAACTGTGTACTTATGCTAAATTGAATTGCTTGTAATAGAACATTTCTTGACATTTAACTGTGTGTAAACAAAATACTATACTTATGTGAAACTGAATAGTTTGAAATAGAACTGTTTATATATATATATATATATCATGCTGAGTGTTAAGCAAGGAGGCATCAAGTACCATTTTTAGAGTCTTTGGTATGAATCGACCTGGGACTGAACCCAGGTCACTCGGGTCAATGGCGAACACTCTAACCATCATGTCAATGTCCGCTAATAACTAATAATAATATGTGGCAAACAATCATAGCTTAAAGTAACTATTCTTAATACAAATAGCTGACAGTGATATAACATCAAATATTCCTATCAAATACAAATAATTTTTAAACATATCTATTTGACCAACAGATGAGACCCCAACAGGAACTACCACTTCAAGTTTGAGTGGACCTGGGAGTAATAACAATGAAGAGGTACTCATCCCTTCTAGATATCCAGAATGGAGCCTCATTATCAGATGGATTTTAGTGTCATATCCAGGACACTCCTTTGACAGGGAGCAGTCTTAACCTGCTTCAGAGGATACAGCCAGCATATTTTAAGCTAACAGCCTTGAAAGAGGAAAAAAAAGAGGAATAGAATAAGATAAAGAAAAATCTAAGAGAGAGGGAGAAAGAAAGAATGAGATGGAGTACAGTGAGTGGGTAAAAGGGAATGAGATAAAAAGAGACAGACAGAATAAGACTTTTCAAGAGAGAGGGTCATTATGATTAAGTCAAAGAGAGACTAAGTAGGATGGAAACAACAGTAGTGAAGGGTGAAAAAGAAGGTAAATAAATCAGAGAGAGAGAGAGAGAGAGAGAGAGAGAGAGAGAGAGAAAGAAAGAAAGAGAGAGGATAAGAGTAAGTATTTACCCAACCCCTCTACCAGAAGAAAGATGTGACATAAGGTCAATTTTTAAGCTGGATACAGCTGGTATGAATTCAGTTTTCTTCTTGTCTAATTGCTTTACCAAGGTTAAAGAACCCACCTGCTCTACTATTTACCCATAGCTGGTGGAAGTAAAGATGGTTTCATGCCTTTCTCAAGGGCATTGGTGTGAAGTGAAACAATAAAACAGCCTCTTCCAGGAATTGAACTAAGGTCACTGATTTCATTTCCTACAACGGTAACTGTTATGCTAAGAGGATAAGATAGAGAGAAGTCGAAAGAGAGACGTTAAAAGAGAGAAATACTATGAATAAAAGGGCAAGAAAGATTTATATAGAGAGGGAAAGTAAAACAGAGCGAGAGGGTGTCATAAAAAGAACAATGCAGTGGAAAAGAGAAAAAAGTGTTGGTCATTCTTCACGGACACTTTAATTCATTGTGTCTGAATTGAATCAGTTAAATGAGACTGTACTTTTAGTATAACAAAACCAAAAACAAAATCCGTCAGACTTGATCCGAGAGAAATCAAAACCAAATCTATTCAGAACAAGACAATCAAACAAACGTCTATGTATTCAAAAACGCAACGTCCATTGCTTTGTGTGGAACAAAGAAGGGCTTCATCTATCTTGGTAAAAGCCAGCAATGTCATTTTTATGAACTGTGTTAGCATGGGACTTGTTATTTGTTGGGTGGTATCTCCTAGTGGAAATAAAAAAAACAACAAAAATAAAACAATCCCTTAAATTAGTTTTAAAAGCCATCAATAATCAAATAATGGCTTGATGTAATCTATCATCATCATCATCATCCTGCTGACGATACAGATTTTATTGGCACTTTCATCCATCCTTATCAATCATCACACTTGGTAAGTCTTCTAGACAGTATCCAGTGTCCACAAAGAGCTAATGACTGTAAGTTTTTGCTTATTAGCAAACACTGGCGCGTAAGAGTTTATTGGAAAACTTCACTAATGAATCTGTTCTTGCTTTCCTAGCAATACTCAGAATGTCTAGCTTAGATAGTTTGTGATGTGACTGTTTTGTGGGGTGCTGCTTCAAGGATTTATTCAAAACACCAAATACTATCCTTGTGTAGTTTCTATTAGTTTATAGTCACCTAAAAAAAATTTATATTTCTTAACCCATTTTATTATATATATATATATGTATATGAAATATCACATATAAATAAACTCATTGCTCTCTATCTATTTATTGATATCTCTATATATAATATTACTCGAACCAATTTCTTTTTAAATAAAAAGTTAATTTTCTTCTGAATCAAAGAGCCTAGGATTTTATAATAGTACCTTCAATCAACTTCAGAAGCTATGAATAGTCAAATAATATAACCAGAAAAATGTGTTTTTTTATATTGCTCAGCTTGTTTTCTTATATATATATATATATATATATATATATATTGCATGCTTAGGCAGCAAATTGTTATCTAAGCATGTTCAGGTAAAGACCACAGATTGTTTCCTTTTCAAAATCTTCACGTGAAGACGTTTGAATCTTACCGTTATTTTTCTTATGTCACAGTTATCTATAATTAAAATGAATAAATAAATAAATAAACACTTCTCATCATCATCATGTCGCACCGCCTGCGCGGATATCCCTGACCGTCTCTCGCCATTTCTCCCTATCACTCATCGCCTCCGGCAGGTCTTCAGGATTACAACCCGTGTCCTCACATAGCTGCTGTATGTAAGTTCGTGCTGGTCGTCCCACACTTGCATATCCATGAGTGGGGGTCCACAGGAGTACATCGCTTATGAGCTCGTCCCTGCTTCTCCAGCAGTGTCCCGCGTGTCTGGTTCGTCGAACTTGTATAGTTTTTGTGATGGGGGGCAAGTGTCCGTACAGCTGGAGTCTCGTGGGGTGTTGTCGCCAGGACTTGTTTAATACTGCTCTCAACATTCCTGTGTAATTTCCGTCCAGCCTCCTCTCCAGCCGCTTCGTAAGCGTCCATGTGGTGCATCCATATAGCAGTATCGACACAACCGCTGCCTGGAAGAAACTGCGTTTCATTTTATCTGTTAGGTCCGACTTCCATATGATCGAGAGCCTATCGATAGCTGTCCATGCCTTCGTCAGTCGTGTGTCGATGTCCTTCTCGGTTGATGAGACGCTGCTTCCTAGGTAGGTGAATTTGTCGACTAGTTTCAGAGAGGCTCCGTCTAGTGTGGCAATGTTGCCTGTTTGGTTGTAACACATATATTCGGTTTTGTTTGCATTGACATGTAGGCCAATGCCAGCTGCAGCTCGTTCCAGACTATGTAGTAGTGTCTCTGCTTGATTAGGCGTATTCGCTAGTAACGCCAAGTCATCAGCGTAGTCGGCGTCCGTGATTGTTTTTGCGGGGTACCTTTTGCTCCTTCTCTTAGTCAGCTCAAAGCCATTTTCTTTGATTTTGTCGATCGAAGTCCTAAGTACATAGTCTAGACAGATGATAAAGAGGTACGGGGCTAGTGTGTCTCCTTGTAGTACTCCTGCAACAATGTCGAAGTATTCCGTGTCTCCATCTGGTGAACGTACTTTCACTTTGGTGTTTCTGTAGAGAATCATTATCGCTGCTACGGTTTCTTTTGGTAGGCCGTAAGCTAGTAGGATTTGCTCCATCTTCCCTCTGTGTATGGAATCGAAGGCCTTGGTAAAGTCGACAAATAGTAATGTCGCCTGTAAGTTTTTTGCCCGAACGCCTTCCAGGATTCTACGGATGGTCAGTATTTGTGAGGTTGTGGATCTATTTCTCCGGAAGCCATTTTGGTTTTTCCTAAGGATGTTTTCCATTTTGGGTTCTATGCGGTTTCGTAGTAGGGCATTGTAGATTTTGGCTGCTATGGATGTAAGTGTTATCCCTCGGTAGTTCTTGGCTAGTCCGAGGTCGCCTTTTTTAGGGAATGGAAGGATGCATCCCTTCGTCCATCGTTCTATCCTATTTTGACTATAGACTGCGTTGCATTGCCGGAGCAGTATATCGTCGAATTGTCTCGTCTTCCACACTTCTGGGGGGATCTCGTCTAGCCCCGCCGCTTTCCTATTTTTAATTCTTCTGAGAACTGTGTCGAGTTCTTCTTTGGTGAAAGGACCTAGTTTTACGTCTAATTGCTTACTAATAATTCTGGTGATCGGTTCATCCGTTATTTCCGGTGGGTTTCCTAGTAGATTTTTGAAATGCTGTTCCCACAGTTTTATTCTTTCTTGTTGGCTTGCAGCTTTCAATTTTGCTTTGGCTGTGCTCTTTCTTCCACTTACTTCGTTTATTGTTTGCCAGGCTATCCTGGATTGCCTATCTTCCACCGAGTCTCTAATCTTATCTATCTGACTTTGTACGTATTCTGCCTGTTCTTTTAGGTATATTCCTTTTAATTGATGTTGCGCCTTTTCTAGTTCTCGTGCATTTGTATTTGTTGGGTTCTGTTGATAGTTTTTGGAGGCAGTCTTCACAAGTGCACGTTTTTCTCTAGCCGCTAGCGTTTCCCAAGGGACTCTATATTTAGTTCTAGGTTTTGTTGGAATACACTTTTCTGCCGCCTCCAGGTGTGCTTCTACAAAATTTTCATATTCGTCATTTGGGGTGCCTATTTCTACCTTCTCTTGTAGTGCTTCGAATCTGTTTCTTAATTCTAATGCATATTTGTCTCTAATATCTCTGTTGTTGAGTAGGGCCCAGTCATAGTGCTTGGTCGTGGCTTTACGTGTGGCGTTTTTTCTTAGGCTTAGTCGTACTTTGGCCGTAACTATTCGATGATCGGAGGACACACCCTCGAAGGAGGAGTATGCCTCGCAATTCATCGCACTGTTTTTCCATTTCCTGTTTATAAGGACGTAGTCTATCTGTGCTTTACTCTTATTTGCGTATGTGTAGGTCCATAATTTCCCCTCCCTTTTTTGAAAGTTTGTATTGAGGCAGGTTAATCTATTTTCTATCATGAAATCTATTAAATGCTGTCCATTCCTGTTAGACGCGCAGTGTAGGCTGTATTTGTTGTGTCTGTTTTTCCCGATTTGTGCATTCATATCTCCGCCAATGACTAGCAGGTTGTGTTTCGGAATGCTACGTACTAGGGAGGATAGATCTTCGTAGAAGGTGGCTATTTCGTTTTCTTCGCTAACATTGGTAGGGCTGTAGCAGGAGATAATTGTTGCTTTGGGGTTGCCATTAAACGTTGCGGCCATCATCCTAGGTTGTATTCTCTCAATGCTGTTCAGTGTTTTTAACGCTCTCGGTCCTAGAAGTATTCCCACCCCTCCTACCGATGCATTGACAGAGTTTTTCCATGCCGATACAGTCACCAGCATCCATCCATTTCCAGTTTCGTGATACTTGATATCTTCGGTGTGCGTGTATCGGTGCTCTTGTATGCAAATTATATCTATCTTATGTTCTACGGCTGATGCAGTTAGCTCTGATAGTTGACCTATTCTATTTAGGGTTCTCACGTTAAATGTCGCTATCTGTATTGTTTGTTTGCATTTTAGTAGTTTATGTTTGTGTTTGAGCTCTGTAGCTGATTTTTCGAACACCGAGGCCAGGGCTCCAACCTCAGCAGGACGCGCCCCTTTTTTACCCGCGCGAAGAGCGATGCGGTTTATGGATCTGGTTTGAGTACTAGTCATGGTTATCTTTCGATGAATATAAATAAAACTCACAGCAATAAACAATCTAACACAACCCCATAAGATGACCAGATAAATGGTTAAAAGTGCTTAGGCTAATATAGGGTACTTTCTAAGAATGTACCCTATACATAAGAAAATAATAAGAAAATTCGAATATCTTCACTTAAGGATATTAAAAAGGAAACAATCCATAATCTTAAACTGAACATTCATATATATATATATATATATACTAATCTACTCTCTATCAGCATTCACGGTTATCAGAAAAAAAGAAAAAAAAAAACGCCAGGAACAAGAGATAAAAATATCTCGAATCACCACCCGGGGGAAAAAGAAAAAATATCCTCGGACAAAAAGAAAGAAAAGACCAACCCCGTCACACCAGTTTAAAAAAATCAAGAGATATGCAGTCAGTTGGTCAAAAGAAAAATAAAACCCACCGTCAACCCTGCAATGCTACAATTACAAGGGTGCTCAACACGAGTGGAGCCAATTACAAAATTAACTTAAATCGCGAGTCAGAATTCTCCTACTAAAGTTTCACCTTAACGGATCATCAGGGAGTCTCATACCGACCAATGATAAAGGAGAAAACGCCGTTTTTTATATTCCCCAAAAACATATCTAGCTTAAAATTTACATAACAAAAGAAACAAATAAAATAAACAAAAAAACCTCAATTTTATTAAATAAATAAATAAATAAATAAATAAAAATAAAAACCTCAGGTATAAATACTCAGAAACCAATCTCTAATCATAAAGCAAAATAAATTTACTGTAAATAGCTTGATAAGATTGTACTTATTTATAGGTGATGATATATATATATATATATATATATGTCATCACCTATAAATAAGTACAATCTTATCAAGCTATTTACAGCTTGATAAGGTGATGATATATATATATATAGGTGATGATATATATATATATATATATATATATATATGTATATATATATATATATTTATTTACAGCTTGATAAGGTGATGATATATATATATATAGGTGATGATATATATATATATATATATATATATATATATATATATATATATATATATATATCATCACCTATAAATAAGTACAATCTTATCAAGCTATTTACAGCTTGATAAGATTGTACTTATTTATAGGTGATGATATATATATATATATATATATATATATATATATATCACCTATAAATAAGTGCAATCTTATCAAGCTATTTACAGTAAATAAGTAGATTTCTACCAATTTAAAAAAAATAAAATGGCACATTCATTCTAAATCAAAGATACCTGGATTTTATTATTTCTAATGGAATGTAATTCAAACAGATATCATTAGGTATTATTTATGACCAAACTTTACAGGCTTTAACCCCTAGAACCCAAAATATAAATATACAGAAGTCCTAGTATAAATATGCACCATTTTTATACGGTGAGTATACTTTCAAAACAAATTTAGTTTAAGTACACTTTTGAATGTTTCTACTTTTCTTGAGACATTCAATACTAATAGCAAACTAAATGGACAAGAATCACACTAATTTCTTTCTCGTGTAATTTGACCATGTTTGTTCTAAGCTCTATATGAATGTGTGTGTATAGGTGTATATATATATATATATATATATATATATATATATATATATATATATATATATATATATATATCCTGTTTTTCCAAGATTTTATATTGCCAGTTGGAATTGAAATAAAAGACAATATTGAAAGAAAAGATAAGTTCTATCTTGTTAATATATATATATATATATATATATATATATATATATATATATGTATGTATTGTCTTTTATTTTAATTCCAAATGGCAATGCAAGATCTTGGAAAAACAGGAAATCGGATCCACTACAAACATGGACGGTATAAAATACAAAAAGAACCTTTAACATCCATCATAGCTAAGTTCATAAAATACACAATGAGTAAATTTGCTATGAAATGGGTTTATTTCTTTTTATTATTTGGTTGATGTTTAGTTTCCTCGATCCTGAACAGCATTCAATCTTCTGTCCCATGTTCCTAGTAAGATTTATTTGTAGAAGAGGACAGGACAAAAACAACCATTTCCGAAATGTACGGCCATCTTGGAGGCACACACACACACACACACACACACACACATGCATGATAGGTTTTTTCAAAGGCAGCAATCTGTTGGTCAAAAGAAAACGATATCAAATAGCCTTTTTTTAGTTTTTTTTTAGCTGAAGAAAGATAACATGTCTCTACTGAAATGACGGCAAAAACCTTCTCTATTTTTGAAAGAAAAACAAGAAACAATAAAACAAGCAAATGAAACGAAAGTAAAGAAGGATGAAAGAAAAAAGAATAAAAGGAAAAAAGTCACACTAACAAAATCGAGTTGAAAAACTGAGATGAATTTTTGTTGTTGTTGTTGTTGTTTTGTGAGATGAAATGGTTGGATTGGGAAAATGGCAGACAAAAGAAAAGGTCATGACATCGATCCTCTTGAAACAGAAACCTTTAAGAAAACTTACTGCTTGGTCCAGTTTATTATACAGATTTCTTAGAAAATTTTAAGGGAACAAATGAAAAAAGAAGAGTCATCTCTGAAAATCACCAAGAAAAAGGCTTTTATGCCTGCTTCTCTAAGAAAGAAAGCTTTGACCTTTAAAATGAAGGGAAAAAAGATTTTTTAAAAAAACATTGAATTAAAAATGTAAAAAAAATATTTATGCCAAAGATCAAAAATAAAGTGTTAAATATTGAAATAAAAATTACAAATAAAATATATAAAATTCTAAAAAACAAGTTTGCGGGGAAAAATAATAAGTACTATTTAAATTTAAAAAAAATACAAAATCTTAACAAATAAATTTGCAAAAAACAATTAATTTACTTGAAATTTAAAAAATTAAAATCCTAAAGAAAAAATAATTTCAAAACATTAAATCTTAAAAATAAAAGCGTAAAAAAAGTTTTAAAATGCTAAAATGTACTTCAAAATATAAATCTATAGAAGTATATTAAAAGGTGATGCCTGTCAAGGTTGACAGTAGTTGTACTAGATTTCAACTACCTTTGTGGTAGTTATTGATGAGTGATTTGCCAAAGCCCTCACTTACCTATTCTCTCAATCAACCATTGCGATAAGCCATGGCTAAGCTACTTTTCTTCTGAAATAAACAAAGAATTTAATTTAAAAGAAAAGCAGTCATTTCTAGTTTATAAAACTATAGGAAAAGTGTTGCCCTAAAAAATGTCAAGTGTCAAGAGTACAAAAAAGGAGAAGTGGATTTATAACTTTCTAATTAGTATTAATTCTAAAATGTTGCGGGAGGTGCCCGTGGTGTAATGGTTATCGTCGTAGGAAATGGACACGGCTACTCGAGTTCAAATCCTGGACGAGAATGAATGCATTTCACATAGCACTAATACCCTTGGTATGAATCTAATTATTCTCCCTCCAGCTATGGGTAAATGGTAGAACAGACTAGGTTCTTCAGCCTTGGTGAGGCAACTAGTCAAGGAGAAGGAAAACTCTGAATTCAAACTTGTTAAACTCCGCTTAAAAATTGACCTTGGGCCATATCCTGCCCAAGCGGAGGGGTTGGTAAATAGGATTAATTCTAAAATGTTAACTTTAAAAAATAATACTGGCACTAATCATCATCATCATTATATCGTGCTGGTAGCACGGATATCCCTGACCCTCTCTCGCCACTCCTCCCTATCGTTCATCGCCCTAAGTAGGTCTTCAGGACAACATCCTGTATCCTCACATAGCTGCTGAATGTACGTTCGAGCTGGTCGTCCTGCTTTGTGGGGATCCATAAGAGTACATCTCTTATGAGTTCATCTCTGCTTCTCCAGCAGTGTCCTGCATGTCTGGTTCGTCTAACTTGAATAGTTTTCGTGATAGGGGGCAGGTGGCCGTACAGTTGGTGTCTTGTGGGGTGTTGCTGCCAGGACTTGTTCAGGATTGCACGCAGCATTCTTGTGTAATTGCCATCTAGTTTCTTCTCCAGCCGTTTTGTTAGCGTCCATGTAGTGCATCCATATAGCAGTATCGATGTGACCGCTGCCTGGAAGAAACTGCGTTTCATTTTATCGGTTAGGTCTGATTTCCATATAATCGATAGCCTTTTGATAGCTGTCCATGCTTTCGTTAGCCTCGTTTCGATGTCCTTTTCGGTTGATTCGACGCTGCTTCCTAGGTACGTGAATTTGTCTACTAGTTTAAGTGGGGTTCCTTCCAGAGTGGAGATGTCCCCCGTTTGGTTATAGCACATATATTCCGTTTTGTGTGCATTAACATAGAGGCCTATGCTTGCTGCTGCTCGTTTCAAACTATGCAGAAGAGTTTCGGCTTGGTCAGGTGTATTTGCCAGTATCGCTATGTCATCGGCGTAGTCGGCGTCGGTAATTGTTGTTGCGAGGTATCTTCTGCTTCTTTTCTTCGTCAGTTCGAAGCCATTCTCTTTGATTTTGTCAATCGATGTTCTAAGTACGTAGTCTAGACAAATGATAAAGAGGTACGGGGCCAGCGTGTCCCCTTGTAGTACTCCTGCTACAATGTCAAAGTATTCTGTGTCTCCATCCGGTGATCGTATTTTTACTTTAGTGTTTCTATAGAGAATCGTTATTGCCGCTACGGTTTCTTTAGGTATGCCGTACGCTAGTAGGATTTGTTCCACCTTTCCTCTGTGAATGGAGTCGAAAGCCTTGGTAAAGTCGACAAATATTAATGTTGCTTGTAGGTTCTTTGCCCGTACACCTTCAAGGATTCTGCGGATGGTTAATATTTGTGAGGTCGTGGATCTATTTCTTCGGAAGCCATTTTGGTTTTTTCTAAGTATGTTGTCGATTTTGGGTTCTATTCGGTTTCGTAGTAGGGCATTGTAGATTTTGGCAGCTATGGATGTAAGTGTTATGCCTCGGTAGTTTTTGGCTAATCCGAGGTCCCCCTTTTTAGGGAAGGGGAGTATGCATCCTTTCATCCATCTATCTATCGGATTTTGATTGTATACTGCGTTGCAGTGGCGGAGCAGTATGTCGTCGAATTGTCTGGTCTTCCATATTTCCGGGGGAATTTCGTCCAGCCCTGCAGCTTTCCTATTTTTAATTTTTCTGAGAACCGAGTCGAGTTCTTCTTGTGTGAACGGTCCTAGTTTAATGGCTAATTGTTTGCAAATTATTCTGGTGATTGGTTCATGCGTTATTTTTGGTGGGTTTCCAAGTAAGTTTTCGAAGTGCTGTTTCCACAGTTTTATTCTTTCTTGTTGGTTTGCTGCTTTCAGTTTTGCTTTGGCTGTGTTCTTTCTTCTGCTCACTTCGTTTATTGTTTGCCAGGCTATTCTAGATTGTCTATCTTCCACCGAGTCTCTAATCTTATCTATCTGATTTTGAATGTATTCTGTCTGTTCCTTTATATATATGTCTGCTAATTGATATTGTGCCGTTTTTAGTTTTAAGGCATTTGTGTTTGTTGGGTTTTTTCGATAGTTTTTGGAGGCTGTTTTCACTAGTGCACGTTTTTCTCTCACCGCTAAAGTTTCCCATGGGACTCTACATTTAGTTTTAATTTTTGTTGGAATGTATTTTGCTGCTGCCTCGAGGTGTGCATTGACGAAATTTTCATATTCGTCGTTTGGTGTACTTTTTTCCGTCTTTTCTTGTAGTGTTTCGAATCTGTTTCTTAATTCTAATACGTATTTATCTCTTATATCTTTGTTGTTTAAAAGGGCCCAGTCATAGTGTTTGGTGGTCGCTGTTCGTTTGGCGTTTTTTCGTAGGCTTAATCGTATTTTCGCCGTGACTATTCGGTGATCGGTGGGCACACCGTCAAAAGAGGAGTATGCCTTGCAATTCAATGCACTATTTTTCCATTTCTTGTTTATAAGGACGTAGTCTATCTGAGCTTTAGTATTGTTTGCGTACGTGTATGTCCATAGTTTGCCCTCTCTTTTTTGGTAGTTTGTATTGAGGCATGCTAATCAATTTTCTATCATGAAATCTGTTAGATGTTGCCCATTCCTATTTGACGTGTTGTGGAGTCTGTATTTGTTGTTTCCCTTTTTCCCGATTTGGGCATTCATGTCTCCGCCAATGACTAACATGTTGTGTTTCGGGATGCTACGCACTAATGAGGATAACTCATCGTAGAAGGTGACTAGTTCATTTTCTTCACTAACATTGGTGGGGCTGTAGCATGAGATGATTGTTGCTCTGGGGTTTCCGTTAAATGTAGCTGCCATCATTCTAGGTTGTATTTTCTCAACGCTATTAAGCGTTTTTAATGCTCTAGGTCCTATAAGTAATCCTACCCCTCCTACTGCGGCGTTGACAGAGTTTTTCCATGCGGATACAGTGGCGAGCGACCAGCCATTGCCAGTTTCGTGATATTTGATATCTTCTGTGTGCGTGTATCTGTGTTCTTGTATGCATATTATGTCTATCTTATGTTCTTCGGCCGATGCGATTAGCTCTGGGAGTTGTCCTATTCTATTTAAGGTTCTTACGTTAAATGTGGCTAGCCCTGAAGACCTGCCAGAGGCGATGGATGATATAGAGAAGTGGCGAGAGAGGGTCAGGGATATCCATGCTAGCAGCATGACATGATGATGATGATATACGTAGATATAGATGTCTGTAACTAGATTTAAATGACAACAGCAGAAAGGTTTCAATGACCTAATCGGTAAAGTCGCTATAATTTTAAGATAGACTTTTTAAGGAAAAGGGATGCAAATCAGGATCCATTTTATTTACAACTATGGAATGATTGTCTGAGAGCTGCAATAAAAAGTGACTCAAATTAAGATGAAAGAAATAGTGTAACATATTGACCTTCGACCCAGTCATCAATTGAGGAACAGGTGCATCCGGTCAAATATATCAGGGTATAACCTTGACTGTGGATGGGTTGAATTGGGTGCCGATGCGACGCTCACAGGAAGCAGGTGGATGCCAAACAATGATATAACCCGGTGCGACAGGAAGTTCACTTAATTGGAGTCAGTTAGTTGTAGATAAGAAGCTGTAGTGAGAACCAGCACCCAGCAGAAGGCTATGGGCCACCAGGACCCCCGATTGAGCAGCCCAGCAGAACGAGAAAGAAGTTCTGCTAAAGACAAAGGAACTGGGGTCAATATGTTGCAGTTTGTTCAGTCTCCAACTAACCTCTCACACATAACCCTTTCGCAACCCTTTCGCAACCATTTCAAATAAAGTGAGAGGTATATTTTTCTAAAGAACTGTGTTCGTTCGTCATTATTGTTGATTTTGTTGCCACATGCATCTGTATATGTTGCAATAGTTACATTTCATACGACGATAACTATTACACCACGGGCACTTTTTTTGGTGTTATTGGGGAAGATTGTTCCTATTTCAGTAGATGTCATGTTATCTGTGTTATTTCTATGTTGTAGTTATATCAGAGAGGTGGTATGAAGGCGACAAAAAAGGGTGGTTGTTGTATAACTAATGCAGGTATTAGAGGTTCATATTGCATTTAGGAGTGCACAATCAGAATGTTCTGTGGTCTTTAACCAAACTTGTATAGACAATAATAATTTGCTGCCAAAATAATGCTACGAGCAATATTAAACAAGTTCTGGAGGCAACACCCCACAAAGCACCAACTATACGGCCACCTACCTCCCATCACGAAAACTATCCAAGTTAGACGAACTAGACATGTAGGACACTGCTGGAGAAGCAGGGATGAACTCATAAGTGATGTACTCCTATGGACCCCCACTTAAGGCCGAGCAAAAGCAGGACGACCAGCTTGAACATACAGCAGCTATGTGAGGATACGGAATGTAGTCCTGAAGACCTGCCAGAGGCGATGAACGATAGGGTGGAGTGGCGAGAGAGGGTCAGGGATATCCGTGCTGGCGGCACGATGTGATGATGATGATGATAAAGATTAACACACACACACACACACACACACACAGACACACATATATATATATAATAAATACTAACATATATATATAAATATACATATATATATATAATATACACTAATACATATATATATACCTTAATAAGTAAGTTAGAAGACTATAATTGATGGCATCTTGAAGGCTCCTTTTCAAGAGCAACTACATTGAGGTGAAGGGGAGGACACTACTTTTTTACCTGGATTGCTCCACTTACTCTTGAAAGATACCTTATAATGTTAATGTTATTGTGTTAAGCAAAAAGGTATCAAGTATCATTTTTTGAGTATTCAATATGATTTGAGCTGGGATTGAACCACAGTCTCCTATATATATATATATATATATATATATATATATATATATATATATATATTAGTTAAAAGAACTGAGATAAATGTTAGCGAAAGAATTTAGAAAATGGCTGCTTATGATTTCAAACATTTTAGGAGGTGCCCGTGGTGTAATGGTTATCGTCCTAGGAAATGGACACGGCGATACGAGTTCAAATCCTGGACGAGAATGATTACATTTTACATAGCACTAATACCCTTGGTATGAATCCAATTATTCTCCCTCCAGCTATGGGTAAATAGTAGGACAGACTGGGTTTTTCAGCCTTGGTGAGGCAACTAGTCTAGGAGAAGGAAAACTCTGAATTTAAACCTGTTAAACTCCGCTTAAAATTGACCTTGTGTCATATCTTGCCCGAGCGGAGGTGTTGGTAAATATGATAATTTCAAACATTGTCAGTATGAAATCTTCTGAAATTCTTTGTATGAACCAGACATAAAAGGCGGATGTTCGTTTCTAGTGGGAGGGGGGGCATTTCCCTCCAACTGATCCTATACAATAACACAACAAAGATACAAGAGGAAAAGTTCATCGTATAGAAAAGGACATCGACAAAATAGAAATCGAGCACTTTTAAATCAAGTGCAACTTGCTTTGAAAATCATTCTCTCATCACGCATGAATAGAGACAAAACTATCTACATAGGAACCAATGTCAATTACATTGTATGCCATGTAATCTTTTTGCAAATACCTAAAAGTGTAGACTAGATATGCCTTTTATATTTTGCATACAAAACCCCAAATTATGTATACATAAAATACAATATGTATCATCATCAGAGCTTGCACAAATCTCCTTGGACTCTCTCTCTGACTATCTGTCCTCATCGGTCATTGCTCTTGGTAAGTCCTCTAGACGGCACCCAGTGTCTGCATCGAGCTGATGAATATAAGTCTTTGCTTGTTGGCCATTACAGGTATGTCCATGAGTTGGAGTTCATAAGAGAATATGGAATATTAATTTTGTTCTATCTTTTCCCTCAGTGCTCAGCAGGTCTTGCTTGTCTTTCTTGGGCGGTTTGCGAGACGGGAGGCAAGTGGCCATAATTTTCTTTATGCTTGCCTATATACGAGGTCTGTCTGAATAGTAATGAGACTGGGTGTGCAGTGTGAGCTATTGATGAAAGAGGGATAAGCAGATTGTGTTATTATTTAACATATCTTCAGAGTATATACCTGAAATCTTAGCTTTCTGCATTTACTGCCTTTTTTTCACATGCTTTTGTTAACACCTCATCTTTTTCAGATTATTCAGCTATGAATTTGAAGAGTTTGGTTTATTGCTTGGTGTCCGAGGCACCTCATGAGGGGAATGCCAATGGGCCAAGTATTTTTTCATTTGTCATGCATGAGTCTTGATTAGTGTAGGATCCCCATTATAAAATAGGAGGGTGTCCTCGTGGTGTAATGGTTAAAGCGATGGACTGCGGAATCGTAGTACGCGAGTTCGTTCTCCAGTCGTGCTATTATGTTCACTTGGGAAAGGTATGAACCCCCTTATCCTCCCAGCTATGGGTTAAATAATACTGTTCTTCTAGAATGGCTTTGGCATTAAATAACATAAAAAGAGTTGATATGCCATTAAACAAAGAAACCAAACCAAACCATTATAAAATGGCTTAGTGCCGCATTTTGGCTTGCTAGAAAGTCCAATAGATGCCGACAATTTTTTTTTTTTGCCTTAAGGCAGACCGCCTGGTATTCATACCAAGTAGTTATAATTGTCCTTGGTCTCAGGGTGCCATCTCTTCAGGCTTCACCTACCTTGAGGGTTGAGTTAATTGCTCAGTGTCTGAAGTGACCCAATGAGGTCAAGAATTTTTTGCACCTGCCACATATCAGTCTTGATTTGTGTGTAGTTTCCACAATAAAATGGCCTTGTACCACATTCAGGCTTGATGGGATGTCAAATACATTATGATATTCCGATTTTTTTTTGCCTTCGGCCTGGCCACTTGGCATCAGTAACAAGCAAAGATTTATACTGCACCTGGCATGGTCAGCTGATGTATCAATGACAAGCAAAGACCTACTTGGAATTGGTCATTCTTGTCAGGTGAACATCTGGGGCCTGCATCCTTGCCACGTAATACCCACTTTATGGTGCTATATTTATTGCTTGGCACCTCCGGAACCAATCATTTTTTGCACCTGCTGTGCATGAGTCTTGATTTATGCACAGTCCTCACATTAAAATGACCTTGAGTCAAATCCTACTTAGTAGAAGGTACAAATAAATATCATGGACAGGCTACCAAATTTTTTCTTTTATTGGCCTGGAGAACAATTGTCAGTATAAAGCAAGATCTACTCAAGAGTAGATTGAGGGATCATATATTTTCTATGAATACTACTTAAGGAAAATTGACATGTAGTTGAGTGGGGAGGGTCCATATCATAGATTTGGGTGGCCATGCAATTGTCAGACATGTAAAGTGATTCTTTTCAAAAACTGAATCCACTTTCAATCTTTCAAGCAATGACACTTTGCCAATAAAGTTAAAGGCAGCAAAAAGGGTTTGTGTATGAATGCCTCTTTCATTTTTTTTTATTGAGGATTTTAAATTTGGAAGCATGCCCAGTCAGCGGGAGGCTGAAAAATACACTGACTGTCTCTCTGCACAGAGGTAAGACACCCTTCCCCCAGCAAGTGTCCTGGATAAGACACAAAACTGCTTCTAATGGTGAGGCTCAAGTTCTAGAGCTTTGGGAAATATGGAGTAGCCATTCATTGCCATTACTTGCAGGTCCACTCTGACCAGGAGTGGTAGTACCTGTTAGGGTTCCATCTCTTGGTCAAATATAATTGTTTAATACTTTCCTATACTTGAAACCATTTAACCATGAGCAAACAAATGATTAATATTAAATGGAATTATTGATGTTGGATAGGAATACCTGAAACCATTTAACTGTGTCCAAATAGAACTCTTAGTGTTAGATAGCAATACTTGAAACTATTTAACTGTGTGAAAACAAATGGTTGATATTAAACAGAATTATTAGTGATAAAAGCTAATACTTGAAACCATTTAACTTGTTGGAATTCATTCGTAATGCTCATTAGCTGTGAGTAAATACTCGTATACATAAAGCACAATGAGATACGACTTTAGGTGAGAATATATGAACATTGGGGTATTCCATTGTTCACAAGCGGCTAAGTCCATTCTCTGGACAGTGATTGGTTGCTGGTTTGGTGAATGGGTATATTAGTGTGTGTATACACTGACTTGTTTAAGATGTTACTGGCTCGGTATTGACTTACCACCCATTTTATTTTTTGTCTGCTAGCTGGGACTGTTGAACCGGTAAGTGTCGTTCTTGTTGTTTATTCTGCACGTTAGAGTAGTAACTTCTACAAACTGCGTCCAAACAAATGAGCTCTGGCTCATTTAAAAATAAGGTCACCTATAAACTGTTCCTTAACAAATCATATATATGTGTGTGTGTGTGTGTGTGTGAGTGTGTATAAACATCACTTTCAGTAGATGAGATGTATGTGAATTGTTCTTCTAATTTTAGAGGCTAGCAACTAAGAGTGGAGATAGCTATTTCTTATCATTAAGGACTATTGTCTTCATCTTTATTGTTATTTCCACAACATTTCAGCCGATATGTCCTCTGGCCTTCTTCAGGTGTTTGTTGAACTCGGGAACCTACACAGAACTTTATGTCCTTTATTGAATCCAAGGGGGTCGCCTGTTCTGATTCCGTTAATCAAAACCCGGGTACAAGTGTTAAAAATTCCTGTATTATTACTCGCCTGCAGTCAGGATTGAATGCCTATAACTGTTACGCATAGGACACATAGCATAACAGTTATAGGCATTGGTTCCTTAAGCTTCTAAATCATCTGGAGGTTGCAGTTTCAATCCTGACTGCAGGCGAGTAACAATACAGGAATTCTTAACACTTGTACCGGGTTATGGTTAACAGAATCAGAACAGGCAACCCCTATTGATTCAATAAAGGATGTACTTCAAAGTTCCATGAAGGTTCCTGAGTTCGACAAACATCTAAAGAAGGCCAGAGGACATATCAACTGAACTGTTGTGGAAATAAAAATAAAGATGAAGACAATAGTCTGAAAACCCTTAATGATAAAGATCATCAAGCTTCATCTCAGAAATTCAGACAATAGCTATATCTTGTTTAAAACACATGAAATCTGTTTTATTTGCATTCACATAGAGGCCAATGCCCCCTGCTGATTGGTCTAAGCTCTGCAATAAAGATTCTGCTTGGTGTATAAGTAAGAAGTGCAAGATCATCTGTGTAGTCTGTGTCTGAAATAGTTTCTAAGAGATATCATCTGCTTCTTGTCTATTTTTTTATGTGAAACCATGGATGATAGGGACAGATGGTATGAGAGACCCAGGGAACTCCATGCAGTCAGCATGAGTTGATGATGGGGATGATGACTTGTAAAATCAAGATTTTGACATTAAATAACCCTCAAGGGTTGATATACCATCAAACACAACCAAACCAAACTAAATGAAATTAAAGAATGCTGCAAGTGGTATTGAACAAGTCCTGGAGGTAACACCCCACAGAACAGCAGTTGTACGGCTACCACCCACCATCACAAAAACTATCCAAGTTAGACAGACCAGACATGTGGGACACTGCTGGAGAAGTAAGGACAAACTCATAGGGGATGTATTCCTGTGAACCCTCTCACACGGATGAGCAAGGGTTGGATGACCAGCTAGAACCTATCTACAACAACTCTATGCTGATATGAGATGTAGCCTGGAAGACCTGCCGGTAGCAATAGAGAATGTAGACAGCTGGCGAGAGAGGGTCAGAAAAATCCATGCTAGCAGTGTGACATGATAATGATGATGAAGGTTTTACAATATATGAGTAGGTCTATCTTTTGATTTTGAGCACTATATCAATAGAGTTATTTTGATATTTTGCAATTTACATCCAAACGTTTTATCCCTCTAAAAAGGTGAGAACAAAAAATCGTTTAATGAATCAAATGCGCTCAAATCCAGCAGAGCAGCATTTTATTGAAATTTTATCTTTTAATTTGGCCCAGTCAGCTGGGGCTGTAGAATACACCTTCTGCTTCTCTGTAGAGGGGTAAGACTTCTCCAATGAGTGTTCTGGATATGACACTAAACAATTCAATGGTGAAGCTCCAATATAGGAACTTTGGTGAATGCAGAGTACCCCATCATTGCCATTGCTTGCAGGTCCATTCTTGCCTGGAGTAGAAGCACCTGATAGTGTTCTATCTATGGGTCAAATAGAACTAAACTGTGTACTTATGCTAAACTGAATTGTTTGAAAAAGAACTGTTTTGACATTTAAACTGAATTCTTTAAGTAGAACTGTTTAGATATTTAAACTGCACTCTTATGCTAAACTGAATAGTTTGAAATAGACAGTACTTATGCTAAATGGAATTGTTTGAAATAAAACTGTTTTTATATTTAACTGTGTGTAAACAAAAAACTACTTATGCTAAACTGAATAGTTTGAAATAGAACTGTTTATATGTATAAAAATGGAATTGGCATTAAATAACTTACAATGGTTGATGTGCCATAAAATCAAATCAAACCAGATCCACAAGATATATAAATGGGAACTTACCATTCTGGGTTGAAGTGGACCTGGGGGAATTGACTATGAAGGATAACTTCTCACTCTAGAACTGGAGGCTCACCATCAGATCTCGTAAAATTTAATTTCCAGGAAACTCTTTTGGTACGTGTGTGTTGGGGGGGGGAGGTGTTAACCCCCTGAAGAGGATGCAATTAGTATATTCTAAGTCTCATCAACAGGGCTTGCTACTATAAAATGATGATTCTGTTATTGTCATGACATTACTGTCAACATCTTTCAACTTATCTGAAAAGTGCCTTGTTACGAAATGTCAATTTTTTTATAGATTTTGGTTGGTTAAGTTGGGTTTTATGGCATATCAACCATTGTAGGTTATTTAATACCAAATCCTCTTTATACATATATATTAAATATATTGGATTTGGTTTGATTGGGTTTTATGGGATATCAACCATTGTAGGTTATTTAATCATATTTACCAACCCCTCCACTCGAGCAGGATGTGACACAAGGTCAATTTTTAAGCGGAGTTTAACAGGTTTGAATTCAAAGTTTTCCTTCTCCTAGACTAGTTGCCTCACCAAAGCTGAAGAACCTAGTCTGCCCTACTATTTACCCATAGCTGGAGGAAGAATAATTGGATTCATACCTTTCCCAAGGGTATTAGTGCTATGTGAAATGCAATTAGTCTCATCCAGGATTTGAACTCGTGTCACCGTGTTCATTTCCTTGGACGGTAACCATTACACTACAGGCACTTCCTGTAGGTTATTTAATACCAAATCCTCTTTATACATATATATTAAATATATAGGATTTGGTTTGGTTGGGTTTTATGGCATATCAACCATTGTAGGTTATTTAATACCAAATCCTCTTTATACATATATATTAAATATATAGGATTTGGTTTGGTTGGGTTTTATGGCATATCAACCATTGTAGGTTATTTAATACCAAATCCTCATTGTAGGTTATTTAATGTCAAATTCTATGGGTTGCCCTCAACTACAGTCATCAAACTGTTTTACCTCCTTTATTTTTTTTATTTTTTCTTTACTTCTTTTTTCTTTTAACAATTTTATTGTGTAGCTGTTTGGAATTTTGAAAGAATTATGACTAGAAATCTTATTGAGAAAACATTAAAAGTGTGTATAAAAATATATAATCGATGAAACCAAACTGTCTCAAGTAAGGGATTTTGTAACTATTTAGACCTAATTTGACTCAATAAGAAAAGAAGTTGAAAAATCCAGGTGTTAGTTTATTGTATTATTATTGTTATTTTAGTATTATAGTTACAAATAATGCGAAATTCAACAATTTTCTGGTGTTTTTTTTTATATGTATGATAATTAAAATTTCGGAATCCTTAAAATTTATAAGTTTCCAAATTATGTTGGGCTTATTCATTTTTGCCGGTACCTTTTTTTTAGGTCTCTCTTGTGTTTTTAAATTCATTTTCGATCGTTTGCAATGTCTTACCTAAGTGGGTTTAGGGCACCTCTGGTAATGTAACGGTTAGCAAGCTAGACTAGCAAACGTACACGAGTGAGTTCGAGTCTCATTGGGTGCCCCATTCATTCGGCCTTGTGCCACATCGAAGCAAAGAGCTTTGTAAATTACTACCTAAGTGGGTTTTTTTTTATTACATTCCAGGTATTGGATAGTATGGTAATATGCTTTTTGCTTAGATGTGGCACAAAGCCGAATGAATGGGGCACCCAGTGCAACCCAAACTCACTCTTGCAGGTTTGCTAATCAACCTTGCTAACCATCACACTACCGAAGGTGCCCTAATATTAGATAGTGTAAACTAACATTAGATTTAATGGGGGGGGTCCTCGTGGTGTAATGGTTAAAGCAATGAACTGTAGAATCGTAGTACGCGAGTTTGTACTCCAGTCGCGCTATTATGTTCACTTTCGGGCAAATACCCTTGGGAAAAGTATGAACCCCTTATCCTCCCAGCTATGGGTTAAATAGTACCACTACTGTTCTTCTAGGAGAATGGCTTTGGCATTAAATAACCCACAAAGGTTGATATGCCATAAACAAAGAAAGTAAACTAAACTAAACTTAGATTTAATGTGGGTATCATTTTTTTTAACATTGATTATATTCTTGTTTTTGGTCTTGTAACAAAGTAATGAGAAAATTTTATTGTTATAGTTGCACAAAGTATTTTCGAAATTCAAATCTATCCCTGAATTTATTTTGTCGGTTTTAACTAGGTAGACTCCACTACTAAATCTTTTTCTATCCCTTTTTATCTTACTATATCTTTGTTTCTTTCTTTCCCATTATCAACTTATTCCTCCCTCTTTCATTAAAACTTTCTTTCATTTTTTTTATTTCTTCCTTCCTCTCTCACTATAACTTCTTTCTTTCTTTCTTTCTTTCTTTCTTTCTTTCTTTCTTTCTTTCTCACACTTTGTTTTTTTACCTTCTCTATTACTATAACTTTCTCCTTTCCTGTCTCACTATGATTTTTTTCTTCCTTTCTTCCTCTTTCACCATAACTTTCTCTTTCTTTCTCTCAATCCTACTTCTTTCTTTCCTCTCTCATCCTAATTCTGGCTCTATTTTTCTTTTCTATCTTACAATAACTATCTTTCTTTCTATAACTTTTTCCCTTCCTCACCATGGCTTTCTCTTCCTTTTTTCTTCCTCTTTCAATCTGACTTTCTTTTTCTTTCTCTCATATTTCCTTTCTTCTTTCTTTCCTCCCTCACACTAACTTTGTTTTACCTCTTTCTTTCTTTCTTTCTTTCTTTCTTTCTTTCTTTCTTTCTTTCTTTCTTTCTTTCTTTCTCACTAATTTTATTTCTATTTTTCCTTCTTTTCTAACTATAACTCTCCTTCTATAACTTTCTCTTCCTTTCTTTGTTTTTGTTTCATTCTTTGTTCCTTCTTTCCTCCCTCACACTAACTTTCTTTCTTTCTTTCTTTCTCACTAATTTTACTTCTATTTTTCCTTCTTTTCTAACTATAAATCTCCTTCTAGAACTTTCTCATTCTTCCTTTCTTCCTTTCTTCCTTCTTTCCCCTCTCACACTAACGTTCTTCCTTTCTCTTTTACTATTACTATCTTTCTATATCTTTCTCCCTGACTTTTTCTTTCTTTCTCACACTTTGTTTTTTTTTCCGTTCTCCTTGCTATAACTTGTTTATTCATAATTTTTTTTTCTTACAAGAATTATGCTACTAATGGCAGAAACAACAAAAAGAGAATGCTAATCCAAATAAAAACAATGCTTAAATACAAAACTTCTTACAAACCAAAGAAAATCACAGAGACCAACGGTTAAAATGCACTGATTTTAACATGAAAAATGAGAATGCCAGTCATCATAAATCACTGAAAATAACACTCCAGTGATTTTGGGGAAAAAAAAACAGAAATTAAGTTGGGAATGCCATAAATGTTCAGCAGATTGAACAAATCCAGAAAATAATCCACTAAAGCAAAGATAAGATGATGCAAACATGAGAAGATAGAAAATTCAAAAGAATTTCTGAAGAAGAAGAAGAAGAAGAAGAAGAAGAAGAAGAAGAGGAGGAGAAATCCTAGAAAATAATTCTTCAATTAATTTCAATTTGCTGTTTGAAAGAAAAAAAAACATCAAAAGCAAAAAGAACAAAAGAAGAAGAAAAATGAGATTAAAAAAAGCAAAAAGAAAGATGGCTGCCAAAGAGGGAAAAAAAAAAGAAAAGGAGAATTCAAGTAGGCTTTTGTGAGAATCATTTCTGGCTTCAAGTTGGGATTTAATATTTAATTTCTTTTAATCTTCAGCATGAATTTTCACCCTCATTTGGTGCTAATGACTAAGAAGGAATTGTCAAAACTTCGATTAACCAAGCTCCACACTTCTCTTGATTATTTCAAAAGTTTCTATCAGCTGCTGACAAATGCATTTTCTAAGATTCAGCAGAATTTTTTATTTTTTTATATTTTTGTTTCGTATGAACAAGTGTTCAAAAATAAAACTGTAACACATTTATAACCAAAAATAAAATTGCAACATATTTATAACCAAAAATAAAATGGCATAGATATATCTAAGGGGTGTATTTATTTTTGAACTGCAGCTCATTGGCATAATTGTTTGAGTGTTTGCCATTGGTCTTGGAGACCAGGTTTCTATCCCAGGTCGAGTCATACCAAAGAATCAAAAAATAGTACGTGATGCCTCCTTGCTTCACACTCAGAATTATTAAGGTATGGATCAAGGCCAAGTGGAGCAATCCAAGGAAAGGAATAGCACCTCCCCTAGACCACAGTGTAGTAGCTATTGAAAAGGAAGCTTTCCAGCTGCCCTCGACTACATTCGGCTAACTTATTTTCATATTCTTTTTTGGTTACGTGGTTTTAGTCCAGTAAAATATGGTTCTTAGTTTGGTTTGGTTTGGTTTTATGGCATATAAACTATTGTAGGTTATTTAATGCCAAATCCATTTTTTACATATAAACAGTTCTATTTCAAACAATTCAGTTTAGCATAAGTACACAGTTTAAATGCCAGAAACAGTTCTATTTTAAACAATTCAGTTTAGCATAAGTACAATTTTTTTGTTTACACACAGTTAAATGTCAAAACAGTTCTATTTCTAACAATTCAGTTTAAATGTCAAACAGTTCTATTTGATCCATAGATAAGACTCTATCAGGTGCTATCATTCCAGTCTAGAGTGGACCTGGGTTAGATGGCAATAAAAGGGTACTCTGCATTCATCAAAGCTCCAGCATTACGAGAGCCTCACCATTAGATAGTTTTGTGTCATATCAGGACACTCATTGAGAGTGGAGTCTTACCCCTCTGCAGAGATACAGTCGGTGTTTTCTGCAGACCCAGCCAACTGGGCCACTGGTAGAATATGAATAGTAAATGAAGACAAAGAATTGTCATGAGTCAGAAATTGGTTGGTTGGTTGGTTTCTTTGTTTAATGACATATCAACCTTTGTAGGTTATTTAATGCCAAAGCTATTCTCCTAGAAGAACAGTAGTGGTACTGTTTAATCCATAGCTGGGAGGATAAGGGGGTTCATACCTTTCCCAAGGGTATTTGCCTGAAAGTGAATGTAATAGCGTGACTGAAGTACTAACTCACTTACTATGATTCCACAGTCCATCACTTTAACCATTACACCACGAGGACACCCATCTCCCAGGAATTGGTACAAGCATTCCTGCGCTATTTGTTAAATAATAGACTGGTGGTATCTATTGCAGACATTTAGTGGAGATAGTTTGAATAAATTCTAACCATCAACTTGGGTCATCTAGTTTGAGCGATGTGAGATGACGCCGGGGTTGTTTGAGACCATTGATTGGATGAAGAGTCATGTGATCAGATGACATTAGAAGTTTGGGAATAAGTCTGTAAAAATCCCCAGATGAGCGCAATCAAAGTTCCACAATTCTCTGAGTACTTGCTGTAGTCAAAATGAGATAAATGAGTATGTGGCAAACTAACAAATAAGGCATACGTGCACACAAAGGCACAGTTGGATTTGCAAGAATGAATGAACAACACAAGGAAGCGAACATGATGGTGGATCAGAAAGCAATACAATAGAAGAATATAGTGAAGAGATGGATTCTGGGTAATCATTCAAGTGTTGTATAGGCACATAACACAGGTACAACTATACACAGAAACATACTCAAACATAATGACGACAAACACACTTCTTTAGAAAAGTATACCTCTCACACTTCATTCTCGAAAGAGTTGCAAAAGGGTTGATGTTTCTTGTGTGTAAGAGGTGAGTTGGAAATGGGAACAGACTGCTACATATTGACCCTAAGTTCCTCTGACCTTAGCAGCACTTCTTTCACATTCTGCTGGGCTGCTCAACCAGGGGTCACTGAGGGCTGCAAGCCCTCAGTCTGCAAGCTGCTTCTCACACTGGCACCTTCTCTCCAACTGGAACTCCAACTGGAACTCCAACTGCAACTCAAACTGAACTGCCTGCAACTCTCTAACTAACCCCAAACTGTCTGTGGCACCTGGTTATATAATTGTTTGACACCCACCTGCTTCCTGTGGGCATATGCATCTGTACCGAATTCAACCGGTCCACAGGTCAAGGTGATATTCCGATATCTTCGACCAGATGCATCTGTTTCTTGATTGACGGCTCAGTTGAGGGTCAACATGTTACACAAGTAAGGGCTATGCAACATATTCCATAGAAAGTATAGGGTGTCTCAATATACATGGGATCCATGTGACTGCTGATAACTCTACTAATAATAATGTAGTGTTCTTTTTTGTTTCCGATAATAAAGTAAAGTTGGTGACCTTAGTCAAGGGTGACCTGAAGGCTCCTTTTTCAACAGCTACTACACCAAGGTGTAGGGGAAGGCGCCCCTCCATTCCCAGAATTGCTCCACTTTACCCTTGGTCCTCACCTTATAGTGCTGAGTGCTAAGCAAGGCAGCATTAAGGACCATTTTTTGAGTCTTTGGTATGACCTGACCTGAGATTGAAACCTGGTCTCCCAGACCATTGGCAAACACTCTACTCATTAGGCCAATGGCCCAGTTCAGATAAAAGTATTCTATAACAACTATTAATCCTCAATCACAATGCCTTGGACAAGAGAGAAAAAAAACATTTTGCATCACTACTTATTTGGAGACAAGATCATTCAAAACTGTCTCTAAATAGATGCAACCCATTAATATGATAATGATTTATTACTGAGACAAGAAACTCAAAAAAAGATTGCATTTCCTGGAAGCTGACACAATAACAATTAAAAAAACATTGATTTGATGTCTCTTACTCAAAGGATGCATTTTTTACAGGATGTGTTCCAAATGGCTGCAATCATCTCAGTAATGAATCATTATAATATTAATGGGTGGCATCTATTTTGAGACATCCTGTATAACACATAAATAAGTACATCTACAATTTTTTAAAATTTTCTATGAAACTAATTTTATTCTTTGGGATGTACTTATTTATATTCTTTCTTTCTTTCTTTCTTTCTTTTAAGCTAATTTTCTTCTTTGGGATGTACTTATTTATTTATATTCTTTCTTTCTTTCTTTCTTTCTTTCTTTTAAGCTAATTTTCGTCTTTGGGATGTACTTATTTATTTATATTCTTTCTTTCTTTCTTTCTTTCTTTTAAGCTAATTTTCGTCTTTGTGTATTTATTTATATCTTATTTTCTTTCTCTCCTTTATTTTCTTTCTACTTTTCTTTTGCTCCTTTTGCTTCACTTTCTTTTTCTTTTTTTTTTCTTTTGTTTGCCTTTTTTTTCTTTTTCTTTCTTCCTCCCTTTTTAATTTCTTTCTTTATTTCTTTCTTTCTTTCTTTCTTTCTTTCTGTTTTCTTGCCTCTTAACATGACTTAGCTCATTTTTAATCACTTTTCCTTCTCATCGCTTACAACTCAAGAGAAACCTCACTACATATTTTTTTGAATCAGCAAAAAGACTTGCTTAAGATAATCTTCCTTGAAAGTAAGCAGCCCATGTTATAAACGAGTATTGTATCGGCAAATAAATGCATGAGGAGAGTATTGCTGTTTGAATTGAATAAAGGATCATAGATAGATAGATAGACAGATCTGATCAGATTTAGATAGATAGATAGATAATGAACAGACTGAGAGGCATATGAACTGTGGGATGTAGTTTTATCTGCCATAATATTTTGATACTTATTTTTACTTGAAGGTTTAAATACATGGGAGAAATAAGGGTTTTTTTTTTGTCTTAGTTTGGTTGTAAATGTGAAAAAAATTATTTTAATCCATTTCTTGTTTGATCTGAAGAAGTCCTTTTAATTTTTTAGAGCATTGATTTATATCAATGCTTGTAACAGGATGGAAATAAATTTATTATCTTAATGTGACTGATTGTTGTTTTTTTTTAAGAGAAAAAAAAAAAAAAAAAAATATATATATATATATATATATATATATATATTACATAATTAATCCCAAATTAATTATACATCAGTAACTGTTAGTATTGAGCACTCATACTGGATGCTCCTACACCTTGGATTTCCTCCTTGGATCATAAAATGTATATATATATATATATATATATATGCAAATTTCATTAAACATAATAGACATTTTATGTCTACATATTTTCTTTTGGATCCGTTCGAATTCCCGTATTACTTTTATTGTATTCTGGGGGAATTGATTTATGTATTGTCCATAGTTGCATGTATCCCTAGTACTTTCTGCCCGACTTTGGGCCATCATCAGGGGAGGATCTACTACAAAAGTGATGTAACTTTTGTTTTAGCATATTACAACTGTGTAAGGGCGTCTTTGCCGTTGAAGGTTTTGGCGTTTGTTTTTGAATGTGATTCTATATTTAGTGCCAGTAGCTAAAGACATTTAAGTACATTAGCACTGGTTTGAAAATTAATTCTATTAAGTGTTGGCTGCAGGTTTCTGATATGTAATGCTTCGAGAATCTGAAGTTTTTGTTTATTATTTTTTATTATAGTTTATTATTAGAACATCAAAATAATAAACAAAAACTTCAGATTCTCAAAGCATTACATATCAGAAACCTGCAGCCAACACTTAATAGAATTAATTTTCAAACCGGTGCTAATGTACTTAAATGTCTTTAGCTACTGGCACTAAATATAGAATCACATTCAAAAACAAACGCCAAAACCTTCAACGGCAAAGACGCCCTTACACAGTTGTAATATGCTAAAACAAAAGTTACATCACTTTTGTAGTAGATCCTCCCCTGATGATGGCCCAAAGTCGGGCAGAAAGTACTAGGGATACATGCAACTATGGACAATACATAAATCAATTCCCCCAGAATACAATAAAAGTAATACGGGAATTCGAACGGATCCAAAAGAAAATATGTAGACATAAAATGTCTATTATGTTTAATGAAATTTGCATTAACGAAGAAATGCTGCCTAAATATACATATATATATATATATATATATATATATTAAAGTTCAGAGATGATGTGTTTGGAATTATTCCTGTATAGAATATCAGAGAAGCTTCATATAATTCTGTTCCTTTTTGCAACTTGTGGAAATAAATTTAGAAAGGGATAGTATCTCTCCCTTGAGTTTTCTTTCTTTAATATTATATGTACATATAGTGAATTAACAATTAGTTGAGATTTTATACATTTTTAAATGCCCAGTCAGCTGGGGCTGTAGAATACACCAACTGCTACTCTGCAGAGGGGTAAGACCCCCCAACGAGTGTCCTGATATGACACTAAACAATCTGATGGTGAGTTTCCAGCAATGCTGGAGCTTTGGGGAATGTGGAGTACCTCTTCATTGCCATTGCTCCCAGGTCCACTCTGACCCGGAGTGGTAGCACCTGATAGGGCCCTCTCTATTGGTGAAATAGAACTAACAGCATACTTATGCTAAACTGAATTGTTTGATTAAACTGAATAGCTTGAAAAAGAAATGTTTTTGACAATTAAACCGTACTTACATTTTGACTGCGTGCTGATGCTTAACTGAATTATTCAAAATAGAACTGTTTTTCGACATTAAAATAGTACTACACTTAACTCAATTGTTACATATAACTGCTTGAATAGTTTGAAATAGAAATGTTTTTGACAATTAAACTGTGTACTTATGCTAAACTGAATTGTTTTAAATAGAACATATTATTTACATAAAAATGGATTTGGCATTAAATAACCTACAAAGGTTGATATACCATAAAACCTAACAAACCAAACCAAATCAAACCAAACCAAACCAAACCATACATTTTTAAGTGGATTTCACAAAGATTCCATATTCAGTGTACTGACATGTCATCTAACAAGTTTATTCAAATCTTTTATCATATTTACCCGACCCCTCCGCTCGGGCAGGATATGACACAAGGTCAATTTTTTAAGCGGAGTTTAACAGGTTTTAATTCAGAGTTTTCGTTCTCCTAGACTAGTTGCCTAACCAAGGCTGAAGAACCTAGTCTGCCCTTCTATTTACCCATAGCTGGAGGGAGAATAATTGGATTCATACCTTTCCCAAGGGTATTAGTGCTATGTGAAATGCAATCAGTCTCGTCCAGGATTTGAACTCGTGTCACCGTGCCCATTCCCAATGATGATAACCAATACACCATGGGCACCTCCTCTTATTCAAATCTTTTATCACTGAATTAATGTTTCATGGCTGAAAGTTATAAATATAACAAATAGTCCCTGAAACAAAGCCTGACCCGAGTATCATTATCAGATGAATATTTGTTGATGATGCAGCTGGTGTTTTTTAGTTAGCATGTGCATACGGTTTCATATTATGCATTTCCTATACTGCAAGAACTATCACAGAGTTGGTGGGGGGTGTCCTCATAGTGTAATGGTTAAAGCGATGGTCTGTGGAATCTGTTTTATTCACTTTTGGACAAATACCTTTGGGAAAGCTATGAACCTCCTTATCCTCCCAGCTATTGGTTAAATAATCATCATCATCATCATGTACTGCTAGTATGGATTTCCCAGACCTTTTTTCGTCGTATGTCTCTATCATCCATCGCTTCTAGTAGATCTTCCAGGCTACATCCTGTATCAGCACATAGCTGTTGTAGATAGGTTCTAGCTGGTCGTCCATCACTTGCTCATCCATGTGAAGGGGTACATCACTTCTAGAAAGATGGCTTTGGCATTAAATAACCTACAAAGATTGATATGCCTTTAAGCAAAGAAACTAAACCAGACCAAACCACAGAGTCATAGGTCACTTATTGTCATCACCTATGACTCCTTGAGCAATTTCCTGAGTGCTGATTCCTCAAGCAGTTCCACTAATGCTGCCTCCAAAATATCCTCAGCATATACTGAAGTGACTCGGCACCAATCTTGAAGTCCTTGAACAAGCAAAGATCACCAACATCAAGGCCATTCTACATGTTGTGTTTTGATCTTTTGACCCGGCCAAAAATGCCATTCAAGGTGATGCACCAGAAGGAAGTGACACATTCTAATGGCAGTTATGAGAGGAAATTGCGTGGGCGGAAATTGGGTGATGAAATAGGACGAGCAAAAAAATTCCCATGGTACACTACAAAGTGATGCACCGGAAGAGAGTGACCTGTGAACTGCATGACAGTAATTTCCGCTTGATGACGATTAAACATTCGATTTCAAAGATCGAGTGGGCGTCGAACGATTATATAACTCAGTTGAGTTCGACGAGCCAGTTGAATTGAGTTCTGGTTCCAGTTGAGTTTGACGCTCAGGGGGCCAGTGGAGTTACCAGTAGAGTTCCAGACAGTTGGAGATGAGATGCGGTAGGGAAAGCCACACCCGACTGAGGTGGCCCTCGGGAACCCTGATGGAGTTTGGGGTCCAGAGAAGATGCTGATAAGATGCAATAAAGAAAGCCATCACACAGCAGAGTGAGCCCCTAGGCCTCCAGTTGAGCATCAAGAGAACAAGAAAGACACAACGTGACAGCCATAACATTGGGGTCAAAATATTGCAGTTATGTTCGATCTCCAGCTCCCTCTGACTGTAAAACCCCACACAACCTTTTCGAACCCTTGCAATAAAGTGAGAGGTAAACATTTTGTTAAAGAAGTCTTCCTGCGTCTTCCTTCATGTGTCTGTTGTTCATTGCGTCGGTATGTATCCAGCATATATATGTATATTTCTGCATGAATCAGCAGATGACAATATAACATACAGAAGTTCAAGTTATGCTAGATAGGACACATATACAGGTTGAAAGATCATTGCCGATCTAAGATCACACTGTATGGTAAATCCTTCACAGGCCATCATGATATAGAGATACCAAAGAAAAAATACAAAGTCTGTTTGCAAAAATCCTTTAGTGCCAGTCACATTAACCATTGCTGATGATCTGCTCTAGCTGAGGACCATAATAGCAGGGGTCACACAATCAATTGTGCTGTCTTGTCATTCAAAGACACCAACAGGGCCACCCTCAAGGAGAAAAAGTGCAGGAGGAAAAACACAACACTGTGCCATCAAAGACTGAGCAGATCTTCAGTTGCAGCTGCAGTTGCTGTAGCTGCTGTGGCCATGCCAGTCCGTACTGCTTTGGCCTCATCTGTTGTGAGCAAGTCTGCAATCAACATGGACCACCCCGTTCTTAAACTTCATTCACACAGCCAAGCTATCATATCTATAAGAGTCATTTCAAAAGCTCTAAGCCTCACTTGCCCAGTCAGCTGGAACTGTAGAATACACTGACTTTTTCTCTGTGGACAAGTAAGACCGCCCCTAACAAGTGTCCTGAATATGACAATAAACAATCTGATGGTGAGGTTCCATTAATGCTGGAGCTTTGGGGAATATGGAGTATCCCTTTATTGCCATTGCTCCCAGGTCCACTCTGACCTGGAGAGGTAGCACTTGAGAGGGTCCTAGCTATAGGTCAAATAGGACTAAACTGTGTATTTATGCTAAACTGAATTGTTTGAAATAGAACTGTTTTTTGACATTGAAACTGTGTACTTATGCTAAACTGAATAGTATGAAATAGAACTGTTTATATGTATAAAAATGGAGTTGGCATTAACAACCTACAATGGTCGATATGCCATAAAACCAAATCAAATCTAAGCCTCACTAACAAAGAGTAAGTGAGTCAGACGTATGCTGGAATTTTCACCCCTCTTCACCCCTTTGTGCTCTGGTGTCTGCATTTAGAGGGACCCATCAAACAGCTTGGTCATCATCAAAATATTTTAAAAATGTTAAGCTATGGCTCTTCTTTCTGGGTGACACTTTTTGAGCAATCTTTGTACCTATCTATAAACACACACACACACACACACACACACACACACATATATATATATATATATATATATATATATATATATATATATATATATATATATACTGATAAATATATGAATTTTATCACTATTTGCCAATCCTCCATCTTAATTTTTCTCAATTTGTATACATTAATATATTTATACTTATTTCGAGATATATGCTGTCAAATGATATTATAGCCTAAACACTCATCTTTTGCAATATCTATCTGTTGGGTTCCATTTTCTACTTTTTGTCTACCTGTCAAATATGCTTGGTTGAACTGACTTATTTTGTGAAATAATACATATTCAATTTATCTGACAGATGACCAATTTCTATTGCTGAAAGATGTTATTCTTTAAAGACAAACGTCATCTTTACTGCAAGGCTCCTTTTGTTCAGTAAGAAATATTATCTTTTAACTGACAACAAGCTATATATTGCCTCAAATATTCATTAATCAAAGTCATTTTCAATCGTATTACGCTAAAAATTATGAAACTTTCCTTTAAATAACATAAAATCCCTTGACACTTAAATATCTGATATATCTTTTCCTTTCAATTGCGAAACTGTATTTCAACATATTTCAGATATTTTCACTCTAAAAACTGTCTGGTATCCTTCAATGACTTGGCCACAAGATGTTTAACGTAAAACTTGCCGAAAGACCATTTGAATATTTTTCTTAAACTTAGGGAAGTGTAACAGTCCCTGACACATGTATCACTAAATGTAAAGATAGAATAAGACCCATATTCAAATTATGATGAACAGATTAAAACAGAAGGAAAAATACAAAAATGAAAACTAAGATAAAACACAAAGAAAATTTAGATAAAAATAATATGCTTAACTGTTTGCCTCAAGGAATAAATATAAAAAGTACACAAGAAGATTCTATTTATGAAGTTCTCAAATCCTTTTCAGGGAAAAAAATTTTCTAATAGAAACATAATGATTATTTTTGCAGTTAACGTACATTGCTCTGACGGGAAAACTTCTCTAATAGTCCCTAACCTATGTGTATCCTCAAATGTAAAAATAGGAAAAAAAATGTGACTCATTGTTTTCAGATGTAACTTTTACCTATTTTGCTGCAATGAGCTGGTGAGGCTGAACACTGACCTTTTCCCCCCACTATCAATAGTAGTCCAGCAGTCATAGAGTACAGAGGTTATCCATATTTACCCAACCCCTTTGCTCGGGCAGGATATGACACAAGGTCAATTTTTAAGCGGAGTTTAACAGGTTTGAATTCACAGTTTTCCTTCTCCTAGACCAGTTGCTTCACCAAGGCTGAAGAACACAGTCTGCCCTATTATTTACCCATAGCTGAAGGGAGAATAATTGGATTCATACCTATCCCAAGGGTATTAGTGCTATGTGAAATGCAGTTAGCCTGGTCCAGGATTTGAACTCGTGTCGCCGTGTCCATTTCGTACGACGATAACCATTACACCATGGGCACCTCCAATACAGAGGTTATCAATCACAAAAATTTCACAACAGTAACTAAATTTTTTCCTCTAAGGAAGTTCAGAACTGACAGGCAAGTAGAGAATTAAAATAATATCACTACTGTTCTATGTGGACACTAGATGTATTCTAGAAAACCTGCCAGAAGCAGTGGCAGATAGAGATGTCTGGTGAGAGAGAGTGAGGAAACTCTATGCAGCCAATGCGACTTGAGGATGATGAGGATCATGTCTGTTCTTCTATAAGGATGGCTTTGGGAGTAAATAACCAATAAAAGTTGATATGCCATAATACAAAGAAATTGAAATGAAAAGCAAACAGGAAAAGTCTGCAGCTACACTATTAGACATCATTTTTTTACAAACTTTTTATGCATAATTTGCCACAAGATTCATGCCACTCTCATAAAAGAAGATTTTTTTTATCATTGTGTTGTAGAGTAGCTAGTATCCCTTCAGCACTTTACCAGATGGACTATAATTAAGAACTTCAACAGTTGGTTAATAACTCGATATTAAGCTGATTAAAATTCAAACTGATCTTATATATACAACATTTTGACCCTCCTCTATTTCTTGTAAGTTGTCTTGTTAATTGTTTGTAACTTATTGTATTGTGTTTGTTTGTATGTATCGGTTAGCACCAGATACTGGTGCTGAATAGTATTTTGAGCACCCATTCTTCACTTTTTATCATTAAGAGTTTTCCGACTATTATCTTCATCGAAGCTTAGGGAACCAATGTCTATAACTGTTACACTGGACACATAGCATAACAGTTATTGGCATTGGTTCTCTAAGCTTCTAAGGAGACAATCATCTGGAGGCTGCAGGTTCAGTCCTGACTGCAGATGAGTAACAATACAGGAATACTTAACACTTGTACCCGGTTATGGCTAATGGAATCAGAACAGGCAACCCCTGTGGTTTCGATAAAGGACGTAGTTCGAAGTTCCGTGAAGGTTCCCGAGTTTGACAAACTCCTGAAGAAGGCCGGAGGATATATCGGCTGAAACATTGTGGAAATAACAATGAAGATGAAGACAATAGTCTGAAAACTCTTAATGATAAAAATCATCAAGCTTCGTCTCAGAAATTTAGACAACTAATATCCATTCTTCTCTGTGTATCATTCACCTCGACACATTGAAAGACTTATTTTCTGATTATCACCCCGTTTACCCGAGTCTTAAAAAAAACTGTTTTCTTAATCTTTTTCATTCTTTATTTCTGGTCCTGAAATGCTAATGATAATTTGAAGAAACACAGACACGTCTGTCTTTTAATTGGAATCATTTTGAGATGAGGCTTCTTAATCTGAGAATTAATCTTTTTTTTTAAATTTATTGCGGACTTTTTGTCCTCATCTTGGTAGTTTTTGTGCTGTTTCTTCTTTCACTATGTTTCAGCCAAATTTCACCTCTGGCCTCCTTCAGGTGATTTACCGCGAACTCGGATAGGAATGCTGAGTCTTGTAACCGTATCCCCAGTAATTACTGCCTTCCATAGTTGTCTATCACACCATGTTTTTGATCAAGTAAACCTCTGGCCGGCTTGGGTAAGATTTGAAACTGCTATCTTCTGACAATGCTCACCTGGAACTGTAGAGACTCAACGCCTCTATCCGCTGCGCCATGGGCCCCGAAGGGCGATCAAGGATGGATTTTTTGGTCTTATAAATCCAATTATTTGTTCTCCTTATCTGGTCTTCCATAGACGGGTCCGTACTGAATTTGTAATTATCTTTTAATTGGAATCATTCTGAGATGAGGCTTCTTAATCTGAGAATTAATTTTTTTTTTCTTTTTATTTATTGCGGACTTTAGAATTTCTCACTATGGTGTAATGGTTAGCAAGCTGGTCATCCAGGTCATTATATCTAAGTAATCATCAGACACTCAACATGAATTGGATAATAAAGAGATATCTGACAAAATTGTGAGAAACAGGACTTGAAAATCTGAAGTTATTAAAAAAAGTAAGTAAAACGAGTTTACATCCTCTTACTAAATGGCATTCACCTGATGCAGGTTAAACTGGCTCCAGGTGTGTATTCACGTGAGGAGTCTCTCTGGGATTGGTGGTCATCAGCCACATTTATTTTTGAATTTAGTTCTCTTTCTTCTAGACAAGCAAGGTTAAAGAGTCCAGGCTGCTGTACTATTTATACATGGTCGGAGGAAGTATTAGTGCAAAAATGAAACATAAACAGTCTAGACCAGAATTTGAACAAGTATTGCCATGCCCATTTCGTAGGAAAATAACAGCTTGGCTAGACACATCTGGGAGTAAATAACCAATAAAAGTTGATATGCCATAATACAAAGAAATTGAAATGAAAAGCAAACAGGAAAAGTCCGCAGCTACACTATTAGACATCATTTTTTTACAAACTTTTTATGCATATTTTGCTACAAGATTCATGCCACTCTCATGGGGCAGCAGAATACACCAACTGCATCTCTGTACAGGGGTAAGACTTCCCCAATGAGTGTCCAGCATATAACACTAAACAGTCTGATGGTGAGGCTTCAGTAATACTGGAGCTTTGGAGAGTTAGAGTACCCCTTTATTGCCATCACTCCCAGCTCCATTCTGGCTCTGATCAGGTCCTATATGGGTCAAATAGACTAAACAGTGTACTTATGCTAAACTGAATTGTTTGAAATAGAACTATTTTGATATCTTAACTGCGAACTTATGCTAAACTGGATTGTTTGAAATAGAACTGTTTTTTGATATTTAACTGTGCATAAACAAAAACTGTACTTATGCTAAACTGAATTGTTTGAAATAGAACTGTTTGTATAAAAATAGATTTGGCATTTAATAAACTGAAATGATTGATATGCCATAAAACCAAACCAAACCAAACCACACAACTCCAATATATATATATACAGCTATTGGCCGGGTGAGTAAAGTGTTTGCCAATGGTCAGGGAGAACGGAATTCAATCCCAGGTCGAGTCATACCAAAGACTCAAAAAATGGTACCTGATGCTGCCTTGCTTAACACTCAGCATTATAAGGTAAGGATCAAGGGTAAAGTGGATAATCCAGGGAATGGAGTAGTGCCTCCCCTACATCTCAGTGTAGTAGCTATTGAAAAGGGAGCCTTCGGGTCACCCTCGATTAAGGTCACCAACTTTACTTTACTTATATATACATTGGAAGCACAAATAACAGTTATTGCCATGAGAAAATGGACTTGCCAAGCTGAGTTCAAATCCTGGATGCGGCAATTTGTAATTCACTTCCAAGTAATATCCATGAAAAGGCATGAATCTTTCTTCTACCAATGGGTAAATAGTAGGGCAGTTTTTAATTCACTTCCAAGTAACATCCATGAAAAGGCATGAATCTTACTCCTACCAATGGGTAAATAGTAGGCAATTTGTAATTCACTTCCTAGTAATATCCATGAAAAGGCATGAATCTTTCTCCTACCAATGGGTAAATAGTAGGGCAGTTTGAGCTCTTTACCTTTGATAAGATAACCAGTCTGATCATCAAGTGGTACTGATATCTCAGAGTTCCTTGATTCTTTCTTGACATCTGTCCCTATTGTCTATTACTTTTGGTAGGTCCTCAAGACTGTGTCCAGTGTCCATACAGAGCTGATACACATAAGTCCTTGATGATCATCCAAAATAGGTGAGTTCATGTATAAGAGTTCATAAGAAAACATTGCTTATGAGTACGTCTTTATTTCTCCAACAGTGCCCAGTATGTCTTGTTCATCATAGATGGTTTGTGAGATGAGAGGTATGTGGCCATACAGATGCTGTTTTGTGGGTTATTTCTTTCAGGATTTGTTAAAATAAACTCTGAATTCAAAACCTGATGAGTGTTATCTTGAATAATTCGTGGCACCATTTTTCTATTATCAACTCATCCAAAAAAGTATGACTGGTCCAGCATAAGCCGTCACCATAATAATAAAGAAATCATCTGAATAAACACAATATGTTCTGGTTTATTTGTTTGTTAGTTATTTAATGACATATCAAACATCTTGGGTTATTTAATGCCAAATTCATCTTTTTTAGAAGGACAGTAGTGGTACTACATAGATGGGAGAATAAGGGGGTTCATGCCTTTCCCAAGGGTATTTGTCTGAAAGTGAACATAACAGTGCAACTGGAGTTTGAACTTGCTTACTATGATCCTGCAGTCCATGGTGACACCCTCCTGTACTGGTTTGATTGGTTTTTATGGCATATCAACCATTGTTGGTTATTTAATGCCACATCCTGTTTTTACATATATATTAAATAAATGATTTGTAGATACAAATATCTGTCTAGCGATACATGGTGCATTCAATAAGTTTCCAGACTTTTTTTGTACAGGCATTTAAAATTGTCATAGGCTCTTGAAAATTCAGTATCTTCTTGCTATACATCTTATGAGATGACTGACCAATTTTTATGATTTCAGGTTCAAATCAACAGCTACAGCAGCAATTGGAATACATCCTACTAAAGCCTAATTGTCACAGCTGGTGAATTTCAAAAAAGCAATCTGGACGTGAGGACACTTTAGAAGAACAATATGCAATAAAATTCTGTTTTAAACTTGGAAAAAGTGCTAGAGAAACATATGGAATGCTTCAGACTGCTTTTTGACCATCTTGCATGAATTGAGCATGAGTTTTTGAGTGGCATAAGAGATTCAAGGAAGTCAGGGAGTCTGTGAGGGATGATGAGAGGTGTGGGAGGAGTAAGGAAGTCAATACACCAGAGTTGATTGGCCGATTGGTTAGGGTGAGGGTTAGAGTTACTATGCTGAGGTTTTAAGGGATTTCAGGATGAGATTCCATCGGAATAGGCCAGCACTCTTCAAATCGGGTCAGTGGCATTTCCACCAGGACAATGCACCAGTCCACAACTCCATCCTTGTCACAGACTATTTGACTAAGATGGGCATCAAGACAGTTCCTCAGCCTCCCTATAGTTCAGACCTTGCTCCCTGTGACTTTTGGTTATTCCCTAAGCTCACAGGCTGTCGTTATGAGACAATTGAGATGAAAGAGGCTGTGATGAAGGTCATTGATACGCTCACACAAGAGGACTTCCATGGAGCCTTCAGGAAGTTGTTGGAATGGTACAACAAGTGCATTGCAGCCAGAGGAGATTACTTTGAAGGAGACTAGAGTTTCATGTGTGTACTATCAATAAAAGTGCCCGTACGAAAAAAGTCTGGAAACTTATTTAATGATCCTCGTATATAAGCATCTCTATGTATATATGTTTACACTTCCTTGTATATATATATATATATATATATATATATATATTAGTTACTAAAGTTTGACACTGAAGTTGAGGGCGACCCAAAGGCTCTCTTTTCAATAGCAATTACATTGAGGTGTAGGGGAGGGCATCACTCCTTTCCTATCAAGTACCATTTTTTTAGTTTTTTGTAAAACTCGACCTGGGATTGAACCATTTAACTATGTGCAAACAAATTAGCACTGGCTACAAACTATTTGTTTATAATCATATATATCTAATATATATGTATCAACAGGATTTGTCAGTAAATAACCTCCAAGGTTTGATATGCCCTAAAACACATGTAACCAGTACATATACACGTATATGTGTGGGTGCACGTGCATGCACAAAGACTTCAGATGGCCCAGTTGGCTGAGGCTGTAGAACACACCAACTACTTCTCTGTAGAGAAGAAGATCCCTCCCCAATAAGTGTCCTGGATATGACAATAAACAATCTGATGGTCAGGTTCCAGTAATGCTGGAGCTTTTACGAATGCAGAGTAACTCTTTAACACCATCACTCGTAGGTTCACTCTGACCCAGAGTGGTTGTACCTGATAGGGTGCTATCTATGGGTCAAATAGAACTAAACTGTGTGCCTATACTAAACTAAATTGCTTGGAATAGAACTGTTTTTTGACATTTAAACTGTGTACTTCATTTAAACTGCATATTTATGCAAAACTGAATTGTTTAAAATGGAACTGTTTTTGTATGATAAACTTAATTGTTTGAAATATAACTGTTCTTGACAGTACTTACACTAAATTTAATTGTTTGAAATAGAACAGTTTTGATATTTAACAGACTGTAAACCAAAAACTATAATTATACTAAACTACATTGTTAGAAATAAAACTTTTTGACTAAACTGAATATCTTGAAATAATGTTTTTGACAATTAAACTGCGTACTTATGCTAAACTGAATTGTTCAAAATAGAGCTGTTTATATGTATAAAAATGGATCTGGCATTTAATAACCTACAAAGGTTGAAATTCCATTAAACCCAAACAAACAAACCATTTAACTGTGTGCAAACAAATGAGCCCTGGCTCATTTAAAAATTCTTTCCTTCAATCTATTTGTTTACGAATCATATATGTATCAACAGGATTTGTGATAGAATAACCTCCAAGGGTTGGTATGCTGTAAAACATATCTAACCAATATATATATATATATGTGTGTGTGTGTGTGTGTGTGCACATACATGGACACACTTCAGACTAATATGTGCATAGGAAATGCAAAATGCAAAATATATATATATATATATATATATATATATATATATATATATATATATATATATATATATATAGCTATCTATGAATATTTATTAATATTTATCCATCACAAAAAAAACAAGAATGTCACATTCACCAGTAAATTTTATATATCAAATCTGTTGACACTTTTTCAAATTATTCTTTACTGTTGTAGGAGAATACATGAAACTTATTCTCCAATTATATATATATATATATATATATATATATATATATTCATATTTTAGAAATATACGTATTTATCTATATAAATATATATAATCTTAGTTATATATATATATATATATATATATATATATAATTTTAGTAATTTATATATCCAAGTAAGATGAAGAAAACATATGGAACACTGGTGGAGAAACAAAGATGAACTCATAAGTGATGTTTTTCTATGGACCCCTACACACGGATGTGCCAGCGTTGCCTGACCAGCAAGAACTCATTTACATTAGCTCTGTACGGACAAAGGATGTAGTTTGGAAGACCTGCTGGGAACAATGGATGGTAGGGATGGGTGGAGGGAGAGTCAGGGAAGTCCATGTTGTCAGCGTGACTTTATGATGAATTTATGCATATATAATTTTAGTGTGTGTGTGTGTGTGTGTGTGTGTGTGTATATATATATATATATGTATATATATATATATATCAGTAATATCCAGTCAGTGTCCGAAGACAGTGGGTGTGAATTATTCATGTATAGAATATATGAGGAATTTCATATAAATCTATGGGAGTGCTCGATGTATGGCTATTGTTATATATATATATATATTTTTTTTTTCCAATCCAGGTTTTTCCAATCTAATTGCAGTATATAAATATAATTTGAGTAATATATATTAGTTGACCAATCATAGTCAGGGCAACCCAAAAGCTCCCTTTTCAACAGCTATTGCATTGAAGTGTAGGAAAGGACACTACTCCATTCCGTAGATTGCATGACTTACCCTTGATCCATATTTTGTAATACTTAGAGTTAAGCAAGGAGGCATCAAGTACCATTTTTTAAATCTTTGCAATGACTTGACCTAGGATTGAACCCCAGTCTTCCAGACCAATGGAGAATACTCTAGCCATTATTCAAATGGACTGATGTAATATATATATATATATATATATATATTTAAACATCTTTGATTTAACATCACTAATATCATCTTTTACAGTCCTGATGATGGTTCATTAAAACCGAAATGATATAGTGTCGACTTTGTTTCTTGATAAAACTCTCCTTCTGCTTGATAGCCGTGTTATCAATTTCTCTCTCTCTCTCTCTCTCTCTATATATATATATATATATATATAGTAGGGTGTTTGAAAAGAAATTACATTTTACCAGAAAGAAGATATAAAAACAAATCTGAGTTGAATTTATTTAATAATCTTCATCAAAAATGTAACCTCTTTCATTTTCAATGACTCCAGTCGAAGAAACCTAAAAAGTTTTAAGATCATAAGGATGGAAGGTTTTTCTACATCCACCATATTTGACCCCTATTTTGACAAATTTAACTTCCATTTGATTTTATATACACCCTGGTAAAATATTGACACTCTCCAAATATCCAGCTGTATATATATATATATATATATTCTGATAAAATGTGGGATTTAATGGTCTTTAATGGTGGATCAATTGTCACAATTCTTTAAAAAGTGTTTAAAAGTAATAAAGGTTTGGTTTGGTTTGGTTTGGTTTGTGTTATGGCATATCAACCATTTTATATTATTTAATGCCAAACTCAGTTTATATATACATAAATATAGATAACTTGTAAACACATTTTGTAGATAACATTTTTTGGAGCCCTTTTTTACACACAGTTAAATGATTTCAAGTATTGCTAAATAACAGTTACAATTCAAAATCAGCCAATTGTTTGCACAGATAGTTTGTTTTATTTGACCCATAGATAGGACCCAATCAGGTACGAGAATTCTAGGTCAAAGTGGACCATGGTGTAATACCAATGAAGGGGTACTCCACATTCCCCAAATCTCTAAGGCTGGAACCTAGCCATCAGATGGTTTAATGTCAATATCAGCACACTCATTTGAATTGGAGGGTCTTAACTCTCTGCAGAGATGCAGTCAGTGTCTTCTACAGCACCAGCCAACTGGGCTAAGTAATAAAGGTTTTTCATTAATTTTGATCAATGATATGATCTAGAAATGCTGCTGCAAGAAAAACAACATCCACGTAAACCATAAAGACTTCATCAGATGATGACTCTAGCATTAGGAATTATTTTGAGGGCCAATGCATTATTACTACAAACACATCATGTCAGCAGCATCTTATACGACCAGCAGACAGTGTTCGTTTTCTATGACACCGAGGCAATATCAGTGACTTGATATTAAATTTAAAATGTCATTTCTGCTTTACTCTGAATAATACATACTTTTAGCTAATTTTGTCTAGAATAGAATGTTTAATTCAAGCTATTTGAATTATTCATGGAGTATAGCCAAAATATTCAAATCAATGTTATATTTTTCTGCTATTTTAAATAGCTGAATGAATAAAAATTTATAAAAACAAATGCCATAACCAATAAGCTAAATCAGGTTGCTCATGTGATGTAATGCTTATTGAGCTTAACTACTGGACCAGTATGAATGAATTCAATTCTCCTTTGGTGGCCAATAGTCTTGGCTTTGTACTTAAAACTAAACAAAGTTTACTAAAAGGCTGAGTCAAATGTGGAGGTGATGAATCACATTTAACTGTAAGATGACAAGCTTGCCTGATACTCTCTGAGTGCTACTCATGTTTCCCTCTTGGGCTTTAAACTCGGAATCCACAGTTTTAGACTTACCTGACCTTGTTTGATTTTAGAGGTTTTTGCAACTCAAAAGAAATTTCCTGAACCATATGGTTACTGCACTGGGATCAAGTGCACCAGGACCATTTACAGAACAAACAATTTTGGTTGCTTCTACTGTATTTTGGTTCAATTCAAACTTGTAAAGCCTAAGTTCCCAAATTAGATTACATTGCAAACTTGTCTGCGTAGCTTACAAATCACAGACAGAGAGAAGCAATGCACCATCTATCAGTGAACCAATTATCAAAATACAACTGTGCATATAAAAAAGGAAAATATGAATCAGGAAATACTTCAAGGAGATTATGACACAGTAACACAATATAATGTCATAACAATAATTTCATTCTCTCATCTGGGGGTCTAAACTAGGATTGTAATTTTAAAAAATACAAATTACAAAAAAAAAAGTCACAAGATAAAAGGGATAATGTCATGAATGATTGTATAAACATTTTGTTTTTGTCATGATGTATGCATAAAGAATGTTCAGCTTCAATTCCTTATGAAATGTACAAGTGTGGAAAGTGTAAAAAGGAGGTCAAAATTATTACTTAGCTCGTATCTTTTGTAGTATCTATTTGACAAGCTGATGTGAACTCGTTAAGTCTTTATATTTTTTTTCTGTCAGTTCTTAGTCCATTCTTACCTCCATGGCTGATGTTGTTTCTTTGTTCTTTGTCGTCTTCTATTCCGTTTCTTTTCCCACCATTTTCTTGATTCCTGGAATTTAGACCTTAGCAAATGAGATTCATTACCTCAAGATTTTCATCTCTGTAACTGTTCTTTCATCTATTATCTCTGTAATAAATAAGAGGTTGACTGAACTTCTACCAGTAATCCCTAAAACTTTATTTATCTTCAACATAGCAGAAGGTAATAGTTCAAAGTTGTTTGAATTCATCCGTCAACTGACAAATTATGTGATCAACCATCTCATTTGATGTCTGGTGGCTGTCTATCTTTCAAATTTCGTCTTTGGCCTGCAGTGGTTTGGCTCTTAGTCACCCGATATATTCCATCCAATCGGTGACTATCTCTTTTTCCCAATTTGAATATGAACCATAGTCATAATGGGCAGGTACCTAACCTGACGTCATAGCTATCATGTCTTGCATGATTTTTCTACATATGTCCTTATTTGGATTTCTGCCTTTTAAGCTTAGAGGGGTTGACCTCGTTATTTGTTTCCCTTTCCGTTTGTTTAAATTCATGTCTGACACTTCTTTGCACTTTTCATTTGTTCATATTGACCTTATTTGATTTGCTTTTTCTGTTTCACTAGCATGACAATATATATATATATATATATAAGTAAGTAAAGTTGGCGACTGTAGTTGAGGGTGACTCGAAGGCTCCCTTTTCAATAACTACTACACCAAGGTGTAGAGGAGAGCACTACTCCTTTCCCTGGATTGCTCCACTTTACCCTTGATCTATACCATACAATGCAGATTGTTAAGCAAGGTGGCATCAAGTACCATTTTTGGAGTCTTTAGTATGACTCGACCTGGGGTTGAATGTCTGTCTCCCAGGCTATTGGTGAACACTCTAACCATCATGCCAAATAATAATTTGTTTGTATACTGTTATGTCCAATCAATTATTCCTCTCTAATACAAATAATTTACCCACTGTTACATGGTTTCATGTATTCCTACCAAATAGCAATAATTTTCAAACTGATCTATTTGACTTATACAGGGTGGGACGATAAAAATGTCACCCAAGAGAAGACAACATGATTCCATTTCTGTTAAATGAAAACCAGTTTTTTTTTTTGTTGCAGACCATCTACTAGTTGGCCAGTTGTGTACAAATCCCAAGAGTGATAGGAGCCTTCTATTATGTCTGAAAGTGACACAATGTTCAACGAGCAAGATTGGAGATTCGCCACTGTACAACTCATGCACTCTACCGATCCATGTTATGACAACAGGACCATTACCAGCACCCTCAAAATGCAAATCTGGATTGCCATGAATAACAGAGACATGCCCAGGGGGATGAAAACAAAGTGTGTACCTGGATGTGCTGAAGAGTGTGGTGATCCCCTGATGCAATCCGGTGGCCGGTGGCAGACCCAGGGTGTGGCCACAGGACTTGGCACTGGCCCACAAATCCAAAGAAACTGAGGCTTGGCTTCTGAAGGAGTGCTACAACTTTGTACCCTTCTTGCACTGGCCCCCCTCCTCCCCCGACCTGAACCCGCTGGACTACTTCATTTGGTCATATGTTGAGAACATCACCAACATGACCTCCCACAACATCAAAGCCAGCCTGATCGCCACCATCCGCTGAGTATTTGCCGAGCTCCCGCCGGCGCTTGTGGAAAAGGCATGCTCCCAGTTCTGGATCCATGTTGAGGCGGTGATTGAGGCTGAAGGCAGCTACATTGAATAGATGTCAGCTCTACAACATAATCAAGTTACCTGAATTGATTTTTTCAATAAAAGTTTTAAAATAAAGCTGTAGTGTTGTTTTCTTTAGGACGACAATTTTATCGTTCCACCCGGTAGATGGGACCCAAACAGGTACTACCACTTCAATCAGTATGAAACTGCAAGTAAAAGTCATAAAGGGCTACTCTACACTCCCAGAGCTCCATAATTGGAGTGTTATCACCGGATTCAGTTTAATGTCATACCCAGGACACTTTGTAAGTTTCTCTCAAAGAATCTCATACTTTTAGCCTTGTGCCAGAATTCAGTTAAGCTTATTAAATAACTGTGAAACAAAATCTGAAGACAGTCCATGTATATTGGTAATCAATTCAAGAGTAATTTTGCCCATCAGTCACAAGATGAAATTCTGATATTACATTTCATTGCGATTCTATCTAATTTGGTAATACTCAGAATAATTCTTCAGCAATTGAATAATCTCAAGTGACGTTCGGAGATATAAAGACCTGGGATATTCAGCTATAATTTACATTGTTCTGTTGTCAACCATCATTAGATATTTTTGTTGTTGTTGTTTTTTTGTGATTTAGGTATTTCCATTTTTTCGAAACCAATAAAATTCTTTCACGGCCAAATTAAATTTATAAAAGACACAAATCCGAATATAACACGCAGAAGATCATTTCAAATGTGATTATTATCATCTTGAATAATCAGATCAATTCCTTCTCCTTACCATTCCCAAGAACCGTTTAATATTCTAAAATAAATCACACTTATACACAGAGATGTACTATTTAATAAACAGCTGAACAAATAAATATATACATTTATGCAATCATATACACATGTCACCTCCATGGTGTCGGGCAAGAGATACCATCACAAAGATATGAAATTGGTGAACCAAGTGTAATTTCCAAATGAAGCTATTTATATTCATTTTACAGTAACACTTTTAAAAAAGGCACGAGTCTACTTTTCCCTAACTTTTGTCCCATGCTAGATATTTTGATAAAGTATATCATCACTGATATGCCGAGACTGTTCACAAAGACTGATTAATTCACAGATTGATTTTGATGGTATGTCAACCTGTCTAGGGTTATTTTATTCTTAGAGGTTAGGGAATTGTATTCATTGTATATTTATATTTACACTTTTTGGTCACAGTCCTATTAGATATGTAGAATTTTTAAGCAGATCTATTTGACCAACAGATGCAACTCTAGCGGGTACTACTACTCCAGGTCAGAGGGCACCTAAGAATAATGGCAATAAAAGGATTCTCCACACACCGTAGATCTCCAGAACTAGAGCCTCACCATCAAATACAGTTTAGGGTTTTTTTTATCATTGAGGGTTTTCAGACTATTGTCTTCATCTTTATTGTTATTTCCACAATGTTTTGGCCGATATGTCCTCCGGCCTTCTTCAGGTGGTTGTTGAACTCGGGAACCTTCACGGAACTTTGAACTATGTCTTTTATTGAATCCACGGGGGTCACCAGTTCTGATTCCGTTAGCCATAACCGGGTACAAGTGTAAAGTATTCCTGTATTGTTACTTGCCAGCAGGACACATGGTGTAAGAGTTATAGGCATTGGTTCCCTAAACTTCTAAGGAGACAATCATCTCGAGGTTGCAGGTTCAATCCTGACTGCAGGCGAGTAACAATACATGAATACTTAACACTTGTACCTAGTTATGGCAAATGGAATCAGAACAGGCAACCCCAGTGGATTCAATAAAGAACGTAGTTCAAAGTTCCGTGAAGGTTCCTGAGTTCGACAAACACCTGAAGAAGGCCAGAGGACATATCAGCCAAAACTTTGTGGAAATAACAATAAAGATGAAGACAATTGTCCGAAAACCCTTAATGATAAAAATCACCAAGCTTCATCTCAGAAATTTAAACAACAGTTTAGAGTCCTACTCAGAACACCCCTTTTTGGGGGAGTAGGGTCTTACAGGTCTGTAGAGGATACGTTCAGCATATTCTAAGCATTATCGACTAGGAATGAGAACTTGAGCCAACCACTCTCCCATGACTAACTTACTCGCCAAGTGTAACATTTATCATCAGATGAAATGGAATTGGAGACCTGAGTTCAAATCCCAGATGCATTTTGCATTTCACTTCATGTTAATGTTCTTGGGAAAGGCATGAATCCATCTGTTCTCTCAGCCAGCAATAGGTAAATAGCAGGGCAGACTTGGTTCTTTAAGTCTTGTTTAGACAACCAATCTAGGAGAAGGAAAACTCAGAATTAAACTAACTTTATTCTGCAGAAAACAAAATGACCTTGTATCATCCTCCCCAAAGTGGAGGTGTTGGGTAAATAGATTATTGCAACAAAAATCTGTAACCAATATAGATAAATAAATAATAAACAATGACATATATATATATATACACATGGCATCTCACAATGGTTCATAGAGAAATAAGAGTGAATCAAAATTTGGGGAAACCACTCCCACATAGCTAATTCACCTGTCTAGACAGTCATTTTAAAGAGATTTTATCCTATAAACAGATAGATAATATGATGGTTAAAAGATAGAAGAATGGGTAAGTGAGCATTTGGAGAAACCACTCTCCAATAACTAATCTACATGCCAAGGCAGTAGCAGCAAACATTTGACAAAATATCCAATTAAACATTCAAGTTTAAATTTTAGTTAAGATAAATATACGGACTTCTCTCGAATGTTTTCTCATTTATCTAATGAATTAATATTATAAAAAGGATCCATCTTTCTATTTAAATCTATTTCTAAAACTGTTTTCATCTATCTATCTATCTATCTATCTATCTGGAGGTGGAATTATAGCATATTTTTACTTTATTTTGCTGTTTTTTTTTTATATTTTCATATTTGCTTTATTTTTCATTTCCATATTTCATTATTTGCTTCATTTTTAAAAAAACTTCATTAATCTATTAATCCCCACAAATCAAACTAATTATCATGAACAAGGCATGAAACAATTTCTCCCTATACTCAGTTCTGTTATCATAATGACAGAAAAAACTAATGTATGTCTAGAAAATTAGAAGAAATAGAATTGATCTTGTTAACTAGATGTGAACCATAATTATTTGTGTAGAAGACGCACTATTTCTCCAGATTTTTCAGCTCAAAAGTTTGGGGTGCTTGTTATACCAGAGAGCTATATACCATAATTAGTAGCGCATAAGTCGGTAAAGTTGGTGACCTTAGTTGAGGGTGACCTGAAGGCTCCTTTTTCAATAGCTTTTCCCCGAGGTGTAAGAGAGCGTGCTACCACATTTTCCAGGATTGCTTCACTTTACCCTTGATCCTCACCTAAAAGTGCTGAGTGCTTAGCAAGACGTCATCAAGTACCATTTTTTCTACTCTTTGGTATGACTCAATCCTGGGATTAAACCTCGGTCTCCCAGACCATTGACAAATACTCTCCTCATTAGGCCAAAGGCCCGGTATGTATATTATACACAAGAATTATATACAGTAATTATTTGTGTATAAGACACTCTATTTCTCCGGATTTTTTACCCCAAAAGTTAGGATTGCATATCATACATGAAAACTATAAACTTTTTTACTGGTCACAGGTTTCACCATATCCATAATGGGATGACTGAAAGTAAGTTATATCTATAGTCCAAACAAATGTGTTTTATGCCATGAGAGAGAAATATTCATTGGAATGTGTGTTTGTTTATATTTCTATTCCTCCTAATGTCAGTTTATTTTGGCTGAAAGCTAGTGCCATTTTTGTGTGAACATGTCCATGTGTTTGTTCTAAATACTGTGTATATTTTCTGTTTTCAGATATGAAATAAATGATACAAATTCTTATTTTCAGTCAGTACAAACCAATGAAAATTTGAACAAATGCTCTTTGAGTTAAAGGTTTTTTGACATGAGGAGAGAGAGACACAATCTTTCTATGCTGACTGCTTTTACATTGTCAGCTCTCACCCAACCAACGCACGGCGCCTGTAGTGCACCAAGTCATCTGGCCTCGCCCAGGTCTGAATCTCAACTTTCTCGTTCGGAGGCAGGAACTCAACTCACAGCTTTTTCTCAAATCCCAAAATCCTCAGCCCACACTTCTGGGCATGACGTCATTCACCTCCCTAGTCCCATTTCTATCTGGGAATTTTGTTTTGACATCTCTGAATAACACATCCTCTCTGCGCACGTGTGAACACCTGCGTTAATGTTGCACCTAACTAACCCATGCACTAAGTGAAAGGTTCTAATCCTAACTAAACTGAAAGGCAAGATATATAAAACGAAATCCCTCCGCCATTATATTACACAAAGTCAGTGTGCATTATACGCAAGAATTTTTTTCCAGAATTTCATAGTCCAATACGGGTGCCTGTTATACAAGAATAATTTTGGTAAATCGGTGCGAAGACAGAAATATCTCATTTTCTTTCTCTGAAGAATTTACTTGCCTTGTAGATTTTTTCATACTATTATCATTGTAGGTTTCTTTGTTTAATGACATATCAAATTCTGTGGGTTATTTGATGCAATATCCATCTATGTAGAAGAATATTAGTGGTACCCTTTAAGTGAGAGCAAGGCGGATAAGGGGTTCATATCTTTCCCAATGGCATTAGTCCAAAAGTGAATGTAATAGACTGTAGTTTGAACTTGCTTGTTATAGTCCAGCACTACTATGACATGAAGACTCTCAAAAGTAAGAGGAAATAAAATAATAAGATGGGATTGTTGGAATGATATTGGTGTTTGTTATTATTTTTAGCGAGGAAAAATCGTAACATGCGTGTGTGTGTTTGGTTACTTCCTCGCTAAGTTTTAAAAGTAAATAAATGAGAAGGTTCAAGATGTACGAAGTTGAAATGTTTTTAGGAATAGTTTTTAATTGCAGCATGGAATATTTAGTTTGCTTTTGTGCTGCAAGCCTCATGGGAAAAGAAAGAAGTAAAGAGACGAAATGGAGTCATGAGAAAGTTGAGATAGCAGTGTGAATTGTTGGACATGCGAGGGAAGTATGTTCGCAGTATGTAGCGAAAGTCATGTTTACTATTGGAGGAAATAAACTTTGGAGTCACCATGAGTTTGTGTTTCTGGTTATTTGGGGGAGAAGCGTGTGGTCTCGTGATAATGTGACCCAGAGGTGAAATAAGGGCTAAGTGTCGGAGCGGAATTCGGCATCGCAATCGACATAGCCAATTTTGGGGGTGACGTAAAGTTGTTCCTGTGAGTGGCGTATTGAATGTATCTAATTCATATTCGACTTGGTCTAAGAGAAATAGACGTAAGGAATCCATAAATTAGATAGGTTCCCTAATTGTGTCCATGCTGCTGCTGCTGCTGCTACTATTGAAGAACTGCCAGTGAGACATCTGCACTGGACGGAGTTGTTCAGCCAAAGAAACTGTGTTTGGCAGCTTCCCCAATTTCTGCTGCCCGGAAAGGAGGTCTGGATTGAGTAGGATAAGTCATCCTGATTGGGTGAAATTACGCGTTGAATTAAGTTACGTGCCAAACCAAAATACGAAATTTCCTTCCGCTACAGGATTAAAAGAAAACTAAAAAAATTTTCCCATGATGCTAAAAATAAAAGAACCAGAAAAGCTGTTTGGTGATCAGCCCATTTTATGATCCCACACTTTCCCAGCCCAGTTGACTGCATCTCTGCAGAGGGATAAGACCCCTACCCCCAATGAGTGTCCTAGATATGAAACTAAATAATCTGATGGTGAAGCTCTGAGGAATGCAGAGTACCTCTTCAATGCCATTGCTCCCAGGTCAACTCTGACCCAGAGTGGTAGCACCTGATAGGCTCTTATCACTGTGTCAAATAAAACTGTTTGACATTCAAGTAAAAAGCTGGTAACGGTAGTCGAGGGCGACCGGATGACTCCCTTTTCAATAGCTACTGCACCGAAGTGTAGGGGAGGGTGCTACTCCTTTTCCTGGATTGCTCCACTTTACCCTTGATACGTACCTTATAACACTGAGTGTTAAGCAAGGAGGTATCAAGTACCATTTTTGAAGTCTTTGGTATGACTCGACCTGGTATTGAACCCAGGTCCCCTGGACTATTGGTGAGTGTTCGCCAATGATCCGGGAGACTGGGGTTCAATCCCAGGTCGAGTCATACCAAAGATTCAAAAAATGGTACTAGATACCACCTGGAATACTCAGCATTAAGAGGTAAAGATCAAGGGTAAAGAGGAGCAATCCAGGGAATGGAGTAGCGCCCTTCCCTACACCTTGGTGTAGTAGCTATGGAAAAGTGAGCCTTCGGGGAGCCCTCGACTAAGGTCGCCAACTTTACTGCAATAATTGAAAACATTTAACTGTACAAACAACAGCAATACTAATGTGTAAACAAATTAGTTCTAACTCATATAAAAATGAAATTACCTATAAATTGATGGTGAGGCTCTAGTTCTGGAGATCTACGGTGTGTGGAGAATCCTTTTATTGCCATTATTCTTAGGTCCCCTCTGACCTGGAGTAGTAGTACCTGCTAGAGTTTCATCTGTAGGTCAAATAGATCTGTTTGATATTCATGCAGAGTACCCCTTCAATGCCATTACTCCTAGGTCCACTCTGGCCCAGATTGAAAGCACCTGATAGGTCTTATCATTGTGTCAAATAAAACTGTTTGACATTCAAAGTGAGTGCAAACAAATGGACTTATGCTAAATTGAGCTGTTTGAAAAAGAACTGTTTGGTCATTTAACTATTTGTAAGCAAATGACTGATGAATTGTTAGTGAAAACTAGTAATATTTGGAACCATCTGTGTGCAAACAAATAAGTAACATTGAATAGAATAGTGACAATAGCAATACTTGTAGCTACTTCACTGTTTGCAAAGAAATTATTGATATTGAATAGAATTATAGATGTTAGACAGCAATAATTGAAAACATTTAACTGTAGTAATTTACTAAGCTTTTTGCTTAGATGTGGCACAAGGCCATATGAATGGGGTACCCAGTAAGACTCAAACTCACTTGTGTAGGAAAACATTTAACAGTAAAAACAACAGCAATACTAGTATGCAAACAAATTAGTTCTAACTCATTCAAAAATGAAATTACCTACAAATTATTCACTTACAAATCGTACCCATTTAAATGTGTCCAAACAGATGACTGATGTTAAATTGTTTCTGCTACATGTAATAATCATATGAAAGAGACATTAAGAATTTTGTTTCCCTTAAATTTTATGAAAAAGAAAATAAATGGTCCTTCGCAAAAACACAAGATCTGCTGCTTCTTCATTTTAAAATTGTTTTAGATGTGAACACACACACACACACACACACACACACACACACACACACACACACACACACACACACACCTCCACAACATCCAACTTAGACCTGCAGAGCATTAAAAAGCTGTTACCACCATAGTCAACCTTGATAATACTAACAATATATTTACAAAGAACAAATTACATTAAAAATTAAAAAAATAGCAAATTTTTTTCATTAACTGAATTATATTGTAAATATTACTTTTTCTATGGTACATTTTTTTTCATTAATTCCTGTAATTAGATGACCTCACAATCTAATCTGTATAAAAATTGAACCGATAATAGGAATATTATTGGCTTTACAACAAGGTTTAGAGAAATTTCTTTTATACCATTCGTGAAATGATTTTATTCTGCTCACATTGGACATGTTGAGTTTAGTTAGGTTTCTTTGTGTAATGGCATACCAACCTTTGTGGGTCATTTAATGCAAAAGCCATACTTGTAGATAAACAGAAATGGTTCTATCTAACTGTTCTGGGGTAGTTAACACCCCTATATCCATGGGCAATATGTATTCGTCTGGCTTATATAATGCTAGACATTTCAACCTTCAAGCAGAGAGTACACTCATAAGAGGTCCCTGCAGACATTCTCGAAACCTATGTATGGCACTAGTCCTTGTTGTCTAGTTCAAGCCATAACCCGGCATACGTGCCTGGACTCACATTTGGGTTTGTAAAACTGCTTGCCTCATCAGGCTCACATGGCACCAAGTGAGTCGATGAACAGCATAGACCAGCAGGGTTCGAGTCTCGGCTCGTTACCGCCCTTCCCCTCCACTTTACCCCCACATTAATCAGTTATTTGTTTACACACAGTTAAGTGATCAAACATTTCTATTTCAAACAATTCAGTTTATCATGAGTACAGTTTTTGTTTAAACACAGGTAAATGATCAAACAGTTTTATTGCAAACAATTCAGTTTGACATAAGAACATAGTTTAAATGTCAGACAGTTCTAATTAACCCATAGATAGGACCCTATCAGGTGCAACCACTCTGGGCCAGAGTGGATTTGGAGGGATAGCAATGAAGGGGTACTCCACATTCCCTAAAGCTCTAGCATTACTGAAGCCTCACCATCAGATTGTTTAGTATCATATTTAGGACACTGATTGGGGGTTCTTACTCATCTGTAAAGATGCAGCCCATGTATTCTACAGCCCAAGCCAAGTTCCATTTGACCCATAGATAGGACCCTATCAGGTGCTATCACTCCGGGCCAGAGGGGATCTGGGAGTAATAGCAATTAAGACGTACTCCGCATTCCCCAAAGCTCTAGCATTACTGAAACCTCACCTTCAGATTGTTAAGCATAATATCCAGGACACTTGTTGGGGGAATCACACCTGTCTGCAGAGATGCAGCCCCAGCCAACTGGGTCAGCCATGGTAGATTCCCACTGTGGTTGGTAGTATTGTGGTACTTGGTGAGCTGACATGTTGTGCATTGTTTCACTTTGTGCATGATTTGAAAGCTGCAAAGATGTTGTGATGCTGACCAAAGAAAGACACAGGGAACACAAAAGATTTGATAGAAAAACATTTATATTCAAGTAAGAGAAATAAAATATAAGTGAACCTGGTTACACAGTAGTTAGTTGGTAGAAAGCTGAGAATCCAGTGGGGTAGTGACTATCAGTCCACTACGCAGATGGTATCACACGTTATCGTGTCACGTTGATTTGTGCACTCTGTCTGATGCTCTCATTGACGTGTATTTATGGAGGAGGGCGAGTCCATTATGTAGGGAGTACAACAATAGATAAATTTGCATCAGTCTAATTCAGGAACTTATGTTTTAAGAGTTCAAAATGGGCCCTAACACCACAGAAGCGAGCAAAAGGATTTGTTGTATGAAAAGTGAAGGAAGGCACAGTTGATCTCAGTAACCAGATTGTTTAAGAAATTTCAGGTAAGGTCAGGTAGACCAGAAAAGGATCAATTCGGACACCATCCCCCAAACTACAGAGGTAAATCCAGTGATTAGTACTTATAGAGTACCAAGTGAGCTCGGCATCTCACGGTCCAGTGTAGTGACCTTTATGACCTATGCAAAAGCATCCGAAGCTGCTGAATTAGGCTTTATGTTACCAAAATATTTCAAAATTTTTGACAAACTCAAGTGGAAAAAAATAAGAGATATTTTTTCAGTATCCTCTCATTAAACTCTTTTTGAAAAGGTTGGCTTACTTTTTGGGCTCATCTTGAATTTCATAAGCAAATATAAAGTAACGCTATTTTAAGCTGTATCTAATCCAATTATTCTCTCTCCAGCTATGAGTAAATAGTAGGGCAGGCTTGGCTCTTATCCTTAGTCTAGTCTAGGAAAATTTGGTTTGTTGGTTGGTTGGTTGGTTGGTTGGTTGGTTGGGTTTTTATAGCATGTCAACCTTTGTAGGTTATTTAACGCCAAGTCCATTTTTATGCAAATAGTCAGCTCTATTTCAAACGATTCAGTTTAGCATGAGTACACAGTTTAATTGTAAAAACAGTTCTAATTCAGTTAATTCTGTTTAGTATGAGTACAGATTTTGTTTACACACACTTAAATGTCAAAACAGTTCTATGTTAAACAATTCAATTTAGTTTAAGTAGAGTTTCAATGTCAAAAACAGTTCCATTTCATACAATTCAGTTTAGCATAAGCACGCTGTTTAAATGTAAGTACAGTTTAATCATCATAAACATTTCTATTTCAAGCTATTCAGTTTAGTCAAACAGTTCTAATTCAAAAATTTCAGTTTAGCATAAGTATGCAGTTTAGTTCTATTCAACCCATAGATAGAGCCCTATCAGGTGCTACCATTCCGGCCAGAGTCGATCTGGAAGCAATGGCATTGAAGGGTTGCTTCACATTCCCCAAAGCTCCAGCATCACTGGAACCTCACCATCAGATTGTTTAGAGTCATATACAGGACACTCGTTGGGGAGGGGGGGTCTTACTCCTCTGCCGAGAAGCAGTCGGTGTATTCTACAGCCCCAGCCGACTGGGCAAGTTACTTTTTGGACACATCTTGTATTGCAGAGGCAAATATAAAGTAACGCTATTTTGAGCTGTATATAATCCAACTATTCTCTCTTCAGCTATGAGTAAATAGTAGGGCAGACTGGGCTCCTTAACCTTAGTCTAGTCTAGGAAAAGGAAAACTCTGAATTCAAATGTGTTAAACTCCACTTGAAAATTGACTTTGAGTTTCCCCTAGGGTAAATATATATATATATATATATATATATATATATATATATATATATATATATATATAAATTTAAAGAGCCTAGCCAGATTATTTGTACAGAGAATTCAAGCATATAATATACCAGTCTACTGCTTCAGATATTAATCTAGAACTAATGTGTCAAGTTGAAGTAGAACTGAATAGTAAAAATCTCATATTGTTCTTCAATAGCCAAACACTTATTAGGCTTGTTTGTTTAAAGACATAAGGTTTTGTTCAAGAGATAACTGTGAAAGAAAGCCATTATTCCAAGCCAGTTACACCTGGTGTTCCTCAAAGAATGAGTGAATGAAGGAATGTCAGCCAGGGTTTTTGGAATTGTATTTGTTGCAAAAATTGAAAAATAACATATTGAAAGATATATAAGGAGCCATGATGTCTGCACAGCCTTTTCTTTCAGAGCACTTTTTCCCCCCTTCCATTTTTAGTGTCACATTCTGATCACTCAGCAGAAAGTAGGCCCCAACTCTTGGCATTCTTCATTCTTAATAATCTACACAGGATAAATACTCCCTCACTCCTTCCCTCCCTCTGTGTGTGTCTCTCTCTCTCCTGCTCTCTCTCTCTCTCTCTCTCTCTCTCTCTCTCAGACTTTCATGAAGTAATCATTTTCTCTTGCTTGTTCTCTTAATAATTAGGTCTTATTTCTATTTAATTCTCCTTTTTCAAAAAAAAAAAAAAAAAGAAGCCCACTTGGCTGGTGCTGTATAATACACGAACTGCATCTTTGCAGAGGAGTAAGAACCCTCAACCAGTGTACTGGCTATGAGAAAAAACAATCTGATGGTGAGGCTCCAGTAATGCTGGAACTTTGGGGAATGCGGATTACCCCTTCATCACCATTGCTGCCAGGTCCACTCTGGCTTGGAGTGGTAGCACCTGATAGGGTCCTATCTACGGGTCAAATAGAACTGTTTTGACATTTAAACTGTGTGCAAACAAAAGTCTTATGCAAAGTTGATTTGTTAGAAATACAACTGTTTGATTACTTAACTGTGTGCAAAGACATAATTGACATTTAATTGAATTGTTAGTCATACATAGCAATACTTGGAACCATTTAACTGCGTGCAAAAAGTATTATCATGGAAATGTATTTACAAATCCTATATATTTAATATATATGCATAAAGAGGATTTGGCATTAAATAACCTACAATGGTTAATATGCCATACAACCCAACCAAATCTTGTATATTCAATATATATATATAAAGAGGATTTGGCATTAAATAACCTAGTATGATTGATATGCCATAAAAACCATAAAACCCAACCAAACCAAATCCTATATATATATATATATATATATATATGTAAAGAGGATTTAGCATTAAATAACCTACAATGGTTTTTATGCTATAAAATCAAAACAAACCAAATCCTATATATTTGATGCATATGTATAAAGAGGACTTGGCATTAAATAACCTACAATGGTTGATATGCCATAAAATCCAAACCAAACCAAATCATATATATCTAATATATCTTAGAACCAAATTAAGTAGTCCTTAAATATATGTAGCATTTACCATTATATATATATATATATATATAACCAAACCTTTTTTACAGGATTCTTGCTCTTTCTTTGATTACTTACTCTTTTCTATTTCATTCATTATCATAAAACATTTTTATTCCACTGACTTTCTCTTTCTCTTCCATTTTTTATCCTGTCTCCCCACCTTCTCTACGTTCTCTTTCTCTTTGATATTTTTTATGTGTCTCTTCTTTTCATTCTCTTCCATCTATTTCCCCTAATCTCTCTTTTCTTTTTCCTATATTCATCTTTCTCTTACTCACATTTATATCTTTTTTCTGTCCCTCTTCATCCTTCCCTTCCATTAATCTTCATCCTCTTTATCCTCTCTCTTTCTTTCTTTCTGCAATAACAATAGTAATAATAATAATTTCTTTTTTTCTATTTCTTTTTCATATCTTCTCCATCTTTCACAAGCCCAGTCTGTTGAGACTGTAGAATCCACTGACTGCATCTCTGCAGAGGGGTAAGACCCCCTCTCCAACAAGTGTCCTAGTTATGATAATAAACAATCAGATGGTGAGGCTCCTGTAATGCTGAACCAGTTAAATGGTTTCAAGTAATGCTGTGTATCAAGTGCTTCTTGACTCATAGATAGGACCCTATCAGATGCTACCACTCCATGCCAGAGTGGACCTGGGATTAATGGCAATTCCCCAAGGCTCAGCATTACAGGAGCCTCACCATCTGATTGTTTATTGTCATAACTAGGACACTCATTGGGGAGGAGGTCTTATCCCTCTGCAGAGATGCAGTCAATGTATTCTACAGCCTCAGCCAACTGGGCTTGTGAAAGATGGAGAAGATATGAAAAAGAAATAGAAAAAAAGAAATTATTATTATTACTATTATTATTATTGTTACTCCTTGAGAGTTTTCCCTACCAGTATTAACTGATTGTCTTTCACTGGAGTCGGAGTGACAGCAAGTCTCCTCAAGTCTCCAGGACCCTTCTCAGTATTCTAGCCCATCTTAATAATGCTGTAATCTGGATGGTCTCCACTTGTTCTCTGATTCCTAAATCTTCCAGTCTCTTTAACAAGCCTTTGGGGATTGTTCCGAGTGCATCAATTACAAATGTTATAACTAACACGTTCATGTTCCGTAGTTTTTTTTTAGTTCTCTGGCAAGATGTAGGCACTAATCTCTCTTTTCACTTTCTTTCACTTTCACTGTAGTCTGTCAGGATGACAAAGCCCACTATGCAGCAGGTTCTCTTCTTCTTCTTCTTCTTTAGAGTTTTTCACATCAGTGTTAGCTGATGGTCTTTCACTGGAGTTTGAGTGCCAGCAAGTCCCCTCAAATCTCCAGGATCATTCTCAGTATTCTGGCCATTCTCAACAAGGCTGTAGTTTTGATGGTCTCCACTCGTCCTCTAACCTCCAACTCCTCCAGTCCCTTTAATAGCCCTTTAGTTACTGTACCAAATGCACCGAATGTTCCATAGTTTTTTAATTCCCTAGCAAGGTCAAGGTACTTATCCTTCTTTTCACATTCTTTCAGTTTTATTCTGTGGTCAGCTGGTACAGCTAAGTCTGCAATTTTGCAAGTTCTCTTCTTTTTTTTTTTTTTTGTTGATTACTATTCTGGCAGAGATTAAGTGATCCGTTTGTATGTCATAGTCCCATATATTATTATTATTATTATTTACTCATCAGAGTTTTTCACATCAGCATTAGCTGATGATTGTTCACTGAAGTTTGAGTGACAGCAAGTCTCCTCAGGTCTCCAGGACTCGTCTCAGTATTCTGGCCGTTCTCAATAATGGTCTCCACTGGTATGCCAACTTCCAAGTCCTCCAGTCCCTTTTATAATCCTTTAGTTACTGTACCAAAGGCACCAGTCACAATTGGTATAATTGTTTCCTTCATATTCCATAGTTTTTTCAATTCCCTAGCAAGGTTGAGGTACATTCTTTCAGTTGTTGTTATTGTTATTATTATCATCATCAAATAGTTATTTCAAACCATATCATTGTATGTAAATTATTTGTATTAAATAGGAATACTTGAAACTATACCATTGTTAAATGACGAATATAAAGTCAAAGATCTGATAAAGAAAGAGGATATGGAAAATATTTCTCTGAATGCCAGGAAAAATGTATTTATGATAAATATCTTGATAAGAAAAATCAGTCTGAAAAGCTACTTATAAAGATGCAATGTTCCACGTTCCTAATATTTATATAAAAGCGGCTTATTGCATCAGAGGGAATTTCCTAACTTTTTTCTCTTAATGTCCGAGTCATCTACAGTGAATGGATAAAAAAATAGACGTAAAATCGTAAAAGGTAAAGAGTCATGTGTAAAAAGTATTAAATACCAAGAAAAACTAAACGATAATATGTAAGTGTAATGATAGGTAATATGTATTATGCAATATATGATTTGAATCTGAATTAATGTAATAGTTAATATGTATTTGGCAGAAAGAAATATGTGAGATGTAAGATCTAAGTGCTCTCAGGCAAAAGATGAATAATAGGTTACAGATAAAACTTGGTCGACGCAAACCAAACGAACAAGCCCTGGTAAGTCAAACTTATAGTATCAATCCTTTCTGACTGAATATCAAAAATATGAAAAAAAAAAATCTTTTGAGTCTACAGATAATTTCGAGCATACTTTTCCATATTTTGTGTGTAGACAATATCTACAAGATTATGCGACGATATTTCAAATACTGTATAGAGAGGTTACATGCGTAGTTAGCCTTTCGCAAAGCGGAGAATGGTGTGAGTGAAGCAACCAAGCTATCCGTAGGGCCCAGTGCAAAGCCTAGCGGCGAATTCGCTAGTACTTATAAAATCTGTATAACAAAATATAAAGAGCTGTTTAACAACAGATATTGAAATCAAGAGACCTTGGAGTATGTAAGTCCATTCTCTAACTATTGGACTGATTCAAGAACGTTTAGATGAACAAAGATGAAGTCTGGCTAATTAAAAGATATCAAAGTAACCGAGTCTAAACAAGAGCAGATGTTAACAATATATGACAGCTAATCTCATGTCTAAGTGACTATTAAAAACTGGCCCAACATATGTTTCCTGCTGAACTAAGTATAATTTTTGACTAACAACTTATTTTTAACTTAGTTCTACAGATACTGAATAAAAATAATCAAACAAAATTTCAGGTTCTCCCTCTCTGTCCATATATATATATATATATATATATATATATATATATATATATATATATAGGTGGGGTATTATTCGGTCCAGTTAAATCAGAGTTGGGAGTAATTCCTTCAGGAGAAGAAAATCATTCAAAAGCTGGACATTTAAATTTTCCTGGTAGAGAGCTCAATGTAACTATTTCTTTAAAGAAAGTATATATATATATATATATATATATATATATATATATATATATATATATATATATATATATATAATGTGAAAATGTACTAATATGAAAACACACATGGTCTTCGGGGATGATCTTATTTTATTCTATTTCTGTCAACATTAAATCTTTGAGTTTTTGGACGTGAAAACATTAAACCTTTATCAGGACGTATAAATTTTTAAATGAAACGAAAAGCCGAGGAAGTTTTCAACATTCTATTTCCATTGGTGGTGTTCTATTTCAAATTTATGTGATGAAATTAGTATTCGAAAATGTATATAAAAAAAACAAAATGTTTCCTTAAAAAATCAAACAAAACAAAACAAAACAGAACAAAAAATAACAAATTTATAACACTTTACAGATTTGAAAAAAAAAAAAAAAAAGAAATATAAATAACAGTTTGGCCATACATAATTAAAAAAAATAATCGCAACTTTAATTTCAAAGATTCCAAAGTGTTCGTTTATGTACTTAATAAAAACACCGGAAAATAGTTGAATCTAGAATCATTTCAAACCACAATACTATCAAACAGAGATCGATTTTTTTTTCCATTTTTCTCATTTGGTCAAATTAGTGCCCCCCCCCAACAAATGACTAAATCCCTTATCTAAAATAATTTTGCTTCATAATTTAAACATACTTATATAGTTGGATCAGTCTGTTGCCCAGTCGGCTAGGGCAGAAGAATACACCAACTGCACCGCTGCAGAAGGGTAAGACCCAGCTCCCACCCACCCAACGATTGTCCTGTATATGTCACTAAACAATCTGATGCTGAGGTCCTAGTGTTGCTGGAGCTTTGGAGAATGCGGAGCACCCCTTCTTTGCCATTGCTTCCAGGTCCTCTCTGGTCCGGAATGGTAGAAACTGATAGGTCCCTATCTATGGGTTAAATAGAACTAAACTACATACTTATGCTAAACTGAATTGTTTGAATTAGAACTGTTTGACTAAACTGAATAGCTTGAAATAGAAATGTTTTTGACAATTAAACTGTACTTACATTTAAAAATCGTGCTTATGCTAAACTGAATTGCATGAAATGGAACTGTTTTTGACATTGAAACTCTTATTACACTAAACTGAATTGTTTAATATAGAACTATTTTGAAATTTAACTGTGTGTAAACAAAACCTGTACCTATACTAAACTTAATTGGTTGAATTAGAATTGTTTGAATAGACTGAATAGCTTGAAATAGAAATGTTTTTGACAATTAAACTAAATTGTTTGAAATAGAACTATTTGTATGAAAATGGATTTGGCGTTAAATAACCTACAAAGGTTGATGTGCCATAAAACTAAACAACCAAACCAAATCATTAAACAGATCGACTAATTGTGAATGAAGCAGACTGATACAAATAGAGAAAAATGGATGTGTTAAGATAGGTAGATTGGAAGAAAACAAGATGAATATGAACATATATAAATAGATGTATAGACAGATTGTTGATATATATATATATATATATATATATATATATATATATATATATATATATATATATATATATATGCTCAATTCATGCGAGATGCTCCAAAAGCAGTCTAAAGTATTCCATACGTTTCTGTGCCATTTTTTCCAAGTTTAAAACAGAATTTTATTGCATATCGTTCTTCTAAAGTGTCCTCACGTCCAGATTGCATTTTTGAAATTCACCAGCTGTGATAATCAGGCTTTAGTAGGGTGTATTCCAATTCCTGCTGTAGCTGTTGATTTGAACCTGAAATCACAAAAATTGTTCAGTCATCTCATAAGATGTATAGAAATAAAATACTGAATTTTCAAGTGTCTACGACAATTTTAAATGCCTGTACAAAAAAGTCTGGAAACTTATTGAATGTACCACGTATATATATATATATATTCTTCCTTCTGACTCGAAATCTTTCTCGTAAAACAACGTACATAAATTCTATACAATATTCCAAATAAGTCAAAGGACATAATTTAAACATCAAACGCTGATTCGCCAGTTAAACGGCTAACTTTTTCTTACTATACATATTTTCCTCTAGGTTTTGTATTTCACATTTCTAAACATTCATCGTTAACTTGAAATTATTAATATCACCCCTCATGGTCCTGATGATGGTTCAGTAGAACCAAAACGCTATAGTGTCGACCCGTTAATAAATCATTCCTTCCACTTGGATCGTTGTTATCAGTTTTTCTACACACACACACACACATATATATATATATATATATAATCAAGTCGTGCTGCAAGTAGGGATTTCCATGACTCTCTCTCTCTCTCTCTCTCTCTCTCTCTCTCTCTCTCTCTATCTATCTATCTATCCGTCCCTAGTTCATGTTAGTCAACACTGGCACGTCCATGTAAAGGGGTTCATTGGAGAACATCACTGATGAGTTTGTCCTTGCTTCTTCAGCAGAGTCCCACATGTCTAGTTCGTCTTATTTGGATGGTTATAGAGATGGGAGGTAAGAGGCTGTACAGCTGTTGTTTCGTGGGATGTTGCTGCCAGGATTTGCTTAATATAGCTCATAGCAGTCTTGTGAAATTCCTATCAATCTTTTTCTCAATTTGTTTAGTCAGCATCCATGAGGTGCATCTGTACTGTAGTATTGACACAGGTCGAAGCCGAATAAATCAGAGCTCGCAAAGCAAAATAAGCGAGCCAAGCATGGCTTCTGCACGTGCCGAAAAAAAAAAAAGAATGTGAGAACCCTTGTGGGTCTCACTTAAATAATAGTTGGGGTCGGGGCTAATGGCACAACCTCAAAACAGCCAATTAGATTCGAGCAGACATTAACTGCCGAATTTATAATTTTCAACACATGCCCACGAAATTACTACTAGCATGTCAACAGTTTCTGCAAGAAAATTTACCCGTCACTCTCTGTACTTAAAAATCACAGACACAAACATTCTCAGTGAGTTAATAATCAGTTAGACATCTTTGATGGGGAAAATGATTGGTAGTGTCTGATCTTTGGCAAGGGCTGTCACTCTCTTGCTGGCTTGAGAAGTTATATTCTCAGTCTGCATAAGACACAAAACACAAAATATAGTTGTACTCTAAACTGAACTGACAGCTGTCATATATATATATATAGATAGATAGATGAGGAAAACTGGAACTAAATCCGACAGAATGAAAACATACAAATATAAAAAAAAAGGAAGTTTTCAGAGGATATTTTTGCAAACGTTAATCGTTCTGTTTTTAAATATGAGAATATAAAATCTTCGTAAAGATGTGTGAATTTTTTTTAATGAAATAGCAATATAAGTTTTGTAGTTTTATTTCCGCTGGTGGCGTTCTGTTTCAAATTTGTGTGTCGTAATGCTGGAAAATCTATTTTAAAAACGTAACGTATTTCCTTATATATTGACGGCCTCGACAAAATACCCGCCAAAATATGAAAGACAAGTAAATCTAACGGCTTACTACTTCGATTTTGCAATGCCCTACACAACCAGAATACAACAGAGAAATGGACAAAGTGCTGAATCCACCTCTTCTCTAAGGAAGGTGACCTAGGAATCACCAAGTACTACGAAAGCATAACTCCAACTTCTCAAATGTATCGAACCAGAGATTGAGAAAATTCTTAGAAAACATTAGAACAGTTTTCACAAAAATCGATCCACAAAAAAATTTCAGTGAAAAATTAATAGTAATTGACAACGCTGCATCTAAGAAATTCAAAGAGTATTACATCTAATACTACTTGTCTAATAAAGAGTGAAAGAAATATGATGAAAAACTAGTGAAAAATAAATAAAATTCAATGCCCTACTTCCACTCTCTCCTTCTCTCTCTCTCTCTCTATATATATATATATTGTAGAGGCTTATGGTTATCGCGAGCTCATTTGGTGAGTCAATGGTGGACCAAACTTTGCAGTATTATTAAATAGTGCTCAATATCAAAGATAGAGCTTTTATATACATATATATATATATATATATATATATATATATATATATATATATATATATATATTGTTATGAATGTAAATTCTTTATTTTCTTCTTTTCTCATTAGAAGAGAAATAATATGTTGGAGGACAGTGGAAAGCAGTTTGATTGACACCTGCTTTCTAAAAGAAGGTTGACTGTTCATCCGGAAATATTGAATGAAAGGTCATGTTTTTAAGACAGTACAAAAGAGCAGACCATTAAAGCAAGACACAGAAGAGATGGCTCTATAAAAACAGAGAATTTAAGACCCAAGTTAGTGTCACCCTTTTATCGTGTATTGCTGAACAGTGTTGTGTTTTGTTTCTGCCTTTTATTTCCTATCCCAAATTTTCTATTGGGCTCTTTATCCGAGTCTCTATGTCGCTCTTGTGTTTGCGTTATTTTCAAATTCATACTGCCTGCAGCCTTTGGACTTATTGAATAAAAGGAAATCTCTTTCTATCTTGTGATGAAGTTTTATTTATCTGTTTTCTATATTGATGCTCTTCGTTGCTTTTACTTTTATCCGTGCAGTTTTTAGTTAGGAAACGCAGTCGCTTTTATAGTCAGTGCCTGGCTTGGAGAGTTGATAAGTAGTCTATCTATGAAAAGCAGTTACACTGCCAAGTATCCTTATTTCGATTAAAATAGTAATCTTTTTCATATACGAATCCATAATTTTAAAAAAGCCTTATTATCCATTATGTCTCTTCTGTCATAATAATCATATTTCAGATTGACTTTAGTTACTTGTTTCAAATCATTAAAAATTGATTGAATTTCATCTTATAGAATACACATTTTTCAGCCTTAAAATAATCAACCCTCAAAACACAGAATAAGAACATTCTAGAAATTTCGGATCAAAATCGCATTAACATTGAAGTTACATTTTGATATTTTTCAACCAATCAGCTAAAAACACAAAATAAGAACATTCTAGAAAATCCGGCGCGGAAAGTAATTAACAGAAAAATATTTAGGCTCCAAAATAAATGAGTAAATATACGAATCTGATAGGCCAAGAAATGTCTGCGCGCTTGAATTTTAGAACCCGCAATAAAACCTAACAATATCCTATTTTTTGATCCATTTAAGTGATAACAAAAGCATAAATAACGAAGAATTTAATCAACCAGGTTATTCATTCCTTCGACTACCAAAAGGCCATTTCTTCCACTACCAAAAGTTAATTCCTTCGACTACCCATCGAACACAAGGACACGGCAAAAAAAAACAAAAAAAAACACGCGACTTTCTTTTACCAACTAACAGATGCGACACGTTATCGCCAAAGTAAACGCACGTGCGGTCTTAAGAAAACAAAGACCCATCCTTACGGTCCATCACGTATATACACACACATACATACCCATGTACGTAAGTAAAGCCAACATTTTTTATCCCCCTTACTTCGGCCAACTCTGGACCCATTTATTTAATAGACTTTACTAACATGTAAACATACATGGGGGAACATTCATATTTACATTCAACTGGCCACAACTGTATTTTCTACAAAGGCCGCTCGTACATAACATGAACATTGTATTGCTAATAATTTTTATCCTATTTGTTATGATTATTAAATTGTTTGTTTCTTAATGTTCGTTGTTGTCATATTCCATTTGTTTATGTGCTTGTAAAATCTGTGTTGTATTTGTGGTGCGAATTAAACTTAAAAGTAATACCCGTAAAATACGGACGGGAACTCACTCACACCCACTCACTACAATCTAAACGGACTATTTTTACTTGTTATATTTTGACCTTCGACCCAGCCCAAAAATGCTATTCCAAGGTGATCCACCGGAAGGAAGTGACACATTCCAATGGCCAGTAATCGAAAGAGATCGCGTGGGCGGATTAAGGCTTATAATATGGGACAAGGTGAAGGTCCCACTTTGCCAATACAGACTGGTGCACCGGAAGAGAGTGACCTCTGAACTGCATGACAGTTATTTCCGCTTGATGACGATTAAACATTCGATTTCAAAGATCCAGTGGGCGATCGTGTGGGCGTTGAATTATTATTTAACTCAGTTGAGTTCGAGTCCAAGAAGCAGTTGCCAGTAGGGTTCCAGACAGCTAGAGACCAGATGTGGTAGGGAAAGCCACACCCGACCGAGGGGGCCCTCGGAAACCCCGATGGATTGGACCCCAGCATCAGGAGAACAAGAAAGACACAACGTGACGGTCATAACAGTGGGGTCAAAATATTGCAGTTATGTTCGATCTCCAGCTCCCTCTCACACGCAAACCTTGAACAACCCTTTCGAAACCTTACAAATAAAGTGAGAGGTAAAATATTGTTAAAGAAGTATTACTGCGTGCGTCCTTATTTATTGCGTCAGTATGTATCCAGCATATATATGTAGATGTGTATATAAGCATATTTATTATGTGAGTATATAACATACTGTCTTTTTATGATTCTTTTTCTTTTGATAATAATTGATTACAGAAGTGATCACCGCAGATTTTAAAGATTTAAACTGATCAAAGTAAAAATTGCAAATAATATTTTTTTCTTTGGCTTTATGGCATATCAATCATGGTAGGTTATTTAATGCCGAATCCATTTTTATACATATAAACAGTTCTATTTCAAACAATCCAGTTAAACTTAAGTACACAGTTTAAATGTCAAAAAACATTCCTATTTCAAGGTATTCTGTTTAGTTAACAAAATCAAATGGTTCCAAGTATTACTGTGTATCCCTAACAATTCAATTAAACACCTGTCATTTCACAGTTCTATTTCAAACAATTCCGTTTAACATAAGCATACAGTTTAGTTCTATTTGACCCAGAGATAGGGCCCTATCAGGTGCTACCACTCTAGACCAGAATGGACTTGGGAGTGATGACAATAAAGAGGTACTCTGTATTCGCCAAAGCTCCAGTCCAGAGACTCACCATGATTGTTTATTGTCACATCCAGGACAATCACTGGGGGTTCTTACCCCTCTGAAGAGAAGCAGTTGGTGTATTTTGCAGCCCCAGCTAACTGGGCCAATAAAGGTTTAAATTAATTAATAATATATGCTAACAAAATTCACCATTGGATTACCATAAAGAACTTTGATTTATGGTGCCTTTCTTTCTCTATCTCTCTCTCTCTCTCTCTCTCTCTCACTTTCTCTCTTACAAATATGTATAACCATTTAACTGTATGCAAACAAATGAGTTCCAGTTCGTTTAAAAATGTTACTTACAAACTATGTGTTTATAAATTATATACAAAATGTATGAAGAAAATTCAGCATTAAATAATCTACAAGATTTGATATGCCTGAAAACCCAACTAAGCAACATAACCACCTAACTGGTGCAACCTCAGACACAACAAAGTTATCATTCAATTACAAATTCGATTGAAAATTGCCTTATTCTCTTAGAACATTTTAAATGTATTGCTCTAATAAAAATCTTGCTATGATGTGCAGTTTTTTTAGCTTATGGTTATATACATACAAACATAAGAAGAATTTTACTAATTTGATGGTTGATCCATATTCACAGATGATTGCTGTCTCTTGATCTTCAAGCATTGTCGGGATTGATACCTTCTCTTTGAATGTCTTCTATCAGATGTTTCTTCAAACTAGCAAGTCTTGCTAGCTTTGAAGCAGAGATAACAGACATACAAGGGTGATGAGTGTAGAAGCCACTTGATTCAACTCCAGAAGTTTTTCCTGAACTATCAAGTGCCTTATCAAACTAAGACAAACAGTTTTTACTGCAAATGACACAAATGGTATTACCCAGACACAAATGAAAGGTGTCCTGTTTACATAAATCCATCATATTGGCATAAGAATAACTTTCACTGGAGGTACCCGTGGTGTAATGGTTATTGTCATAGGAAATGGACACGGCGACACGAGTTCAAATCCTGAGCAAGACTGACTGCATTTCACATAGCACTAATACCCTTGGGAAAGGTATGATTCCAATTATTCTCCCTCCAGCTATGGGTAAATAGTAGGGCAGACTAGGTTCTTCAGCCTTGGTGAGGCAACTAGTCTAGCAGAAGGAAAACTCTGAATTCAAACCTGTTAAACTCTGCTTAAAAAAATTGACCTTGTGTCATATCCTGCCCGAGCGATAAGTATAACTTTCAATATTTTCACTATCAGCCATTATAAAACATTACTTTTATTACAAGGAGAATTCTATTTCTCTTATCATCTTCATCAATGCAACCATAGAAAAGACATCAGCGAATGTTAATCATTTTCCCAAAATTAGGATCAAGTTACCACTGCCTTTTTATCACCATAAACAATTGTTGTTTTATGGTATATCAATCCTTGTAGGTTTTATTAAATGCCAAATCCTGTTTATACTTATATATAAACATATAAGGTTTGTAAATGAATAGTTCATAGGTAACAATTTTTAAATGAGCCAGAGCTGATTTTTTTGCACACAGTTAAATGACTTCAAGTACTATTATGTAAAAGAAATATTTTTATTTGCACACAGATAAATGTTTCCAACTATTGCTATCTGATACTCATAGTTTTATTTGCACACAGATAAATGGTTTCAAGTATTTATATTTAACACAACTAATTCAACATGATTTGTTCTGTAATACCTATAATTCGTTTTCGTAATCATTTGCTTACAATTAAATAGTTTCAAGTATAGAAAATGATTTGACCAATAGATGGGACCCTAACAGGTACTACCGCTGCGAGTAAGAGTGGACCTGGGAGTAATGGCAATGAAGAGGTGCTTCATATTTCCCAAAGCTCCAGGACTGGAACCTCACTATCAGATGGTTTAGTGTTATATCCAGGACTCTCATTGCAGGTGGTGGCGATATGCTTCTTTTCGAGGTGCAATCGTTATATTCTACAGCAACTAGCTAACTAGTTTCTGCAAACACTGTGTCATCACAATTATCAGGTAACCAATGCTCTACCACCACCACCCAAACGTTTCTCCACCACCACCACCATCATCATCATCATCATCATGCAGCTATTGTCTCATCACCATTATCTTGTAAAGATCGCTTCACCACCACCACCCTGCTCATGCAAACATTATTCCATCACCACCACCACCATCATAAATACAAACATTGGTCCCCTACGAACATCATCATTATTGTGCAAACATTGCTCCATCATCACCATCTTCATGCAAACATTGCTCGATCACCACCACCGCCACCATCACCATCCTCATGTAAACATTGCTCCACCACCACTATCATCATTATCATCATCATGCAAACATTTCTCTACCATTATTATTATAATGCAAACATTGCTCCACCACCACCACCATTATTATTATAATGCAAACATTGCTCCACCACCACCATCATGAAAACATTGCTCCACCACCACCACCACCACCATCATCACTACCACCACCCCCATCGTTGTCATGCAATCATTGCTCCACCACCACCACCACTACCACCACAATCATGCAAACATTTTTCACCCCCACACCCACACCCACCATTATAATGCAAACATTGCTCCAACACTGCCACGATCTTTACCATCAAGCAAACATTACTCCATCAACATCACAATAATCCTAGCACTGCTCCATCAACATCATCATCATCCTGCTAACATTGCTCCACCTCCATCACCACCACCATATATTCACTGGCTAATAATCACCACCACCATCATCAGACACCATTGTCTCACCATATCATCATGTAACCATTACCCTATTATGCAACCCCCACCCCCACCATGTAGCCACAAGTTTATAAGCATTATCATATATCATTTACATCTCACCACCACCTCACTACTCCCTCATTCAACCATTTCCTCACCCCCTCATCACTCACCCTCACTTACACATAGTGATCCCCCACCCTGACAAGCTTCTTTTTCTCTCTCTCTCTCTCTCTCTCTCTCTCTCTCTCTCTCTCTCTCTCTCTCTCTCTCTCTCTCTCGCTTTCTCTCTCGTATTACCCCAACACTCGAACCTGTCCACCCTATTCAAAGTTTTTATTATTTATCTCTGACTCGGCTTACTTTGCAAACTGCTATCAGGAAAAGATAATCCATTCCTGTATTATTTTTTGTTTTGTTTTGTTTTTTCCTTTCATTTTTAGTGGCTCAACCCAGGTTGTTCTTGGAAAGAGAACGCAGGGAGAGGCAAGAAATTCAAGAAAGCAGATATTAACAGACTTTTCATATTGATTTTAATGTTTTTCTTCTGAAGAACCCCTTCGAGCAATACGTTTTTTTTTATTGGGGTCTCCGACTACACGAGCCATCCTGATTTTCTCAGAGAAAATGATTGCTTGATCCTCGTCCATTCTTTGTTTATTCTGTTTCAGTTATTTTATTACACTTACAGCCTAAATCTAAATCCTAATTATAATGATTAATGTTATTCAAAAAATAAAAATAAAAGCACTGGCCTCGCTCAACACTAACAATAGCTACAGCAGCCTTTCAATGACAATGGCTGAGCAGAACATGTAACAAGAGTATAGACCAGTACTTCTTGAAAAATTATCTGAAATTGCAAAACAACAGAATATTTTCCCAATGGTATTAGTATTTGTCTCTGCTTCCCACCAGATAGGCTTGACGCAAGGTCAATGATCCAAAGATCGATTATAGTGGGGATTTAGGGGAGGGAGAGGTCGGGCACAAGCCGAGGGTCGAGCCCTGCTTGACTATGCTGGTCATTGACCCACTTAGTCTAATGTGAACCTGATGAGCCTACCTGGACATGGACCCAAACCTGGGTCCAAGCATGGATATTTTCCCGATGGGCCATGGACTTGAGCCATATCATCATTAAGGATGAAGTTAAAAGTATTTCTGTTGTATTGCGAAAATAATAATATTAAACAATACAGAAAAATGTGCATTTTAGATTTTATATTACACACACACATACACACACACACACATATACACACACACGCATATATATATATATATATATATAAATATATATATATATATATATATATATATATATATATATATATATATATATATATATATATATTATTGGAGGTGCCTGTGGTGTAATGGTTATCGTCGTAGGAAATGGACATGACGACATGAGTTCAAGTCCTGGACAAGACCGATTGCATTTCACATAGCACTAATACCCTTGGGAAATCTATGAATCCAATTATTCTCCCTCCAGCTATGGGTAAATAGTAGGATAGACTAGGTTCTTCAGCCTTGGTGAAGCAACTAGTCTAGGAGAAGGAAAACTCTGAATTCAAACCTGTTAAACTCCGCTTAAAAATTGACCTTGTGTCATATCCTACCCGAGCAGAGGGGTTGGTAAATATATATATATACATATATATATCTTTTTTTTTTATCTTTAAGAAAAAAACCAAAGACCGGTTAATTCATGGTTATAAATTTAATGGTAGGAAAATTTAAATGTTCAGCTCTTGAATGATTTTCTTGTCCTGGGGGAATTACTCCAAACTTTCTTTTAACCTGACCGAATATTACCTATATATATATATATATATATATATATATATATTATTTTATCTTTGTTTTTATACCTATACTATGATTCTGACATTGTGAAAAAAAAAACATGATACAATTTGCAAATAAAAAATATCACATAAACTGATATCTGGGGGAAAAAATTCAATCAAAAAAGAAAACACTAAAAACATCCATCCGGCTTGAAAATAATCAACCATCACTGCAATGTCTAGCCAAAAGAAAAATGCAGTAAATAGCGCAAAATTAGAATACCTAAAGATCCAGAACTCATCTACCTAGTTTTTACCAACTGGATCATTAGGATAATTCTGATAATATATATATGTGAACAACATAACATAGAAAATACCCTAAACCATCAACAATCAATAAATCTATACTACAAAAACCCATTTCATAGTAATTATAAGATAGATAAACATTTCCTAAAACCCCTATCCAAAAAAAAAAAACTGTTCTCCTACCGATCCTACCCAAAAAGTAAGATTTATCATTTATTACCACAAATTTAAAACCTTCAACCTAATTATTTCCAATAACTCTTCCCCATACATGCAAGCAACCCCTGATAATGGCCTATGAAAGATCCGAAAGCACTCGGGACAATTTTGGTCAATTCATCCCCCAATTCCAACCGGAAACCAAGATACTTATCAAGAAACTTTAAAGGATCTTAAGAAAATTATATATACAAAATGAGTCTTTATTATTTAATCAAACATGTTTAAATGAACAAATGCTGCCCAATTACACGTATATATATATATATATATATATATATATATATGGCGAAGGAATTGCCGGTCGCCGCTAGCGTAATGCAAAGCTCTTCGAAAGAATTGAGCACTCTGGTAGCCGATAGGGTATAAAAAAAAATGTAAACAAAGGCTGCTGCTGCTGCTGTTTCTAAAAATAAAAATAAAAATACCTTAAAATTCCCTTAGACAACGTAGTCCACTTGGTGGACAAGTGGTCTGAAACACTAACGTAAAGTTGGTCGGGTTTCGATCCCGGCTTCGAGCGTTCTGCGTGTCAAGCCACACTGAAAAGTTCTGATAGAACGAAACAGTCTGTCTGTGGATGACTATATATATATATATATATATATCAGAAACAGGAATTGCACCCTTCCCTAAACGTTCGTGTTATAGCTACTGAAAAGGGAGCCCTTGAGTAGCCCTTGACTACGGTCACCAACTCTACTATATATATATATATATATATATGGTGGGGGTGTATGTGTGTGTGAAATAGGAAACTGTTGTGGCAATTGCATGTTAGCACTGGTACATGTACCTCTAGTTTTAAAAGTACTGGTACCAATCATATACTTGCTTACCTTTACTTTTCTTTGTCTACCATTCTATATGACCAGTGAAAAAACTAGGGTCAACACTCTATTGGTGGGACTTATAATATGCTAACCTTATTGTACCATATTCACAATTAACGCTATGTGCGAAATGGGTGAAATGGACATCGGATGTTCATAACGATAGAACATAGGAATTTCAGAATTAATAAACACGTAAAGACTTCTTGTTCAGGTACGAAACCTTTTTATTAACTTTGAGTTAAAGGTTTCGACGTAAGGAGGAGAGACACAATCTTCTATGCTGTCTTATTCATTTGGCCCCCATCTCATGCAGTCCCCCATAGGGCGCACGTTCGCCTCGCGCCTGCGAACTCCAAAAGTCGATCCTTCTCGTTTGGCGTCTAGTACCCAACTCTTTCTCTCTTCAAATTCTCACACAACCTCCGCGCGCTTCCGGTGCGTGACGTCACCCGCACCCTGTTACCCAGTATCGTCTCGGACTATTATGACATCTGAGTGACACCTCCATCCGCCCGCGCACACCCGCGTTAACACCTGCTTCAATGTTACCTAACTAACCCATGTGCTGAGCCGAAAGGCCCTCAGCCTAACCAAACCCAAAGGCATGAACCGAAATCCCTCGGCTATTTTATAACACTCATTCACAGCAGAGAATTAAGACTCAACCCCATAAAAAAGAGTTACCTTGGGTGTAACACTAAACTACATTTAATGAAGAGACCCCAGTTCAAAAGATCTGGAGGGTATGGAGTACTCTTTCATTAACATTACTCCCAGGTCTACTCTGACCTGGAGTTGAAGTACCTGTTAGGGTCCCATCTTTGGATCCCACAGATCCATTTAAAATTCATTCATATTTGATCAAACTTCTAAGGAGACAATCATTTGGTGGTTGCAGGTTCAATCCTGACTACACGCAAGTAACAATACAGGAATACTTAACACTTGTACCCGGTTATGGCTAATGGAATCAGAACAGGCGACCCCCATCAATTCAATAAAGGATGTAGTTCGAAGTTCTGCGCAGGTTCCTGAGTTTGACACTTGAAGAAGGCCGGAGGACATATCGGCCGAAACGTTGTGGAAATAACAATAAAGATGAAGACAATAGTCCAAAATCCTAAATGATAAAAATGATCAAACTGTGTGCCAAAAAAAAAAGAAGATATACCTAAGAAACAACTACACAAAAAAATGAAAATCTGAACTTCAAATGAAGTTTCAGGGGTGCTTCGACCGATTCAACAGATGACTTATGAAGGAAATTGAAGTTTCATTCATTGTTCATTTCTGTCCTGGTTAAATACAGATTCCACTCCAATACTTTTTAAACATACCTCATAACTATAGTTACAGTATATCTAAGAATTCTATAGTAAATAATTTTACAATTGAAATCCACTGTAGATAAGAAAAAAGAGGAAAATATATTATAGAAATCTATTGCAAATAATTTTACTAAAGAAATCCACTGTAAATAAGAAAAAAGAGGAAAATATATTATAGAAATCTATTGCAAATAATTTTACTAAAGAAATCCACTGTAAATAAGAAAAAAGAGGAAAATATATTATAGAAATCTATTGCAAATAATTTTACTAAAGAAATCCACTGTAAATAAGAAAAAAGAGGAAAATATATTATAGAAATCTATTGCAAATAATTTTACTAAAGAAATCCACGGTAAATAAGGAAAAAATGAGTGTGTCCACAATTGCGATTAATGCAAGTATTAACGACAAAATGTTGAGATTATATCAATTTTTGTAACCTGTTTCTGTTTTTATATGGATTGCTTAAAGATTATCTCAACTTCTAAACACAAGTCTTACTATCTTGAGAATCATTAATCATACAATGAGGATGAAAAAATCTTAAGCCATTCGATAATAAATAAAAATATCTATACATGCATGTGTAGATAGTATCATAATCTACATACATCATGTTGATCACCTATCTGATATTACTAACATAAAGCAGATGTGGTCAGTGCTGAAAAGCTCACAGGTTTTATGTAACAGATAGTTTCGTGAACACAAATAGGCATGAAATGCGACAGGCATGGGTGTATGTGTGTGTTTGTGAGAGAGAAAGAGAGAGACTATATATCAACCTTATCCTTCGAGATAGTTGTGACACAAGGTAAAGTTTAATGCAGGGCCTTTAAACAGTGTTTACCACCCTTCTTCACTATTGGCAGAACACGACTCAAGTTAACGACTTGAGGGGAAGACTTTTTGAGGAAGTGATAAAATTTACTTGACTCAGTCAGCACTCCTTTGTTTTGGTGTGTGTGTGTGTGTGTGCGTGTGTGAGGGGGGTGCCTTAGACATCAGGTAATGAAAACAAGCTCTTGCCTGAATGTACTGAATAAAAGGGGGGAAAGGCCCCCTGAAGTCAATATAAGGACATTTATACACTCTATTCATTAGGCCGATTGGCCTAATGAGTAGAGTGTTCGCCAATGGTCTGGGAGACCGGTGTTCAATCTCAGGTCGAGTCATATCAAAGACTCAAAAAATGGTACTTGATGCCGACTTGCTTAGCGGTCAGCACTATAAGGTGAAGATCAAGGGTAAAGTGGAGCAATCCAGGGAATGGAGTAGCGCCCTCTCACTACATCTCAGTTTAGTAGCTATTGAAAACGGAGCCTTCGGGTCATCGTCGACTAAGGTCATCAACTTTACTTTATACATTCATGATTGCTGACATGATAGGAAAGGGCACTCAGTGTAGGAAATGGAATTGGAGATCTGAGTTCCAATCCATCTGTTTTCTCCACAGCGATGTGTAAGTAGTAAGGCAGAATAGATTCTTTGGCCTTTGTTTGGCAACTAGTCTAAAAGAAGAAAAGCATTGAATTCAAACTAGCTTTACCTCACTTAAAAACTGGCCTTGTATTACATCATGCCTGTGGTGGAGGGATTGGGTAAGTATATGCATAAAGGTTATGTCAAAATTGCTCAGCTCTACTGGCATTTTCGTCAGGCTTCAGGGATTGAATGAAACCCTATTTTAGCTCAGTCAGCTGAGGCTGTAGAATACTCTGACTGCATCTCTGCAGAGGGGTAAGACCGCCCACTCCCGACCAATGAACGTGCTGGATATGACACAAAGCAATTTGATGGTGAAGCTCCAGGGATGCTGGAACTTTGGGAAATATGAAAAACCCTTTCATTGCCATCACTCTCGGGTATAACTTAAAAGGGGCCTATCTATGGGTCAAATAGAACTGTTTGACATTTAAACTGAGTGCAAACAAGTGGCTTATGCTAAACTGAATTGTTAGAAATAGAACAGTTTGATCATTTAACTGTGTGAAAACAAATGACTGATGTTTAATTGAATTATTAGTGATACATAGCAATACTTGAAACCATTTGACTTTGTTGACTTATATTTACAATCATATACGTCTACTATGTATAAAGAGGATTTGGCATTAAATAACCTACAATGGTTGATAAGCCAAAATACTTAACCAAACCAAATCCTATGTATCTAATATATATGTATAAAGAGGATTTGGCATTAAATAACCTACAATGGTTGATATGCCATAAAACCCAACCAAACCAAATCTTGTATATTTGATATATATGTATAAAGAGGATTTGGCATTAAATAAACTAGAATGGTTGATATGCCAAAAAAACCATAAAACCCAACCAAATCAAATCCTATATATTTAATATATATATATATATATAAAGAGGATTTAGCAATAAATAACCTACAATGGTTTTTATGCTATAAAATCAAAACAAACCAAATCCTATATATTTCATCATCATGTCGCGCTGGTAGCACTGAGATCCCTGACCCTCTCTCGCCACTCCTCCCTATCGTTCATCGCCCTAGGTAGGTCTTCAGGACAACATCCCGTATCCTCACATAGCTGCTGAATGTATGTTCATGCTGGTCGTCCTGCTTTTGCACGGCCATGTATGGGGGTCCATAAGAGTACATCTCTTATGAGTTCATCCCTGCTTCTCCAGCAGTGTCCTGCATGTCTGGTTTGTCTAACTTGAATAGTTTTCGTGATAGGGGGCAGGTGGCCGTACAGTTGGTGTCTTGTGGGGTGTTGCCGCCAGGACTTGTTCAAGATTGCACGCAGCATTCTTGTGTAATTGCTGTCTACCTTCTTCTCCAGACGTTTTGTTAGCATCCATGTAGTGCAGCCATATAGCAGTATCGATGTGACTGCTGCCTGGAAGAAACTGCGTTTCATTTTATCGGCTAGGTCTGATTTCCATATTTCTATATATTTAATGCATATGTATAAACTGGATCTGGCATTAAATAACCTACAATGGTTGATATGCAATAAAAACCAAACTCTTTTTAATAATTCACTAAGCTCAGCTTAGTTTGGCACAAGGCCAAAAGTGTGCTGCCCACAATGAAAAACAAACACATTATTCCTTGGAAAATGACTTGGCTGACAAACACAAAGGAATGGATTCTCAAGTGAGGTTAGGACATGATGATATCACTTCAACTGCTTAATTCTATTGTTTCTGAGTAGAATATTACCCAGTGACATAGCATTACATTAGGTACTAATATCTAAAAAAGAACCAAATCTATTTTTTTTTTTTTTCTTTACCTCGGAATGTAGGAAATATTGAGAATTTCGAGGATCCAAACAAACTCACTTGTTCAGCAATTCTTCAAAATTGCCATCTTGATCTTTTATTTATCAATTCTGAGCAAGATTTTATGTTATATAACTGCGGAGGGATTCTTTTTATATTGTTATTTTTCGTTTTATATATCTTGCCTTTTGGTTTAGTTAGGCTGAGAACCTTTCGGCTTTGTGCATGGGTTAGTTAGGTGCACACACTGAGTGCAGGTGTTCACGCATGCACAGGGAGGTTGTGACAATCACAGATGTCGCAATAAAAACCCCAGATAGGAAATAGGACTAGGGATGATGTCATGCCCAGAAGCTACGGGTTGAGGATTGTAGGATTTGAAAAAAAACAGTGAGTTGAGATTTGGGCTTGGACGAAGCAAGTTGATTTTCCATAGCTCACCAAGGCCAGACCAGTAGTTTGCGGCGGAGTGTCGCATGTGGTGGGGTCAGATGGAAAAGTCAGCATAGAAAGAAATTGTGTCTCTCTCTCCTCATGTTGAAAAACCTTAAACTCAATTAGGTAAATAAAAGTTTCGTACCTGAACCTAAAAATGAGAGTCGTAAGTGTTTCGTGTTTTTCAGATTCCTATATATGTATGAACATTTTATGAACATTATGAACGTTTTATGCATGTGAATATCTTGGTCGTATTTCTGGACCTATATATTACATTTACAAGGATAGAAAAAACAACTTTTTTCGTAATCTTTTATTCATATATCAATCTAACTCAAAAAAAATAATTTCCAGGTTATTTAGCCTTTGAAACTAAAGATAACTAAATCCATGCTTTTTTTGTGTCGATTGCAACAAAATTTACTTCTCCTTGTGCAATATGCCAACATTTCTGTTTTTAACTCAGGAAACTAAGCAATGATGATCAAACTGTCTGTTTGTTCAAATACTTAAAAACAGTTGACTAGTTGGTTAGTTAGTTTTATGACATGTCAACTCTTGTTGGGTTACTTAATGCCAAAGTCAGTCTTTTTTTTTCAAGCAATTATATAGTTTCAAGTAACTGATGATAATCATTGGTAAATAGTTATAGTATCAAGTAACTATTTTTAATTCTAATATTTTCAACATAATTATATGGTTTCATGACTTTTAGACTAGGAATATGATCAAGGCTACAAAACTCAGTCTACCCTCCTATTTACTCATAGATGGAAAGAGGGAAATAGATAGATTCATGCCTTCTCTAAGAGTATTAGTGGAATATGAAATGCAAACAGCTTATTCCTGGGCACCGAATCCAATTCCTATGACAATAACAGTAATACAAAGCACACCTTCAAATAACTTCCTTTTTTATCATATTTACCCAACCCCTCCGCTCGGGCAGGATATGACACAAGGTCAATTTTTAAGCGGAGTTTAACAGGTTTGAATGCAGAGTTTTCCTTCTCCTAGACTAGTTGCCTCACCAAGGCTGAAGAACCCAATCTGCCCGACTATTTACCCATAGCTGGAGGGAGAATAATTGGATTCATACCTTTCCCAAGGGTATTAGTGCTCCGTGAAAAGCAGTCAGTCTCATCCAGGATTTGAACTCGTGTTGCCGTGTCCATTTCCTAAATAGTAGGGCAGACTAGGTTCTTCAGCCTTGGTGAAGCAACTAGTCTAGGAGAAGGAAAACTTTGAATTCAAACCTGTTAAACTCCACTTAAAAAAAATTGATCTTGTGTCATAGCCTGCCCGAGCGGAGGGGTTGGGTAAATATGATAAGAGAGAATGGCAATGGACTAGACTGACAGATAAATATGTATAGACTGAAATATAAAAAATATTAGCAGATCGAGATGAGTTAATTCAGACAGAAATGCTAACTAAAATAGATTGAAAAAGCAATAGAGACGATAGCGAAATGTTACCCCATGTTTAAAATGGCTCATTTAAAATTTAAAGTCATTTATTTCTGCGTGTTGGTAAAAAACATCCCAGAGAATGAATTTGAATGATTCTTTCTCGAGGGGCTTCTCTGCAAACTGCAGACCACACTAACGGCAGATACAAGAGTAATTTTGGTGTGTGTGTGTTTACAGATACTGTCCATTTCCTTAGATTTCTTCAATAAAAAAGGGAAAAAGGCTAAAAGAAAATTTTTAAAAAGTGCCACAAAATCGTAACTTGCAGGTCACGCAAACTGACATGACGTGCAGAAAGATCAATCCATCTCTTATTAAACATTCTTTTTGTCTTTTTTTATTTGTGTTCTTCCTTCTTTTAAAGAAGCTACAAACCAATTTAGAATCCTGAAGAGAAGAAAGGAAGCAAAGATAAACAACAGGAAAAAAATGTATAAATTAAAAAAAAATAGTAAACAGTTAAATTTACAGAATCATAACTGGTGTCTCGATATGATTAAAATATTGACCAATATTGCTGTATATATTCGCTACAATATGATTGCATTAAAATATAAAGTACCAAAGAAGATATTAAAAAGCTATCAATATTATTAATATTATTTCTGAAAATCTTTTTTAATGAAAATATTCTGTATGTGTGCTTGCTTGAAAAATTTTCAAAAAAGGGGTCAAAAGCCATATTATTGATTAAAAGAAATTGTGAATAATATTATGCAGTATTATTATAAGCAGAATTTTGATATTAGACAAGCCGCTTGGTGAGGGTCAAATGCAATACCAAGTAGTTCTTGGGTGAGTCAAAGGTTTTGCAATATTTTGGTATGTTCGATTTTGTGTCATGCATATCATGTTTTGATAGCAGTGCAAGCCTTGGAAGGTACTTGCTATGGTTGGTAGTGTCATGGTAGGTGGTGTGCTGGCACATTGTCCATTGCTTCACTCTACGCGGATTTGAAAGCCATACAAATGAACACGCAACATAATATAATTCAAGAACTTTTACTTTATGAGTTTGAACTGGGTTATAATGTCGCAGAAGCAACCAAAAACATTTGTGGTGCGAAAGGTGAAGACGCAGTTGATTACAGTACAGTAACCAGATGGTTCAAGAAATTTCTCTCAGGTTGCGAGAATCTTGATGATCTGGCAGGGTTAGGTAGGCCAGAAACTGTGGATTCTGAGACAGTGCTCCAAGCCATAGAGGCACATCTGGTGAGTAGCATTTGGAGAGTATCAGGCAAGCTCAGCATCTCACAGTTCATCTTACAACCTCAGCAAAAGCATTCGGATCTGCCAAACTGTGCCTCATGCTACCAGAATATTGCAAAACTTTTGACTCACCCTAGCATTTGATCTGCAAGTATTGTTTGCTAATCAATGCATAGTGACAATGTGCACAAATATTGTGCAATATTTATGCATTTTTAAGAATGGTACCAATGCAATCTTCATTCTAATGTTCCAATCTTTTTTTTTTTTTTATATATTACCATAATGTAAAAATGACACTTTGTATTTATTTACCCAACCCTTCCACAGGAGCAGCATGTGACACAAGGACAATTTTATAAGCAGTGTTTAACGAGTTTCAATTTAGAGTTTTCCTTCTCCTAGACTGGTTGCCATACCAAGGTTGAAGAACCCAGTCTGCCATACTATTTACACATTGCTGGAGGGAAAATAATTAGATTCATATTTTCCCCAGAGATATTAGCGCTATGCCAATTTCAAACAGCCTTATATAGGATTTGAAATTAGGTCACAATATCCATTGCCAATAACGACAACCATTACACCATGGGCAACTCCAAATTGCACATTGTAGAGTGACTTATTAATACAACTGCATGAAAATGGTTCTACCATACTATTTATGCATAAGTGGGAGAGAAGAGATAAATTCATGCCTTACCCAAGGGCATTAGTGCAAAGTGAATGCAAGCAGCCTTAATGACAAGTCACCAATTTCATTTCCAGTAACTGTAACCATTGCACTAAATGTGTCTCCTGAGATTCTGGCTCGCTCAGTTGCCTGGGGCTGTAGAATATACCAAATGCATCTCTGCAAAGGTGTAAGACCCCAACCCCAACAATTATCATAGATATAACATTAAACCATCTGATGGCAAGACTCCAGGTTTAGAGATTTGGGGAATGTAGAGTACCCCTTCATTGCCATTTCTCCTGGGTCCACTCTAACCTGGAGTGGTAACACCTGATAAGGTCCTATCTATGGGTCAAATAGAACAAACTGTGTTCAAACAAGTGACAGATGTTAAACTGTGACTGTTATAAAGCAATACTTGAAGTCAGTCAACAGTATGCAAAAAAGAGCACAGGCTTGTTCAAGAATGTTATCTACAAAACGTGTTTACAAATCATTTATATATCTAATATATATGTATGAAGAGGATTTGGCATTAAATAACCTACAATGATTGACATGCCATAAAACTCAACCAAACCAAATCATATATATTTAATATATATGTATGAAGAGGATTTGGCATTAAATAACCTACAATGATTGACATGCCATAAAACTCAACCAAACCAAATCCTATATATTTAATATATATGTATAAACAGGACTGAAATTAAAGGTGCCTGTGATGTAATGGTTATCATTGTAGGAAATGGACACGGCTACTCGAGTTCAAATCCTGGATGAGGCTGATCGCATTTCACAGAGCACTAATACCCTTGGGAAAGGTATGAATCCAATTATTCTCCCTCCAGCTATGGGTAAATAGTAGGGCAGACTGGGTTCTTCAGCCTTGGTGAGGCAACTAGTCTAGGAGAAGGAAAACTCTGAATTCAAACCTGCTAAACTCCGTTTAAAAATTGAGCTTGTGTCATAACTTTCCCGAGTGAAGGGGTAGGTAAATAGGATTAAATAGATTACAATGGTTGATATGCAATAAAACCAAACCGAGCCAAACCTGAAATTCTGACAATTTTAAACTTGGCCTCAAAGCCACTGAAACTGCCTAATTAAATCTTAGGTTATTATTCTTGTCAGATATTAAAACTTTACTTAGCACCAGGCTAGGGCACTCATTAAGAACCAAACTCACATTGCTAATACCATTTCCAAACATGATAAGCATTATACTAAGAGTGACTTAATAATAATAATAATAATGGCGTAGGGTCAGCATTTGTACTTACACTGTTCATTAAAATCCCTTTATGGAGAAAATCTTAGTAATTTTTATGTTCAATCAATTATGAATTTTATAAATTTGATGTCACTCAAAATCAAGTTTAAAGTCAGCTCAAAAGAAACTTTGACACATTTGTGATGGAGGCATTTTTTTTTTATTCTAATGATTTAAAAAAATCAACAGTTATTATTATAAATATAAATTTCAGTCGATGCTTTATTTATTTGGAATCACCAATGGTACACTAAGGTCAATTTAAGATATGACAATGTACCGCTGGTCATACACAGTGGTGAATTTGAGGGTAAAGTTGAATTAGCTAGAGATAAATTTTTTACCAGAAAAGGTAAGTTGTACTTTATTCAAACTTGCTTCAAAACAACTTATTCTAGCTTAAGCACTTGATTTGTGATTTTTTTTTTGTTGTATGTCATAGAAATTGGTTATGGTGAAAAACATATTCAAATAAAAATGGCTGTTTATGTAAAATAATAAAGAGAAGTCATCTTTAATTCATCTTTCTTTTATTTTCTAATTTGAAATAATAGTAAATTGTAAAAATGCTAAATTGTAAAAAATTATTAAAAAATTCTTCTTTTTCTGATTTAAACTAATTAAACCCCCAAACACACAGAATTTTTAAAAAATTTTTCAGATCATACCAAAAAAGAAAAAAAATCATAAAATAATTTTTTTCTGAAAAATAAAAAAAAATTCAATCAGCGTGAGGATTTAAAATTAGTTCAAATCGGAAAAGTAAAAAATGAAAAAAATCGAGCAATTGTCTCTTTGTTTTTTCTTTCAATTCTAAAATTCAAATTTCATTGGTAAATTTCAAATATAAAAAAAACCTGTCATTAGTTAAAAAACCAAAACAAAATGAAACTTTCAATACTTTTTTACAATTTACCATTTTTCAAGTTATTCAAAATTAGAAAATAAAAAGAAAGACGAATTAAAGATTCCTTCCTTTTATCATCTTACATAAATAGTCATCTTTATTTGGATTTGTTTTTTAAATGGTATATTTTTTTTCTACTGCTTCATGTAAAAAAATCTCACAAATCAAGTGCTTAAGCAAAAATAAGTTGTTTTGAAGTGAGTTTGAATGAAAGTACAACTCAAATTTTATAAAGATTTATTACAGCTTATTCAGCTCAACCCAATTTGAGATGTGACATTGTACACCCAATGGTACACAACTTTGTCAATGTGTTGAGCAAGTATTTCAGGGCGAGGGGTAGAGAATTAATTGAAGAAAAGAGTTTAATATTTATGTTCACAAGTCAACTGTATAAACGAAACAAAAAATTTTTTTTAGATACAACAGTAACACAATCAACAATATTGCTGCAATACGATCACAAAACAAGTATTATTCATTGTGTTTATTTATACAGTCAATCTGAAATACTGCTCAGTGTCTAAATTGGAATTTATTTTGTTGAGATTTATTGGGAATAAAAAAATATTCTCTTGTTCTTTTGTTGATGAGGAAAACCGATTCCTCTTTGGATTTTCACCTCTCCTAAGGTTTGTCCCCCTGCTGATAATTCCATTTTCCTGTTTTTCATGGCTCTTGTGAAAAAGCTCATGACTTAGATATTTTATACATTTTCAGACATTCCATTATTCATGTTTATCATTCTACTCATTAGAGAGTTTTTCACGCCAGCTTTAACTGATGGTTTCTCCCTGGAGTTTAAGTGAAAGCAAGTCTCTTCAAGTCTCCAGGACTGCTCTTAGTATTCTAGCTGATCTTAATAATACTGTTATTTGGATGGTCTCCACTTGTCCTCTTATTTCCAAGTCTTTTAGTCCCTTTATTAATCGTTTATTGACTGTACCAAATGCACCAAGTACAAACGGTATTACTGCCACTTTCATGTTCCATAGTTTTTTCAGTTCTTTAGAAAGGTATAGAAACTTATCTTTCTTTTCACTTTCTTTCAGTTTTACCCAGTGGTCAGCCAGAACAGCAAAGTTCACAATTCAGCAGGTTCTCTTTTTTTATTGGCTATCACTAGGTCTGGTTGTCTGGCCAAGATGAAGACATCCCTTTGTCACTCCTAATGAGTTTTTCACACCAGCATTAACTGGTGGTCTTTCACTGGAGTCTGAGTAACAACAAGTCTCTTCAGGTCTTCAGGACTCTTCTTCTCAGTATTCTAGCTGATCTCAGCAATACTGTAGTCAAAATGGTTTCTATTCCGCTATTGATTTCAAATTTCTCACATCCCTTCTCCAAGCTCCTGGGAACCGTTCCAAGTGCACCAAATACAATTAATATAACTTTGGTCATTATGTTCCACAGATTTTTCAGTTCTCTAGCAAGGTTTAAATTATTTTTATTATAGGACATTGCGAACTAATTTCATCAGAATTTGGATCATTCTCAAAAGAAGTCGTCGGTGGGAACTTGTATTTGTTAATTAAGCTTACTGACGTAACAGAATAATCATATGCAAATCAGTTCTCACAACCTTTATTTACTGACCAATAAAAATAAAACGTGCATACCATGTTATATGAAATGTGGAGAATCCCGGAAAGTACCCCACTAATAAAAATGAATTATCAAAATAAATTGTCTCTAGTGTGCATGCACAGCACCAAATTTACTTGGTTCGTGTGGAGGAGGCATAAGACTATTTTAATTACTTTGTTGCCGTGAAAACTGTAGTTGTAGATATTCCAATCAGAAAAGATAGTATTTAGAGAGATTTTGGATGGTTAGTAGGTTAAAGGCTCAAGTATATAACTGAGAAATTTGGGAATTAAAAATATGGCTGACCTGCATTCTTTTGGTCCTACTTACTCTCTGATGCAGAAAATTTAGCAACTAAATGTAATTTTAATAAGTGTTGACTTGAAACATTTCACCTTATATGTTTGCAAATTTTATATGTTAATGCATTGATCCTCAAAAAATGACATAGCCAACACAAATCAAAAGAATGAATGCTTGAATGAAGATAGAGCATAATTCATTTATTTTAACTGCTAAATATTGTTTTCTTTGAATATACAACATTACTATGTAACTATTATTATTATTATTATTATTATTATTATTATTATTATTGTTGTTGTTGTTGTAGAAAATTTGCTTGCAAATAAATTCTATCTTTCAGACAGAGGCTTTATGAAATGCAGAATCAATCAAAGTGACATTTGATACTAGTTTACAAATGTGATATGCAAGATTCAGCAAAAGGATTCCTCAGGTTTAGTGGGTGAATAAAAATAACAACATAGATCCTATTCAAAATTTGATTTTACTATAAGTTGGTTGACTGTAGTCAAAGGGGACCCAAAGGCTCCCTTTTCAATAGCTACTATACTAAGGTGTAATGAAGGTTGCGACTCCTTTCCCTAGATTATTCCATTTACCCTTGATCCATATCTTATAATACTGAATGTTAAGCAAGGAGGCACCAAGGACCATTTTTTGAGTCTTTGGTATGACTCGACCTGGGATTAAACCCTGGTCTCCTGGTCAAACACCCTTACCAAAAAAAAAAGACAAAATTTATCAATTTGTTTTCTTACTGTTATCACTTGCTATTTGTAACAAGGTAAAAAATAGGAGTTATTAGAGATAAGGTTTAATCTCTCTGGCCATACCACCAACATCCCCCTCTAACATCGTGGGTCAATGTAATGAAATAGGAAACATTACTTTTAGAGTTTAGTTTCGGTTTGGTTTCTTTGTTTAATGGCATATCAACCTTTGTTGGTTATTTAATGCCAAAGCTATTCTCATAGAAGAACAGTAGTGGTACTATTTAACCCATAGCTGGGAGGATAAGGGGGTTCATACCTTTCCCAAGGGTATTTGCCCAAAAGTGAACATAATAGCATGACTGGAGTACAAACTTGCTTACTATGATTCTGCAGTCCATTGCTTTAACCATTACACCATGAGGACACCCCCAGTACTTTTGGAGTGACTCGCATTATATATATATATATATATATATATATATATATATATATATATATGATGGAATGAGTAAATCACCACCAGAAATCATTAATTTTGCATATGTACTTTCTTTGTTTTAGGTTTTGTCTACTGTTCTGCAAACTAGAAACAGTTGTGCATGGTCTGTGAGATAAGCAGCATGCTATTCACTTCTTCAGAAATTTGAAAACAGCATATTGTAAAGTTACCATTCATGCCAGAAGCTCCAATACGAAGATTTCACAGTGTTTCTGTATCAGTCTGAGGACAGTGCAGAGAATTCCTAAAGAGCTAGAGGAGTCCAATAGTGATTACGAATGTACGACAGCTCGGAAGCCTCACTCTAACCATTCCGAAAAGAGAACTCCCAAATATGTTGATGAAATCCAGACTATGATAGACAACAATCCCAGAGAATTGATCAGATCCATTGCCACGGACAAGGGAGTGTCTGCGTTTCTCATCAGGATGATTGGTTGGTTGTTTGGGTTTTATGGCATATCAACTCTTGTAGGTTATTTAATGCCAAATCCATTCTTACACAAATAATCAGTTCTATTTCAAACAATTCAGTTTAGCATGAGTACACAGTTTAATTGTCAAAAACGTTTCTATTTCAAACTATTCAATTTAGTCAAACAGTTCTGATTCAAACATTTCAGTTTAGTATAAGTATAGTTTTTGCCTACACACAGTTAAATGTCAAAAACAGTTCTATTTTGAACAATTCAGTTTAGCATGAGTACGCAGTTTACGCAGTTCTATTTCAAGCAGTTCAGTTTGGCATAAGTAGACAGTTTAAATATCAAAACAGTTTTATTTCAAGTAATTCAGTTTAGTATAAGTATGTAATTTAGTTCTATTTGACCCATAGATAGGACCTTATCAGGTGCTATCACTCTAGGTCAGAGTGGATCCAGGAGCGATGGCAGTGAAGAGGTTACCCCACATTCCCCAAAGCTCCAGCATTACTGGAACCTCACCATCAGATTGTTTAGTGTCATATGCAGGACACTCAGTGGGTAGGGGGGCTTACTCCTCTGCAGAGATGCAACCAGTGTATTTTGCAGCCCCGGCTGATTGGGCAATCTTATCAGTAAGATAGTGCATGAAGACATTCAGTATTTCTCCTATAAAATGAAGGGAGAGCCAATTTTTATCACAGGCTATGAAAGACAAGAGGCAAAAGCATGCTGCAAAGCTTTTCTACAAATTCAAGTATTCCCTGCAATTGAACATACTTTGTTTTTGTCAGAGGATCAGATAACAAACTCACAGAACAACCATTGGTTTGCTCTGTCCCCACAAGATGTACCTATAGTGATGAAAAGCAAACACCCAGTCCACATCAAGGTGTTTGGTGTAGTTACGAGCAATGATGATATTATGCCTCGAACTCAACACAGAGGCCAACATCAAGTGCTTGGAGAAGATAGTGCAGGCCTGGACCAAGACCCACCTGCTGGAAGACCCCATGTTTGCCAACAGGACTATTTACCATGCCACACAAACAGAAGTTTTGTTTGTCAGAAAATCACTCCCAACATTTGGCTGCCTAATTCTCCAGATTACAACACCCTTGATTATTATGTGTGGGGCGTGGTTCAGCAAGAGAACAACAAAACTTTGTGTAACACCAAATATGAACAGAAGGCAAAGATAATACCAGCATTTACCAATTTAAAGAATTTTGTTTCATTAGATCTATTGATGTTCATCCTAGTAACTACAAATACACAGACAATTCCAAATCCTCACTATTATAATATAACTATAAATAAAAGTGTATTTTGTCAATATTTTGTAAATAACTTCTTTTCAAATCTCCTGCCATGGAGGAAAAAAATACTCACGTTCATTTGACTACCATTCAAAGCCAAGTTGAACAACATCGATATTATTGCAGCAATATTATTGAAAGAGAAATATTGTGCAATCATATTGGTTGATTTGAATTGGCCAGATACAATTCTATTTGGGTTTTTTTTTTTTTTTTGCATACAAAATTATTTGCATTCTATGTTGAATTTATTTACAAACGCAATAATTTTTTTTCTTTTCAAAGCTGACATGTTTTACAATAAAGTTGGAAATTAAATTGGTAAAAAAAACAAAAAAAAAAACAACAACTACGAATGTGAAATCAATACAGAAAAATAAATAAATCAAAATATATCGAAAAATTCTAACATGGAAAGAAAGAAAACAGTAAAATGAGAAAAATTTTGAAAAGAAAACGTCTGCTGCGATCTGTTTGGAATAGACTGGATCCGATTCCTTAATGGCTATGATCAAGATTGGTCCCCTGAGCACTGAGCAATGACTCCATCATTGAATGGAAAGTCCAGGGAAATCAATATATGCTCCCTCAACCTAAAAAGGGAAAGGACTCTAAAAGGGCTGAGGGGTTGCAATGCATGACAAAAGAGAAAGAGGAAAGGTGAAAGGGGAAGAGGAATGGGTAGAGAAATTTAGAAGAGAAATGGAAAGAGAGAAAAGAGAGAAAAGGGAGAGAGAAATGAAAGAGCAAAAAAGAGAGAGATTTAGAGGAGAAAGGGAGAGAGAGAAGTGGATAGAGGGAGTTGGAGGAGTACAAGAAACAAAGAAATGAGGAAAGGAGAAAGAAGAGAGAGAAGAAAGAAATGAAGATAGAGAAAAGAGGAGAAAGAGAGAGAGATTTAGAGGAGAAAGAGGGAGAGGGAGAAAAAGAGAGAAGTGGGGAATAGGAGTGAGAGGAGAAAGGGAAAGAGGAAAGAAAAAGAGAGAAAGAGAGAAAATAATGAGGAGAGTAAAAAGATGAGAAAAGAGAGATATGGGTAGAGAGATTTAGAGGAGAGAGAGAGAGAGAGAGAGAGAGAGGAGTTAGAGTAAAAAGGGAAAGAGAGAAGTGGATAGAGGGAGTTAGAGGAGTAAAAAAAACAAAGAAATGAGGAAAGGAGAAAGAAGAGAGAGAGAGAGAGAGAGAGAGAGAGAGAGAAATGGGGAAAAAGGAGTTAGAGTAAAAAGGGAAAGAGACAAATAGAGAAAGAGGAAAAAAGGAGAGAGAGAGAGAGAGAGAGAGAAATGAAAAATAGAAAAGAGGAGAAAGAAAGAGATATGGGTAGAGATATTTAGACGAAAAAAGAGAGAGAGAGAAGAGAGAGAGAGAGAGAAGAGAGAGAGAGAGAGAAATGGAGAGGGGGAGTCAGAAGAGAAAGGGAAACAGAGAAATGGGGTAGGATAAAAAAGGGAGAGAGAAAGAAAAGAGGAGAAAGAGAGAGAGACTTAAAGGAGAAAGGGAAAGAGAGAAGTGGGGACAGATGAAAAGGGAGAGAGAGAGAGAAAAAAGGGAAAGGGGGAGTTAAAACAGAAAGTGAAAGAGAAAAGTGGGGAAAGATGAAAAGGGAGAGGGAGAGAGAAAGAGAGAAATGTAAAGAGAGAAAACAGGAGAAAGAGAGAGAAATGAGTAGAGAGATTAAGAGAAGAAATGGAGAAAGAGAGAGAGAAATGGAGAAAGAGAGAGAGAAATGGAGAAAGAGAGAGAGAAATGGAGAAAGAAAGAGAGAGTTAGTGGAGGAAAGGAAAGAGAGAAATGGAGAGTGAGAAAAGAGAGCAAAGATGGTGTTCCTTTTTTTTTTTCCTTCTTCCATGCACTACCCGACACTGTCCATGCCAACGACTGGAATATCTGACGGGGAGGGATCGAATCATTAATGAATAAGAAGTAAAAAAATAAAATGAAAGAACGAATACTAAAGGGAAGAAGAAAATGATTGTATCAAAATGATTCCATTTTTTTATCACTCTGCAACCTTCTATTCAAGTTTCCTTCTCTCTCCCTCTCTCCTTCTCTCTCTTTCTCTTTCTCACACGCTTATTCTCTCTATATCCTTCTTGCACACGCACACAAATACAGAAATGCACTTAAGCATATCTCCTTGTGTATGCATGTATATTTTTAGCAAACCTTTTTTTGTTTGAGGCATCTTAAATATAGGAATAAAAAAAGTATATTTTTTCATGCACACACACACACACACACACACACACATTACAAAGATGTATACACATGTTTAGATATGGTAGAAGAAATTTTAAGACATACATATTTTATAGATGCAGAGATAGGTTTATGTCTCTGGGCATATTTTACACACACACACACACACACATACACACAAACACGCACACACTCACACACACACACACTCACACACACACACACACACACACACACATATACACACACACACACTCACACACACACACAGAATTAGAATTGGCACACACACGATCAGATAAACTCTAAAACACCATAAAATCAATAAAATTATTAAAACTCAATACAGAAAAGTTTGAAATAAAATGAAAGTATGGAACAAATGTTTCAACATTGCAATGATAGAATATTCTAAGATATAAAACAATTCTGAGTTTCACAAAAGCCAAACAGGTGAGTTACTTTTAACAATCCACACACACACACACACCCAGTCAGCTGAGGTTGCAGAATATACTCACTGCATCTCTGCAGAGGATTAAGACGCCCCTGCCAAAAAGTGTCCTGGATATGACACTAAACAATCTGATGGTCAGGCACCAGTAATGCTGGAGTTTTGGGAAATGTGGAGTACCCCTTCATTGCCATCACTCCCAGATCCACTCTGGCTTGGAGTGGTAGCACCTGATAGGGTCCTATCTTTATTAACCAACCCCACCGCTCAGGCAGGATATGACACAAGGTCAATTTTTTAGCGGAGTTTAACAGGTTTGAATTCAGAGTTCAAATCCTGGACAAGACTGATTGCATTTCACATAGCACTAATACCCTTGGGAAAGGTATGAATCCAATTATTCTCCCTCCAGCTATGGGTAAATAGTAGGACAGACTAGGTTCTTCAGCCTTGGCGAGGCACCTAGTCTAGGAGAAGGAAAACTCTGCATTCAAACCTGTTAAACTCCACTTAAAAATTGACCTTGTGTCATATCCTGCCCGAGCGGAGGGGTTGGGTAAATATGATAAACAGGTACTCCATTTTGTAAAACATATTCAAGCTTTCTGCTGACTGAGTAAAGGAATCTGGTCTTATCCATGAACAAACATAGTAAACATATATATATATATATATATATATATATATATATGTGTGTGTGTGTGTGTGTGTGTGTGTGTGTGTGTGTGTGTGTGTAAATGATTGAATAAAACACCAATATACAAATTTAACAAATTTTATTTCTTTAAATTGAGTGAAAAATGAAAAAAAACGAAGTTTCAAGGTCTTTTCTTAAAAGAAAAGATAATATTAGTTAAAGTGTAAATATTTTCCAAAATCTATTACGAGAAAAATTTATGCTTTCCAAGTAAAAGCTTTGTTTAGCCTTAATCTAATTGATATATTATTGTGTGTATAAAAGATCTTCATATGAGTATACCACGATGTAAGAGAGAAAGTATATCTATGCTGAAAATGTAAGCGCTTCAGCTAAAATATTTATCTTAGCAAGCGAAGACTGTAATGAAAGTACAAACAAATCAATGTAAAAAATATTTAAGCAACATTGAAATTACAAGTCTCCTTGAAGGAACAGAATGTTAGATTTTTTTCTCAAAAGAAATAAAGTTGAAAGTTTTGAGTAGGTCACAGAATAAATCTATAAACTTAAAATATATTTTATCTATTTCATTGCTTATTTATAAGATTGAGGTAGGCTAGAAATTAGACAAAAATGTTAATGATTCATCTATGATTCTTATAGGGTAAAAGATGTATTTTAAACAATTGACAAAGGAAAAGATTTCTTAAATTACTTTAAATTTTGATCTTTCAAATTTTGCATGGCAAGTCAAATATTGTCGTCTGTGAATCTCAAAGGAATTTTAAAACAAGCGTGTAAGCGCCGATTGAACAATGTAAAAATACAGATACAAAAATTGCAGCTTCTCGGGCCTAATTTTGCACAAAAATTAAGATTTTTTTTATTTAGAAATAAGTTGATTTTCCATATATATATATATATATATATATATATATATATAAGTCAAATAAGTTAGCCGACCGTAGTCGGGGGCAAAGGCTCCCTTTTCAATAGCCACAACACTGAGGTGTAGAGGAGAACACTACTCTTTTCTCTGGAGTGCTCTACTTACCCTTGATCCATACCTTATAATGCTGAGTGTTAAGCAAGGAGGCCATTTTTTAGTTTTTGTTATGACTCGACCTGGGATTGAACCCCGGCCTCCAGGACTATTGGTGAACACTACCTACTATGCCAATGGGCTCGTTTCCGATATATATATATATATATATATATATATATATATATATATATATATATATATATATATATATATATATATACATTCATGTGGATCATTTAAGAGGTTATAAGCCTCTCTCAGATTTTAGGTTTGTCGCACACCTCCCATCTTAGTATGAGCCTCGTCTGCACAGAAAATAAGGCAAAAATCTGATTTTGTTTTTCTAGTTTTATAAGAAGTGATAGTATGCTGCCATAACAAAACTCTTCAGCTACAGCTTTTCTCTCAGGTGAGGCTTAGAACTTTTTGAATGACCCTTGTAAACCCCCCCCATATATACATACATATATGCGACTGTCAGTTGTATTTTCTATTCTTGTATGCTATTAAAGATTCGGCAGATATCGAAGCCTTTTTCGGCAAACCTCTTAAAAGGACCTCAAATTCCTCCAGGCTGGCTTTTCCATTAATACCAGGATTCTCTCTTTTGATACATTCAAGCCAATGAAAAGAACTGGCTGTGTTTAAGACAATTGACAAGGAAAGGGTCAGATATCAAAAGAAAAAGGCCACACGAAAGCTACTGCTTTATTTGCCGGTTATATGCAGAGACTGGGTCAGTGGTAGATATTCACATGATCTAAGCTATCATCTGGGAACCCACACTGACTTTTCGACAAAAGATTTCTGTTTTTACAAGCATTTTTTTTTTGTTCTTTTTACCACCTATTCTAATAAGATGTAGCTGTATGAAGAATCTTTCTCAAAAAAATGAAAATCCATCTGAAGATATTGTTTTCTAATTATCTATTGTCATCATCATCATGTCGCGTAATCAGCACGGATATCCCTGACCGTCACTCGCCACTCTTCTCTATTGTCCATTGCTTCCGGCTGGTCCTCAGGCTTACATCCGGTATCAGCACAGAGCTGCTGAATGTAGGTTCTTGCTGGTCATCCTGCCTTTGCTCATCCATGTGAAGGGGTCCGCTGGAGTACATCACTTGTGAGTTCGAAATCTCATACCATACTTTTCTAATTTAGATCAGGGTGTAGTATATGTGCTCAAATTGTGAATCTTCTGTTTCTACCATTATTCTGTTGTTGGAGGTGCCCGTGGTGTAATGATTATCGTCGCAGGATATGGACACGGCGACACGAGTTCAAATCCTGGACGAGACTGATTGCATTTCACATAGCACTAATACCCTTGGGAAAGGTATGAATCCAATTATTCTCCCTCCAGCTATGGGTAAATAGTAGGACAGACTAGGTTCTTCAGCCTTGGTGAGGCGACTAGTCTAGGAGAAGGAAAACTCTGCATTCAAACCTGTTAAACTCCGCTTAAAAATTGACCTTGTGTCATATCCTGCCCGAGCGGAGGGGTTGGTAAATAGTACCATTATTCTGTTGTTTGTATGTAGGATCATGTCACTTTTCTAAGTAAGATCAAAGCGTAGTATTTTTGCCCAATTTGAAGCCCTTCTGAGCTATACTACAGAATGAATAAATAAATGTGTAATAATAAAAAAATAAATTAAAAAAACTATCATTTCAAGTGAAACAAGATACAATCAAAACAGATACTATTAGGTATTATTTACAAACAAACTCTGCAGCCCTGAAACTCTCTAAGTCAAAATATTTTTGTTATGAAGAGTTTTTCCTTCTCCTCGACAACCCAGTTGGATGGGGCTGTAAAATACACTGACTGCATTTCTGCAAAAGGTAAGACCCCCCACCCCAACTAGCCCAGAGTGGTAGCACCTGATAGGGTCCTATCTATGAGTCAAATAAAACTGTTTGACATATAAACTGAGTGCAAACAAATGACTAATGCTAAATTGAATTATTAGAAATAGAACTGTTTGACATCTAACTATGTGTAAACAAATGACTGATGTTTAATCAAATTATTAGTGATACATAGCAATACTTCGAACCATTCAACTTGGTAGACTTATGCTAAATTGAATTGTTAGAAATAGAACTGTTTGATCATTCAACTATGAGTATCTACAAAATGTGTTTACAAATCATATATGTAACATATATGTAAAAACAGGACTTGGCATTAAATAACCAATAATATTTAGCATGCCATAAAACCAAACCAAACATTCTCTTCTTACCAAGGATAAAGACCTTATTCCGATCTGTTTACTTAAAGCTGGCAGTGGGATAGAGATTCATATTTGTAAAAGGACTTATACAGTTATAATCCAAAGCTAACCGGATATTACAACCGAGTTTGACTTACACTGGGTGCCCAATATTTTGAGAAGTTTAGTAAAAGACTACAGTGTATTTGAAAATGTGTAAGAAGTCTCATGTGATACAATGGTTAGTGAGCTAACTTTGTGAGTTTGAGTCTCACTGAGTGGCCAATACTTTGAAAAGCTTAGTAAATGATTGCAATATGTGTGGGTGTGTGTAGGGAGACTTGTGCATTGTAACAGCAAAATAAGCTCACAGACCATAGCTAATGAGTCTGATTTTTACTAGGAGCCCCTTACTTCTACTCTTGTGCCAAACTAAGTTACGATTACTAAATAGTTGCAGTATGTACGAGTACGTTTAAGGGGCTTCATATAGTCAAATGATTAGCAAGTTAGGTTAACAGACCACTGCTAGTGAGTTTGATACTTACTAGGTGCCTCAGACTTCTGGCCTTATGCCAAACTAAGCAAAGATTAATCAATGATAGAATCAAAAATGCTGCCAACGGCCCTATCACTATATATAAGTCGACTGATACAGACTGTTCTCTCGGTAAAATATTCTCTTGATGGACAAAGTAAACTTTAAAGGATAATTTCAAACATATGGTTTTTCCAGCAATCAAGTAGAACCATCATCCAATTCTCCATGTCTCTTACAGCAATCTGGCCCCTGACATAACCTGACTGTCCCCTTCACAAACATTAATCCCTCTTCAATTACCCTATTATAACATGAGGCAAGCAGAAAGACTCTTGCGGTAGGACATCCATTTGTCCATCAATTAAACCACTAAAATAGCAGGCTTATTTCTAAACCTCGAGGTCTGCATTCCAATAATCGGATCGATGTAATCATAATATTTACTTTTTCAACCACATAATTTTTACCCTTTTTTTTTTGTCAGAACTGGAGAGAACTCTTATTAAAAGAGATTTTATTTAGGTGGATATTGACAGAAAAAAATCATCATACAATTATGATCTCATCTATTTAAATCACGCGTTTCATCTTCTTCTTTATGTATATACATCAGGGTTATTCAAAAAGTTCTGCCTCACCTAGATTTTAGATTTGTCATATCCCTCTCACCTTTGTATGGGCCTTAGCTGCACAGAAACTAAAACAGAAAGCTGAATTAGCTAGTCTTATAAGAAGTGGTAATATGTTGCCGCAACAAAAATGTTCAGCTATGGATCTTCTTTCTGTGTAAGGCTTAGAAGCTTTTGCACAGCCCTTATATATATATATATATATATATATACAAAGCAAAGCTGGCGACCATAGTCAAGGATGACCCGAAGGCTCCCTTTTCGATAGCTACTACACCAAGGTGTAGGGGAGGGCGCTACTCCTTTCCCTAGATTGCTCCACTTTACCCTTGATCCATACCTTACAATGCTGAGTGTTAAGCAAGGAGGCATCAAGTACCATTTTTTTAGTCTTTGATATGACTCGACCTGAGATTGAACCCTGGTCTCGTGGACCATTGGCGAACACTCTAATCAATGCAGTGTCCTTCCTTTATTATGAGAAGAGAAAGATGTACTCCTGTGGAGTCCTTCATACAGACGAGCAAGGGTTGGGCGACCAGCTAGAAACTAATTAAAACAGCTCAATACTGATACAGGATGTAGTATGAAAGATCTGCCGGGAGCGATGGACGATATAGACGAGTAGTGAGAGAGGGTCAAGCAAATCCATGATAGCAGTTCGCCATGATGATGATATATATATATAGATATATCACTGGCCTGTTGGTATAATTGCTAGAATGTTTGCCAATGGTCCGGGAGACTAGGGTTCACGCACAGGTCGAGTCACACCAAAGACTCAAAAAACGGTACTTGATGCCTCCTTGCTTAAACACTCAGAATTATCAGGTATTGTCAAGGGTAAGAAGATCAATCCAGAGAAAGGAGTAGCACTCTCCTCTACACCTTGGTGTAGTAGCTATTGAAAAAGGAACCTTTAGGTCACCCTCGACTACAGTCAGCCAACTTATACACACACACACACACACACACACACACATATATATATATATATATATCTGTAACAGAAGTGCATATTATGCATGATCAAAAAGTACTGAGATTGATTATTTAATCTTTTTGCATTTAAGACTTTCTGCATTAAATATGTGTACACACCCTAGCAACTTATATGATAATGTGCTGATGTTGAGACTAGTCAGAAACAATCTAAAAAAATTATGAAGTCAGTCTCAGTACCTTTAAACAGTAGTTTTTGGTAAAATACCTTCTATAATCAACAGTTAAGAGGTTGTTTGATCATTTAATTTTTTTTTCTCTCTCTCTCTCTCTCTCTCTCTCTCTCCACAACCTCTGTAAAAAAATCCAGCCACCATAAGTAGTGGTGACCTAGACTTACCAAGCAAGTATGCATTTAACAATCCCTCAGCACCCGTAGATCAATTTTAAGTGGAGTTTAATAGGTTTGAAGTCAGAGTTTTCTTTCTATGTGACATAATGATGGGCATTCGTTGTGTAGGTGTGGGTACATGCCAGTCAGAAGATTCCTTTGTCTGTTTTGGCGCGAAAACCACACAAAGGGCTTGCACGCAAGATTTTCCATGAGACTGGAAGAGGACAAGGGAAGGAAGGGAACAGAACAGAACAGACGAGTCGACGGAAAAGGGCAGTCGACAGAAGTCGGGGGAAGCCGTCAGTTAAGAGAAGGAGGCAGAACAGAGAAGTCGACAGAACAGGGCAATTGACAGAAGTCGGGGGAAGCCGTCAGTCAAGAGAAGGAGGCAGAACAGAGAAGTCGACAGAGCAGGGCAATTGACAGAAGTCGGGGGAAGCCGTCAGTCAAGAGAAGAAAGCAGAGAGCAGGACAAAAGAGAGAAGTCGACAGGAGAGAGCTGTCAACAGAAGTCGGGGGAAGCCGACTGCTAGGATGTGAGGACCCAAAGGCCGGGTTGGCCAACGTTACAGGATGAGTCAGCATTCCCAGTGACTTTGTGGGAATTTCACTCAAATACATGCTCGCGATAGCTCCCAAAATGCTAGGAAAATGTCACAAACTTCTCCCTTCTTGCTAACCCAAGTCCGTGCTTGTTTGTTCTCTTTTCTTTCACCCTCTCGGTTGTGTATGTTGTGTTTTGTGTGTCTGTAAAGAAATGTGAAATACCTCTGGCCGGAGATGAGACAAACCACCAGACAATCTGATGGCCATGAATGGTTTAGGAGGTTGAGATAGTGGGGGTCGGCTAGCAGTGTATTGTCACATTTATTAGAGTGGTTGCCATACCAAGATTAAAGAGTTTGTCTTACTATTTACTCATAGCTAGAGGTAGAATAGTTGGATTCATACCTTCCCCAGTGGTATTAGTGCTATGTGAAATGCAAACAGCCCTATCCAGTATTTGAATTTTGTTTGCCGTGTCCATTTTCTACAGCAGTAACCATTACATAACAGTCACCTTCTCACCAAGCAAGAAGTTAAGAATAAAATGTTACCAAAAACCTGGTCTATTCCTGACTGAAATATTAGAATTAGTCTGTTTTTAATGGTTAGTTTGATCTATACTGGACATTGGCATGATGGTTAGAGTGTTTGTCAATGGCCTGGGAGACCTGGGTTGAATCCCAGTTCGAGTCATACCTAAGACTCAAAAAATGGTACTTGATGCCTCCTTGCTAAACACTCAGCATTATAAGTTAAGGATCAAGGGTAATGGAGCAATCCAGAGAAAGGAGTAGCGCCCTCCCCTACACCTGGGTGTAGTAGCTATCAAAAAGGGAGCCTACAAGTCACCGTCGACTATGGTCGCTAACTTTACTTTTTTTATACCATTTCTTATGGATAGTGTTGTCCATACCATTTTCTAAATAGACACTTTAACTTTCATTATCAAGCAGTCATTACTAACTATTCTCCAGGGTCTGATCCATTCTAGTTTTGATTTAGTTCTAAGCTTCTATCAAGAACAATTCAGTTTTCCTTTTTAGGTTGCCTCTGCCATTTCATACACAGTTTCCTTAGTCTTCTCGAGAGTTGACGATGATATTTTCCTTCCCAGTTTTATTTTTTCGATTTTACTCTTCAGTATTTTTACTTTTTTTTTTTTTTGTCTGTGTGTTAATTTTGGTTGAAGTTTTTGGCTGTTATGATTCGTCTCTTTTGAATTTGTTTCGTGAATTCCTCAAGTCCCTGAACTGGTGCATAAACACAATCCTCAAATGCTGATCATTCTCCTCCCTCCTCTTCCTTTTCTTTTAACATCGTCTCTTGCACTTAAGCCCTTGTGCAAAGTCATCAAGTTTCTCGTCCACTTTTTCTTGTTTTCAAAAGTGAAAATTTCATCTCAAGGTTAAGATGTAGTAAACATCTTTTAAAAAGTCAAATAAAACGCTTTCACAAAAGAAGCATTCCACAGATGCGTCAAAGAACAAAAAATTCATTCGAATAAGTGTCCTAAATAGTCCAATGGCACTATTTTGAAGAAAATTAATGTTTTATTCATTGATTACGTATTCTTATGAAATAATGGTTCAGTTGCAATACTTTTTGAACACACCTTGTAAAGCCAAGTAGAATTGCATTATGGGTACTATGCTCATCTTGGAAAACAATTTGTATGCCGAATTTGATTCTCACTGGAGGCCTCATGACTGTCATCACAGGTGAAAATCATTTAATTTTCATAAAAAAGTACTTGTAACCATTTTTATGAATATATATATATATATATATATATATATATTAAAAAATGAATTGTTCCATTAAGAGATTTGTATTATTTATTTTGTTCTTATATACATGTATGTTTCGAGCTTGTTGCTTTCATCAGAGAATATATGTGGTACAAGGCCATGTAAATGGGGCACACAATGAGACTGGAACTTTCTCGTGTTGGTCTGGTAGTAGAATGTAACTAACAGACTAACATGAATGAGTTTCAGTCTCATTGGGTGCCCCATTTACATAGCCTTGTCCTATATAGGTTATCTGACGAATACAACAACCTGGAAACATACACGTAAGTAAGAATGAAATAAATAATTCTTAAAAAATACAAATCTCTTAGTGAACCTATTCATTTTGAAAGATTTACTTTTTTCTCTCTTTGAACCCACCCCCCATATATATATATATATATAATTTTCATAAAAAAGAACTTGTCACTATATATATATATATATGGAGAAATGGTGGATTTTTGGGAAATCTGACGAGATGATAAGATAAGTGGAAAAGGGGATAAATCAAACACTTACAATGGCTTTAGTAGCAATATTTTATTCTTTATTCAAGGAAGGACTTCCTTAATTAAAGAAAGAAATATTACTACTAAACCCATTGTGTTTGATTTATCCATTTTTCCATTCATTTTCATCATATATATATATATATATATATATGTGTGTGTGTGTGTGTGTGTGTGTGTGTGTATGTGTGTGCGTGTGTGTGTGTTTTACAGAGAGTTATTGCAGGGTAATTGTCTGAAGCATAAACCTAAGAAAGATTTTATGGAACTTGTCAAAAACAACTTAAGGTGCTTAGTGTAGATGTTAAAGCCTGGGAGCAGATGTTGGAAAATCAATCAGCTTGGAAAAAATGTGATCTACAATGGTTGTAAAATATTTGAAGTACAGAGAAGCAAACAATCCATCTTAAAACGATCACTTCAGAAAAAGGACTTGTAAACTTTTCAGCCTGAACGTGTTTATAACTTCTGCAAAAGAGACTGTTTGTCCCAAGCTGAACTTGCTAGTCATATGACATCTCATTGCAGCAAACAATCGTGGACTGATTTTAAAAAGATCCATCCTCAGTAATCAATAAATACTGTGACAAAGTATGTGCGTCCGCAGCAGGTCTGAGAAGCCATATGAGAGTGTACAGGGCTAATGTCAATTCCAGTGCCAAAGTCAGTTCTTTTACTTGTCATATATGTAGCAAAGCTTGCAAAGATGAATTTGGCCAAAGGAGTCATGTGTATCCACGAGTGCTCTATGTGAAATTGAGGGGATGGCCTTCTTCTGTAAAGAAGTGGCAGTCATATATATATATGTGCGTGTATATATATATATATATATATATATATATATATATATATATATATAAACTATAATGTCGCAGTCCATCATGTTAGCCACTATGGCATGAGGAATTCCTTAATATATATAATAATTTTATAAAGCTATCTGTGTTATATGTATTTACCAACTCCTCCACACAGACAGAATGCGACACAAGGTCATCTCATGCAGTTTGAACTGGGCTATAATAAGCATCCAAAAACGTTTGTTGTATGAAAGGTGAAGACGCAGTTGATTACAGTACAGTAACCAGATGGTTCAAGAAATTTCTCTCAGGTTGCAAGAATCTTAATAATCTGATAGCGTTAGGTAGGCCAGAAACTGTGGATTCTGAGACAGTGCTCCAAGCCATAGAGCCACATCTGGTGAGTAGCATTTGGAGAGTATCAGGCAAGCTCAGCATCTCTCAGTCCAGAGTGGTTCACTACTTTCACAACCTCAGTAAAAGCATTCAGATCTGCCGAACTGTGCCTCACGCTACCAGAATATTGCAAAACTTTTGACTCACCCTAGCATTTGATCTGCAAGTCTTGTTTGCTAATCAATGCATAGTGACAATGTGCACAAATATTGTGCAATATTTATGCATTTTTAAGAATGGTACCAATGCAGTCTTCATTCTAATGTTCCAATCTTTTATCTTTATATATTACCATAATGTAAAAATGACACATTGTATTTATTTACCCAACCGCCTCCACAGGGGCAATATGTGACACAAGGACAATTTTTTAAAGCAGAGTTTAACAAGTTTAAATTTAAAGTTTTCCTTTTCCTAGATTGGTTTCCATAAGAAGGTGATTGCCCTGCAATTTTACTCATAGATTGAGAGAGAATAAGTGGATTACTACTTTTCCCAGGAGTATTAGTGCTAAGTGAAACTGCAAACAGCTTCATGCAGGATTTGAACTTGGGTCACCATGTCCATTTCCAACATTGACAACCACGGCATCACAAGCACCTCTTAAATGCCATCTATGACATTCGTATAAGTAAAAAAATGAAATTCAAGAATCACACAGGGAATAATATAAAAGGCATTACTAGAATAAAGTTGATGCTGAATGTTGAAATTCATAGGGCAAGTTTGCTTTTACAAAACTTTGCTAAAATTGTTGCCCAGGCCTTAGATTGATCACAGTAGATGCTGACAACAAACGGTCACTCATCTAAGGACTGAACAAGCTTGTTGATGCTTAACATTGAAATTTATTGGACTTGTTTTTATTAATTTTGCTTGGTCTGATAACAGGAAATGTATATAGCTCATAATTTCAATAGCTACTACACCAAGGTGTAGGGGAGGGCACCACTCCATTCCCTTGATTGCTCCACTTTACCCTTGATCCTCACCTTATAATGCTGATTGTTAAGCTAGGCGGCACCAAGTACCATTTTTTTAGTCTTTGGTATGACTCGACCTGGGATTGAACCCCGGTCTCCGGAACCATTAGCAAACACTCTACTCATTACTGGCACATTTGTCTCGTGGGTAGAGTGTTCGCCAATGGTCTAGAAGATTGGGGTTCAGTCTCAGGTTGGGTCATACCAAAGACTCAAAATATGGTACTTGATACCTCCTGGCTGAACACACAGCATTATAAGGTACGTAGTGAGGGTAAAGTGGAGCAATCCAGGAGAAGGAGTAGGGCCCTCCCCGATACCTTGGTGTAGTAGTTATTGAAAAGGAAACCTTCGAGTCGCCCTCGACTATGGTCGCCAAATTATTTTCCATATATATATACATACATATATTTTAATTTTTATATCTAATTTATAATTCAGTTGGTGTGAAAAAAAAACAGATTGTACAATTTGCAAATTCTACAAACTGATATCCGGGAAAAAAATTCGTAAAAAAAAGAATAGACGAAATATGTGGGGTTTGAAGGTATTTAGGAGGTCAGTGGCTAAGGGCAAGGCTGTATTGCCGTAAGATATCTGACTCCATATTTTGGTTATATTATTTTACCCCACGTTGACTGGCCGGCGCAATGCCTTGTCCAAAGAAAGTCCAAAAGAAATATACAAAAAGAAAAAGATAGAAACAGATAAGAGACGAAAAACATTTCTTCCATACTTTCCTTTATTTACTTGGTGAATGGACTAACCAACGCTACGTCCCAAGACGTAGCGTGGTGCCCAAAACACCAGACAGCAAAATCGGTGTTGTCGGTTCGACGTCACTACCCGAAAAAGAGGTCGGTTCACAGAAAACCTGAGTATTTATCTCTCAACACCGGCTCCAAATTCGCTACTCCAAAATCCTTCTAATTTTGGCGCGACCGCTTCCCATTGGCTACTTTACTTTTTATTATTTTTCTTTTTTTCTGATTTTAAACGGATGGATGCGTGGAGCCTTATGCGTGGCGACGCGTTTATACATTTTGTATCTGGCAGCCGACGAGACAATATCCGGTTGGGAGTTTTATTGTTAATTCCTAAATCCCCACAAATACACACGTGCTACTTGAAAATAATCAAGCGGCGTGTATGTCTAGTCAAAAGAAAAAAATACCGAGAGAATTACTTAAGCTAAAACATAATAAAGCGTTCAGTACATGAGATAGAGTTAATATGAAAATAATTCGCCACAGCAATCCTGAAGAGCCGTTTGGTGAAACCTAGATAACCTCGCTCTTGGCCATGAAGGAATTATTTTCATTATATATATATATATATATTATCAAGAGAGAGAGAAAAAATTATTTCTTTACAGCTATGTAAAAATTAATGAATGCAGTAAACTACTGAGGTTGCGAAATACAAAATGAAACAGAGGATCTGTGGAGGCGACGTTGAATGCGTAGCCCCAACAATTTTGTAGGGGACTGAGTTGGTCGTTTAGTTCTCTTGAGATTTTGTGAGAAATAAAACTTTGAGAGAGGTTCTACAATTTACAATACAAAGAAATAAAAAACGTAGACAAAAGAAAATTCACGACACAGTAACATAAAACAAGTTAATTTTATATTCTAACAACTAAACAACAAAAAAAAAAAAACAATACGAAGTAGGTTGAATATTGTTGGTCAGATATTCCTGCGTGTGTCTATAGGGGAGGTGACAGATATAACTATTATGTGAATGTAAGTGTGTTTTTTGTTGGAAAATATCTATGTGTACATGTGTTCATAGTTAAAACTAAAGGTATAACGTAGTAGTCCTTAATTACGTTTCTCAGAATACCATTAGAAACGGCGTTTGCGTTAAAGAGAAACTGTCAGGCTGAGAATGGGTCAGCGAAAACGCAGGACACCTGTAAGATAGAGAAAGTGGTTGCCGAAAGCGTCGAACATATTATGTGACCGTCTCCAACTGCAAGATTTATTTTTGTACGGGACAAATTCACAATGCATGGACGTAGTTGGAAGCACACGGCACGTGACTATTTTGTCCAATCAGGTTCCCGAAACCATCCAATTCACCGAAATCCCACTACTCTCGTTTTGAGAAGAAATGAGTCTTGGATCCTATTTTTAGAATTTTTCCTGTGCCATGTGGTCAATGCCAGCCATTTAATATATATAGGAGTGAAAATCCTTTGGATCAAACAACTATAAAAATTTATTTCTAAGAAAAAAAATCAAGTCGAACACGTGCAGCACTTGAGTGGAAAGGGAGAAGGAATCCCAGACAAAACGGCACCAAAATGTTACTTCCTCTTTTTATCAAGAACCACCATTGAACCCTCAATACGAATTCGGGGAACAAACTGAGGCATGAAAACTTTCTGGTGGTGTAACGGTTAGCAAGCTAGACTAGCAAACCTACACGAGTGAGTTCGAGTCTCATTGGGTACCCCATTCATTCGGCCTTGTGCCACATCGAAGCAAAGAGCTTCGTAAATTACAAAACTTAAGCTAGCAGATGGATTTTGTCACTCGCTTCTTGAATAGCCGAAAAAAAAAAATTTAAACGGGCAAGAAGCTTCCCAAGAAATAAAAGTAAAATTAAACGAAAGTCGACTACTGAAATTCTACCAAGTTAAACAACTGAAAGAAAATTCAACTGAGAATTCTGCTGAAAAGAACTTGAAAGAAGACTTGGAATTAAATCGGAAACATTTCGACAAAACAAAAAAAAAAAAAAAGAAAAGAAAAATACTCAAATTCAAAGAACTTTGTTTCTCGGACACTCTCTCAGATAAGTTCCAGCAAATTGCACTAAAATTTGCAACACTTTATCTTTTCTATCCCTTTCTTTCTTGTTTCTTATGTATAAAATTCCTTTTTAAAAACTTTATTGTCTGTGAAATCTTTTTGAATCAATATCCGAACTAGGAAGCTGCGGAATTTACCATTTGAACTTACCGTTTAATATTGCACACTAAAGCCCCCTAAAAACATTACCCAGTTAATTACTAAATTTGGCTTTAGTGTCATTTCCTACTTATTAAATTTTACTCTAAATTCCTTTATATTGCAAATTTTATCCTTTAAAATTTCTTTTACGACAAAGATGTTCGTTTGATTAATTTGTAATTGATTTATAAGTATGATGACATGAAGAATTGATTATTTCCTTGAGTAATTAGGAACGTTCTTAGTTACAAATGAGATGGAGAAATATAAAGATTTTATAAAAATCACATCTTGACTCTGGTAGTTCTTTCAATTACAGAATAAAATCTACAAATAACTGGCCGAGATACCGAATATTCTAAAAACCACACAATGACAATCTGAACTTCTTTGATCAGGACTTTATTAACGAAAGGAAAAACTTATTTCAGTGAACTTAAATATAAGTCGTGGACCTCTTCATGTTGACGAGCAAAGGTAGGACGACCAGCTAGAACCTATATACAACAGCTCTGTGCCGATAAAGGATCTAGCCTTGAAGACATACCGGGAGCGATGGACGATAGAGACGGGTGGCGGGAGAAGGGTCAAGGAGACCCGTGCTGGCGGCGCGACATGATATTCATATATATATATATATATATACACACACACAAACGCATATACATATATGAATTTACCAACCCTTCTACACAAGCTGGAAGTAAGAAAACGTCAATGTTTTTAGCAGGTTTTATCAGAATTGTATTCAAAGTTTTCCTTCTCTTAGACTGGTTGCCATACAAACTTAAAGAGCTTAGTCTGTCCAACTATTAATAGAGGAGTCTCCGTGGTTTAGACTGTGATATTGTACTAAACAAGTTTGAACTCTAACCGCACTTTTATATTCACTTTCAGACTAACATCCGTGGGAAAGGAATGATCCTCCTTGTCCCTTCAGTTATAGGTTAAATAGTACCACTAATGTTCTACAAGGATGACTTTGGCATTAAATAATATACAAAGGTTGATAAGCCATTAAACAAAGAAACCAAACCCAACAAAGTATTTACCCACAGCTGGAAGGCGAACAGTCCGGTGCGTACTTTTTCCAAGACTATTAGGACCACATGGAATGCAAACAGCCTCGTCTAGAATTTGAACTCAGGTCTCTGTATCCATTTCTTACAATGATAACTATGACACTATGACCAGCTTGAAATACGAAAGCAAAATTCGGAATATTTTCGTATAATAATAAATGATTTCATCACAAAATAAGATTAATTTTAATTTAAAAAAATAAACAACCAAATAAGATAGCCACAAAACAGTAATTTTACTCAATATGACCACCATTTTTTTAATTATTGTATCAACGCGCCTTCGAAATGATTTGCATGCCTTCAAAATAAATTCTTTAGACACTGTATTCCATTTTCCTTAATAACAGTCTTAAGCGAACCAGTATTTGGATGGGAAGTTGAATCTGTTTTGTTTTCTAAAATGATCCAAATAGCATAATTAAGGGGATTAAAGTCTGGGCTTTATGGAGGCCATAAAGAAACTCCAATTATTTGGGAAATTTTTTTTTGGTCTGGTTTCGGCGTGAAGCAAATCATAGATTCTTTGTCGTTTTTTTTCTTCCTCACTCATATTGGGCTGAATTTTAATTTTTTTTAAAAAGTGCTTGAATAATAAAGTTAATCATGAAAATTTAGGTTTATCACATTTTTTCAAAAACAGGAATAATCAGACTAAAGAAAATCTTTTTAAAATTATTCCATATTTTGCTTCCACATCCTGTACACACACACACACACATACATACATACAGTTGAGACAAAAGTTTACACCACGTTTTCAATAGGTTATCAAGTGTGTTTTCATTTACTAAGCTGAACCTAGTTTGGTACAAGGAAAGAAACATGGAGTACCAAATGAGAATTACTAATATCAGTATGCTATTCTGATTAGCTAACCATCACCCCATATGAGATACTCTTTACTGGTTTTTTTTTTGTGTGTGATCTCAACAGTATTTTATATATTTGGAAGAGTGGGAAAAGATATCTTGGAATCAATCAGGTGGTAAAGTGACATACAAGAAATATGTTAATATGTCTACACTTAGAAACTTATTCACTTTTTTGTGCTGCAATTTATTATGTTTAGAGTCTTCCAGAATACATAATTTTTCTTCCAGACATAATTATTATAATCTGCAACTGCCCAATCAGCAGGTAAGACTCTAATGAGTGTCCTGTATATGACACTAAACAATCTGATGGTGAGGTTCCAGCAGTGCTGGAGCTTTGGGGAATGCGGAGTACCCCTTTATTGCCATTGCTCCCAGGTCCACTCTGGCCTGGAATGGTAGCACCGGATAGAGCCCTATCTATGGGTTAAATAGAACTAACAGCATACTAATGCTAAACTGAATTGTTTAAATAAACTGAATAGCTTGAAATAGTTGGCAATTAAACCGTACTTACATTTAAACTGCGTGCTTATGCTTAACTGAATTATTTGAAATAGAAATGTTTTTCGACATTAAAACTGTATTTATGAATAGTTTGAAATGGAAATTTTTTTGACAATTAAACTGTGTACTTATGCTAAACTGAATTGTTTTCAAAAGAATAGATTATTTGCATAAAAATGGATTTGGCATTAAATAACCTACAAAGGTTGATATGCCATAAAACCCAACAAACCAAACTATAATCTGCAAATATGTCATAGGGATTACAACCCTTGCCTTCCAAACAGAACTTCTAATGGCTGTTGCAGCTAAGTCAAGCAAGCTCTCTCTCTCTCTCTCTCTCTCTCTCTCTCTCTCTCTAGTTACCATGGTCACTCAAAGCTGATGAATTTCACATTGAAAAGCACAACCACATAATATCTTTCGTCAGCTGCACGAAATAATATACAGACATTCTGCCAACAAAGTTGCATAAAAATGCAATTTAATTCGCTGGACAGTTGCATACCGTCTTCACCATAAATCGGTGATATTTACTTAGGAGTTAGAGAAGGTGAACCAAAAACATCCGAAAACTTGCCAAAAATCATTTAAACTGACATTTTTAAAACAAAAACCAAAAAAAAAAAAAACAGATTCAGTTAACGAACAACAAGCTAAAGACTAAAGGATACACATTTTTTCTAATTTTAAAATAAGCAATAAAAACATACTTAAGAACATTCTAGAAATTTAGGATCAAAACTGCATTAGCATTTAAGTTACATTTTTATATTTTTCAACCAATCAGCTAAAAACATAGAATAGAACATTCTAGAAAAATAGGATCGGAAGTTAACTGACAGAAAATATTTAGGCCCTAAATAAAATAGTAAAATACAAATCTGATTGGTCAATAAATGTCTACGCGCCAAAATCTTGGGACGATTCTTTGATCCACTATTACAGTATAAATAACACACAGTTCGGGAGCCATTCACGAAGACTAGCCACTAAGCCACTAAATCAGAAAAGCAGTAGCCGATACTCTGTCCGGCAAATTCCTTTTCTTCCACAGCTAAAGTTCATGACTTAGCTACAGATGGCCACGAATCACGTTCAAAAGAAAAAAAAAACTTCTTTCATCAACGCGACACGCTGTCGTCACAATCATAAAACATGATATGAACTTAATGTAAGTAAGAACGACTTATTTACGGATTCCGTTTACAGCTAAACATAAATACACGTGTAAACAAACTTATTTTCTTCTTGCCAAACTTTATTTTCCAAAAGGCCATTTACACATTATGTTTTTTATTTGTTTTCACATTCTGTTTTATATATATTAAATTGTTTGTTATTTAATGTTCGTTGTGTTCTATTCCATTTCTTTTACGCGATTGTAAAGTTTTATGATGTATTTGTGGAGGAAATAATATAGAGAGCAATACCTGTAAAATACGGATGCATATCTACTGAAATAAGTAAATACATTCAACCTTAAGACAGACTTAAGAGTGAAACATAAAAGAGATTCAACCAGCGAATCACACAGTTTTAAAGTAACAGTTTCAATTGGCGTCGAACATACAAGTTTCAAAAAAGAAATACAAGAAATGATAGACAACTGCCGTCTCAATTTAAGGGGAAAAAAGACAACATATAAAAAACCCTTCGAAAATCAACACTAAACCCAAGACGTAATCTACAAAAGTTCCAAATGAAACAGTCTTCACAACACAGTACCAATTCAATACAACTTAACAACATCCAGCTGGACATTATTTTATCAACCAAGTATTATGAGCTGTACATTTGTATCACCAATCTCAAAATCCAACGCATTTTCAATTGCCCAGTCGGCTGGGGCTGTAGAATACACCGACTGCACCTCTGCAAAGAGGTAAGACCCTACCCCCAACACGTGTCCTGAATATGACATTTAACAATCTGATGGTGAGATTCCAGTAATGCTGGGGCTTTGGGGAATGCAGAGTATCCCTTCATTGCCATTGCTCCCGGTGGGGTAGCACCTGCTAGGGTCCTATCTATGGGTCAAATAGAACGAAATTGCGTACTTATGGTAAACTGAATCGTTTGAAATAGAACTGTTTTTGACATTGAAACTGTACTTACGCTTAACTGAACTGTTTGAATTAGAACTGTCTGACTAAACTGAATTGCTTGAAATAGAAATGTTTTTGACAATTAAACTATGTACTCATGCTAAACTGAATTGTTTGAAATAGAACTGATTATTAGTATAAAAATGGATTTGGCATTAAGTAACCCACAAAAATTAATATGCCATAAAATCCAAACAACCGAACAACGCATTTTTCACATTCATGGACCAAATTCAACGCAAAACTGGATATTTTGGATTACCACCACAAATATTTTACCAGTGACATACTTCAATTGTACCATACCCATGATACGGATATGCGAAACGTACATAGAATGTTCATAACATATATGCAGAGAGCATAGGAATCCCGAAACACGAAAAACACTTACGACTTTTTAGTTCAGGTACGAAACCTTTCATTACCTTTGAGTTAAAGGTTTCGACATAAGGAAGAGAGATGCACAATCTTTCTATGCTGGCTTTTCCATCTACCCCCCCCCACAACACGTGTGGCGCCCGTAGCGCACAAATTTTTCTGGCCTCAGCGAGCCTCGAAAGTCGACCCTACAACACCTTAAAACATTTCAACATGTTAACAACATTCTGTCTCAAATCTAGAGGGCATACTGGAGGATTTATAACCCTTTCCTTCTACAAGGTGGCAGGATCACAGTAGCATATAAAACAGCACTGCAAAGTCAATCTCTCTCTCTCCCCCCCCTCTCTCTCTCTCTGGTTCTACCTTAACAATGAGAAATACACATAAGTGTGTGCTACTCCTGAGAGGAGGCTATCGCCCAAACAAACCGCATGTCGTACCATACACGATACCATGCTTTGACATAAGTCGTCACACAACTTCCATTCTATTTAGGACACTGAACTTATACCAAAAGACTCGTCAACTACATAATAGGACTTTTCAGTATAATATACTCTTCTAGTATTTCATACTTTTAAAATTCATTCTGTCAAGTCTGCTAAAGTAATAAATATGTTATTAATTTATCGTGGATTGTTTTACATTGCTCAGCACAAGGAAATCATCATCATCATGTCGCGCCGCTAGCACGGATATCCCTGACCCTCTCTCGCCACTTCTCCCTATCATTCATCGCCTCCAGCAGGTCTCCAGGGTTACATCTTGTGTCCTCACATAGTTGCTGTATGTAGGTTCGTGCTGGTCGTCCTGCTTTTGCACATCCATATGTGGGGGTCCACAGGAATACATCGCTTATGAGCTCGTCCTTGCTTCTCCACCAGTGTCCCGCGTGTCTGGTTCATCTAACTTGAATAGTTTTCGTGATGGGGGGCAAGTGTCCGTATAGTTGGTGTCTCGTGGGGTGTTGTCGGCAGGACTTGTTCAATACTGCTCTCAACATTCTTGTGTAATTTCCGTCTAGTTTCCTCACCAGCTGCTTAGTTAGCGTCCATGTGGTGCATCCATATAGCAGTATCGACACAACCGCTGCCTGGAAGAAACCGCGTTTCATTTTATCGGTTAGGTCCGACTTCCATATGATCGAGAGCCTATCGATAGCTGTCCATGCCTTCGTCAGTCGTGTGTCGATGTCTTTTTCGGTTGATGAGACGCTACTACCTAGGTAGGTGAATTTGTCTACTAGTTTCAGAGAGGCTCCGTCTAGTGTGGCAATGTTGCCCGTTTGGTTGCAACACATATATTCAGTTTTGTGTGCATTGACATGGAGGCCAATGCCAGCTGCGGCTCGTTCCGGACTATGCAGTAGTGTCTCTGCTTGATTAGGCGTATTCGCCAGTAACGCCAAGTCATCAGCGTAGTCGGCGTCTGTGATTGTTTTTGCGGGGTACCTTTTGCTTCTTCTCTTAGTCAGCTCGAAGCCATTTTCTCTGATTTTGTCGATCGAAGTCCTAAGCACATAGTCTAGACAGATGATAAAGAGGTACGGGGCTAGTGTGTCTCCTTGTAGTACTCCTGCAACAATGTCGAAGTATTCCGTGTCTCCATCTGGTGAACGTACTTTCACTTTGGTATTTCTGTAGAGAATCATTATCGCTGCTACGGTTTCTTTTGGTATGCCGTACGCTAGTAGGATTTGCTCCATCTTCCCTCTGTGTATGGAATCGAAGGCCTTGGTAAAGTCGACAAATAGTAATGTCGCCTGAAGGTTTTTTGCCCGAACGCCTTCAAGGATTCTACGGATGGTTAGTATTTGTGAGGTTGTGGATCTATTTCTCCGGAAGCCATTTTGGTTTTTCCTAAGAATGTTGTCTAAATGGGGTTCTATGCAGTTCCGTAGTAGGGCACTGTAGATTTTGGCTGCTATTGATGTTAGTGTTATCCCTCGGTAGTTCTTGGCTAGTCTGAGGTCGCCTTTTTTAGGGAAAGGAAGGATACATCCTTTCGTCCATCCTTCTATCCTATTTTGTCTATAGACTGCGTTGCATTGCCGGAGCAGTATATAGTCGAATTGTCTAGTCTTCCACACTTTTGGGGGGATCTCGTTTAGCCCTGCAGCTTTCCTATTTTTAATTCTTCTGAGAACTGAGTCGAGTTCTTCTTTGGTGAAAGGACCTAGTTGGATGTCTAATTGCTTACTGATAATTCTGGTGATCGGTTCATTCGTTATTTTCGGTGGGTTTCCTAGTAGATTTTTGAAATGCTGTTCCCACAGTTTTACTCTTTCTTGTTGGCTTGCAGCTCTCAATTTTGCTTTGGCTGTGCTCTTCCTTCTACTTACTTCATTTATTGTTTGCCAGGCTATCCTGGATTGTCTATCTTCCACCGAGTCTCTAATCTTATCTATCTGATTTTGTATGTATTCTGCCTGTTCTTTTAGATATATTCCCGTTAATTGATATTGTGCTTTTTCTAGTTTTCTGGCATTTGTGTTTGTTGGGTTCTTTCGATAGCTTTTGGAGGCAGTTTGCACGAGTACACGTTTTTCTCTAACCGCTAGCGTTTCCTAAGGGACTCTATATTTAGTTCGAGGTTTTGTTGGAATACACTTTGCTGCCGCCTCAAGGTGTGCTTCTACAAAATTTTCATATTCGTCATTTGGGGTACCTTTTTCTGCCTTCTCTTGTAGTGCTTCGAATCTGTTTCTTAATTCTAATGCATATTTGTCTCTAATATCTCTGTTGTTGAGTAGGGCACAGTCATAGTACTTGGTTGTCGCTTTTCGTGTGGCGTTTTTTGGCAGGCTTAGTCGTACTTTGGCCGTAACTATTCGATGATCGGAGGACACACCCTCGAAAGAGGAGTATGCCTCGCAATTCATCGCACTGTTTTTCCATTTCCTGTTTATAAAGACGTAGTCTATCTGTGCTTTACTCTTATTCGCGTATGTGTAGGTCCATAGTTTCCCCTCCCTTTTTTGAAAGTTTGTATTGAGGCATGTTAATCTATTTTCTATCATGAAATCAATTAGATGTTGTCCATTCCTGTTTGACGCGTTGTGTAGGCTGTATATGTTGTTTCTGTTTTTCCCGATTTGTGCATTCATATCTTCGCCAATGACTAGTAGGTTGTGTTTCGGAATGCTACGTACGAGAGAGGATAGACCTTCGTAGAAGGTGACCGTTTCGTTTTCTTCGCTAACATTGGTAGGGCTGTAGCAGGAGATAATTGTTGCTTTGGGGTTGCCATTAAACGTTGCGGCCATCATCCTAGGTTGTATTCTCTCAATGCTGTTCAGTGTTTTTAACGCTCTAGGTCCTATAAGCATTCCCACCCCTCCTACCGATGCATTGACAGAGTTTTTCCATGCCGATACAGTCACCAGCATCCATCCATTACCAGTTTCGTGATATTTGATATCTTCGGTGTGCGTGTATCGGTGCTCTTGTATGCAAATTACGTCTATCTTATGTTCTACAGCTGATGCAGTTCGCTCTGATAGTTGACCTATTCTATTTAGGGTTCTAACGTTAAATAGGAAATAGGGAACCATAATACATTTATTGCATTGGCTACAAATGTTTGAAGTGCGTTCCTCACACTCCAAAAATAGTGACAGTGAGTTTTTGTACTCAGATATACAAAGAAAAACTTTCATGTCGTCAATACCAAAATTCACTCAACCCAAAATCACACAATATATATGTGTGTGTGTGAGAGATAGAGAGAGAGAGAGACTTACAGAAAATTTCATGAAATTTAAACAGAAGGCAAGACCCATTTAAATGAGACAGTGGAGAATATCGATTAAGTTGAATAAATTTTAGAAATTTGAGTAGCAATGGGCGAGATAAAAAAAAAAAAAAAGAAGACAGTATGGAAAATCAGATTTGATGCGTTTCACAATAAATGTAATATAATAGCCGAGGGATTTCGGTTCCTGCCTTTGGGTTTAGTTAGGCTGAGAACCTTTCGGCTCAGCACATGGGTTAGTTCGATGCAAACTTGATGCAGGTGTTAACGCGCGCACGGGCGGACGGACGTGTCACTCAGAGATGTCACAATAGCCCAAGACGAAACGGGGTGACAGGGTGAGAATGACGTCCTGCACCGGAAGCGCACGGAGATTTTTGGGAATTTGAAGAAAGTTAAGAGAGTTAAAACTAGACGCCGAACGAGGAGGTTCGACTTTTGGGGCTCGCTGAGGCGAGACGAATTTGCGGGCCATGGGTGCCGCACGAGATAGAGGCCAGATGATGAAGTCTGCATAAAAAGACAGTGTCTCTCTCCTTATGTCGAAACCGTTAACTCAAAAGCAATAAAAAGGTTTCGTACCTGAACAAAGAAGTCGTTACGTGTTTTCGAATTTCGAGATTCCTGTGTTGTACGTTATGTATATATGTTACCAACATTCGATGTCCATTTCACCAATTTAGCGCATAGCCATATCATGGTATATAAAGACTTCTGACAACTGAAGAAACTATCCTCATATTACCTTTGATTGATTGATTTTAATGGCATGTCAAACCATCTGGGGTTATTTTATGCCTAGATATGAAGGAATCGCATATACTGTATGTTTATATTTAAATATTTTCTGTTGGTGTTTCTTATGACACTTTTTGGAACATGATCCTATCAAATACGAATGTTTTTCAACAAACCTTTTTGACCTAGAGATAGGACTCTTACAGATACTATCACTCTGAATCAGTGGACCTGGGAGTAATGGCAATGAAGAGTCCCGATCTCCACAACTTGAACCTCACCATAAGATGCAATTTAGTGTCATAATCAGAACACCCCTTTTTGAGGGGTCTTACCTCTTGACAGGGAGTATAGCCAGCATATTCTAAGCCCTACTGAAAAGATGTATTGCCTTTTCTCTTTTATATGTATAATAATTAAAAAAAAACATTCATATTAAACATTTATTGTTCAATATAATATCCTTCATTGTCAATATACCTATACTTCTTCATTAATTATAGAGATTAAACTATGAAAATTCCAAATCAAAATTAAGCTAATGATTAAGCAAGGCTTTGGATATATCGATCCACCTTCATATACAGAACAAGATGTACATCTTATTAAGAATAGGTGAAATGATTAAAATAATTATTTTCATTAAGTTTTATAGGATTGTATGGTTATGAAAAGGCTGCGTCTGGAAATTTTGATTAAATTAAAACTTGGGATAAGTCTTTTTAGTGAATGAGAAAAAGAGAACAACGTCGAAGAATTGAAAAAAAAAATTGGCGAAAAAAATGTCTCACTTGAGTTTGTAGAAATTAATTGGAAACAAATTAAATGCTATCAAGAAGATTTTAGAGAATTTTCAATAGTGGCCTTCATCAGAAGGAGAGATTTTTTGAAATTATAATTCTGTCAAGGAAAAGGATAATTTCTTTCATGTTTTTTCCTGTTTTCTTTCATTTCTCTTTTTTTAAGACTTTAATTTCGAAAATTTAATGAAATGTTTTCTTATTTTCAATCAGCTTGTTTCCGACTAAATTCCCTGATTTATTCAAATGAAGATCGGTAATTAATACAATATAGAAATGAAATAATAGACAGAATGATAAAATAAGTAATGATTACTTTATTTTGTTTATACCCTCTTCAACACTCGTGAATTTGTTAGTTTCCTCTTGTAAAAACAGTGCTTGGAGATATTGATACTTCTATTTAGGAAGAATTCCAATTAGCATTTTATAATCACCTCCATTGTATCGAGAACATGGACGATTAAAAAAAAATCTTCGGCACAAACAACCTTTGAAGAAAACTGTCATTCAGTTACAAATTTGACTGTAAATTACATTATTCTTCTGGCTATACAACATTGAAATTTCTTCTAATGATGGCCGGGACTTAACTGTAGTATTGAGGGCATCTCGAAGGAAGTTGGTTTAGATGAAGAGACAAAGACATAAGCATAAGATAACAATGGGATATGGTTGTTAATACAAAGAAAGGAAAAGTCAGACATGTGGTCACAGAAAAATCCTTATCACTTTATCACCAATATGACAACTTCCCCCTGGAGACATGCTTGGTATAACGGTTGTCATTGGTGAAAATAAAATTAGCAACCTGAGTTCAAATCCTGCACAAGGCTGATTGCATTTTGCTTCATGCCAATGCCATTGGTAAAAGAATAATTCCTTCTGTTCTCTCCTCAGCTATGGGTAAATGAGGTTCTTAAGTTTTGGTTAGGCAACCAGTCCAGAAAATGGAAAACTCTCAGTTTAAACCAGTTTTCGGTTCATTGTTCCAGTGGGTAGAGTGTTCGCCAATGATCCGGGGGACCGGAGTTCAATCACAAATCGCGTCATACCAAAGACTTTAAAAATGGTACTTGATACCTCCTTGCTTAACACTCAGCAATATAAGGTACGTATCGAGGGTAAAGTGAAGCAATCCAGGGAAAGGAGTAGCACCCTCCCCTACACTTCGGTGTAGTCGCTATTGAAAAAAGGGAGCCTTCTGGTCGTCCTCGACAACGGTCGTCAACTTTACTTTTTCTTACTACTCTGTTTAAAGAATGACCTTTGTCTGGCATTCTACTCATGACAGAAGGGACTGGGTAAATACAAACTTCATCCTTAACCAGTCTCAAGAACAGGAAGATATAAGGTGGTAAGCAGTGTCTCATCAACCGAAAAAGACATCGACACGCGGCTAACGAAGGCATGGACAGCTATCGATAAGCTATCGATCATATGGAAATCAGACCTGACCGATAAAATGAAACGCAGTTTCTTCCAGGCAGCGGTCGTGTCGGTACTGCTGTATGGATGCACTACTCGGACGCTAATAAAACGGCTGGAGAAGAAGCTAGACGGCAATTACTCAAGAATGTTGCGAACAATATTGAACAAGTCCTGGCGGCAACACCCCATAAGGCACCAACTATGCGGCCACCTGCCTCCCATCACGAAAACTATCCAAGCTAGACGAACCAGACATGCAGGACACTGCTGGAGAAGCAGAGACGAGCTTATAAGTGATGTACTCCTATGGATCCCCACAATGGCTAAGTTAAAGCAGGACGACCAGCTCAAACATACATACAGCAGCTATGTGAGAATACGGGATGTAGCCCTGAAGACCTGCCAGAGGCGATGAACGATAGGGAGAAGTGGCAAGAGAGGATCAGTGATATCCGTGCTAGCGGCACGACATAATGAGGATGATGATGATGATGATGATTTCTAGGTCTATTAAGGAAATGCATATTCTTTAATAAATTCCTACCCACCCCTAATGGGCTTGGGGGATTTTAACTTTTCCTAGAAATTTTTGTTCCTTTCTGCCCCTTTTCACAAATCCCTAAATCTCATCAGTGACTGTCTCTCACACTTACAGCAAGAGTTCTCATGACTGTCCTTTTGTTGTTGGTTACACAGCTGGTCACCAAGCTGACTGGTGGTGGGAGGAAGCAGCCACTACATTACGCTAACCATCAAGGGACAAGAATATTTTGATTGTTTCTGTCCAACTGCTTCTCAAACAGAAAAAAAAGGGCTGTGATACTTTTATTAGTAATCTTGAATATTTATATTTTTCGGACACCTACATACTTTTCCTACGCAATTCCCATGACATTTCTGCTATTTTTTGCTTACCTTTAGTAGACAAATTCACTTACCTAGGAAGCAGCGTCGAATCAACCGGAAAGGACATCGACACGAGGTTAACAAAGGCATGGACAGCTATCAATAGGCTATCGATTATATGGAAATCAGACCTAACCGATAAAATGAAATGCAGTTTCTTCCAGGCAGCGGTCACATCGATACTGCTATACGGGTGCACTACATGGACGCTAACAAAACGGCTGGAGAAGAAGCTAGACGGCAATTACACAAGAATGCTGCGTGCAATCTTGAACAAGTCCTGGCGACAACACCCCACAAGACACCAACTGTACGGCCACCTGCCTCCTATCACGAAAACTATTCAAGTTGGACGAACCAGACATGCAGGACACTGCTGGAGAAGCAGGGACGAACTCATAAGAGATGTTCTCTTATGGACCCCCACACATGGCCGTGCAAAAGCAGGACGACCAGCACGAACATACATTCAGCAGCTGTGTGAGGATACGGGATGTTGTCCTGAGGACTTGCCTAGGGCGATGAACGATAGGGAGGAGTGGCGAGAGAGGTTCAGGGATATCCGTGCTACCAGCGCGACATGATGATGATGATGATGATGATGATGAAGACACAGGTACATACCCTGTTTTGAAATCCAACAACTAACACAGCCTGTCAAAGGTCAATATGTAACATCAACGTATAATTGCACTTATTACATGACTTTTATGTAGTTTTGAATTGGATAAGCAGATGTACCCAAAGTCCATTCCCCAAATCCAATCCCTGGAAGCCATCTCCTAAAGCTGCACAAGCCCTATTTCTTTAGATAAAGATGCAGAATAGTTATACATCACAATAAGTCGGATTATAGTATACCTCATAATTAGAAAGCATGATAGCCATACATCCAATACAGAATAATAGCATTGATCAGAAGGATCAGAGATCAGGTACAGATACAGCACTCTGATCTTACATAGAAAGCAGATGAGTTGTACACCGAAGCAAGGAGAATAATAGCATTGACCAAAAGAACAAGAGATACTACACTCTGATCCTAATGAATAAAAGTACAACAATTATGTTCATCCAAACAAGCAGAATAATGTAACTCAGAAAGACAAGAGAGCAAAAACAGATACTACACTCAGATCTTATGTAGAAAAATATAGCAAGCATACATGCAAACAAGCAAGCCGAATAACAGTCTAGGCCTGAAAGATCATAGATCAGAAACAGATATTACACTCTGATCTTCTGTAGAAAGTCATAACAGTTATATATTCAAACAAGCAAGATAATAGTGCAGGTCACAAAGGCTGGAGAGTCTGAAACAGAGACTATTCTCTAATCATAAATAGGTATAGTGTAACAGTCATACATGCAAATAAGGAGAATCCTTGAATAGATCATTGCAATTATTATTCAAAAATTATCATCAGCAGGTTCTTATATGTGGGGATATGCGTGACATTATGATAGTATTGCCAGGTGATAGCATATCGTCATTTTCCCCCCATAGAATTGCATAAAGTTCATATTGACAAGCACACGTCACTTGATTGTCAAAGGTTGAATAAATGACAAAGGTTCTTGTTGACAAATATTGTATATATATATATGTGTGTGTGTGTATATATATATATATGGACCATCCACACAAAATACAACAAATATGTACAGAATATTTGTTCGGTAAGATATTTGAAATAGTTATGAGTAAGCAATTAATTATATCCATCTATATGTAGGTATGGGAGGTGTCCTCGTGGAGTAACGGTTAAAGCGATGGACTGCGGAATCGTAGTAAGCGAGTTCGTACTCCAGTCGCGCTATTACGTTCACTTTCGGGCAAATACCTTTGGGAAAGGTATGAACCCCCTTATCCTCCCAGCTATGGGTTAAATAGTACCACTACTGTTCTTCCATGAGAATAGCTTTGGCATTAAATAACCTACAAAGGTTGATATGCCATTAAACAAAGAAACCCAACCAAACCTATGTGTACACACACATACACTACTTTTCATTAGTATATGAACAAAAAGACAATTCACTTTTAAATTCTTCTTTCCCAAGTTAAAAATAGGAAATTTTTTAAGGCTCTTTAGCCTTGGTTAGGCAACCAAGGAAACTTTCAAATTAAACCAGTAGTACTACACTTACATGCAGGGCACGGCTGGCCAAGTAGGGACGAACCCATAAGTGACATACTACTGTGGACCCCTTCCCATGGACTAGTAAAGGCAGGACGACCAGCTAGAACCAACATACAACACCGCTATGCTGATACAGGCTGTAGCCTTGAAAACCTAGCAGAAGCGATGGACAGTAGAGAAGGGTGGCGGGAGAGGTTCAGGGAGATTCATGCTGGTGGCGCGACATGATGATGATGACTCCATTTTCGATAACTGACATAATGTCATGCCTTGCAGATGGTGGAGGGGTAGGTTAAATACATACATTATCGATGACATAACAGATGATCACTCTGTTCGTCGTGTTAGACCAACAAATATTTCAAGAATGAGAGGGGAGGTGGTGCTTTTTCAAAGAGTCACAGATAGCATAATTTTTATCATCATAAGAAATGATGTGGTGTAGACGTTATCGTCGTAGGAAATGGACACGGTGACACGAGTTCAAATCCTGGACGAGACTGATTGCATTTCACATAGCACTAATACCCTTGGGGAAGGTATGAATCCAATTATTCTCCCTCCAGCTATGGGTAAATAGTAGGACAGACTGGATTCTTCAGCCTTGGTGAGGCAACTAGTCTAGGAGAAGGAAAACTCTGCATTCAAACCTGTTAAACTCCGTTTAAAAATTGACCTTGTGTCATATCCTGCCTGAGCGGAGGGGTTGGTAAATAGTATCATCATAAGAAATAGAATAGGCAATCCAATTTCAAATCCTCCATGCAGCTAATTGCTTTTAAAATAGCACTAATGTCTCTGGTTTGGTTAGGTTTTATGGCATATCAACCTTTGTAGGTTATTTAATGCCAAATCCTCTTTATACATATATATTAAATAGATATATGATTTGTGAACACATTTTGTAGATAACATTCTTAAACAAACCTGAGCCCTTTTTTTCCAAAATGGTTTCAAATATTGCTATATGACAGTCACAATTTAACATCAGTCATTTGTTTGTACTCAGTTTGTTCTATTTGACCCATAGATAGAACCCTATCAATTGTTACCTCTTCGGGCCAGAGTGGACCTAGGAGCAATGGCAATGAAGGAGTACTCCACATTCTCCAAACCTCCAAAACTGGAGCCTCGCTATCAGATGGCTTAATGTTATAAACAGGACACTCATATGGTCAGGGAGTGTTACCCCTCTGCAGAGATGCAGTCAGTATATTATACAACTCCAGCCCACTGGTCTATAATGTCTCGGGGAAAGGCATGAATCTATTTCTTCCCTCAGCTGAGTAAACAGAAGGGCAGACGAGGTCCTTTAGTCTTGATTAGGCAACCAGTCTAAAAGAAAGAAAATTCTGAATTCAAACTAGCTTTGCTCAGCCTAAAAATTAACCTTGTGTGTCGTCCATGATGGTGAAATTAATTAAATGAATACATTAGAAGAATGTTAACTTGATGGAAAATGTTCGGTTTTTTTTAATAGAATTAAAGTAAAAATAATATTTTTTCTCTGTGCTTCTAAAGTCTTGTTTAAAATTGACTAAGGAGATTGAAAATGTGAAATCAGATCGGTAAGTTGATTTAGAGCCCTCCCATACCACCACTCCAAATTTTTGATAGCTTCTGCAATCACAGATTGTGTGCTTGTTCAAATACTTGTGATTAGTACATACTTTCTTTAGTCTTTATTCGCATTACCATTTCTTCGATATTACCTATTCTTCTATCTTATCTCTGAAATCGTGGAATCGGCAACCTGGGTTCAAAACCTGGACAAGGCTATTTGCATGTCACTTTGCACTAATGCTCTTAAGAAAGGCATGAATCCATACATCCCCCTGTCTCAGCTCAAGGTAATAGTAGAGCATACAGAGTTCTTTAGCCTTGTTTTGGAAACCAGTCAAGAGAAAAAAACTTTGATTTCAAACCATCTGTACTTTACATAAAAATGAACTTTGTGTTATATTCTACACATGACAGGGGGATGAATAGATTCATACTGTACATATATATAAGTTAATATTGCACAGTGTAGCTAGCGTAGTGATTTTGATTCTCACGGAGTGACTGTGGGGGTTGTATGTAATTTGGTTATTTCAGTAGATCTGCATTCATACTTTACGGGTATTGCTCTCTTAATTATTCCCACCACAAATACAACACAAAACTTTACAATCGCGTGAAAGAAATGGAATAGAACACAACGAACATTAAACAACAAACAATTTAATATGCATATAACAGAATATGAAAACAAACAAAATACATGATGTGTAAATGGCCTTTTGGAAAATAAAGTTTGACAAGAAGAAAATAAATTTGTTTAAAGATGTGTGTATGTTCATGTTAACGGAGTCCGTAAATAAGTCGTTCTTACTTACATTAAGTTCATAGCGGGTTTTATGATTGTGGCGACAACGTGTCGCGTTGATGAAAGTAAGTTTGTCGGGTTTTTCTTTTGAATGTGATTCTCGGCCATCTGAAGAGAGGTCATTAACTTTAGTTGAGGAAGGAAAGGAATTTGCCGGACATAGTATCGGCTACTGCTTTACTGGCTTAGTTGCTTATCTTCGTCTGTGTGTAAGCTGTCTGTGTGAATGGCTCTTTAACTCTGTGTTATTTATATCCTACAGGTGGATCAAAGAATCGTCCTAAAATTTTGGCGCATAGACATTTATTGACCAATCAGATTTGTATTTTACTAATTTATTTTCGAGCCTAAATAATTTCTGTTAGTTGACTTCCGATCCTATTTTCTAGAATGTTCTATTCTATGTTTTTAGCTGATTGGTTGAAAAATATAAAAATGTAACTTAAATGCTAATGTGGTTTTGATCCTAAATTTCTAGAATGTTCTTAAGTATGTTTTTATTGCTTATTTTAAGACTAGAAAAGATGTGTATCCCATATGACTTATGTTTGCTCTGAACATATCATTCCTTTTTCCATTACACTTTCCAAATTTTAGCAGCTGGCAGTGCCACATTGAAAAAAAAAATTACCATTAAAACTTCTGAATTCAAACCAAGCATACCCGACTTAAGAATTAGCGAAATGGGTTTAACGAATAAGTAGTAAGTAAAGTTGTCTCCCTTTAGTCGAGGGCGACCAGAAGGCTCCCTTTTCAATAGCTACTACACCAAGGTGTAGGGGAGGGCGCTACTCCTTTCCCTGGATTGCACTTTACCCCTGATCCTCACATTATATTGCTGAGTGTTAAACAAGGAGGTATCAAGTACCATTTTAAAAGTCTTTGGTATGATGCGACCAAGGATTGAACCCCGGTCTCCCAGACCATTGGCGAACACTCTACCCGCTATTCCAATGAGCCGGTAAAGTTGTTGTAAAGTTGGCGACCGTAGTCGCGGGCGACCAGAAGGTTCCCTTTTTTCAATAGCTACTACAACGAGGTGTAAGGGAGAGCACTTCTCCTTTCCCTGGATTGCTCCTCTTTACCCTAGATACGTACTTTATATTACTGAGTGTTAAGAAAGGAGGTATCCAGTTCAATTTTTAAAGTCTTTGGTATGACGCGACCTGGAACGGAACCCAGGTCTCCCGGAGACTCTACCCACTAGGCCAAAGAGCTGGTTGATGAATATATACATAAAAATATAATGAGAATTTTAGTTATATATATATATATATATATATATATATATATATATATATTGTTGTAATGGAATATCCTTCACCCCCTTTCAGTCATGTGGAGTGATTATGTATACAGTGAGCACAGCATTATACCTGTCCTTGCTTCAGGGATTAGTAGGGTGCCTCTCTATTCCTTATCATATTTACCAACCCCTCCGCTCGGGCAGGATATGACACAAGGTCAATTTTTAAGCGAAGTTTAACAGGTTTGAATGCAGAGTTTTCCTTCTCCTAGACTAGTTGCCTCACCAAAGCAGAAGAGCCAAGTCTGCCCTACTATTTACCCATAGCTGGAGGGAGAATAATTGGATTCATACATTTCCCAAGGGTATTAGTGCTATGTGAAATGCAATTAGTCTCGTCCAGGATTTGAACTCGCCGTGTCCATTTCCTAGGACGGTAACCATTACACCACGGGCACCTCCTCTATTCCTTATCTGTCTTATTGTATCTCTCTTGCAATAAAACCCTTTCTTTATTCTACGAACATGTCGACTTCCTTTCCACTCAACAACCACTCTGATTGTATCCCTTTTAAGGATACAACATATATAAATCACTACACCCAATTGTTTATGAGATTTGATTGTGTAGCAGCCACAGATCTATTTCCTTTCGCGAATCAATGCCCCTGTTAAGAGAATCGGTCACTCACTGACCAATCAACTGGCAGAGCACATTGATTCCTTCTCCCTCTCAGGAACTATTTTTCTGGTCCCTTTTCTGTAGAACGGACAACGTCAGAGAGAGTCTGGAGCTAGCAGAAGGAACATATCTCTCTCACATGACTGCACTGATTCCACTTGGAACACTTCGCTCACTGCTACCTTTAAACACGCTTCCTACGAACCAAGGACCAGCATACAGACCAGCGACGCAAAGAGACACTTTCTCACTCTCACTCCTTCACGCCTGCTACAGTAATAAACCTTACTTTGTTGTGTTGTTAAAAAAAAAAAAAAATTTTTTTTTTAACAACACACAACAACGAAAGTTTTTATTTGCAGCTTTGAGGTGGTTTGTTCTTGGTGCTGCAAGACTCATGGTGTTTAGGCTTGTTGGATGTTTGAGACGAAATGGCTTAGCGGGATATTGAGATGGCAGCGTGTTGTTGGACGTGTGAGGGAAGTATTCAAAGTCACCGTGTAGTTTTGTGTGTCGAGAGCGGAGTTACGCTCGGATCGACATAGTCAATTTTTGGGGTGACAAGAAGTGGTGCCTGTGGAAGGCATGCTGAATGTTTCTAATTTATGTTCCACTGGGATTCCTCGTAAAGAATCCATAAATTAGATGGTTCCCTCGTTGAGTGTCCATGTTGCTGCTGCTAGTGTTAAAGCCACAGTGAGATGCCCACACTGGGTGGCTTATCTAGCTAAAAAGCATCGCTAAGCAGGGACGACCAGAGGCACGTCTGTTCTGGTCGCCGCCTCAAGCTGAAGGGAGAGGTTTTGGCCGCTCACCCGTTTTGCTAGCCGGAAATGAAGGTCCGGGCTGAATAGGATAAGTCATCCTGATTGGGTGAAATTCAGTGTCGAATTAAATAGCGCGCCAAAACAAAATACGAGATTTTCCTCTTCTCTACAATTGTAAACAAAACCAGATCTGACCAGTCTCACAGGAAAGGGTGAAATTGTGCGTTTTATGGTTCAGAAATTATATACGAGAACTTTCAAGTCGCATAAGTCTGTAAAAGAGCAACACAAATCTTAATGAACTTTTACCAGACATCAGATTTATTAGACAAGTATTTCTAGAAAAGGAGGAGTCCTTGTTGTGTACTGGCTAACACGTCTGATTGCAACATTGTTGAGAGTAAGTTCAATCCCCAGTCGTACTATTACGTTCACTTTCAGATCCTGTTTGTTTCATTTTATGCAAATACCCTTGGGAAAGGCATGAATCCATCTTTTCTCTCTCCAGGAGTATTTAGATTATGAACTGACCTTGTCACATCCTGCACAAATCAGATGGTTTGGTTTGGTTTTATGGCATATCAACCATTGTAGGTTATTTAATGCCAAATCCATATTTATACATAGAAACAGTTCTATTTTAAACAACTTAATTTAGTATAAGTATATTTTTGTTTACACACTGTTAAATGTAAAAACAGTTCTATTTCAAACAATTTAGTTTAGAATAAGTATACAGTTTCAATGTCAAAAACAGTCCTATTTCAAACAATTCAGTTTAGCATAAGTACACAGTTTAATTCTATTTGACCCATATATAGGACCCTATCAGGTGCTATCACTCTGGGCCAGAGTGGACCTGGGAGTGAGAGCAATAAAGGAGTACTCTGCATTCCCCAAAGATCCAACATTACTGGAACCTCACCATGTAATATAATTGTGGAGGGATTTCGTTTTATATATCTTGCCTTTCGGTTTAGTAAGGCTGAGAACCTTTCGCTTAGTGCATGGGTTAGTTAGGTGCACACACTGAGTGCAGGTGTTCACGCGCGCCCGGGTGGATATGACAATCAGAGATGTCACAATAAAAACCCCAGATAGGAAATGTGACCGGGGGCGTAAATGACGTCATGCCCGGAAGCGCTGAGGAATTTGGAATTTGAAAAAAAACAGTAGTTGAGATTTAAACTCTGAACAGAGGGATGAGATTCGACGCTAGAAGAAGGTAGACGATTTTCAGAGCTCGCTGAGGCAAGACCAGCTGGGGTCTACGAAATGTGCTGCGCGTTTGTTGAGTCAGTGAGTCGAGAGCTGCCGATGTACGAAAGTCAGCATAGAAAGAAATTGTGTCTCTCTCTCTCATGTCGAAAAACCTTAAACTCAAAAAGTTCATAAAAAGTTTCATACCTGAACCAATTTCGTGTATTTCGGGATTCCCTATGTACATTTCACGTGTTCGTATCTTGGTCGTATATTTTTGGACCTATATGTATGTTACAACCATCAGATTGCTTAGTCTCATATTCAGGACACTTGTAGTGGGGGGGCTTACCCCTTTGCAGAGAAGCAGTCAATGTATTATACAGTCCCAGCCAACTGGGCAATGCATGTAGCAGAGAGGTTGGGAAAATACATATTAGTAATTGTAACTCTGGTTTAGGTTTGGTTTGCTTGTTTGAAGGCATATCAACTTTTGTGGGTTATTTAATGCCAAACCATCCCTGTAGAAGAAAAGCAGAGATTCTATTTAATCCATAGCTGTAGTTGGGGGGAAGGGGGCGAAATAAGGGGTTTACAGCTTTCTCAAGGGTATATGTCTAAAAGTGAATGTTATAGTGCAACTAGAGTTTGAACTCACTTACTATGAGGCCACAGTCCAGCTTGTTAACCATCACGCCACTGGAACACCTACCTATTGTAACTCTGTCAAGAGGTGCTTGTAACATTACAGATACCATCAGAAGAAATGAGTTCAAATCCTGAATGAGGCAGCTTGTATTTCACAAAGTGAAAGGTATGAATCCAACTATTCTCTCTCCAGCTATGGGTAAATTGTTGGGCAAACTGAGATATTTATTTTTAAGTTTATCGACTGAGAATAAAACATTTATTACAGGCTGTATATAACAGTGGAAAACTGACATTTATCAATGTGGGTATAAACTGAAACAGAAATACTTGAATGCTTCTAAAAAGCTTAAAATAGATTTGGGTTTAAAACTGTAAAGTTGCCCAGTCGGCTGGGGCTGTAGAATACACCGACTGCTTCTCTGCAGAGGGGTAAGACCCCCCTAACGAGTGTCCTGGATATGACACTAAACAATCTGATGATGAGGTTCCAGCAATGCTGGAGCTTTGGGGAATGCGGAGTACCCCTTCATTACCATCGTTCCCAGGTCCACTCTGGCCCGGAGTGGTAGCACCTGATAGGGCCCTATCTATGGGTTCAATAGAACTAACAGCATTCTTATGCTAAACTGAATTGTTTGAGTAAACTGAATAGCTTGAAATAGAAATGTTTTTGACAAACCGTACTAACATTTAAACTACGTGCTTATGCTTAACTGAATTATTTGAAATAGAACTGTTTTTCGACATTAAAATTGTATTTACACTTAACTGAATTGTTACATATAACTTCTTGAATAGTTTGAAATAAATGTTCTTGAAAATTAAACTGTACTTATGCTAAACTGAATTGTTTTAAAAAGAACAGATTATTTACATAAAAATGGATTTGGCATTAAATAACCTACAAAGGTTGATATGCCATAAAACCCAAGAAACCAAACCAAACCAAAAACTGTAAAGAGATAAATCAATCAACCAAAAAAAAAAAACCCAAATAAATGAATAAAGAGCTAAGGGAGATAACCCAGGAAAAATATATCAATCCTGTTTGACATCCCACAATGCCACCCAGCAAAAACGCAAGTAAAAAAAATGTTTTTTAGCATGAGGATTAAATCATGAGGTAGCTGAAATCTTTTAAAAAAATATGATTTTGTATGTGTATATATATATATGTATATATATAGTGTGAAAAAAACATGCATATAAAAGAGGTTATAATAATTGCAGATTATGTCAGGAAGAAAACTTATTTATCAAGGATAATTATGCATTCTGGAATATGCTGATAAATGAAGTGATTTCTAAGTGTAGGTATAAGCAAATTTCTTTTGCGAGATATTGTGAAAAAAGCCTAAGCATAAAAAGGAGGTTAGAATAATTGCAGATTATGTCTGGAAGAAAAATGATGTAATCTGGAATATGCTGAAAATAATAAATTGCTGAACAAAAAAAGTGAATTGATCTCTAAATATAAATATATCAACAAATTTCTTCAGTAAGTTATTGTTGCATGGATGATATTAAAAAATCATCAACAGGTATAACTTAAAAATCTTAAACAACAAAGAATACAATCAGAATGTCAGGTAGAATTGCAGAGATTGACAAAGATGCCATTTGAAGGACAATTGTTTGATTTGGTTGGTTGGTTGGGTTTTATGGCATATCAATCATTGTAGGTTATTTAATGCCGAATCCTCTTGATACATATATATCAAACATATAGGATTTTGTTTGGTTGGGTTTTATGCCATATCAACCCTTGTAGATTATTTAATGCCAAATCTTAAATATACATCCATATATATATATATATATATATACATTTAAGCATGTTTCATTAAATAATAAAGACAAATTTTGTCTGCATAATTTATTTAAGATCCTTTCAAGTTTTCTGATAAGTGTCGTAGTTTCAGGTTGGAATTGGTAGAAGAATTTCCCAAAATTGTCCCTAGTGCTTTCGGACCCTTCATAGGCCATCATCAGGGGTTGCTTGCTTGTGTAAAGTGTGTTTGTTTTTTAAAAAGAGTTTTGAAAGTTTTTGAAAGTTTATACCATAACAAAAATATGGGAACGCAGAGTTGGATAAAACAGGGTAACTGATGTATTTAAAAATGGAATGCTATCAACAGAAATAGAATAATATAGGAATACGGGATAAAAAAGCACTCAGGATAATTTTGGGAAATTCCTTTACCAATTCCAACCTGAAACTAAGACACTTATCAGAAAACTTGAAAGAACCTTAAATAAATTATGCAGATAAAATTGGTCTTTAGTATTTAATGAAACATGCTTAAATGAATGAAACCTGCCAAACCACACACACACACACACATATATATATATATATATATATATCATCATCATGTCGTGCTGCCAGCATGGATATCCCTGACCCTCTCTCGCCACTTCTCCCTATCATTCATCGCCTCCGGCAGGTCTTCAGGGTTACATCCTGTGTCCTCACATAGTTGCTGTATGTAATTTCGAGCTGGTCGTCCTGCTTTTGCACGGCCATATATAATATTTGTAAATGAATAGTTTGTTGGTAACATTATTTTTAAATGAGCCAAAGCTCATTTGTTGGCTCAAAAATGGTTTCAAGTATTGCTATCTAACACTCATACTTCTATTTGCTAACAGTTAATTGGCTTCAAGTATTTCTATTTAACATAAGTAATTCTATTCATCAAGTATCTAATTTGATACTAATCATTTGTTTGCACACAGTTAAATATTTTTAAGAATTGCTATTTAGTGTTTGTACTCAGGTAATTGGTTTCAAGTACTGATATTTAATACTAATAATTCTATTCAACATCGTTCATTCATTTGCACACAGTTAATGGCCGCTAACTAAACGGCTGGAGAAGAAACTAGACGGCAATTACACAAGAATGTTGAGAGCAATATTGAACAAGTCCTGGCAACAACACCTCACAAGACACCAACTATACGGCCACTTGCCTCCCATCACAAAAACTATACAAGTTAGACGAACCAGACATGCAGGACACTGCTGGAGAAGCAAGGACGAGCTCATAAGTGATGTACTCCTATGGACCCCCACATATGGCCAAGCAAAAGCAGGACGACCAGCTCGAACTTACATACAGCAGCTATGTGAGGACACAGGATGCAATCCTGAAGACCTGCCAGAGGCGATGAATAATAGGAAGAAGTGGCGTGAGAGGGTCAGGGATATCTGTGCTGGCGGCATGACATGATGATGATGATGAAATGGTCCCAAGTATTGCTATGTAAGTAAGTTGGCTGACCATAGTTGACTGTGAGCTGAAGGGTCTCTTTTCAATAGCTACTACACTAAGGTGTAGGGGAGGGTGATACTCCTTTCTCTGGAATTGCTCCACTTAACCTTGATGCATACATTGCTGAGTGTTAAGCAAGGAAGCATTAAGTACTATTTTTGAGTCTTTAGTGTGACTCGACCTGGGATTGAACTCCAGTTTCCCAGACCATTGGTGAACACTCAAACCAATGGCCCAGTAACATTACTATGTACTACTTATGATTTGACTGAAGATCTGTCATTTATTTGCACATAGTTAAATGGTTTCAAGTATAGTGAATGATTAAATATTTCTATTTTACCTGAGATGAGACCCTAAAAGTGACTACCAATCAAGGTCAGAGTGGACCTGGCAGTAATGGTAATGAAGGGGTACTCCACATTCCCCAAAGCTCTTGAACTAGAGCATCACAATCAGATACAATTTAGTGTCATGCCAAAGATACAAGTTCTCTTTGACCCAAAGGTGGGACCCTTATAGGTACTACCACTCTAGGTCAGAGTGGACCTGGGAGTAATGGTAATGAGGTACTTCACATTCCCCAAAAATCCTCACTAGCAGATGCAGTTTAGTGTCATATCCAGGACATTATTAGGTGGAAGGCTTACCCTAATGTGGAGATGTTATCGACACATTCTACTGCTACAGCTGAGTGGGCTAGTAATTGTTTGATTGATAATATTATATGTACGGCTATAATCAGAAGGAAAGAAGCTTATAATAATGATAAAATGATATACGTCAATGCCTCTGAACTGAATTGGAAAAATAGATGGTATGACCTCAACTTTCCCAACAGAAAATGCACCAACAGTATTTCATTATCTAAGCATATATGGCAGTAAAAGGCTGAAATCTCTCATAATAAACAGAATATTGTGAAATAGCCTTAACATATAAAGACAATTATAATAGTTGGAGATTATATCTCGAAGAAAAATGATGTTTTTGGTTTCTTTCTTTGTTTAATGGCATATCAACCTTTGTAGGTTATTTAATGCCAAAGCCATTCTACTAGAATGGTACTATTTAACCCATAGATGGTAGGATAAGGGGGTTCATACCTTTCCCAAGGGTATTTGCCCAAAAGTGAATGTAATATCGCGACTGGAATACAAACTCGCTTACTACGATTCCACAGTCTATCGCTTTAACCATTACACCACGAGGACCCCTCCATGATGTTTTCTTGAATATGCTAAAAATAATAAATTGCTGAACAAAAAAGTGAATTGATCTCTAAGTGTAGACATAGTAATGAATTTCTCATGCATCATATACTACCTGATTGATTCTATAATTCATTTTCTGCTGTATAAAGGATTATTTAACAAAGATTTTGTTGAAGTCACCAATCGAATGGATAGAATAGCAATAATAACAATAACAGTTAGTAGCCCAGGGTTAGCTTGATTAACTTCAGTTTGGCGAGCATGTCATCCATCGTCTTGATGCTCAGCATTGCATGGTCCAGCATATGCAAGCTGACTCTCATGATATCCTTGCTAGAGAATGTCTGCACATAAGTTTTCAAAGAGGCAGCAGATATGCCTACCTTGTTGAATAGAATCATTAGTGTTAAATAGCAATACTTGAAACCACTTAACTGTGTGCAAATAGAACTGTTAGTATTAGACAGCAGTTCTTGAAATCATTTAACTATGTGCAAACAAATGAGCCATGGCTCATTTGAAAATATTTTTGCCTACAAACTATTTTAACCATTGCATGACCCAGCATATGTTAGCTGTCTCTTGAGACCTTGCTTGAGAATGTCTGCGCGTAAGTGTTGTCAGAGGCAACAGATATGCCTACCTTGATAAATGTGCTTTCTCATTCAGCTAGGTCGTATTCTGTCTGCAGCGTCATGTTGAATAGTTGAGCTTGATAGTTTATCAAAGTTAGCGCTCAGTCGCATAACAAGCTAAGTTAGATCTGAGATACTATCTCTTGAACTCAGAAGAAGGAGAGTTATTTATGGCAAATTAGGGTATTCCATTGTGCCCATGTGGTCAAGTCCATTCCTTGGGTGGTGATTGATCACTGGCCCAAGAGTGGACATATTAGTGTATATATATACCGGCTTGTCTATATTTCTGTATTGAGTTACAGCCTGTTTTATTTTTGTCTGCCAACTGGACGCTAGTTGGAACCCCTGAGCCAGTAAGTGTTATTATTATTATTGTTATTCTACCTGTTAAGTGCTCATACCATTCAGAAAGTATATGCTGGTTTGTGACTTGTCAGGAATTGAACATGGGATCTTCTTATGAAAAATTGTAGGTTGGTTCAATTTAAATGGGACTGTTTCAACCAATCAGAAGCAAGTTTGGGATTGTTGCAGATGCTACTTAAGACGTGCATAAATTTGGTTATCAGTAGAATTGACCTTACAGGGGGAAGTGCTGACAGTCTGAACTGTTGCAATCAGAAGTTAACAAACTCTACCCATTAGAGTGGTGCCTTCTATAGATTTGAAGATTCAAATTAATTGACAATATGTAAAATATTGGTAAAAATAGGTAAAATTCACATATAAAGTTGTAGAATGATAATAGTGGTTACCACCATAACTGAAGCTGGAATATATAGAGAGTTACCTCCACACATATTACCAGCAGCTAATCACAGCCCATGCAATGATGGGCCCGTATGTGCATAATGAGATGCTCCATAAATAGTCCTCCTCCTTCTCAAGTGGGGTTATTCTTTTGGCAACTCTGTTTGTTTCACAACTGAGTGCTGACATGAACAACTTCGCTAATTCAACAGAAGTTGGGGTATAAGATCTCAGTAATTAATTTTTAATTCAATGATGTTAATCTGAATTATATGATGAAATGATGGAAAACTGAGATAATGAGTATATATTATTTGTATTGAATTTCTGTATGTCAACCTTGATAGCTTATTTAATTCAAAAGCCAGTCTTTTTTGTCAAGCGATTATATGGTTTCAGGTCTCTAATGATAATCATTAATAAACATATATAATTGGAGATCATAATTGTTCAACTGGTTTCCACATAAAATAGACTAACAAAGGTTGACATACTGCAAAACCAACCAACCAACCAACCAACCAGGCATTTTATTTGTTACTTTTCCATATAAACTTTATACATTACTGCTATTAATATACTAGATATGACAATAGTCAACCCTTTCACTGCAAGGTCAATTTTGAAGTACAGCTGGTTTGAATTCAGTTTTCCTTCTTTTTACCAAGGCTAAAGAACCCATTCTGTCTTACTATTTACTCATAGTTGAGAAGATTTTATGGCATATCAACCATTATAGATTATTTAATGCCAAATCCTGTTCCTGCTAATATACTGAATATATATTTGATTTGTAAATACATTTTGTAGATAACATTTCAAATGAGTCTGAGTTTTTATTCGCACACAGTTAAATGGTTTCAAGTATTGCTCTGTAACAGTCACAATTTAACATCAGTTATTTGCACACAGTCTGTTCTATTTGACCCATAGATAGGACCCTATCAGGTGCTACCACTCAAGGTCAGAGTGGAGCAGGGAGCAATGGCAATGAAGGGGTACTCCACATTCCTCAAATCTCCCAGGCTGGAGATCAGACAGTTTAATGACATATCCAGGCCACTTGTTGGGTGGGATCTTACTCCTCAACAGTGATGTAGTCAGTGTATTCTAAAGCTCCAGATGACTGGTTTAGATGAAGAGAACAGATGGCTTTCATGCCTTTTCCAGTGGCTCATAAAGGATTTGAACTTGGGTAGCTGATTCCATATCTTAAAACAATAACTGCTACACAATGCTCACCTCCTTTTCCTTTTTTTTTAGTGATTTCTTTTTCCTACTTTCCTGCTCAAAACCTTTCTTTCTTTTTAATCATCCCCTCTCTCCCTAGCCCCCCCTCTCTCTCTTTTGTCTTTCAATGCCTTCTATCCAATTTCTGTTCCATTAATGTTTCTGGCGTTCTCGCAAGCATCATAGTTTCCTCCAATCACAAGCTGTAAACCAAATGTCACTTGAAATGAATGACAGCTCAAAACCCAACAGTTCCTCAACACTTTCTGCCACATTAAGTCCACAGAACTCTCACTGCTAAGAGGAAGCCAAGCTGTTTTGGCCATATCCTGAACAAACTCACGCAACACAAAACATGGGCCATATATACAATGACCGACACTTCAACAATACATTCAACACTTTATCAAATGATACTTATGTAAAATGTAGTTTAGTGGTTAGAGCACAAAGATACCTTTGGATAACAGGTTTGATGTACAAATATTAAAATTAACCAATTTATAATTCAGACCAGGTTATCTGTGCCATTCTGAGTAGTCTTAAATGCCAAAGCTTATTTCGTAACTGTTGTGGGAGCCTTACCCATCTCACCATAATGGACTCTTCTCACCGTTATTAGTACTGAGAGATTTCGCTACCAGGGGCAGATCAATATCGGTGTTATCCGAACAGTATGAGACTTCTTATCTTTTCTATGTAACTCTGTCTTTCTTGTGTAATATAATCTGTTATCTAATATCTGTGTTTGCGTTTTCATTAGTGACCCTTTCTGGGGCCACAACAGTAACATGAATTAAAAAGATATTTTCAAGAATCTGCATAAAAAATCTCCTGAAATCACCGTATGATTATAAACATTAAAATTTGACATTTCATGGAGGCTGACCTTAACACAGTTCTGAAAATAGTTAAAAGCACAGCCCAGTCAGATGGGACTGTAGAATACACCAACTTCATCTCAGCAGAGGGATAAAATTCCCCCCTGCAGCTAGTGCCCTGGATATGACACTAAACAATGCTGGAGCTTTGGGGAATGTGGAATACACTTTCATTGCCATCACTCTGGCCTGGAGTGATGGTACCTGAAAGGGTCCTCTCAATGGGTCAAATAGAACTATTTGACATTTAAATAGCTCACTAACAAATGACATGCTAAATTGAATTGTTAGAAAAAGAACTATTTGATAATTTAACTGTGTGTAAACAAATGACTGATGTTTAATTGAATCGCTGGTGATACAGAGCAATACTTGGAACCATTTAACTTTGACTATTGCTAAATTGAATGGTTCAAAATAGAACGTTTTGATCATTTAATTGTGTGTAAACAAGTGTTTGATGATTAATTAGATTGTCAGTAAACTTGGAACCATTTAACTTTGTTGACATATTTCCAAATCATATATAAATAAACTGGATTTGGCATTAAATAACCAATGATGGGTGATATGCCATAAAACCTAACCAAACCAAATCCTATATATTTAATATGTATGTATAAAGAGGATTTGACATTAAATAACCTATAATGGTTGATATGCCATAAAATCCAACCAAACCAAATCCTATATCTTTAATATATATGTATAAAGAGGATTTGGCATTAAATAACCTACAATGGTTGATATGCCATAAACCCAACCAAACCAAATCTAATATATCTAATATATATGTATAAAGAGGACTTGGCCTTAAATAACCTTCAATGGTTGATATGCCTTAAAACCAAACCAATTAACAGCCAAAGAACTTCAGACCTCACAGAATTACCTTCTAAAGACAAGGAAATTTATTTGATTATACAATGCCATATATAACTTAAACACAACAGAGAAAAAGACAAAACCTGCATCCTTCCTTTTCTCAAGAAAGGCAACCTCGGTATTACCAAGAATTACAGAGGTATAACCTTTACTGCTTCTCAATCCCATCCAACTTGAAGTTAAGAAAGTTCTTTGAAAAAATCAAAATGGTTTTCAGAGAAATCAATCTACAACATCACAGATTCTAACTATTTATCAAGTCATCAAAAGAGTACATAAAAAAATGTTTTTATTTGTAGATTTCATCAAGGCATTTGGTTCCATGAACAGATGAAAAATGGAGCAAATATAACCAAGTAAATGTAATCACTATTATAATGATCTACAAAATAACAAAGGCAGTGGTTTGCTAAGTTGATATTGTCATAGATTTCCTTGACATTATCAATGGTTTCTTGCAAAGAAATATATTGGCACCATTTTTATTCATAATCTGCCTACATTATGCACAAAAAATGTCAATAGATCTAAATTTTTTTCATACTAAAAAAAGCAAGAAGCAAATGATATCCAATAAAAACTATTACTGATGCACTTCTTGCAAATACATCTACTCAAGACAAATCTTCATTTCATACCCTGGGACAGCCAGCAAGAAGCACTGGTCTCTACATTAACTCAGATAAAACTAAGTTCATGTGTTTTAATCATGATAGTTAAATGGTAAAACACTGAAATTAATAGACCACTTCTTATACTTTGGCAGCAATATCTCATCAACTGAAAGTGATATCAACATTCACGTAGTTAAAGCATGGACAGGTTACTATATGGAAATCTGATCTCACTGATAAAATAAAACAGGAATTCTTCCTAGCTATAACCATATCAGTACTATTGTTTGGTTGCACTACTGGGACTTTAACAAAATGCATGGAGAAAAGAATAAATGGGAACTATACAAGAATGCTGTGAGCTGTTTTGAACAAATCTTGGAAGTACTACCTATGAAAAGGCAGCTGTATGGACATTTACTTCCCATCTCACAAACCTTCCATGTAAGATGAGCAAGATATGCTTGGCACATGGACAAGCAAGTGTTGTCTGACTAGCAAAAACTTACATTTATCAGCTCTGTGCAGACACTGGATGCCGTCTGGAGGACTTGCCAAGAGTGATGGTCCATTGAGACAGATGGCAAGAGAGAGAGAGAGAGAGAGAGAGAGAGTTAAGGGAATCTATGCTGTCAACTGATATTGATGATGATGATACAAGTTTGGTTTGGTTTTATGGCACATCAACCATTTTAGGTTATTTAGTGCCAAATCCTGGTTATACATATGCATTAAATATATATGATTTGTAAATATATTTGGTAGATAACATTTTTAAATTAGCCTAAGCTCATTCTTTTACACACAGTTAAATTGTTCCATGTATTACTATTTAACATGAACAATCCAATTAAAACATCAGATTACACACAGTTAAATGATAAAACAGCTCTATTTCTAAGAATTCAATTTAGCATCACTCATTTGTTTGCTCTCAGTTTTAATGTCAAACAGTTATATTTGTCGCATAGATAGGACTCTTTCAGGTGCTACCACTCCAGGCCAGAGAGGACCTGGGAGCAATGGCAATTGCTGGAGCCTCATCATCAGATTTCTTAGTGTCATATCCAGGATACTTGTTGGGGGTGAGTTTTACCCCTTTGCAGAGATGCAGTCTGTGTAATCTAGAGCCCAAGCTGTCAGAGCTGTGAGAGATTCAAGTTTAAACAAAATTACTTTTAATTTCAATTGTATAATATCAGCCAATATAAGGTACTAACAGTGAAAGCTAGTAGTGACCAAGATTCACCAGCTGACCAGTTAAAAATCAACTGCAACCAAAAACCCAGTCAATTCAAAACAGAAACTTTTGAAATAGTCCATATTTAATGAGTAGTGTGGTCTGTACCATTCTCTAAATAAACATGAAGATTCACTATCTAACACTAATTTTATTTTCATGCAAAACTTGTAGCAGATATTTGAAAATGTTAATCAGGAGAATCTAGAATTTATGGGTCAGAGAGTGACATGAATACGTCTTAACATTCTCTGGTCATTTCCACAGACATTTGAAACTGTCAGGTGTCATTTAACACTCAAAAAGAAGCCATTTTGTCTGTAAAATGGTCACTGCACTATCTTTTGGTTCTGGTGTTTCTTTTATATATTCCTTCTTGTCTATAACTTTTTGTGCTAGACTCTTGTGTCACGGGAAATGTGGTAAATCTTTGCAAAGGAAGATAAGCTGATTTTTTTTTCTTTCGAATAATTCCAAGTTAACAAACCATTCTTGAATGGTGATCATGGGTGGCTGCAGTCCCCAGAGACTTTATCCTTCTTCTAATGAGCTGTTCAGACCAATTCCATGATAGGAAAAGTAATGAGAATAAGACATTTCCTAAAGATTCACACATAATTCATAGATTCTTCAGAAAGTAGGAAAAGCTTAATCTAGAAATAAGAATTTAAATCTCTAAATCTGACATTTCCTTTCTTTTATGCATGAAGTAAAATAGTATCTGACCACATTTGTTTCAAATTATCCTACAAGAAGATTAGTGAAGGATATCTCATTAAAATCTATGCATTTCATAGGTTTTGCTGGTGGGGCTTAGAATATGATGATTTTATCCCCTGCAGAGGATTAAGACCGACCTCAGTATGACAGTAATCTGATGTTAAGGCTATAATTCTGGAGATCTGAGAAGTGAGGAGTACTACTTCACTGCCATTACTTCCAGCTCCACTCTGAACCAAAGTGGTAGTACCTGTTAGGGTACCATCTATGGGTCAAATAGATGTTTAAAAATTATTTGTATTCAATAAGACTGTGTGCAAAAAAAAAAATCCCTCCTTAGAAACAACTACCTAAAAAACATAAACATTAATATACAATGAATGCAATTCCCTAAACTTTAGGCATAAGATAACCCTAACTGGTTGACATGTCTTTATCAATCAATCATATACATTTAAGAGAGTATGCATCACCTGAATGCTAAAGAAAAAGAGAAAAAGCTAGATGGGAACCATACAAGAATGCTTTGTGCTGTTTTAAATAAATCCAGGAACCAAAACTATAAAACACCAGTTGTACGGCCACTTACCTCCAATCTTGAAAACTATCAAATTATATGCTGAGCACTGCTGAGAAAATAAGGATGAACTCAAAAGTGATGTTCTCTTATGGACTCCTATACATAGATGTGCCAGTGTTGGCTGACCAGCAAAATTTTATATTCATCAGCTCTGTGCAGACACAGGATGAAGTATAAAGAACTTACTAAGAACAATGGATGATAGGAATGGATAGCAAAAGAATAAAGAGAATCCTTGCCGTCAGCATGCCATAATGATGATGATGATGTTGACCAAATGGGCTTCCTTGGGACATAAGAGGATGTGGAACAATTCACATTGAATTCTTATACTTTTTTTACTGTCTAAAATGCGTATTGGATACTCATGCTATCATATGGCCGAGTCGGTTGGGGTTGTAGAATACACTGACTGCATCTCAGCAGTGGGTAAGACTCTCCCACAATGAGAGTCTTGGATATGACACTAAACAATCTGATGATCAGGCTCCAGTAATGCAGGAGTTTTGGGGAATGTGAAGTACCCCTTCATTGCTATCACTCCCAGGTCCACTCTGGCCTACAGTGGTAACACTTGGTAGGGTCCTCTCAATGGTTCTAATAGAACTGTGTACTTATGCTAAACTGAATTGTTTGAAATAGAACAGTTTTAGACATTTAAACTGTGTACTTAAGCTAAACTGAATTGTTTGAAATAGAATTGTTTTTGACATTTAAACTGTGCACTTATGCTAAACTGAATTGTTTAAAATAAAACTGTTTTACATTTAACTGTGTGTAAACGAAAAACTGCATTCTTATGCAAAACTGAATTGTTTTATATATGTATAAAAATGGATTTGGCATGAAATAACATACAATGGTTGATATGCCATAAAACCCAACCAAACCATGTATGCTATCATAGAATTAACTAGAAAACTAAAAAAAAACAAAAAAAAGACCCCTTCCAATGAGTGTCCTGGATATGACACTAAACAATCTGATGGTGCTGTTCCAGTTATGATGAGGCTTTGGGGAATATGGAGCACCCCTTCATTGCCATTGCTCCCAGGTTCACTCTGGCCCGGCGTGGTAGCGCCTGATAGAGCCCTATCTATGGGTTAAATAGAACTAACGGCATGCTTATGCTAAACTGAACTGTTTGACTAAAATAAATAGCTTGAAATAGAAATGTAATGACAATTAAACTGTATTTACATTTAAACTGCGTGCTTATGCTAAACTGAATTGTTTGAAATGGAACTGTTTTTGACATTGAACCTCTACTTACACTAAAATGATTTGTTAAGTATAGAACTGTTTGGACATTTAAGTGTGTATAAACAAAATCTGTACTTATACTAAACTGAATTACCTGAATTAGAACTGTTTGACTAAACTGAATAGTTTGAAATAGAATTGTTTTTGACAATTAAACTGTGTATTCATGCTAAACTGAATTGTTTGAAATAGAACTGATTATTTACATAATGGATTTGGCGTGAAATAATCTACAAAGGTTGATATTCCATAAAAACCAACCAACCAACCAACCAATAAAAAAAACCTGATATAGCAATAAGGCAAAAAATCATTAATAATAGTAAGAAGTAGTAATTCATTGTGTTGATAAAAACATTAAGACCCAAAAGTTCTCTCTGAATTGTCTAGTAAGATATGTAGCATTATATATACAGGCATTTGGTGAATGAACTTTTAAGTGAAGTCATCTGGAGGTTGTAGGTTCAATCCTGACTACAGGTATAAATAACCAAGAATACTTACTATAGCTTAACACTTGTACCCTGTTATAGTTAACGGGATTAGAACAATCTACACCTGAGGATTAAATAAAGGGTTCAGTTCGCTATTCCATGAAGGTTTCGAAGTTCAAAAAGCAACAAAGGAAGAAGACTTCAGCTTGCAATGTAGTGAATATAACAATAAAAGATAAAAAAAATTCTCGTGAGTTAAAATAAAAATAACCTAAGTTTTGTAAAAATCTAAGAAAAGACCAGTCAAAAATAAGATTAATGATAATCCTAAAAAAATAATACTATAATATATACTACTTCTACTAATAATAATAATTTTAATAATAATAAAAATAGTAGTAATAGCAATTAATAGTGCCTCATATTTATTCATTATTCTTTTCTTTTTTTAATTAAGTAATTTGAGAGGTTAATTAAAGCCAATGTGCTTTGTTAAAATTTACGTGCAAAGAAAGTAAGTTCTTGGCTCAGGAGTGATCTTTGAAATTTGCTACGGCCTCTGTTGTACGAAGATTGAGATCAGACGACAATAGTGTTTGATTTCTTTTTTTGTTGGTTTTTCTTTTTCCCCCTTTTAAAGAAATGGCACGGAAAATCAAAGAGGGTTCATTCTCTCTATTGAAACCAATTTATTAATCGCTGAAATATGCTACCAACTCAACTTCCATTAACAAAATTTTAACATGGTAGCAACCCAAACTCCTGCCACCAACACCACTATCATGAGTACCATTTAAAAAATACCACCATTACTCCTACCTTCACCCTTTTAGCTTTTACACTAATATCTACTTAATTCTTATTTCTTCATACCATTTCACCTTTTGTCCAACAACCACCAGCATCACTATCACAATGATTAACAAACATCTCGTCAATAACGTCACACTTTAAACTTGCTTTGTACTTGCTGGTATAGTTTAATGGTTAAAGCAGATGTTACATAGCCTGATGAATAAACGAAGAGGCATGACCCTTTCTTTACAAAAATATATATCTCACATCTTTATTTCTCAAAAGGGTTGAAACTTCATAAGTGCAAAAGAGAGACAGGAAGATGGAAACAAACGGAGGACTCAGTTAGTGGAAGATTCAGAGGACTGATATATTGACCTATAACTTCTTAACCACACTGTACCATATTCAGGGTCTCACTTAACCCTTCTTCTTTGATGAGAACTCAACCAAGGTGGAGGTGTCCACGTGGTGTAATGGTTAAAGCAACGGATTGCAGAATTGTAGTAAGCGAGTTCAAACTCCAATCGTGCTATTACTCTCACTTGAAGACAAATACCCTTAGGAAAGGTATGAACCCCCTGATCCTCCCAGGTATGGGTTCAATAGTACCATTACTGTTCTTCTAGAAGAATGACTTTGGTATTAAATAACCTACAAAGGTTGATATGCTATTAAACAAAGAAACCAAACCAATCAACCAAGGGCCACTGCCCCCTGCTGGAGCACCCACTTGCCACACTCTGTGACTGACTGTGGCTGCAAGACTACCCGTATCTCTGTGACTGCTTCTTGGCTGAAGGGGCTATTGCCCACCTCCGAGCACTAGGTGGCTACTCACTGGTGCTCTCCGGACCTCTTGACTACCTGACTGTGTATCTGAGACTGACCATATCTGCTGTGGATACCTATGTATATATAATTTCATAATGTATAATTGTTCTTCTGTTTTGTCCTTCTGGCTGTCAACCTATGCATCTGGTTTGGATTGTTCACACAGGTGCATCTTGTGTAGAAAAATCCCTGATTGATGGCTCTGTCAAAAGTCAATATGTAACACAAACAGCAAAGAGAAGAGACAATGAATCTAGAATTATATTAAAAATGTTGTATTGTCATTTACTAATCTTTGCTTAGTTTGGCACAAGATGAGAATAATGGAATTCTCTTTGAGAATTAAACACATTAACAATGATCCCTAAAAGAAATTTGTTAACCATCACACCAAGCAAAGAACTTGATAACTTTTATTCCAGAGAGTTTTTCAATGGTAAAAGAACTTCTGAAATGTCTATTTTGATATAGTGTGATGTTCCACTCCCATATTTCTTTTAATGTCGTCCATATCTTCATATCTTTTACTCATGTGATGGGCTTTCCATGTAGAAAGCAAGAAAGAGACAAATTGATTAAGATCTGGTGAGTGGAGGATGATGAATAAGCCCAATGCTGAGTTTTGTCTAAGAACATTTAATTCAGAAAGTATCAAAACTAATTTTTTTCAAATTGGCAATGACTCATCTAAACTTCTTGTCCTTGGTATGTCACTAAAGCTTCAAAAGAGATATGAAAGACCTAAGATCATTGAAAGATACCATATGTATATTACTGTATTAGTTCAAAAAACCTTCTGAAGAATTAGAATCATTAAAAGATATCATAGGTAGAATATTTCATAAGCTTCAAAAAACACTTTAAAGAGTTAGGAACATCAAAAGATATGCTATGTAGGGCATTATATTTATTTACCTAACCTTCCATATGAGTAGGATACAACACTAGGTTGATTTTAAGAGGAGTTTTTCCTTATTTTAGACTGGTTGCCATGCTATGGTTGAAGAGCCCAATAGTTGAAGAGAGAAAAATTAGATTTATACTGTTGGGTTAGTAAAATGGTAATTCCTGTGCATGGAGTGAGTGAAGGAGAGGCTCTCTGTGATTGGATATATTAATCACATGATTAGCCAAGAAGTCTTGGCGCAAAAATCAAAAATCCAGTCAGATAGATTCCACCAGACATTCTGTGAGGTGGGGACGTTAAAGACTCTCAGAAAGACAACCTTGAGATACCTGATATCTTCTGCGTGCCGGTAAGTCCCTCAAACTCAGCTGTATACACAGGGTGAACTGTATATTGTTATTAATTGTTTCATGTGTTGATTAATAAATTGTTAGAATTAAATGAAGTATTAATTCATTTATTTATTGCTGTTAGCCTTAGAATAAACGCTATACTAAAACAATAATACCTTTCCCAAGAGCATTAGTGCTATGTGAAATGCTAACAGCCTCGTCCAGGATTTGAACTCATGTTACTGTGTCCATTTCCTATGACAGTAACCATTACACCATAAATGACTTGAAAAATGTAGAACATTATATATTAAAAACCCATTTTATGTACACATCTTTCGACGATCTTTGAATCAGTTTGGTTTGGTTTGGTTTGGTTGGTAATGTCTTCAATTTATTTTGACGGAAAATACAACAGATACAGTTAAAGCTATCATAAGACCAGAGGATAGAACAAGATTTCAGCTAGAAAATATTATTTTTCCGAAAAGGAACTGGCCATTTGTCTAATGAGTAGAGTGTCCACCAATGGTCCAGAAGACCAGGGTTCAATCCCAGGTTGAGCCACATCAAAGACTCAAAAAATAGTACTTGATGCCACCTTGCTTAACACTCAGCATTATAAGGTAAGAATCAAGAGTATTGTGGAGCAATCCAGGGAATGGAGTAGCGCCCTCCCCTACACCTTGGTGTAGTAGCTAATGAAAAAGGAGCCTTCGGGTCACCCTCAACTAAGGTGGCCAACTTTACTTTATTTATATCATGCTTATGAGAGGGTTGCTCCAAAAGTAATGCTTCCTTTTTCATTATTCAGTCTGATGATCTTGTCAATAGAGCAGTATTGGCTGAATCTTCCCACTGACAACCCATAATTTTTATTGTCTCATTTCAGAGAACAACTAAGTGGCAGTTTGGCAAAATGGTGTCTGACTGAAAAGCAGAGACATGTCATTGAATACTTCTATGTTGAAAAAAATGCAGCCACTGTCACTCATCAATGATTTATGAGCTTTTATGTAGGCAATATGCAGGGGTAATGTGTTTCAACAGAAGTAACAATGCGAATGACAAACAACATTCAATACAGCTGTCGACTCATAAAATGAAAGAATGCCTTTATCAGCTCACCAGTGCCTTTCATAGGTGAAATATAGACAACATGGACAACATTTTCTGACAACTATACCATCATCAGAGAGGAGTAATTAGTGTAATGGTTATTGTTGTAAGAAATGAAATCAGCAATCCAAGTTCAAATCCTGAGCTTTGTTACAAATTTTTTTGTTTTTGAGAAAGGCATGAATTTATTTGTCCTCTCTTCAGCTAAGAATAAATAGCAGCGCAGACTGGCTTCTTTAGCCTTGGTAAAGTAACCAATCTTGAAGAAGAAAAACTCTGAATTCAAACCCACTGTTAGTTGGCAACAGGAGTCGAGGTCGACCAGAAGGCTCCCTTTCCAATAGCTACTACACAGAGATGTGGGAGAGGGCGCTACTCCTTTCCCAGGATTGCTCCACTTAAGACTTAATACGTACCTTATATATATATATATATATATATATATATATATATGTAGCTGAGTGTTAAGCAAGGAGGTATCAAGTACCATTTTTAAAGTCTTAGGTATGACATGATCTGGGATTGAACCCAGGTCTCCCGGACCATTGGCAAACACTCTACCCACTAGACCAAAGTGAGCTTCTATTGCATCATACTCATGGCAAAGGGTTTGGGTAAATACATCATCACCATCTTGTGACAAAGTGAGCCTCCACCTTCTGGTTCATTACTAGGGAAAATACACAGGTAATGGTGAGGATGATGTGGGGAAAATGATATTTTTTCAACTAAAAATTTGCACAATCCTTATTGAATAAAACAACGAAAGGTCCCAACATTAAAAGTCAAGTTTTATTTTTGTGCTTCCTTCTCTAGCTAACAAATAGAGCAGTGACTGATGGCTATATCACATTCATTTGGTGATAACATTACACATTGCCTCTATCTTTATATCTGTTGGAGTTTCCATGGAAATGAATAGAAGGCATTTTTTGTTGAGTTTTTAGGATCAAAGGTCTACAATAAAACTTTGGTTAGATTTAGATTTTGAGACTCCTGTTACCTACAAAAATACAAAGATTTTCTAACTGGATTTGGTTTCTTTATAGAACTGAACAAACGGAACATTAAGTTTGTCACTTTTTCTTCTTTTCTAGTTTTCAATAATAAATAAAAATGAAAAAAACAAAATCTGATTATCGTTACTGAGTAACAAAGATCAAAGTAGAAACGAAGAAAAAGTTGACTGCAGTTAAAACCTATTTAATTTTTCTTTGGGTTCTTGTGAAATGCCATTTGCGTTTGCTGTCAAGAGTGACAACAAGGTTTTTGCTCTTTGATTTAAAATGATTACAGTGGACTAGAGGAGAGTTCTTCATCATTCTGGGTGGCATCACCAGTGGCAGCTCATTTAGACTCGCATAACAAGTGGAAAACAGCAATTCTAAGAAGGAGAAAAGGAAAAGAAAAAAGAAATAAGAAAAAGAAAATATGAAAAAGATAAAGAAAAAGATGTAAATAGAAATGTAAAAAAGAAAAAGAGAAAAATCAAGAAAAAAAAAAGGAAAGAGAAATAAAGGATGAAAAGGTAAAAGGAAAAAAGAAAAAAAGAGAGCAATAAAAAGTAAGGGAAAAAAAGATAAGAAGAAAAATTAAAATAAAAAGAATTGAAGTTGAAAAAGAAAAAAAAAAGAAAAAATGAAGAAAAAGCAAAAAACAAAACAAAGAAAAGGACAGTGAAAGAAAAAGAAGAATTAAGAGGAAGAAACAAAAAACAAATAAAAATTTTAAAAAGCTGGGAAAATAAAGAAAGAAAAAAAGAAAGAAAAAAGAAAAAGAATAAAAATGAAAAGGAAGATAAAAAGAAGAAAGTGAAGAAAAAATAAAATTATTATTAAAATTGTTATAAAATTCAAAGGAAGAAAAGAAAAAGAAAAAGGAGGAAAAGAAAGGTATTTAAAAACAAAACCAAGAGAGAAAAAAGAAAAACAAGAAAAGAAAAAAAAAAGGGAGAATAGAGAAACAAATGAAAAAGAATTAAGTGAGGAAAAAGGAAAATTAAAAGGAAGAAAAGAAAAAGAAAAATAAGAAAAAGGAAAAAAAGAAAAAAGGAAAAATCAAAAAACATAAGAAAGGAAAAAATGAAAAAGAGAAAAGAAAAACAAAAAAAGAACAGAAAAACAAATGAAAAAGAATGGAGAGAAAAGGAAAATTAAAAAGGAGGAAAAGAATTTTTAAAAAACCTAGAGAGAAAAAAAGAGGATAAAGAAAAGAAAATGAAGAGGAAGAATAGAAATCAAGTCAAAAAAAAGAAAGTTAAGAAAAAGGAAAATAAATAGAAACAAAAACAAAGGAAAAAGAATGGAGGAAAAAGAAATAAACTTTCAAAGAATACAAGGAGTGTTATAAGTTAAATGATTATTATGATTAAGTTTGGTTTCTTTGTTTAATGGTATATCAACCTTTGTGGAGTATCTAATGCCAATGTCATCCTTGTAGACAAACAGTAGTGGTACTATTTAACTAATAATTAGTAGGATAAAGAGGTTCATGCCTTTCGCAAACTGAAAGTAATAGCAGGACTGGAGTTTGAACTCACTTACACTGATGTTAGAGTCCAGCCATTACACTACAGGGATCCCCGCTTTATTATTATTATTATTATTATAGTTTTTTCACATCAGCTAATGCTGATGGTCTTCTACTGAAGTTTGAGTGACAGCAAGTCTCCTCAAGTCTCCAGGACTCTTCTCAGTATTCTGGCCGTCCTCAATAATGCTGTAGTTTGGATGGTCTCCACTCATTCACCAACTTCCAAGCCCTCCAGTCCCTAGAGTAATCCTTTAGTTACTGTACCAAAATCACCAATTACTATTGGTATAATTGTCACCTGCATGTTCCACAGTTTTTTCAATTCCCTAGCAAGGTCCAGGTACTTATCCTTCTTTTCACATTCTTTCAGTTTTATTCTGTGGTCGGCCGGGACAGCAAAGTTGACTATTTTGCAATTTCTCTTTTTTTTTGTTGATTATTATTAGGTCTGGTCTTCTGGCTGAGATGATGATGGTGATGATGATGATCATCATCATCATCACCATCATTGTTGTTGTTGTTGTTGTTGATGTTGTTGTTGTTGTTGTTGTTGTTGTTGTTGTTGTTGTTGTTGGTGGTGGTGGTGGAGGAGGAGGAGGAGGAGGAGGAGGAGGAGGAGGAGGAAACTTATTAAAAAAAAGCATTAGAATGAGCAATAAATGGAAAAGATGGAGCAAAAATAAAAGCGATATAAAAAAAGCTTAAAAAACAAGAAAACAAAAAAAGAAAAGAAAGAAAAGAAAAAAAAAAATAGATTAAAAAAAAAAAAGACAAAATAGAAGCAAATCAAATTAAAAACATTTTTTTTCTTTTTATATTTTTGGAACAGTGTAAATAAATATATAAGTGGCTTCACTCTTTTTCAAGAAGTCAATTCTATAATAGACAAAATAACTTACCCTTCAGCAAAAAAAGATTGGGTTTTAAGATAAGCAAGGAACAATTACCCAGTCAATAAGTCCAGTGGACAATTTCATGAATCAATTTATGACTAAAATTACTAAAATAACAATTTCAAAGAATTTTATAGCTGCAAAAAGGAGATAAAAATAGAATTATCAAATTTGAAGATGCTTTGAATCCAAAAGTTATTTCATAAAAAACAAAAAAACAAACTAACTTTAAACTTACCCAGAAATCAATTTTTGATCTCAGTATTAACTTAGACTAGCTTTGTCTTGTAGAAGGCAAAATGAGGGGTATTAGATTGATTGACTGATAAAATTTAATAGCATGTCAACTCATCTTGGATTATTTTATGCCTAGAAGTTAGGAAATCATGTTCATTGTATGTTCTGATTTACATTTTTTTTAAAGATATTTTTTTCTAGATGGTCCGATCAAATATGAATGGTTTTTAAAAAGATCTATTCGACCCATATGATGGACTCTAACAGGTATTATCACTTTAGGTCAGAGTGGGCCTGGGAGTAATGGTAACAAAAGGGTACTCCACACTCTACAGAACTTGAGCCACACAATCAGATGCAGTTTAGTGTCATACCCAGGACAATTCTTTTGGGAAAGTCTTACCCCTCTTCAGGGGATTCATTTTCTAAGCCATACTGAGAAGACATGGAGATGTTAGAGAAAGGAAGACTATGTTTCATCAATCTTACACATAAAGAAGACTTGTATACTCTGTAAATCAATATTTAAAATTTGTGTTTTTATAACTGGGTTAGCAAGCTAATCTAGCAAACTATTGTTAATGAGTTTGATTCTTACTGGGTACCCCATTCTTTTGGCCTTATACTAAGCTAATCTTAGCAAATAATCACTTCAAATAGCAATCTCTGACATCAGTGGAAAAAAATCCCCCTATTTTGGATATGAAGCAGGCTTGGGTTCCCTAAAATATTTAGTTATAAAAAAGGAAATGATATGAAAGACAAATAAGTGGGAAAGAGAGAAAAAAGAAGGACAAAAAAATAAAAAGAGAAGAGGGGGCAGAGAAAGAAAGTGAGAAAAAGAAGAAAGAAAGAATAAAAGAGGAGAAGTAAGAATAAAAAAGAAGGAAAAGAAAGGAAAGTGAAAGAGAATAAAAAAAAGAGATCAAAAAAGGTATAAAAAAGAAAAATAGAAGAGGAAAAGAAAAGAGAACAAAGAAAGAGGAAGTGAGAAGAGACAGAAATATGAAAAGGAAAAAGATGTAGAAAGAGAAAGCAAGAAGAAGAAAAGAAGGAAAGTAAAAAGGAAAGAGAAAAAGAAATAGCAAGAAAAAGAAGAATGAACGCTAAAAAAAGAAAGGAGAAACAAGAGAGAAAAAAGAAGAAAGAGGGAGAAAGATAGAAAAAGACTGGGAAAGAAGCAAAGAATAGAGAAAGGTAAAAATAAGAAGAGAAAAAAAAAGTCTTTTTTTTTTTAATGGCATATCAACCTTTGTAGGTTATTTAGTGCCAAAGGCATTCTTCTAGAAGAATAGTATTGGTACTATTGAACCCATAGCTAGGAGGATCAGAGGGTTCAAACCTTTCCCAAGGGTATTTGCCCAAAAGTGAATGTAATAGCGCGACTGAAGTTTGATCTTGCTTACTATGATTCCGCAGTCCAACGCTTTAACCATTACATCATGAGGACTCCCCCCCATAGAAGAAGAAGAAGAAGAAGAAGAAGAAGAAGAAGAAGAAGAAGAAGAAGAAGAAGGGTTATAAAGAAGAAAAAGAAAGAATAAAAGAGGGAAAGAAAGGAGGAAAAAATCCAGACAGTTGGAAAAAGAAGAAAAAGAAGAAAAATGGAAGACAAATTGTGGAAAAGAAAAAATAAGGAAAAGAAATTGAATAAAAAGGAATTGAAAGAAGAAAATGAAAAAAAAAACGAAAGAATAAAAAGTGGGAAACAAAGGAAAAACCTAAAAGATGCAAGAAAAAAAAAAGAAGGAAAATAAAGAACATGAAGATTGGAAGAAGAAAAAGAGGGAATAAAAAGAAGAAAGGAAAATAGAAAAAAAGAGATGAATGAAAAAGAGGAAAAAAGAAGAAAAAAGAGATTAAAAGTAGTAGAGATGGAAAGAAAGAAAAGTTGTCCAAAGAAAAAGAAAGGAATATAGAAAAAAGAGATGAATGAATAAAAATGGCGGAGGGCGGAAACAAGAAAAAAGAGATTAAAAGTAATAGAGATGGAAAGAAAGAAAAGTTGTCCAAAGAAAGAAGAAAAATTAAGGACGAATGAGAGGATCATATACTTTCATCAACAACACTGTCTACGTTAATCTAATTGCTTTTGAGCATAAATCCCTCTTCTTTCAATGTCCAAGAAGAATGAATAACTTCTGGTTTTTACTGGAAGGTTATTGTCTCATCATTTATTCAAAAACATCACCATATTGAAATCTTATCCATGGAATAAATTACAATGCCAAACCAAAGTTAAGCAAGAAGTCCAACGCCTGGAACTAATATATATGTTGGTATTTTAGCTCATTTTCTGCAACTTCTAGAAAGCAATTGCTATCCAAGAACTGTTACCAAACATGATAATGTATTCTTGTGCTATCTTTAATATGACTCACAATAATTTGTTTCTGGTGAAGCCTAAAGAAATGCAAGAACACCAAACCTGTCAACAGACTTCTTCATTTATCTCTCCTAATTTTTGCCCCTTGTTTTCCTGACCCAAATCTACAAGCAAGTCAGCACTGCCAAAAGAAAAAAAAAGAGAATTGCTTCCCAGAAAATTTGCTAGCGATGGCCAAATACCAATTCCTTGAATATTTTCTATGTATGGATAGTGATGTCTTGTCAACCAGAAACCACCCACAAAAATGGCATAAATATTCTAAAGAGTCTTTACCCAAGAATTATCTTAAAAATTGAACATAGCAACTCTAGTTCAAATCCTTAACAAAGCTGTATCATGTTTTGAAGAAATCCTGGAAGCAACACTCTACAAAATAAAAACTGTATGGCCACTTACCTCTAATCTGATAAACCATTCAAGTAAGCTATAAAAAGATAGGCTGGGCAGTACTGGAGAAGTAAGGATGAACTCTAAAGTGATGCTCCCTTGTGGACTCCTACATATGGACGTGCCACTGTTGGCTGACCGGCAAGGACTTACATCAACTCTGTGTGGACACTGGATGCAGTTTAGAAGACCTGTCAGGAGCAATGCATGACAGGGTCAGATGGTTAGAAAGAGAATCAGGGATCTCTGTGCTATCAGCATGACTTAACAATGATGATGATAACAATGTTACATCCATGCTGGTCATGTCAAATGCTTTACCAATAATGGCCTATTGGCTTTGTTTAGGGTCATTGTGAGTGTGTCAGCAATCCTGATACGCCAGTGAGAAAATAGAAAACTGCTTCCTTTGCGTGAAAAAGTGACAGTTCTAAGATTGAAAAAAATAAATTATATTCTCATCTCTCTCTAGCCAGACTCAAACGAAAAAAATGGCATCAAGATTTCTTAAGAGTCTTCACCTGATAAGAATATATTAGAAAGTGCAAAGTTTCTTTCCAGGAAATTGCAATTCCAACCAATAAGCCTTAACATATTTCAGACCAACTCAACCAACTGATTTTTCAATATCTTCAATTCATATTTGTTTTTGTGAGATTTTTCATGGAATAATTTAGAAGAACTAGTTTTCCCTTTGCCAACAACAATACCCTCGTATTTTGGGACCGTTATTGAGTAAAACATTTTGAATTATTTATTTCCTGAAAGTGGGTATTTGTCTGTGGGTAACCGAACTGCTTTTCTGTAATAAAATCAGGAAGAATACATTTATATTGTATATATACTTCAGTTGGTAAAGTTTTGACTTTTCAGTGCCCACTGACTTTATGGCTACTCTATTTTGGACCTTTTGTCTTTAACAAGCTAAATATTTCTAGCAGTAAGTTATTCATATATGTCAAAGAGTAGATGGAAGATACTTCTTTTAAGTTATTTCTGGAAAAATCTTATGAAAACAAATATGAATTGAACAGTGGGAAAGAATAATTGGTTGAACTAGACTGAAATACGTTTAGGTTTATTGGTAGAAATTGCAATTACAGAGAAGGAACCTTTGAAGTTTCTAATATATTCTTGCCAGGGAAAGACTCTTAAAAATGCAGAGGATATATATATGAGTGGTTTTGGGGAGAGGAGACATCAGGATATAATATATATCTATATATCATCATCATCATGTCGTGCCATCAGCACAGATCTCCTTGACCCTCTCCAACCACCCCTGTCAATCGTCCATTGCTTCTGGTAGGTCTTCAAGACCTGTATTGGCACAGAGCTATTGTATGCAGGTCCTAGCTGGATGTCCTGCCTTTGCTCATCCATGTGAGGGGGTCCACAGGAGTACGTCACTTATGAGTTCATCTCTACTTCTCCAGCACTGTGCCACATGTCTGGCTCTTCTAACTTGGATAGTTTTCATGATAGGTGGTAGGTGGCTGTACAGCTGCTGCTTTGTGGGATGCTACCTCCAGGACTTGTTCAATATTGCTGGCAGCATTCTCGTGTAATTGCCGTCAAGCTTTTTCCTGATGTGTTTAGTTAGCGTCCATGTAGTGCATCCATACAGCAGTATCAGCATGACCACTGCTTGAAAAAAACTGTGTTTCATTTTATCGGTCAAGTCTGACTTCTATATGACTGATAGCCAATCAATAGCTGTCCAAGCCTTTGCTAGTCACGTGTTGATGTCTGTCTCGGTTGATGTTCTCTTCCTAGATACCTAACTACTCTGGATAAGCAGGATGTGATACAAGGTCAATTTCAGTGTTTACCTTCTGCTAGACTGGTTACCAAACCAAGGTTCAAGAGCCTCATCTGTCCTACTATTTATCCATAGCAGCAGAGAGAATAATTAGGTTCATACTTTTCCCAAGGATTTTAGCACTATGAGCAACCTCTTCCGGGATTTGAATTTGATTTGCCTTATTCATTTCCTACAATAACCATCACCTTATGAGTGCTTCCAATATATATATATATATATATATATATAATGTTCTTTCCAAAATACTAACAATCGGTCACATTAAGATTATAAATTTATTTCAATCTTGTTAAAAGCATTGATACAAATCAATGCTCTAAAATCTTAACAGAACCTAATGTGACCAATTGTTGGTTTTTATGAAGAGAAAATTTTTTGTTCTGTGGATTCTATTCACATTGAGCTTTTTACCAGGAATATTTAAACTTAATATTCTATTTTTGAATATTTCATTGGTCCTGATTGGAATAATTCCCTACTCCAGATTTACTGGATTGAATAATATCTTATATATATATATATATATATATATACACACACAAGGTGTTAATAAAGTCCTGCAGCAGTTCTAAAATTTAATAATTCCCCTTATACATAAAAACTATATGAAAGTAACTACTAAAAAAATATCTTTTATTTAGAAAAACCCCACAAAAATAAAGTTTTAATAATTTAAGCAATATAGATAAATCAATTATGCCATGTATTCAGTGAGTTTGTTAGTTGGTTGGTGTTTAATGGCATATCGACCCTTGTGGGTTATTTAATATCAATTGTAATGCAGATTAAAATTATAATAGAAATATCCAGATTAATAACTAACTCCCAATGATGAACTCTCAAGTGACTCTTCCACCTCACATCTGACTTACAATGTTGTATTTTGACCTTTGACCCCGCCAAACTTGCCATTCCAAAGTGATGCACCAGAAGGAAGTGACACATTCCGATGTCACTTATGAGGAGAAATCGCGTAGGTGGACTTGGCTAACAAAATGGGACAAGGTAAAATTCCTATGGTACACTCATAGACTGATGCACTGGAAGAGAGTGACCTGTGAACTGCATGACAGTTATTTCCGCTTGATAATGATCAAACATGCCATTCCAAAGATTGAGTGGGCGATTGAGTGGGCGTTGAACTATTATATAACTCGGTCAAGACAGGAAGTCAGAGAGTTGGGGTCCAGAGAAGTTGCTGATAAGATGTAGTAGAGAAAGCCTGGCAGAGTTGGAGATCAGACGAGTTATAGATGAGATGTGGTAGGGAAAGCCATACCCGGCCGAAGGGGCCCTCAGGAACCCCGATGGAGTTTGGGGACCAGACCAGTTGGTGATAAGATGCAGTAGAGAAAGCCAGCAGAGTGGGCCCCTGGGCCTCCGGTTGAGCAGCCCTGGAGAATGAGAAAGACATAACACTGATGGCCATAAAAATGGGGGTCAATATATTGCAATCTTTGTTCAGTCTCCAACTCTCTCTCACACGCAAACGTTACAAATAAAGTGAGAGGTATATTTTTTTTAAAAAAGTCTTTGCTCGTCCTTTATCATTGTGTCATTGTGATCCATTCTGCATGAACATGTGTATATAACAACAATATTTAAGGCAAATATGAAAAATGTGGGTTGAGATTTATACAGGCTTAATGGAATCCACAAGTGAAATATTTTTATCAATCTTCTTGTTTGTTTTTAATGTGGGATATGGTTTGCACATTTTTCCACCAGCAACGCATGTATTACCATGAGGATGAGGCAACAATGAAAGACTATAAGTTCCTTGACTTTTTTAAGTTACTCTGTGATTTTACACCATTAACACATCCAGTTTTTGAGATGATGATGGCAGAATTCCAAATGCCCAAAAGCATCCAGAAGATTCACTGCTGAATCACATTTATGTAAAGCATGTTTCAGGTCTGCCAATTGTATTTTCCTCTTTTCACTCTCAATACCACCACTATTAATGATTTGATGCCAATTACTTCAATCTAATGTTTTCCATTCCCATTTTTTGACATATATTTCCAAAGACTTCAAGTTTTCTTTAAGACAATTCTTATATCTTTTTCTGGGCTTATGCTGAGGATATTTTCCATTAGTGTGCTCACCACTGACGAGGCTTTTAAGGAATTTATCATTGTACATGCAGACAAGATGTCCTGCACAATGTATTTGATTCTTGATTATTAAAAATTCTATGGCCAAACAGTCCGATTTTTTCAAAATTTCAGTATCAGGTACAAAATTCTCTCTCTATATATATATATGTAAGTTTGCGACCGTATTCGAGGGCAACCTGAAGGCTCCCTTTTCAATAGATAGTACGCCGAGGTGTAGGGGGATGCTACTTCTTTTCCTGGATTGCTCCACTTTACCCTTGATATGTACCTTATATTGCTGAGTGTTAAGCAAGGAGGTATCAAGTACCATTTTTAAAATCTTTGATATGACACGACCTGGGATTGAACCCAGGTCTCCTGGACCATTGGCAAACATTCTATCCACTTAAAAAATACTAAATGTAAAGATAATAATCAGAATGACAGATGAAACTGCAGAGATAGAGAAAGATGCCTTTTAAAGGGTAATTGCTTGATTTATTTTATACATATAAGACCAGAGTCAGAAAGAAAGAATGTAACAATAACAATTAAAAGGTCAAAAGTATTTGCCCCCCCCCCCAATTTTTAATTCTCATTCTAAAAGTGTTATTTTTAATGAGATAAGTTAAGAACCACAATGATTTTATTTATCATACTAAATACAAGTCTTCTAGAGCCACAATAAATACAAATTAAGCCAAAAAACACAAAAACAACTTAAACTTTTGATTCATTAAAGTGACCTGCTTTGGCTGCTATCACTGCTTCACAGATTTTTGGCATTCTTTCCACCAAAGACTGGAAGTAGATTGAAGATCGTTCTTCTCAGTTTTTCTCCAAGAGTTGTGTTGTTCTCCCTACATAATCAAGAGCATCAGAGGGAGCTGACCAAACCTATGTGACACAATCCCAGGTGATACCACAAGCATAGTGGTGTCCTCGTGGTGTAATGGTTAACGCGATGAACTGCGGAATCGTAGTACGCGAGTTCGTACTCCAGTCGCGCTATTACGTTCACTTTCGGGCAAATACCCTTGGGAAAGGTATGAACCCCCTTATTCTCCCTCCAGCTATGGGTAAATAGTAGGACGGACTAGGTTCTTCAGCCTTGGTGAGGCAACTAGTCTAGGAGAAGGAAAACTCTGAATTCAAACCTGTTAAACTCCGCTTAAAAATTGACCTTGTGTCATATCCTGCCCGAGCGGAGGGGTTGGTAAATAGTACCACAAGCATAGTGGACGGATAGGCACTACTCCACTGGACTCTCAGCTTCCTATTAACTAACTACAGTTTAACCAGGTTCACTTGTATTTTGTTTCTGTTACTTGAATATATATGTTTTTCTATTAACCTTTTTGTGTTCCCCGTGTCTTTCTTTTGCCAGTATCACAACAAGTTGCCAGAAGTGAGCTGCACGTGTGGGTTGTTTCAATCTGACTTCTTGATCAAGTTCATCCCACATGAGTTTGATGAGATTTAAGTCTACTGATTGCACTGGCCAAGGCATCAGTTGAAGGAAATACTGTTCCTCTTTGCTTTTAATGTACCTCTAGAAGAGTTTATGAGTATTCTTTGGGTCATTATCTTACATGACGTATATAATAGCAATGCATTTAAATACTTTTAGTGGATAAAGCGATTTATATTGAATACTTATTTTCAGTGGTTCGAGAAGTGAAAAATTAATAATCACCTACAAGGCAATGGTTGGCTAAGATTTATCAATCTGAGAAGTAAACGGAGCCAAATGATTTATTCACAAAGGTGAATGATGAAATGCTTCACAATAAACAACATCGATCCTTTTAAAATATGAGGTTCTTTGGCCGCAGATCAGAATATTTGTGTCAACCAATGTGCACTGCTGGGAGCAGTTTGTATGCAAACTTTTGAACTATATCTTGAATCAGAAAATTAAAAAAATGTCACTTAGACCGATGAGTCTCAGCTTCTCCCAAATAAACTTGATGACAGGGTATATCATTATCCTTCAGAAATTATGATATCAGGATTTACAGGAAGAAAGCAACAAAACCGATGAAGAGAGAGTGTTGGTTTTAGCAAAGTATTCTTCAGGAACATATACGTAATAAGCACTGTAGTTTGTTTTGTACCCCCAATATAAGATACTTGATGACGAGCAGATAATAATTTTATGAAAGCAGAAATCTACAATGGCAGAGAGATCTTCGGGTGGAACAATATGTCTTGCCAGAAAATGCATTCAATATGAGATTGCATGATACTGCAGTATACTGTGATAGCCGGTCTGATTCAGTTTGCTCTTCAGCTGGTGCAAATTCCTGACTTTGCGATTGGCACCCCCCCCCCAACACACACCAGAATAGAACCTCCTCCATGCTTTACAGTTGGTATGATACAGGGGGTTGCAGCTCTTTCACCAACTTTTAACTCCATGTAGACCCTCATATTTGACCCTCATATTTGACCCCAAAATTTCAAACTTTGATTTGTCAGTCCAGAGGACTTTATTCCACCGCTCTATTGTCCAGTCTTTGTGTGACTTGGCCCACTGAAGCCTTTTGACATTGTTTTGCTTCCTCAACAGTAGTTTCTTGACAGCAATTCTGCCATATAGGCCAGCTTCACAGAGCCTTCTTCTCACAGTGAATGTTGACATATTCTTTTCACGATATACATTCAGTTGTGTGTGTGGAGCAATCAGCCTTCTGTCATAAAAGCTGGTGACTCTGATGAAATTGTCCTCTGTATATGTAAAACAGGTTGTATCTAACGAGCAGTAATTTAATACAATATAGTCGAATGTGAATTCAAGTAGCGGTATAATGTAGCTTTTGGAAAACATTTTCATGTTCAGTCTTAAAGAAGAAAAACGCCCTCAAATCAATTTTTCAAAAGATATCTGGTTATATACTAAGGTCAAAGTTACTGAGGAAGACTTGTATTAAGTATAATAAATAAAAACATTGTGGTGCTTAACTTGTTTCATTAAAAATAAAACTTTTAGAATGAGAAATGAATATTTTTTAGGGTGGTCAAGTACTTTTGACTGATAGTGTACGTAAGGGCCTCTGAATTGAATTAGAAGAATAGATTGTATAGCCATAACCTCAGTTTTAACAATAGAAAATTGGAAAACTGAACAACATTATTTGAATATATATTACAGATTAAAAAAAAATGAAACATGTAAATCTCCGATAATAAAATACATATTGTGTAAAACGACTAAGGATATAAAGGTGGTTATAATCACTGCAGATTACATGTGGAAGAAAAATTATTTATTCTGAAATATGCTAAACATAATAAATTGTTGAACCAAAAAAAATAACTGATCTCTAAGTGTAGACATATGTATAAATATCTTCTGTTTCATTTAACACCTGATTGATTCTAAAATTTATTTTCTTGCATTTAGACTGCTCACATTTCTAAAATCAATAAACTATAATTGTTTTCATGTGGATGACACATAGACAAATATCTTACTACATAACAAATTTCTGACACATAAATAAAATTTCCATCTGATAATTGTATGACCAATATAAAACATTAAGTAACAGATTTTAATTTTCATATTTTAGATTGAGTGGGATGTTCTATGAACACTGATATATATATATATATATATATATATATATATATATATATATATATATATATGGAAGAAAATAATGGATTGTAATCCAACGGTTCTGCACAATATTTCTAATAGGTCAGGTGGCGGTGTTTAAAGCAACAAATGCTGATTCATTGATCAAACGGCCAACTTTTCTTGTCATAAACAGCCAACTTTTTCTTGTTATAGATATTTTCCAAAGTTTTTATATATTCTTTACACTTTTTACACATTCATCGTTAACTTAACATCACTAATATAACCCCTCATAGTACTGATGATGGTTAAGTAGAACCAAAACACAATAGTGTCGACTTTGTTTCTCAATAAATCTCTCCTTCTACTTATATATATATATATATATATATATATATATATGGAGAAAAATTGAAAAACAAAGTAATCCAAAGTGAAGAATTGAATATGAAATACATCACTTTGGATTATTTTATTGTTTTTTTTAAATTATTTTCCATTATTTACTTCCATATATATATATATATACATATATATATACACACACAATAGATTTTGTGATTTAGGCTCTTTTTAGGGTGCAAGGAGACAAACATTTGCGTGAATGGAGGATAATGAATGAATCAAGTATATGAGAAGAGACAGTTCCCAAAAAAGCAAAGAAGCTGACCCACATGTGGTGTCTGCAATTTCTTCTCGCTTTCACAGCCTCAAAGTCTGAATAGAGAGAATAAAGCAACAGACTTAACACTTAAGTTGTGTTTTTGGGTTGAGTGTTTTTTTATTCCTCATCTTATGATTAGCCATCACTGACATTGCAGTTATTTGTGACTACACAACACTTAAATAGGAAATTGATTTATTCTTCCATTCAGAGTATTTTCACAGTATTGCACTATCATAAATTGCACTACAATGTTCTATTTTTACAGTGTTATAGTAAACACACAAGTATACAGAAATCAGATCATTAGAATTGTAGATTTAGTATTTTTTAAAACTTCTTTTTTTTTAAAGCGTTTTTTTTTTTTAATTAGCAGTTGTTGGTGGTTAGTTTTAGACCCTCAAGGAAGGTGAAGTTGTGTTTTGCACAAACATGACAGCCGAAGCAGAAATCAATAAACGAATTTGATTGATTATTGGAGTTATTCTCATTAGTGATGGTGAATTAACAATGATAAATTGTTTGCAGATTTTTTTGTTATATCTTCGTCTTTGTCATTTTGGTACAAAGAATCAGTGTTACAGATTGAAAAGTGAAGAATTGCATGTAGCAAGAAAAGAAAGGGCAGAGATGAGGGGTGAGAAACAGAAAAGATGGGAGTTAATTAATGGGCAAGAATAAAAATGGTGAAAGAAAAAGAGATTTAGACAGAAGGTGAAGGAAACATATATATAAAGAAAGAGAAAAAGCAAAGAAAAGAAAAGAGAGAACCATAGATATATAAAGAGAGAGAAAGTAAAAAAGAAAGAAAAAAAGCAGAGAATAGGAAAAAGAGAAGACGATAAATATATAAAAAGAAACAAGGTAAAACAAAGCAGATAGTAGAAAAAAGAGAGGAACATAAATATATGTAGAGTGAGAAGGTAAAAAAGAAAGAAATAGCAGAATAGAAAAAAGAGAGGAACATAAATATATAGAGAGAGACAAAGTAAAAAAGTAGAAAAAAGAGAGGGACATAAATATATGTAGAGTGAGAAGGTAAAAAAGAAAGAAATAGCAGAATAGAAAAAAGAGAGGAACATAAATATATAGAGAGAGACAAAGTAAAAAAGTAGAAAAAAGAGAGGAACATAAATATATGTAGAGAGAGAAGGTAAAAAAGAAAGAAATAGCAGAGTAGAAAAAAGAGAGGAACATAAATATATAGAGAGAGACAAAGTAAAAAAGTAGAAAAAAGAGAGGAACATAAATATATGTAGAGGGAGAAGGTAAAAAAGAAAGAAATAGCAGAGTAGAAAAAAGAGAGGAACATAAATATATAGAGAGAGACAAAGTAAAAAAGTAGAAAAAAGAGAGGAACATAAATATATGTAGAGTGAGAAGGTAAAAAAGAAAGAAATAGCAGAGTAGAAAAAAAGAGAGGAACATAAATATATAGAGAGACAAAATAAAAATGTAGAAAAGAGAGAGAGAGAGAGAGAGAGAGAGAGAGAGAGAGAGAGAGAGAGAGAGAGAGAGAGAGAGAGAGAGAGTTCCTGCCTAGGATACGAGACGTTACCTCATGGTGAAATTAAAGTTTTGGTAATCTGGTCAGTGTGGAGTCACTCCAACATTGTTAGTACTCCCGGGTCCACTCTGAACTGGAGTGATAATATCTGTTAGGATTCCATTTAAGGGTCAAATAAATCTATTAAAAATTACTTGTATTTTTATATAACTGTGTGCTAAAAAAACTTCTAAGAAATAACCACACAAAAATATAAATGTAAACGTATAATGGAAATGATTCCTTAACCACTTGGCATAAAATATCCCTAGGCAGATTGATATGCCATTAGAATCCATCAGATACAAGGTGAAAAAAGTGAGAAAAAAACGACAAGTTCAGGACAAAAAGAAAGAAACATTAAAAGAAATGTATATATATATATGTGTGTGTGTGTGTGTGTGTGTGAGGGCCACATTGATCAACAAATAAAATCTTTCAGCAGAATTATATATGACGTTTATCTCAAGTGCTTTTGCGCAGTAACGCATAAAAAAAGATAAAACTGAAGGAAAACGAACCGAATAGATGACGGATATAGAAGGGATTTCAACATGAATGCAATGCATGCGGAACCACCACTCCCGTGTGATTACGCAAAATCAAGAAACGATTGCTATGACATCAACGGCCGAAAGTAAACATGTTTTTAAATCACAAACTGCACTAAAATGAAGATGAACGAACGTCCAATGCTTTTAGTTGATCTAGCGTATATGTAGATATATATTTCTTTTAAATACCCTGTCCGGTGGCAAAAGCTACTTGGTAGCGCCAGGAATGGCTGTACCGTCTTGAGCTACCGAAATTGTGTTATCACCCTGTTTGGTTGCTGATGAGGACAGGGTATCGCACGTGCTTTCACACGTTGTATGATGAATATATATATATATATATATATATAAGTGTGTGTGTGTGTGTGTGTGTGTGTTTATTTATATATTTCAAGCAAGTTTTGTTAAAGACAATGGAACAGTTTGTTTATTATTTTCAATTTTATTTTTTCCAGTCTCCTTATTATTTTTCTTGTATCAGGATCTAAACAGTAAAGGTTCCATATCTTCCACCAAAGAGTAGCGTAGTTTTGAGTTGACAGTTTGAGTTTTTATTTTTTAATCATTTGTAGTGTTTTGTTTCTGAAAATAGTGCCATAAAACAACATTTAATTATTAAACACAACAATAACACTAACCAACTTACATCTTCCGAAGTAAGTAAGTTTCTCACGGATAATACAATAATTATCTGTAAAAAAATAACGAAAAACGATAAAAAATCCTAGAAGCAAAATGCATAAAAAATTTAAAAAACAAACATAAATAAAATAGCATTTAACACAGGCACCAACATATTAAATATTTTTAATTACTAAAAATCACAAACTCTAGTAGTAAACCTTCTTCCAAATGAACGTTTTAAAACGAAATGCCGAAAATGTTCCAACCGACAACTTCAAAACAAAATGCTAAAAATAGATAAAACACTAAAAACTCAAATTGTCAACTCAAAACTACACTACTTCTGATGATGACCAAAAGTATGGTCGAAAGCGCTTGGACAGAAAATATGGGACAATTCTTTTACCATCTGGATCCCGACCCAAGAAAAATAACTAGGAGATTTGAAAAAATAAAATTAAAAATAATCAACAGTGTTCTATCGTCTTAAAAAAAAGTTGCTTGATTAACAACTTGCTGCCAAATCAGACCTGACCGATAAAATGAAACGCAGTTTCTTTCAGGCAGCGGTCGTATCGATACTGCTATATGGATGCACTACTTGGACGTTAACTAAAAGGCTGAAGAAGAAGCTAGACGGCAATTACACAAGAATGTTGCGAGCAATATTGAACAAGTCCTGGCGGCAACACCCCACAAGGCACCAACTATACGGTCACTTGCCTCCCGTTACGAAAACTATACAAGTTAGACGAACCAGACACGCAGGAAAAGCAAGGACGAACTCATCAGTGATGTACTCCCATGAACCCCCGCAAAAGGCCAACCAAAAGCAGGACGACCAGCTCGAACATACATACAGCAGCTATGTGAGGGTACGGGATGTAGCCCTGAAGACCTGCCAGAAGCGATGAATGATAGGGAGAAGTGGCGAGAGAGGGTCAGGGATATCCGTTCTAGTGGTACGACATGATGATGATGATGTATATATATATATATAGAGAGAGAGAGAGTGAGGGAGAGTGAGATGAGCAAAATTGATACAAATATTTTTTTCGTTATTTATTTTTTGATTGTTTTTAAATAGTTTCAACCTTAGGTCGTTGTCAGGAGAGAATTTTTTTTTTTTTGAGGAAAATTTTTTTCTTTCAAATTTTTAAAAAAGTCTTTAAAAAATTGCTAAGCCATAAAAGAAGTGACAAAGAATAAACAGGTAAGAAAGCATCTTCATCCACTGAATGAAAATTATTTTCTTCCTGTCAGTGGTAAAGAATTTAGGCATAACTCCCAAAATAAAATTATATCATCATCATCGTTGTACCAACAGCACAGATTCCTTTGACACTCTCTCAGGCCATCCATCCCTCAGGCCATTGCTTTCGCTAAGTTCTCCGGATGGCATCCACTGATAAAATATCTATAAAGTAAAGTTGGCGACCTTAGTCGAGGGTGACCAAAAGGCTCCCTTTTCGATAGCTACTACACCAAGGTGTAGGAGGGGCGCTACCCTTTCCCTGGATTGCTCCACTTTACCCTTGATCTGTATCTTATAATTCTAAGTTTTAACCAAAGAGGCATCAAGTACCATTTTTGAACCTTTGGTATGACTCAACTTGGGATTGAACCCAGGTCTCCCAGATTATTGGCGAACACTCTAATCAATGTCCCTTCACAAGAATTGAGCACTCCAGGTAGCTGATAACATATATATAAAAACGTATACGTATAAAATTCTTTCACTTATGCTGAGAATGATGATGGCTCTGGGGTAAGATGTCTGGGTGACTTTGTCAGTTGGGTTTCAATCTCAGCTTGAAGCATCTCGTAGGTCTAGCCACACTGAATAGCTGTGATACAATGAAAGTGTCTGTGGATGACTATTGAGCACTCTGGTATCCAATAAGGCAAATTGTAAACAAGCAAAAGCTGATACATAATGCGTTATAACTCCCAAGCTGATCCCTGGATCATTAAAACTCCCAAAGTGATTCTCGAACTGAATGAACATTCCAAAACTAAGACCCACCCCAGCACTTATCAAGAGAAATTTTACAATATTCTCCAACACCACCCCGATCACCTCTATGTCTTTACGGATGGATCCAAGGACAATAGTAAGACAGCGTGCGCGGATGTTTTGAACAAAACAGTTCTTAAGAAAGCTCTTCCAAGGGAAAGTTCTATCTTCACTACAGAAGCCCATGCAATAGACCTAGCCCTCAACATCATCTCAAAGAGTAATCATAAGCAATTTATAATATTTTCAGACTTACTCTCTGTCTTGCTATCATTGAGAAATAAAAAAATTTCAGAACCTTCTTATCATCAAACTGTTGAGTAGATTAGACTCAATATCAAATAGAAAAGAAATAGTTCTATGCTGGACCCCAAGCCACATTGGAGTGAGAGGGAATGAAAGAGCAGACTCACCAACCAAATCGGCCTTAGATCTGACACCCGATAAATCCAGGATCCCATATACTGAACTGAAACCAACAATTAATTAGTTCCTTCACACAAAATGGCAACAACAATGGAGCAATAACATCCACAATAAACTCTTCCAAATTCAGACCACCTTAGGAGAGTAGAGACCAGCAGAGAGAAAATCAAGAAGAGAACAAGTTGTTATATCCCGATTGCGAATTGGTCATACAAGGCTTATTCACTCTTTCATTTTGAAACAGGAACCACAATCACGGTGTTTAACCTGCCAGACAACTTGCGCGGTTAAACACATTCTTATAGAATGCAGAACTTTCACTGTTATCAGAAAGCGATTTTTCAAAGTAAATAACTTAACTGATCTGTTCGAGAACGTCAAAATAGATGATATTCTGTCCTTCTTGAGGGAGACAGAGTTGTACCAAAAAATATGACAACTTAAAACTGGTTAATCTTGTGCAAACAAATGAAATCCTGCTTATAGAAAATTCTACCTACCTTAATATTCGTTTTGAAATCTTTGGTTGAATATGATATAGACAGAATTTGGCGTTGAATGACCTACAAAGGTTGGTATGCCATAAAACCCAAACAACCAACCAACCCAAGCTGATTATATCACCTGAAGGCTGAGCACTAAGATACTAAGTCTAATGCAAAGTTGGCCGGGTTTTGATCCCACCTTGAAGCATCCTGCGTGTCTAGCCACACTGAAGAGTCGTGATACAGTTAATCACTGTCTGTGGATGACTATGGTGAAGGAATTTTCGGCCGCCGCTCGCATGATGCAAAGCTCTTCGAAAGAATTTAGCACACTGGTAGCCGATAGGGTATAAAAAATGTAAACAAATGGACGCTGCTGCTGTTGCTACATAATACCTTATAATTCCCTTAGCCAACGTGGTACGCTTATTGGCCGAGCGGTCTGATACTGAGTCTAACGTAGAGTTGGACGGGTTTCGATTCCAGCTTCAGGTGTCCTGCGTGTCTAGCCACACTGAAGAGTTCTGATAGAACGAAACAGTCTGTCTGTGGATGACAATATATATATATATATATTTTTATACATATATATGTATGTATATATATATATATATTTACTAACCCCTCTGCTCGGGCAGGATATGACACATGGTCAATTTTTAAGTGGAGTTTAACAGGTTTGAATTCAGAGTTTTCCTTCTCCTAGACTAGTTGCCTCACCAAGAAGAACCTAGTCTGCCCTATTATTTACCCATAGTTAGAGGGAGAGTAATCGGATTCATACCTTTCCCAAGGGTATTAGTGCTATGTGAAATGCAATGCGTCTCGTCCAGGATTTGAACTTGTGTCGCCGTGTCCATTTCCTACGACGATAACCATTACACCACGGGCACCTCCTATATATATATAGCCACACTGATGAGTTCTGATAGAACAAAACAAATCTGTCTGTATATGACAATATATATATATATATATATATATATATATATATTAGAATAAGTCACATGATATGGGACTATTGCATAAGACATTTATGCAAAAGAATAACATGGTTAGATTTTATTACACATGACATGCTTGCTCTACTACAATAACATTGAGCACTATTTTCATGTGAAAACGTTTATTATTTGCTGTTTTTCTATCTTTGGGGTTTCCTCGTGGTGTAATGGTTAAAGCGCTGGACTGTGGGATCATACTTAGCGAGTTCTAACTCCAGTAGTGCAATTGCATTCACTTTCGGACAAAAACCCTTGAGAAAGGTGTGAACCCCCTTATCCCCCCAGCTATGGGTCAAATAGCATCACTGCAGTTCTTCTGGAAGAATGGCTTTGGCATTAAATAATCCACAAAGGTTGATATGCCATTAAACAAAGAAACCAAACCAATCTTCTATCTTTATATTACACACATGCACACACATATATATATATATATATATATATATATATAAATATATATATATATATATATTTAAAAATTTTATACCTATACTAGAACTCTAGTGAAGTGAAAAAAAAACAGATGATACAATTTGTAAATTTAAAAAAATATTACACAAACTGATATCTGGGGTGTAGAATAACAATAACACATACCTCCGTAAAGCGTCCAGCTGGCAGACAAAAATAAAGCAGGTCGTAGCTCAGTGCAGTCTTCCTTAACTGAAGCTTGTTTATATAATAAAATACTTCCACTTACTTACAGACAGCCAATCACGATCTATGCAATGGAATATCCCACTTGTGCACGATGGGATGCCCGAAGGCACCATGAATAGTTCCCATTCCTCAATCAGTAATGGAGTTTTCCTGTCTTCACAACTGATTGCTCTTAGCTAATGCGATTAATTACTCTCGGCTATCGCTACTAATTGCCCTACGCAACTTGACAAATCCTACATGGGGGAAAAAATTCATTAAAAAAAAGAAGACCAAAAATAATCATACCGCTTGAAAATAATCAACCAGCACTGCAATATCAAACCAAGAGATAAAACACTGAAAGAATTACTTATGCTGATATGTAAAAGTGCTCAATACACTAAGTTGAGTGAAACTAGAATACATAAAGAATCAGTAACTATCTATTTAGATTTCACCAACTGGGTCATCAGGATAATTCTGACACACACACACACACACACACACACATACACACACACATATATATATATATATATATATATATATATATATATATATGTACGTGTGTGTGTGTGTGTGTGTGTGTGTGGTTATTCTATTTTTCATCAGCTGATTATTCTGGACTGTCTTACTTTAGTTTTTCCAAAATTTACTTCATATTACTTCTTGGAGTGTCGTATTATTTTATTATGGAAAGAGATTACAGCAAATTCAATTTTCTCATCATTCAAGAACTATGCTGATAATTGATGAATTCAAATGAAAGTACAAATAAACAAAACAAAATACTTATTGATTCAGTGTATAATATAAGCAAAATATCTATAATATTTTGTATTTATTTTCAAGAACTGCATATTAATTGTGCCATAGAAAACAAAGCCTTGTTGTGACTCAGCCAGTTTCCCGCTTGCAAATCCCATAGGGTCCACCTGTCCTCGGGTCATAAGGTTAATGATAATGAGAGCCATCTATATTAGGGCTTTTATCTGAAACCCTGACAAGCTAATTAGGCATCTTGGTAGGGAGGAATTACTATTTTTGAAAGCATTGTTCATCCCGTGCAGCAGTAACGGATTAGGTGGGCAGTGCGGCTTCATCCATGGATACTACATTGGAGAAAGCAGAAATAATTGTTTGATGATCTGGCAGTGACAGGTGATGGCTGCCCTGCCCTCTCCACGTGCTGGGATTTATGATGATGTCCATTCAGACACTTCACTTACAAAAGTACCACTTTGTATTGTAGTGCGGCACCATGAAGTCTATTGGTTAAACATATTAAGGGTCTTTTAGAAGGATTTGACCATGAAGGTGGGGGTTCATGGCTGAAAGTCGTACAGAAAATCATGATTATCTCTTTGGGTTATCAAGAATTTCAAACACAGCACCATTCACTAAATGGACATGGATGATTAATTCATTTGTTTTAATGGCATATCAGCCTTCGGGTGTTATTCATTACCAAAACCATTTCTATAGAAGAGCAGTAGTGATAATATTTAACCAAAAGTTGGTTAGGATAAGAGAGTTCATACCTTTCCCAAGGGTATTAGTCCAAAAATGAATGTATGTGTTTACCAACCCCTTCGCATGAGCACAATGCAGCACAGGTCAATTTTCAAGCGGAGTTTAACAACAGGTTTGAATTCAGTTTTCCTTCTCCAAGACAGGTTGCCGTACAAAGGCTAAAGAGCATAATCTGCCCAACTAATTTTTGGGAGGGATGGTTAAAGAAAGTTGAGATATGCTGTACCTAGTGCATTCATTAAATTAGCCACTCTGCTGGGAGAAGGGTACGACATAAGGTCAGTTTTTTAAGGCAGAGTTTAACTGGTTTGAATTCAGAGTTTTCCAAGACCAGTAGCCATACTGTTACATACCCTACCTAAGAACATTAATAGGTATGTCCCATTGCTCATACTGTTATATACCCTAGCAATGAACATTAATGGGTATGACCCATTCATCATACTGTTATATACCCTAGTAATGAACATTAATAGATACGTCCCATTCCCCATACTTTTATATACCCTACCTATGAACATTAATGGGTATGTCCCATTCCTCATACTGTTATATACCCTACCTATGAAAATTAATGGGTATGTCCCATTCGTCATACTTTTATATACCCTACCTATGAACATTAATGGGTATGTCCCGTTCCTCATAAATACGTAGGATACTATCATGAGGCATGTGAATATACGGATTAAGTAGTACATCACTAGCAATGGTTTACCTTCTTCACACCGCTGACAAGTATTGTATTTTATTAATGTTATAAAGAGTTCAATTTCATTTCTAATCTCTGTTATGGTTATTTCTCTTTCAGTAACCTTTTGTTGCGTTACAACACATACCAAGGCTAAAGAGCCTAGTCTGCCCTACTATATCACCCATAGCTGTAGGGAGAATAATTGGATTTATACCTTTCACAAGGATATTAGCACTATATGACGTGCAAAATTCAAACGCAGATTGCCGTGTCATTTCCTACAACAGTATCCATTTGTAGCAGAAAGAAAATTGAAATTTTTGTTTGGCGCGTAATTTAATTGACCGTTAGAGTCGCCGAACATTTTCACCCAATCACGATGACTTGTCCTATTCAGCCCGAACCATATTTCCTAGCAACACCAAAAATTGAAGAAAGCCCGCCAATCTCTCTCTCGCTTAGAAATCCCCAAAGGGAACAGACGTCTATTCGTCTGTTCCCGAATAGTAGTAGCCTCATCAACCACTATGAGGAGAGCCATCTAGTTTATGGATCCCTTCGCTCTATTCTTCAAGACCAAAGGATTAGTTAAAAACAAATTAGATGATACACTCTAACAACTTCCTACATTCTTTCTTTACTACGAGACCTCACAGCATACCAGTGTAAACCCCTATACTTCATGCTGCCATTAAAACCTTCCTTCAAAAACCTAACGACATCTCCGTTCTTCTCCACTACCTTTATTTTCCATCAACATTTAGTGAGGTGATAACTACCAACGAAATACCAATGCAATACCAACGCCACCAAAGTAATACCAACAAAACCTACATATTACCCCACAAGAGAATTCAATAGTGTTACTGGAATTCCAATTTGTGCACTTTGGGGTTATAGACATTACGCCACAGGGACTCCGCCAAAAGTAGATAAAAAGTATTACCCCTATGTAAATAAATATGAGCCAGATTAGACTTAGTAAATACACTATCATCCATAAATAAGGGGGTGTCCTCGTGGTGTAATGGTTAAAGCGATGGACTGCAGAATCGTAATACGCGAGTTCGTACTCCAGTCGCACTATTACGTTCACTTTCGGGTAAATACCCTTGGGAAAGATATGAACCCCCTTATCCTCCCAGCTTTCCCAAAGATATTTACTCGAATGTGAACGCAATAGCGCGACCGGAGTACGAACTCGCTTACTACGATTCTGCAGTCCATCGCTTTAACCATTACACCACGAGGACACCCCCTAAAGACATTTTGAATTTTAAACTAATATCATAGACTTTAAACAAATGGTATTTGTTTTAAAGTAACAGGTTAGATTATTCGGTTTAATGGCATGTCAACTTTAGAAGGTTATTTAATAACAAATCTTGTTAATACAAATATATATTGTAAATGATTATTAAGCGTAGGTAACTTTATTTTAAAATGGGTCAGAGCTCATTTGTTTGCACGCAGTGAAATTGTTTCATGTATTGCTATGTAACAGTAACAATTTAATTTAACATCAGTTGTTTGTTTGCACACATTTAATTGGTTACAAGTATTGATATCTAATACTAATAATTCTATTGAATATCAATCCTTTGTTTGCACACAGTTAAATGGTTTCAAGTATTACTATTAAACACCAATAATTCCATTAAATATTTATAATTTTATTTATTCTCCGTCCCACCACTGGACAAGTACAGCACAAGGCCTTTTTTAAAGTGAGTCCAGACGCAGGGCCGCAGCCCACACACATCCGGCAAAATCCAAAAATACCTTCGGCCCCATCGGCACCTCCCAAAGGGTTCGCCCTAGATGCCAGGAATCAAACAACAAACAATTGGTAAAACAATTGTTGAATCTTTTTTTTTTTTTGATTGAATATTTATAATAATCCATAGTAAAAGATATCGAGTATTCCTATCTCACACTAATAATTCTATTAAATATCATTCATTTGTTTGCACTCAGTTAAGTGGCTTCAAGTACTGCTATGATATACTGAAGTGTTGCACACCAAATCTACAGTATTAAATAGACATTAGTTCCGCTACATCTCTGCATAACCATTTGTACCACCACATGCGAACAGGTTTATGCATCTATCACTACATCTTAAGTGGCCCTGTTGTTACTTTGCTGTGGGAAAAGGTGAAAAATATGCAAAACTGTCTTAGTTCACTCACATAGAAGTTTATTCACTACTAAACTTTTTTAAGTAGTTGTCAGGAAAAAGAAATAGAGTATGAAAACTGAGTCGCTCATGTTAGCTGGACAAAGAGAAAGAACATGTCATGAGTATAGAAAGAGACAAGACACAAACCTTGAATTTTCTTTCTGGTTTTCTGTTGCAGTTCTAAAATACTTGTTTGCTAGTTCTGTCTCCACAGCTGTGTGTCTGGTGTGAGACCCCTTTTCAGAGCTCATCCCAAAATGGGGGCAGAAATTTTTGTCTCTCTTTACATTTTCATGACTGGTATTCAACTTTTGTCTTTATCTCCTCATGACTTCAAGCTAACTAACTTTCAAACCCAAGTCATCCCTCTTACTTCCACCTGGAGTGGGAGGGAGGACATATGCATTTCTAGTGGTTCCACACCTGCACAGAAGATTTGGAACCTCCTGATTTTTATCCTAGACATTTTAATTACCATAGTCATTTACTTTTGACTTGCTGACCTACAAGGAGTGCTTTTGCCTGACTCCCTTAGAGGTCAGCTGGCTTCTTTTTTTTCTCTTATTATTTTTTCCTTCAGTCTCTCCTTCAGCAGAAATTAGCCTCCCTTCTCTTTATGACTTGGACCTACTATATCATGTTATGATACTAATAATTCAATTTAACGTTAATTATTTGTTTACACAGAATTAAATGGTTTCAAGGATAGTAAATGATTAATTAGTTCTATTTGTTCCATATATGAAATCTTAACAGGTACTACCACTCCAGGTCAGAGTGGACTTGGGAGTAATGGCAATGAAGAGGTACTCCACCTTCACTAAAGTTCCAGGACTGGAGCCTCACCATCAGATTGTTTAGAGTCATACCCAAGACACTGGTTGAGAGGGATCTTATATTCATGCATTCATTGCATTCGACACAGTTTAAAGTAATTGAAATCGATTCAAAATGATTCAAAATTTATTTAATTATAAAGAAATTGTGAATCTTAAAGTTATGTATTCATTTGTCTTTTTAATAATATTATTGTTACGAGGGGCATACGATAAGTTTCCAGACTTTTTTCGTATGGGCACTTTTATTGATAGCACACACATGAAACTCTAGTCCCCTTCGAAGTAATCTCCTCTGGCTGCAGTGAACTTGTTGTACCGTTCCAAAAACTTCTAGAAGGCCCCATGGAAGTCCTCTTATGTGAGCATGTAAATGATCTTTATCACAGCCTCTTTCATCTCCTCAATTGTCTCATAACGACAGCCTGTGAGCTAAGGGAATAATCAAAAGTCACAGGGAGCAAGGTCTGGACTTTAGGGAGGGTGACAAACTGTCTTGATGCCCATCTTAGTCAAATAGTCTGTGACACAGATGGAGTTGTGGACTGGTGCATTGTTTTGGTGGAAATGCCATTGACCCTATTTGAAGAGTGCTGGCCTCTTCCGACGGAATCTCTTCCTGAACTCCCTTAAAACCTCAACATAGTAACCCTAACTCTAACCCTTTGGCCAATCAACTGTGGTGTATTGACTTCTTTACTCCTCCCGCACCTCTCATTATTCCTCATAGACTCCCTGCCTTCCTTGAATCTCTTATGCCACTCAAAAGCTGATGCTCGATTCATGCAAAATGCTCCAAAAGCAGTCTAAAGCATTCTATACGTTTCTGTGGCATTTTTTCCAAGTTTAAAACAGAATTTTATTGCATATCGCTCTTCTAAAGTGTCAGATTGCATTTTTGAAAATCACCAGCTGTGACAATCAGGCTTTAGTAGGGTGTATTCCAATTGCTGCTGTAACTGTTCATTTGAAGTTGAAATCATATAAATTGGTTAGTCATCTCATAAGATGTATAGCAATAAGATACTGAATTTTAAAGAGTCTACGACAATTTTAAATGCTCATACAAAAAAAGTCTGGAAACTTATCATATGCACCTCGTATATGTAACATTCTTGGCTGAGTCAGTCTCTCTTTTTCCACTCTCTCTCTTCTCTTATTCTTTGCATTATCACACCCAAATTTTACACACACTTACACATATATATTTACCAAACCATCCACAATTCATCCATATAATTCATTGGAATTATTATAGGAAGCTATGCCCAGTTTCTCCTCCATATATAAATGCAAATATTTATCCCCTGCTTTACAATTTTTAAGCTGAATTTAAGAGGTTTGAATTCAGAGTTTTCCTCCTCCTAGATTGGTTGCTATAACAAAGTTAAAGACCCAAATTTGCTCTACTATTTATCCATAGCAGGAGGAAGAATAATTGGATTCATGCCTTTCTCAAGAGTATTCATGCTAGGTGGAATGATAACAGTCTCAGCCCAGATTTGAACTCAGGTCACTGTGTCTATCTCTCATGATGGTAACCAGTACACCATGAATGTCTCCATATATATATATATATATATATATATATATATATATATATATATATGTGTGTGTGTGTGTGTGTGTGTGTGTGTGTGTGTGTCTACAGAGAAAAAATCTACCTCGGTTTTAGATAAATAGATCATCATGATGGTTCTGACTAAAGAAGGGTGGGATAAAACTACATTTTATTGATTATAAAACTGTTAGAAGGAAAAAAATTAGCATAATTTTTAAAAAATTATATATATATATATATATATATATTAATTAATTAATTAATTAATTAAATCTAAAAAAAATATATATATATACATTATAATATAATAAATAAATAAGATAAAATTAATTTGAAACTTATCTATTAAGTAGCCAACTTTTCTTCGGTCTACAAACCTGAAGTATTTCTGACCTTTGATTGAGATAATTATTTCTGACCTTTGATTGGGATAATTATAGGAAGCTATGCCCAGTTTCTCCGCTCTATATAAATGACAATATTTATCCCCTGCTTTACATTTAGGGCATTTTTTTTTACTATCTCTAATTTTAATATAGGATTGGTACCTAGATAAACTATTTCTATGTTTATATACTTCTTGTGCAAAACTGCATCAGTGATTGTAATTTGAAGGGTCCTTGTGTGGAACCTACATATACATTTTTAATATTCCTACTAATGTTATCATTAGATCCATGACTATTTTGGTTGTAAAGACAGTTATCATCTGCCAAGATGTGGAAGTTAAACAAAAATTAAACCTTAAACATCCTGATTAATAACTAATTCAACTTATGAAAAATATACAAGAGGAGGGGGGAGTAAAGCATTTGTATGTCATTGAATCATAGCGACATACACTTGTATGACACTTATGCCTGTCTCTGGATCAACAGTGCTACATTCCAGTAACAAGCACAACAAGATAACTGGTGACTATGCAAACTGTAGATTCTCTAAGACTTTTCCACTGAAAGGGTACCGACAAATCGGCAGATGTTTGATGCTAGAGTTTCCTTCTCCACTTTTTATTTTGGAGTTTACTTCTCCAAAAATGGTTGCTTTCAATATAGCTTTCCCATTAGACTTGAGCCTCTTCTACACAGCAATATATACATATATATATAAATTGGCCAACCATAGTCAAGGGCAACCCAAAGGCTTTCTTTTCAATAGCTCCTACACCAAGGTGTAGGAGAAAGCACTTTCCCTAGATTGCTCCACTTACCCTTGATCCATATCTTATAATGCTGAGTATTATATGAGGAGACATTGAGTAGCATTTCTTGAGTCTTTGATAAGACTTGACTAATGATTGAACTCTGGTCTCCCAGACCATTGGCGAACACTCTAACCATTATATCATTGGGCTGGTTGGAGGATCCATCTGAACATTGATCACTGAACTTTCGGATGATCTATCTAGGTAAGGTGTACCTATATTCACTCTCTTATCCATAGAGTAGTAGATCCTGATATTTTATGCTCGATCAAATGCATCCATCAAATTATGGAAATACAACTTAGTTTATTTAGGTACAACCTGACTTCTCTGTAACACAAGTGTAGATATGTATATATATATATATATATTTGAAGAGTGTATATTTAGGCAGCAAGTTATTATTCAAGCAAATTTTGTTAAAGACATCCAGATCCCGACACTAAAAAAACAATGACTCTTGAAAAAATATAATAAAGAATTATAAACAGTGTTCCATTGTCTTTTAAAAAACTTGCTAGAATAATATATATATTTATCTACATATATATATGAGTAAGATTTTGGAATGTCACTCATATTTTTATAACCCCATAAATTCTATTCTTGATTTTGTATATATTTAACATTTCTGATAATGAAAACCAATACAATTTTTTTTTAAATACATCAATACTACATGTAAAGTATTTCATTTTGCAGTTTTGGCTGTTGAGTTAAACACCATTTGGTATTGGCTGTTTGGAAAAATGTCTGCTCGGTGTTGCTGATGAGTTTTACAGATAAACAGCCAAGTTCTGCCCCCTTCTTAATTTACTGGCTAGCCTAGATTCCCCACATCTTTATTTTATAAGCTTCTGAGGGAAGGAAAGAGGGAAGGTAATTTTCCGGAAGAGAAGCTATTTTGCTCCAGTAACAATGAACTAAGAAATGGACATTTAACAAAATAACTTATCATACTGTCAGGGTTAATCAACTAATCTTGCAGAACAGTGATTACTGAGTTTGATTCTCACTGAATTCCCGATACTTGCATTTTGTACCAAATTTTTCACCAAATCTATGTTTTATGTGGTTAAAGGAACCTAGTATTATAATCATCAGGCAAGAGCAGATAATCCAACATGGTTGATTGGTTGGTTGGTTGGTTGGTTTGTTTGTTTGTTTTATGGTGTATCAACCCTTTTCAAGTCATTTAATGTTATATTAAATGTCAAACAATTCAGTTTTTTGTTTATAATTTCAAAACAGATCTGTTTCAAACACTTCAGTTTAGCATAAGTATGCAGTTTCAATATCAACAACAGTTCTATTTCTATTTCAAACACTTCAGCTTAGCATAAGTAGGCAGTTGAGTTCTATTTGACCTATAAATAGGACCCTATCAGGTGCTACCACTCGGGGCCCACATAGACCTGGGAGCAGTCAGTGTATTCTACAGCTCCAGCCAGCTGGGGAAAAATTCAACATGATCTTGTACAAAAGGTGATATGAATATCGAATAAATATCTCTTATTATAATCATGAATGATAATCATTTGATATTTCTGACGGATATCTTAATGAACTCAAGTTCATATTGTCTCATGTTCAAATCCATAGGCGGATAACGCGATAACATCTCTCGGATTAGGATAACATTCTGAAAAGTTGAGGCAGTAAATGATCCTCTGATTGCTTTTTTGACTTATTCCAAGCAAATACCAAGCCACCATTTCCTTTAGGAGTTAAATTCTATTTTATGGTTCTAGGGTCACAGGTTATGAAACTCTAACCAAATTCAATTCTCCTACCCAGAAACATGCCAGAAAATAATGACAAACTTGTCTTAGCATACAAATTATAGTGGAGAACTTCTGTAAAGATATCTATTACTAAACCAGTTAGGTCATCTCATTATATGCAGGGTGGTTGATTGATTCTAAGGCATGTCAAACTTGTTTGGTTATTTTATGCCAAAGTTATGTTCTTCAATTATATATATATATATATATATATATATATAACACAAAAATGTATTTTGACAATCATTTTAAATAGGTATATAATAAAAAAAAAAGAATTCGGTAAATGGTTTAATATTTTTTTTTTCTCCTTTATTATTCCTTTCCCACTGAATGAAGTAAAGTTGGCAACCTTACTTGAGGGTGACCCAAAGGCTCCCTTTTCAATAGCTACTACACCGAGGTGTAGGGAATCTGTACCTTAAAATGCTGAGTGTTAAGCAAGGCGGCATCAAGTACTATTTTTTGAGTCTTTGGTTTGACTCGTCCTGGGATTGAACCCCAGTCTCCTGGATTATTAGCAAACACTCTACTCATTAGGCCAATGGGCCAGAAATAATCCTTGATAATTGTTATCCTATAAAATTAGATTGGTTTTGTTTTGTTTTGTTTTGTTTTACGGTATATCGTCCATTGTAGGTCATTTAATACTAATATATGATTTTTAAACACCTTTTGAAGATTTTTAAACAAGCTTGTGCTAGTTTTTTTGGCACGCAATTAAATGGTGTCACTTAATTTCAAACAATTCAGTTTAATGTAAGAATAGCTTTTTGTTTACACACAGTTAAATGATCAAATAGTTCTATTTCAAACAATTCAATTTAGCATGTCAACAAAGTTAAATGGTTGGAAGTATTGCAATGTACCACTAACACTTCAATTAATCAGTGATTTGTTTACACACAATTCAATGTAAAAACAGTTCTATTTCAAATAATTCAGTTTAGCATAAGTATACAGTTTAATTTTGTTTGACCCATGGTGCTACCACTCTGGGCCAGAGTGGACCTGGGAGTGATGGCAATGAAGGGGTACTTATTATATGTATTTTATGTATTTATGTTTCTTGCTATCTCTTTTCAGTGATATTTTTAAGTCACAGCTATTTTGTTGCATCTTGTCTATTCTTGCTTTGACATAGTTATTTCTTATGGCATTGTTTTGTGCTACTATCAGGAGATTCAGTTTCTTTCCTAAGGTTTCCCATGCTGCAAATAAAACAGTTGTGCAGCCAACAAAGCCTTGATCAGATGATGACTCCAGTGTCAGGCTTGGCTTTTGACATTGATGCATAATTACCGCTAATCTAGGGTACCCCAGCAGTATCTTACAATACCACCAAACTTTGTTGGTTTTCCATGATATTGTGAAAATAGTTTTTTTCAGCTGTCACTAGGTAGCTTCAAACTTTTTGACCTGAAGTGTACACTATGCCTATATGCACATAAACATTATATAGATGTATTTGTACAAAGATGCATATAGATTATTGAATATGCATGTTGCATATTGTTCTGTGCCCTCCAAAATAGGGAAAATCTAATTGCTGCACTCTTTGTTAAAATATTTCCTCAAATAATTCAAGTCATCTTTTTGTGTTCAAAAAAATGAAATCAACAGACCAAACAATATGAGAATGAATCTTTTTACAAGAGAAGAAGGCTATAGAATGGGCCTGTCAAAACACTGTGATGATACCAAAGGCAACAGTATATGTTCTGTGCAAAGATTCCTTTTTTGTTTTTAAGGTTGATATAAGAAGATAATTGAAAGCAGAGATGTCCAAGGTGGCTTAACAGACAAACAGATAAACAAATATAATAATAATGATAATAATCCAGAAGACCAGACCTAGAGCTAATTAAAGAAAAAAAGAGACCTTGCTGTCAAGTGGACCTTGATGTTCCAGAAGACCATGCAGATAAAATAAAAGAAAGTGAAAAGCGATTCAAATACTTGGACCTATCTAGAGAATTTAAAAAGCTGTGGAATATGAGGGAGACAGTGATATCAATCAAAATTGGCTTGAAAAGGTAACTGGAAGAATTGGAAATCAGTGGAAGAATTGAGACTATCCAGATTACAGTACTGTTGAGATCAACCAGAATACTGAGAAGAGTCCTGGAGACCTGAGGAGACTTGCTGTCACTCAATTTCCAGTGAAAGACTAAGTAAAGTAAAGTTGGCGACCATAGCCGAGGGTGACCCAAAGGCTCCCTTTTCAATAGCTACTACACCGAGGTGTAGGAGAGGGTGCTACTCCATTCCCTGGATTGCTCCACTTTACCCTTGATACGCACCTTATAATGCTGAGTGCTAATTAAGGAGGTATCGAGTACCATTTTTTAAAGTCTTTGGTATGACCCGACCTGGGATTGAACCGTGGTCACTCGGACCATTGGCGAACACTCTATTCACTAGACCAATGAACTACCAACTAATAATGATAGGAAAAACTCACAAGGAGTAAACTAAGAGACTAATTCAATATAATAAAATACTGACTTGACCCTAATATGAAACTTAGCTCCTGGCTATTCTTAGTAACAATGTTGTTGAAAAGGTTTGAATGAATATTTTAGCCCAATAATTACAATAAAAAACAAAACAAATGACAACAAAACATTTGCTCATTGAATCTGAATTGTTGAATCACTTTTTGGAAAACGAAAGCTGAATAGAATGGCTCAAATTTTTCCAGAAGCATTTAGTTAATGATATTGTATGCACTTGTTACTGCAAACAAAACAAGTGCTGTGTAGCCAGACTTAAACCAAAAGGAGACATGAACTTGAGTCTCAAATAAATGAATATCCTTTATTCTTGTAATAAAAAAAAGCAATTAAAATCAAGTAAATAGGAAAAAAAGAGTAAAAAGTAATAAGAATTTAGAATGTATGGAAGTTTCGGAATAAAATAACCAAATTATTTATTTTCCCTTGTTTGGTTGGTTGGTTTAGTTTCTTTGTTTAATAGAATATCAATCTTCATGGGTTATTTTATGCCAAAACCATCCTTGTATCAGAACAGCAATGATTCTATTTAAGCCATAGCTGTGGGGATAAGGGGGTTCATATCTTTTTGAAGGGTATTTAACCCATAGCTGCAGGAATAAGGGGGTTCATACCTTTCTGAAGGGTATTTAACCCATAGCAGCAGAGATGAGGGGATTTATACCTTTCTAGAGGGTATTTAACCCATAGCTGTAGGGATACGGGAGTTCATACCTTTCTGAAGGGTATTTAACCCATAGCTGCGGGGATAAGGGGGTTCATACTTTTCTGAAGGGTATTTAACCCATAGCTGCGGGGATAAGGGGGTTCATACTTTTCTGAGGGTATTTAACCCATAGCTGCGGGGATAAGGGGGTTCATACCTTTCTGAAGGGTATTTAACCCATAGCTGCGGGGATAAGGGGGTTCATACCTTTCTGAAGGGTATTTAACCCATAGCTGCGGGGATAAGGGGGTTCATACTTTTCTGAAGGGTATTTAACCCATAGCTGCAGGGATAAGGGGGTTCATACCTTTCTGAAGGGTATCTAACCCATAGCTGCGGGGATAAGGGGGTTCATACTTTTCTGAAGGGTATTTAACCCATAGCTGCTGGGATAAGGGGGTTCATATCTTTCTTGAGGGTATTTAACCCATAACTGTGGGCTAGTTGGTTTTATATCAGGCCATGTTGGGTTATTTATCTCAAAGTCAGTTTAAGGTTTGGTTTAAGCTTGTTTAATGGTATATCAACCTTTGTGGGTTATTTAATGTCAAAGACATCCTTGTAGAGACACAGAAGTAGTTCTATCTAATAAAAGAGAAGATAAAAGAGTTCATTTTTTTCTTAGAGCATAAGTCTGAAAGTGAATGTAAAAGTGCAACTGGGGTTCCATCAAGCTTACTACAATGTCCTTCATTAGACTCTACACCATGGGGATTACCCCTAAGTCAATTTAACAATCATAGTCTCTAATCATAGAAGATACATAGATATACCCTCAAAATAATTTTAAACTGATAAACACTTCTTCCTTAGTTGCAATGTCAATGTTTTAAGAGATAATTAAGGTAGTTAAAAATCCTTTTAAACATTATCTCAAAAAGATCTGATCCATAGATTGGGCCTAAACAGGTACTACCATTTCATATTAGAGAAGGGCTGGGAACAATGACAACAAATGGGTGACTGCACACTCCTCAGATGTCCAGAACTGGAGTCTCACCTCCGGATACAGTTGAGTTGCCTATTCAGGAAATCCTCCTTTTAGGGAAGGGGTCTTACCCTCTGTAGTAGATGCAATCTGTGTATTGAGCGTCCTGCTGTCAGAGCAAGTTTAGTTACAACTTATCGATATAACTGATACATTATCTCATGAATCATTTAAGCTTTTTTAATTATCTGGTGGTGACAGATATTTGTAATTTTATGCCTGGTTGGACATCCATACTACGGAATAGGGAAACATTATCCTCAGCTGTCGCCACTTACCACCTGTAAAAATTCCGTGAGAATTATTATTGCTAAATGCAGTGTCGAGTTTCTATAAGATCATAAAGATATAAAAGAGTCTCACCGACAAAGAACTTTTGCATAAGTTATCTGAAAGAAAGGTTCTTTACTTCCAGCTAATTCCGCAGCTGCTAGATAATTAACATTTCAGGAGATCAATCAAATGGTACCCAACATCAAAGCCGTTTCTCTTAAGTAGTGTACAAGACACATTCATAAAAACAAGTGGGGGTTAGTTTTGCAGACATATTTGGAAAGCAATGTTTCATACCAGGTGTGGGCATTGGATTTTTGTCAAAGATCTCTTACTGTTTCTCTAGTGGAAAGCACAAGACAAATGCAAGACAAAGAGGAAGGCTGAAGGAATTCTGGCAGAAAATGGTAAGAATCAGATTTCCCAGAAGTGTTGTTGATTCGTGTTTAATATTATTGTTTTTTATTATTATTATTATAGAAGTACAATCACATCTTATTAGTTTTTTGTTCGGATTCCTCGAGCAAGATATTTAACTAATTAATTCTCAGAGTATATTATCACAAATCTCTCAGGATTTATAATTACTCACACATGCATATACTAGGGTTATTCAATAAATAAGGGGAATTTATTTAAAAAGAGCAAAGTTTTTTTTTTAGTTATTTTAGATAAATGTAAATCCTACATTGTTTAACATTGGTTAACAGCAAAGCTTATTTTAAACTTACAAAAATAATCTGTTTTGAGGCTATCCAACATGGTGCCATATCATACAAAGATCTCCAGAGGTCTGTCATCAAATTTGTAGAATCTTTGAAGTGAAATTTGCAGAAGAATGTGTGATGCGTATGGAGAAGCATGTTTTAGTCAAAGAATGGGCTAAACATGAGTTTGCTACAACAACTCTGAGACAAAAAGATAGTGGATGAAGTAGAAACTCACTGACTCTACGGTAAAGAAAAAGTTCTGGGTGCAGCGGTCAGTAAAGAAAATCATGTGAGACATGATACGATCCATCAATACTGATTTTCTTGAAAAAAGTTGCGGCTTAAAAACCATCCGAGTCAGATACACAAGACATGTGGGACTCTACTGGAAAAGCAAAGAGGAACTCATCTGTCCTCATTTTTCTAGCAGTGCCCCACGTTCTGTTTTTCTTACTTGGATGGCTTGTAAGATGGGAAGTAAACGGCAATACAACTACTGTTTTGTAGGGTGTTGCTTCAAGGATTTCTTCAAAATAACATGAAGCACTGTTGTATAGTTTTCATTTAGCTTTTTCTCTGTGTGTTTTGCCAGTGTCCAGTTGGTGAATCTATACAGTAGTACTGACACAGCTACAGTTTGGAAGAAATTCTGTTTTATTCTATCAGAGAGATTAGACTTTCATATGGTTGATAACCTGTCAATTGTGATCCACAACTTCCCAATGTGTATGTTAACATTACTTTCAGTAGATGAGATGCTGCTGCCAAGGTGTGTGAACTAGTCAACTAACTTCAGAAGCCTGCCACTTAAAGTGGAAATGGCTCTTTTTTTGTTTAAAACACATGAACAATGCATAGGGGGATTCAGCTAGGGCAGGTGTATTTGTGTGAAGCACTAGATCATCTGTGTCGTCAGCATCTGTCATAGTTTCTGTGGGATATCATCTTCTTTTAATGTGAAACCATTTTCTTTCATTAGATTGATAGACATTTATAGTATGTCATCTAGGCAGATAATAAAAATAGACGATGCTAAACCCGAGTAAAAATGTTGAAGAAGTTGGTGTCACCATTGGATGAGCAAGCCAGTGCTTTGATGTTTTTGTAAAGCATCATTATATCGGTAACAGTTTCTTTGAGAAGACTATATGCAACTGGTATCTGCTCCATCTTTCATCTGTTAATGGAATCAGATGCCTTGGAGAAATCTATAAACAATAGCATTGACTTGAGATTTTTTGTACATACTCCTTCAAGGATTCAATGGAAAGCCAGAATCTGAGATGTTGTTTGATTTTTTTGAAAACCATTCTGATTTTTCCTAAGAGTTTTCTCAACTCCAGGTTGAGAAGCAAGGCATTATTAATATATAAGTTTTGGTTCTGTAGTTCTTAGAGATACAGATGTTGCAATTTTTGGGGAAAAGGAGGATACATCCTTTTGTCCATTTCTCTATTGTGTCTTATATATAAATTGCACTGAATTTCCTTATCTTCTATACTTCAGGAGGTATTTCTTTGAGATCTGCAGTTTTCCCGCTTTTAATTCTTTTTCAGTACTGTGTCTAGTTCATAAACTATCTTAGCTTGATGTCTAGTTAGCAATCAATGATTTTTTTTTGATAGGTTTATCACTGACTTTAGAGGGGTGCCAAGCATGTTCTTTCCACTTCTGACGTCTTTCTTCTTTGCTGGCAGTTTTTACTTTGGCTCTTGAGGAGATTTTTCTTCTGCTTACTTCATTTACCAACTGCCATGCTAATTGTAATTGTTTATCTTCTTGTTGGATATCGACCCATGATCTAGCTGTCAGAGATTCTCTGCACTGGATGCATCAGTGAAAATAATCAGAAGCAGTCACATGGTTGAGCAGAAATGAGCAGGTGTTATGAAAGGATATATGCAAATGTCCACATAGGATATAGGCAGTCTCAGTGTGAGCCTTGTGTCTTGTGTCAGTCTTAGCTTGTGGTCATTGGAATGCTAGCAAGCGGCTGGGCACCCCACAAGGGAAGTGACCCACAGAGCGGCCCACTGCAGGCCTCCAGTTGAGTAGCCCCTGTCCAAGAAGCAGAAGTGATAAATGGGGCCTTGAAGGTAATACAGTGTGGTATGGGTAAGAGAAGAAGAAGTTGTGGGTCAATGTAGCAGTCTCCATATATCTCCCTGTCTTAGATGTCTGAATTTCTGAGACAAAGTTTGATGATTTTTATGATTAAGAGTTTTCGGACTATTGTCCATCAGGACACATAGTGTAACAGTTATTGTCATTGGTTCCCTAAGCTTCTAAAGAGACAATCATCTGGAGGTTGTGGGTTCAATCCTGACTGCAGGTGAGTAACAATACAGGAATATTTAACACTTGTACCCAGTTATGGCTCACGGAATCAGAGCAGGTGACCACTGTGGATTTAATAAAGGATGTAGTGATATCAAAGACTCAAAAAATGCGACTTGATGCTACCTTGCTTAACACTCAGCATTATAAGGTAAGGATCAAGGGTAGAGTGGAGCAATGCAGGGGAAGGAGTAGCACCCTCCCCTACACCTTGATGTCACCTTGGGTGTCCTCGTGGTGTAATGGTTAAAGCGATGAGCTGCGGAATCGTAGTATGCGAGTTCGTACTCCAGTCGCGCTATTATGTTCACTTTCGGGCAAATACCCTTGGGAAAGGTATGAACCCCCTTATTCTCCCTCCAGCTATGGGTAAATAGTAGGACGGACTAGGTTCTTCAGCCTTGTTGAGGCAACTAGTCTAGGAGAAGGAAAACTCTGAATTCAAACCTGTTAAACTCCGCTTAAAAATTGACCTTGTGTCATATCCTGCCCGAGCGGAGGGGTTGGTAAATAGTACCTACACCTTGATGTAGTAGCTATCAAAAAGGGAGCCTTCGGGTCACCCTCAACTGAGGTCGCCAACTTTACTTTAACTTATAATAACTTCAGGAATATACTTCAGTCCTGATTTTATTTTTCTATTCAATTCTTTCCATATTTTGTTAATGTCTTGTCTTCAACTTAGAATCTCAATCAATATTATCTCCCTTTCCTGACACAAACTCTTTTGTAAATTTCTCTTTTGTAAGTTTCAATTCTCTGTTTTGGTTTACACAATCAACATCCAGTTTCACTTTTACTTTTATTTCAATACGTGCATGATCAGATTTACCTAACAGTGCTTTTAAATTTAGCTTTTCTATTAATCGTTATTTGAAAAAAAAAAAAAACTAATCTAAAGTAACTTTATCTAATCTATTTCCCACTAGTTTGCATCTTGTATCTTCCTCTCTATACCAACACAATCCGTTTGCTGTAAGCAAATTTGGATATTTGTTTTGGATTTTAAAATGTTGACTAATTGAATTTACAGAGACACAACCAAATCTACGTTAAAATTCTGAATTAATTCTATTGTTAATATTTTATTTGTTTTCTTTATTTTATTGTTGCTTATTCTAGATTAGAAGCAAATTGTCTGTTCAAATAGTTTTAACAAATACCCTCCCTTCTTCTCTCTCTCTCTCTCTCTCTCTCTCTCTCTCTCTCTCTCTTTAAATATATATATATATATATATATTGTTTTTTAAAAGCATGTGCATAATAAAAAATTGGAATAAGTAAACATGGGATAGTGACCATTAAAAAAGCCAGGAGGAGGAAAGAAAACTGATTATCTTATTATGTACATGCTTTTAAAAAACAGTATTTAAATTCTATACCTAACACAAGATCTTTATATATATATATATATATATATATATATATATATATATATATATATATATATATATATATTGTGATAGTTTATGGCTATTACCAGCTAACTTAGTGAGTCAATGGTGGACCAAACTCTGTGATATTATCAAAATAGTGCTCAAAATCAATAATAGAGCTTTTATACATATAGGAATATATATATATATATATATATATATATATATATATATATATATATAACATGGTGGTGTCTGTGACCCTAAGTTTCATGTTTTTTGCATTCATTAGTTGGAGTCTGATGAATTCGCAAAGCATAAAACCCAGGGTCACAGACACTGCTATATATATATATATATATATATGTATGTATGTATGTATGTATATAATATATATATATTCCTATATATATGTATATAGTTCTGCAATAAACAACATTTGATCATGAAATTTTATTAATTGAGCAATACACTCAAAATGCTATAACTTTGAGAATATTGTAATTTACAGTCCTATTTACCAATGAATGATAATTTTGTGTGGTATCTTGTCATATGTGATGTCATCTTTTAATCATCCAAATTCTTAAATAATGGAGAAATTACACAATTCTAATTAGAATCTAATTAGTATTCCTTTCTCTTTTAAAGCATCAATATCATAATAGACCTCTGTTACAATTTGAACCTAGAAAGGTTCCCAAATCATCTAGTGTTCATATATGTATGTATATGTGTGTATACACAGCCAACTAGTTAATACAACCCCGCATGTTATATTAACAGGCTGACATCTAACAGGCCAATGTAATGTAAACAAAAAAAAATAACTTATGGCTGCATATGAAGTTAAACTAAAAAGAGAATTAACTTTAAAAACTGAACAGAGAAAACAATATAATCATGTTATTAGAATTTATCTAAGATTGTTTTAATTCCTTTCAATAATAAAATGTATATTTACACTTTGTCTTTTACTGATCCACGAATTATAAATAGCTGTGAGTTACCTTACTTATATGTTTTTCAGTCATCTATACAGCCTGTTTTATTTATAGACACAAACTGTTTTTTTTTTTCAGAAATTTAATAATAAAAGATTATAGACAAACAAAGAAAAATGTTTTTTTTGTTTACATTACATCAAACTGTTAGAAATCAGCCAGTTAATGTAACATGCAGGGCCGTATTTACTATTTGGCCATAGTGTATATGTGTGTGTGTATATATATATATATATATAGTAAGTAAAGTTGGCAATCTTATTTGAGGGTGACCCAAAGGAACCTTTTTCAATAGCTACTACACCGAGGTGTAGGCGAGGGCGCAACACTCCTTTCTCTGGATTGCTCCACTTTACCCTTGATCCTTACCTTATAATGCTGAGTGTTAAGCAAGGAAGTATCAAGTATCATTTTTAAAGTCTTTGCTATGACTCGACCTGTGATTGGACCCAAGTCTCCTGGGCCATTGGCAAACACTCTAACCATAATGCTAATGTCCGGTATGAAAGTTATTATAAAATTCTTTAAACTAGCAGAACCATTACCTCTCTTGTAAAAGCAAAGAAAAATTTCAATCATGAAGAGAATTTGGAATTATATCTATTATGTGGGGATTGAATAAGAAATAGAAAATACAATAACATAAAAATAAAACAAATAACAATCTCCCAGTGGGTCTCAGACAGGAAGCACAATCCATACATGCCCAAAAAGAGAGGCTTCTTGGCACCAAAGAGAAACTCTTTCTCAGTTTTCTTGACACATCGGAACTGAGTGAATGTTCCTTTTAGTCTCAGCTGCCAGTTGGAGCACACAAGTCTCCTGGCAAAGCTAAGCATGCTGACTGACCACAGACACACATGGCAGACGCTCAAACCCTTTATACTCAATACTAACAATTCACAATTTCTCACATTTCTCAAATGCTTCCACTTCAAATGCACAGCCATTTCTACGGGTTCAGGAAAACATTACGCACTACAAAATCGTAAATCCCCATTAATAAAATTGACTTTAAAAACATCCCTGTCTCTTTTCTTTCCATCATTTATTTCTTTGCACGAAGTGAATGGGGATAAGAAAAAAGTAAATTATCAACATCATAATTTCTGAACACACCACACCAAAAACATCCTTGTATCAAAATGCTTTAAGTAAGCAAAATTGAAAGGAATTATTGGAAATTAATGAAAAAATTGAAAGATGAAAATAGAATTTTAAAAAATATTGAATACAATTGTGAATGCTTTGTGAGTTCAAATACATAAAATCAAAAGCTAAAATTCACAGTAAAAAATGATAAGGCAAATAAATTAACAGACACACTAGTTGACAAAGCAAGGTTTACATGCAAGATTTTCCACATAAAACATCTATAAAAACTATAAAGTACTTTTATAAAGCCATAAAACTATTATTACCCATGTTGGATGTTAATAAAATTATGGGACCTGATGAATCCTAAAATATTAAAATACTTATCATCAAAATGAAAGTTTTATCAATATAATAAGTAAACAGATTAAGAAATGTACAGAATATGAAATAATTTCATATATTTTGAAAACTGCAATTGTAATACAACTACATAAAAAAAGTTTGATACATTTAAAACGTAATAAGAAACTAGTTTCTTTAACATGAATTTTTTTCAAAGGTTTTTGAAAAATTGATTAGAAATCACAAATTAAATTTTATAGAGGAAGATATAAATTGCAATCAACCGGGTTTCATCAATGGACAAATAACATTATGTAATATTTTGGAAGGTATTGATATTATAAATGATTATCAGAAGGGAATAATGTGGATATTATACATTTGGATTTTAGCAAGGAATTTGATATAGTATCTCATAATTATTTACTTATGAAAATGAAAAACTTGGATATTTCTAAAAACAATAGTAAATATTGGAAGATTGTTTTTGGCAAAGAATTAAGAAAGTAAAAATTGGTAACAATTATTTTGAAACATAGAATATACCCTCTGGTGTTCTTCAAGGATCAATACTGGAATCTTTATTGCTTTTAATATTCATAAATGACTTACTTAATGATATAAAACCAGAAATAAAACTATTTGCTGATAATTTTAAACTACTTGTTAGACATGATCAAAAGATATAACAGAACAAATAAATTAATAACTTGTCATATTGGAAAGATATTTGAAAATTAAGAAAAATATAAAATAATATGTATTAGATCCAAAAACATTAAAGTTGAATATAAATTAAGTCTTCAGATAGAATATCATTTATAAATAATAGAACCTATCAACAAAATTTTCTACGTCTTTTTAGGGTTTGATGAATTTTTTAAACATCATTTGCTTTTCTTGGAACAAAATTTCTAACCATCCAGCCAATCATTCCATTTGCCCTCGATAAAATAGACAAAATATGATTGTCAGCTTTAAATATATCAGGAAAGCCAACAATTCCACATTTACTCTTTTGATTTCCTTATTGCTAATGCAGTGATTTAATAAATGTTTCACTGCTGCATACAAAAAGCTGAAATTCCACTTACCTATTTTTGTTTTTGTGAAGAACATGACAGCACTTACCTGGAAAAAGAGAGAAAAAAGGTTATAATAATAATAATAATAATAATAAGAAGAAGAAGAAGAAGAAGAAGAAGAAGAAAACAAAAACATCAAATACAGAAACAAAAACTAGGAAACAGAAATAGGAAGAAAAACAAATATACGGATATTTCAAGCAACAAACTGGCAAGATTACACACAAGAAAACCTGTGATACATATTGACCTATGACAGGCCATGTTAGTTTGTGGATTTCAAAAACAGGATATGCATATATATCTAAAGATAAACAAAAGACAGCGGAAATGCCACATGAATTGTGTAGGAAGAGTGTGATAGCATCTGAAAAATATATAACAGTGGAAGTTTGCAACTCAGAGCAATCAGCAGAGTCAGTGGTAAGCAGCGAGCAGTGATACTAGATCTCACGCTGTCTGGGCGTTTGCTTGGAAGGGAGCCAGACGGCCCTGATTCAAGAAGTAGAGAAAAGTCAAAATGTACAAAACTCGTTAATGTCAAAAGCGAGTATGATCCTAAAACAAAGGAGGAACGAAGATGATTAAATGCTTTAAGTCAGCCCTGTGCGAGTCTTGTGAAAGAAGCACAAAGAAGAAACGAAGATGATTAACTGTTTGAAGTCGGACCTGCACTAGCTTTGTGGTGGCAGAGCAAAGAAGTAAGGCTCTCTGAAGATGTATCTTAACCAAGCATTTCCTGACTCTCTCTATCTCTCTCTTTGCCAAACATTTTGACTATTGTAATATAATTGCGGAGGGATTCTTTTTTATATTATCATTTTTCGTTTTATATATCTTGCCTTTCGGTTTAGTTAGGCTGAGAACCTTTTGCTTTGTGCGTGGGTTAGTTAGGTGCACACATTGAGTGCAGGTGTTTACACACACGCAGGGCAGATGTGACAATCAGAGATGCCACAATAAAAACCCCAGATAGGAAATTGGACTGGGGACGTGAGTGACGTCATGCCCGGGAGCGCTGAGGATTTTGGAATTTGAAAAAGGCAGTTAGTTGAGATTCAAGTCTAGAGGAAGGTAGTCAATTTTTGGTCTCGCCTTGGCGATCTACGAAATGTGCTTATCCTATTTACCAACCCCTCCGCTCGGGCAGGATATGACACAAGGTCAATTTTTTAAGCGGAGTTCAACAGGTTTGAATTCAGAGTTGTCCTTCTCCTAGACTAGTTGCCTGTCCAAGGCTGAAGAACCTAGTCTGTCCTACTATTTACCCATAGCTGGAGGGAGAATAATTGGATTCATACCTTTCCCAAGGGTATTAGTGCTATGTGAAATGCAATCAGTCTTGTCCAGGAATTGAACTCGTATCACCGTGTTCATATGCTGGGACGATAACCATTACACCATGGGCACCTCTACGAAATGTGCTTATTGAAGAAATTGTGTCTCTCTCTTCTCATGTCGAAAAACCTTAAACTCAAAAAGGTAAATAAAAGTTTCGTACCTGAACCAATTTTGTGTATTTCGGGATTCCCTAGGTCTATTTCATATATTCATATCTTGGTCGTATATTTTTGTATCGTGGTATATTACACAATTTCATAATAAAAAAAGAGAGATTATATTTTTATATTGTCTCTTCTTCTCTGTGATGCAAACCCTAGATATAGCTACAAAAGGGAAACCTCAAGAGAAAACATGAATCTTTCCAAATAGCAGCACAATACCATAAAGACCAATTATAGTAAGCATAGTTTATGTGGCGACAAAGATGAAATGGTTAATCGCATGATAAGCAAACACAGCAAAACTGGGCCCAACTGAGAATTGTGCCAGAGATTGAAATTTGACCATTCTACCAAATGGTATATGCTCAAACCAGAATTCATTTTGCGCAGTCAGCTGGAGCTGTAGAATACACTGACTGCATTTCTGCAGAGGGGTAAGATTCCCCAATCTTTGTCCTCAATATGACACTAAACAATCTGATGGTGAGGTTCCAGTAATACAGGATCTTAGGGAAAAGTGGAGTACTCCTTCCCTGCCATTGCTCTATGGGTCAAGTAGAACTAAACTGTGTACTTATGTTAAACTGAACTGTTTGAAATAGAACTGTTTTTGGCATTGAAACTGTACTTATGCTAAACTGAATTGTTTGAAATAGAACTGTTTTGACATTTAACTGTGTGTGGACAAAAACTATACTCATACTGTTTATACATATTAAAAAAACGGGCCATTGGCCTAATGAGTAGAGTGTTCGCCAATGGTTCTTGATGCTCTTTTGCTTAACACTTAGCACAATAAGGTGAGGATCAAAGGTAAAGTGGAGCAATCCAGGAAATGGAGTAGCACCCTCCACTACACCTTGGTGTAGTAGCTATTGAAAAGGAAGCCTTCGGGTCACCCTTAACTAAGGTCTCCAATTTTACTTACTTATACGATGATCATTAAATAAGTTTCCAGACTTTTTTCGTATGGGCACTTTTATTGATAGTTCACATATGAAACTTTAGTCCCCTTCGAAGTAATCTCCTCCGGCAGCAATGCACTCGTTGTACTGTTCCAACATCTTCTGGAAGGCCCCATGGAAGTCCTCTTATGTGAGCATGTCAATGACCTTTATCACAGCCTCTTTCATCTCCTCAATTGTTTCATAATGACAGCCTCTGAGCTTAGGGAATAAGCAAAAGTCACAGGGAGCAAGGTCTGGACTTTAGGGAAGGTGACAAACAGTCTTGATGCACATCTTGCTCAGATAGTCTGTGACAAGGATGGAGTTGTGGACTGGTGCATTGTCCTGGTGGAAATGCCACTGACCCGATTTGAAGAGTGCTGGCTTCTTCCGACGGAATCTCTTCCTGAACTCCCTTAAAACCTCAACATAGTAACCCTAACTCTAACCCTTTGGCCAGTCAACTCTGGTGTATTGACTTTCTTACTCCTCCCCCACCTCTCATCATCCCTCACAGACTCCCTGCCTTCCTTGAATCTCTTATGCCACTCAAAAACTGATGCTCGATTCATGCAAGATGCTCCAAAAGCAGTCTAAAGCATTCCATATGTTTCTGTGGCATTTTTTTCAAGTTTAAAACAGAATTTTATTGCATATTGTTCTTCTAAAGTGTCAGATGGCATTTTTGAAATTCACCGTCTGTGACAATCAGGCTTTAGTAGGGTGTTTTCCAATTCCTGCAGTAGCTGTTCATTTGAAGCTGAAATCATAAAAATTGGTCAGTCATCTCATAAGATGTATAGCAATAAGATACTGAATTTTAAAGAATCTTTGACAATTTTAAATGCCTGTACAAAAAAGTCTGGAAACTTATCGAATGCACCAAGTACATTTATAAATGGATTTGGCATTAATAACCTACAAGGGTTGATATGCCATAAAACCAAACAATACCAAACCAGAATCAATTTTAGAGAATGAGACACACAAAATTCTCTAGGATTTTGAGACACAAACGGATCACCTAATCTCAGCTAGAAGACCAGACACAGTGGTTATAAACAAAAGAGAGAACTTGCTGTCTCATAGATTTTGCCGTTCCAGTGGACCAGAAAGTGAAAATAAAAGAAAGCAAAAAGATAAACAAATACTTAGTACATATGATATACGAGGGTGATAGTGTGTTATATTATCGGAAAAAGGCATAAAATAAATAAGACAAATATGTGTTAAGAGAAAAGAAATAAGGTTATATATTGCAGTAAAAACAAGTAATATAATATTGCCAGTGTAGCTATTTGCAACCAACTCATTGAGGGGATTACAGTCAACTGTCATATCTTCATGGAAGAGTCTATTAGGTATCGAATAGAGATGATAACACAACACGGTGATCCTAATGGTAGTTGGTATACTTGAATCACCCCCAAATGTTTGAAAAGGGGACTAAAAGAAACGGAAATCAGAGGAAGCATTGTTGAGATTGGGAAAAATACTTGGCTGAGTCCTGAAAACCTGAGAAGGGTTCCTGTCACTCAGACTCCAGTGAACAACCACCTGCTGATTCTTGTGTGAAAAACTTACAAGGATTAAAATAATAATAATAATAATAATAATAATAATAATAATAATAGTAATCATAAGAGATGAAACAGTTTATAATATAATAGGAAAAAAAAAAGCAAACCTTTGAATGGTCCCCAAAAGGGTCTGGAAAACAGGCTGGAGGAAGTGGAAATCAGAGGAAGAAACAAGATCATGTTTAGTTCAGCTAGAATACTAAGAAGAGGAATAATCCAGCAATACATAGCTCCCTGAATTGTTGAATTAAGAATGCATTGGCCACACTAGATTAACTCACTCCTTCATTCTAAAAGAAGAACCTCTGTCTAAATGTTCCTGGGGAAACCAATACACAGGAAAGCATATTTTGATTGAATGCACAAACCTCAATCACACTCAAAGAAAGTTCTTTAACATTAACAAGATGAAGGAAATATTTGGAAAAATATACCCTAAGAATATAATAAACTTCCTGAAAAGAATCGGCCGCCTATCAAGAATGTTAGCTCATGTGTGATCAGTTCTTGCAACCATTTAACAGTGTGCAAACAAATCATTAATATTAAATAGAACTAATTGTGTTTGATAGCTGGAACCATTTAACTGTGTGCAAAAAAATAAGCTCTGGCCTGTTTAAAAATATTATCTACAAAATATGCATTAACAAATTGTATTTATTAGATATATAAGTATAAACAGGATTTAGCATTTAATAACCTAAAGTAGTTGATATGCCATAAAACACGAACAAGTTGAATTAAGAAGGTACAATCCAACAATAACCATGCTGCTAAAATAAAGATGTACAACTTGTATGCCACAAGGGTAAATGTGAGAAATGTAATTTGAAATCAGGACGAAAACTCATTAAAAATGAATAATCTATACAATTGGTGTGGCTAAAAATACGCTGACTGTATTCTCTGCTGAGGGGTAAGACCTTCCCTAAAAAATTGCATTAGATGGTGAGGCTCCAGCTCCTAAGATCTGGGAAGTGGTTGTATCTGTTAGGGTTCTATCTATGGGTCAAATAGTAAAGTTGGTGACCTTACTCGAGGGTGACCTGAAGGCTCCCTTTTCAATAGCTACTACACCGATATGTAGGGGACACACCAAGGTCTAGGGAACAGTGCAAGTCCATTCCCTGGATTGCTCCACTTTACCCCTGATCCTTACCTTATAATGCTGAGTGCTAAGCAAGGCAGCAGGAAGTAACATTTTTTGAGTCTTTGATATGACTCAACCTGAGATTGAACCCCGGTCTTCTGGACCATTGGTGAACACTCTACTCACTAAACCCATGTGAGCAACAAAAAAAACTTCAAAAGAAGTACACAAATGTAAATAGGACAATACAATGAATGCAATTCCCTAACCTCAAGGCATAAAATAACCCTGATGGTTTAACATGCCATTAAAATCAATCAATCAAAAATTCATAACAAAAAGACCTGGCCTCAAAATGCAAAAACTTTCTGTGAATCATTTTTTATCACAATGATCTTGGTTGATACATATCTTAACTATTAAAATAAATGGTGTGAAATAAGTTTGGTTTGGTTTGGTTTGGTTTGGTTTTATGGCACATCAACCATTGTAGGTTATTTAATGCAAAATTCATTCTTATACATATAAACAGTTCTATTTCAAACAATTCAGTTTAGTTTTTGTTTACACACAATTAGATGTCAAAACAGTTCTATTTCAAACAACTCAGTTTAACATAAGTATACAGTTTCAATGTCAAAAGCAGTTCTATTTTAAATAATTCATTTTAGTATAAGTATAGTTTTTTATTTACCCAGAGTTGAATGTAAAACAGTTCTATTTCAAACAAATCAGTTTAGCATAAGTACACAGTTTAGTTCTATTTGACCCATAAGTAGGACCCTGTCAAGTGCTACCACTCCAGTTCAGAGTGAACCTGGGAGCAATAGCACTAAAGAGATACTCTGCATTCCCCAAAGCTCCAGCATTACTGGAATCTAACCATCAGATTGTTTAATGTCATATTGTTGTGTTCTGGTTAGTGAACGCTTGTAATATTAAATAAAGGACAAACCATGATATGAGAGGAAATAGAGATATATTCTCAGGAAAAAGTATATACAATAGGGAGACTATTAGTAGACAAGAACATAGGATTAGTGAATACAAAATAAAGATATAGTCCAACGATAGTATTGGCTTCCGTTATTACGGTAGCAAGAAGGGTGATCTAGTGCGATCTCCAGTCTCCAACACTCTAATACTATTCCTATAAGAAGCTGCTCTTCACCGTCTAGTCTGCCCTGGTATTAGTAGCTACTGCTATATATGGCAGATGGACTACTTCATTGTGTGGAAAAGGTGGGTGATACCCAACATATATTGAGGACACTTGTTGGGGGGAGGTCTTACCCCTCTGCAAAGAAGCAGTTGGTGTATTCTACAGCCCCAGCCAACTAGGCCATTATCATAGTGTTCTTGGTTGATACATATTTTTAACTATTAAAATAAATTGTGTGAAATATGTTTTGTTAAATATAAAGAATTGAGACTAGAACACTCAGTATACGGAGAGACGCCCTTTTAATTAGTCCTTGTTCCCATATCACATAAACAAGTATGGCTGTCGCTTCTCCTCTGTTCCCTGAAAAACACCCTTTTTTCTCAAGAGTATCAGGGGAGGTAACTTGCATGATTTAACATGTTTGATTTGGTTTGGTTTTATGGCATATCAAACTTGGAAGTTATTTAATGCCAAATCCTGTTTATACATATATATTAAATATATATATATATATGATTTGTAAACACATTTTGTAGATAACTTTCTTAAATGAGCCAGAGCTCTTTTTGCACGCAGTTAAATGTTTTCAAATATTGCTAAATAACAGTCACAATTTAATATCAATCATTTAACCAGCTCATTGAACCAGTGGGTAGAGTGTTTGCCAATGATCCGGGAGACCTAGGTTCAATCCCAGATTGGGTCATACCCAAGACTTTAAAAATGGTACTTGATACCTCCTTGCTTAACACTCAGCATTATAAGGTGCATATCAAGAGTAAAGTAGAGCAATCCAGGGAATGGAGTAGCACCCTCTCATACTTCTTGGTACAGTAACCTATTGAAAAGGGAGCCTTCGGGTCACCCTTGACTATGGTCAGCAACTTTATTTGTTTGCACACATAGTTTGTTCTATTTGACCCATAAATAGGACCCTATCAAGTGATGCCACTCCAGGCCAGAGTGGATCTGGGAGCAATGGCAATGAAGGGGTACTCTGCATTCCTCAAATCTTCAAGGCTGGAGCCTCACCATCAGATGGTTTAATGACATATCCAGGACACTTGTTGGGGTACAGTCTTCCTCCTCTGCAGAGATGCAGTCAGTGTATTCTACAGCTTGTGTGAAATAAGAATACAGCAGTAGATTTCACGTTGATCATTTTAACAAGAACTGCCCTATCAACTTGGTTTGTCGAATATGTTGAATGCCCTTCTGTAGAGGGGTAAGACCCCATCTATTTAAGAAAGGCTGCGTCCTGGATATGACATTAAACTGCATCTAGTTCTGGATGGTTTGGTTTCTTTGTTTAATGGCATATCAACTCTTTTTAAGTTATTTAATGCCAAAGCCATTCTCCCAGAAGAACAGTAGTGGTACTATTTAGCCCATAGCTGGGAAGATAAGGGGGGTTCATACCTTTCCCAAGGGTATTTGCCTGAAAGTGAACGTGATAGTGCGACTGGAGTACAAACTCACGTACTACGATTCCGCAGTCCATCGCTTTAACCATTACACCACGAGGACACCCCCTCTAGTTCTGGAGCTTGGGGTTGTGTGGAGTACTCTTCATAAGCAAGTCAACTCTTATCTGGAGTAGTATAACATGACAGGATCACCTATGAATACATATTTCATTTTGACACCATTATTGATATATTTTGAGACCTAAATATGAATCGTTGTCACATTGCTCTAATACAAGACAGACTCAGTTGTTTCAATTTGAAAAGTTATTTCCTGTCATCAACATTACACAACAGTCATGAACTGAGAGAGATAGGAAGGAACATGGGTGTCATGTCATTTAGGGATGCAGAGAGTTTCATTCAGAGCAGACGAACAAACAGACTTCATTTCTTCCTTACCAACCAAGTCTTCATTCCCAAATGGGCTGCTTATCCCAACTCCTGAATAGAAATGGAACTCGAAACTTCCTAACTAACTCGTCGACCAACGACTAAGCTAAGTGAACACACAACTAACTCTTCTCATATATATTCCTATAATTATCCTGTTAAGTAATCTGATAATTACATGTATCATTAAAACTTTCCAGTATTACATCATCTAATATCAGCTGACATGTATCTCCATATGTATTTTAATATGTCACCCACAACCGATTTCAAAACAAAACTTTATCATGACAGGAGCTGACATCAAATACATCTGACTGACCTTTCAAATGCGACTTACACAACAACACAAAGTTTTTACCTTGCTCACAATTTATCACTAAAATAAAACGATTAACTAATATAATAAACAATTCTTAATTATATTACAGTAGCAGTACTTGTTAGGACAACCACCAATGGTTCAAATAGATCTGTTCACATATAACTGTGCAAATTATTTTTTAAGTTACTCAAAGTTATAATGAGTTCTAAGGATTATTTTCATTAATTACTTGAAACCATATATCTGCTTGCAAATTTTTGCAGTTATTTAAGAATATTTGAAAAACATATAATTGTGTGCAACAAATGATCATTAAATTATAATAGTCACTTGAAACCATATGATTGTGTATAAATTATTAGTATTAGATAGGAATACTTGAAACCATATAATTGTGTATAAATTATTAGTATTAGATAGGAATACTTGAAACCATATAATTGTGTATAAATTATTAGTATTAGATAGGAATACTTGAAACCATATAATTGTGTATAAATTATTAGTATTAGAGAGGAATATGTCGCAGAAGGAATTTTCATATTTTGGTTTGGCATGTAATTTAATTCAACATATAATTTTCCCCAATCAGGATGACTTATCCTATTCAGTCCGGAGCATCTTTCCGGGCAGCGCAAACTGGCAAAAAGCCGTCAAACCTTCTCTTTGGGAGAACAACTCCGTTCTGTACAGACGTCCCATCTGCCTGCTCTTAAATAGCAGCAGCAGCATGGACACAACGAGGGAACCTATCTAATTTATGGATCCTTGCATCTATTTCTCTTAGGCCAAGGGATCCCTGTTGAATATGAATTAGATAAATTCAATACGCCACACACAGGAACAACTTTATTTCACCCCCAAAATTGGCTATGTTGATTGCAATGTCTAATTCCGCTCCGGTACCTACCAACTACTTCACCTCTGGGCAACATTTTCTGGAGACATTCCACTTCTCCCCGAAACAACCAGAAACACAAACTCACGGTGACTCCAAAGTTTATTTCCTCCAACTGCAAACATGACTTTTGCTACATACTGCGAACATACCTCCCTCGCACGTCCAACAACACACGCTGCTATCTCAACTTTCTCATAACTCCATTTCGTCTCTTTACTTCTTTCCTTTCCCACGAGGCTTGCAGCATAAACGCAAACTCTATATTCCATGCTACCATTAAAAACTATCATAAAAACATTTCGACATCTTGGAACTTCTCTCCTTCATATACATTTCACCCTTAGCGAGGAAGTAACGTAACACCAACATATGCTAAGCAACAATAACATCTTCCTCTTGCTAAAAATAAACACAACAACATTCCCTCTAAAAATACTTGAAATCATGCAACTGTCCATAACTAAAAATTATAGAGAAAAAAGAGAAATTTTTAAAAAATGCAATTGAAACCAAAAAATAGCTTTGATTACAATGAAACACTTCTGAATTAATCAAATTTCAATATTAAATAACCAATAACAAATAAACCAATCGTTCTACCATTCCCTCCTCTCTTTCTTTCTTTCTTTCTTTCTGTCTTTCTGTCTGTCTCTTCTATGTCTCTCAGTTAGCCCAGTCAGCTGGGGTTGTAAAAATATCAACTGCTTCTCTGCAGAGGGGTTAGACCTCCTGCTAAGAGTGTTCTGGATATGACACTAAATAATCTGATGGTGAGGTTCCAGTAATGCTGGAGCTTTGGGGAATACAGAGTAACCCTTCATTGCCATTGCTCCAACCCTAACCCTAACCCTGCCTGGAGTGGTAGCACCTGATAGGGTCCTGTCTATGGGTCCAATAGAACTAAGCATTGTACTTATACTAAACTGAATTACTTGAAATAGCACTTAAACATTTAAACTGCATACTTATGCTAAACTGAATTGCTTGAAATAGAACTGTTTTGACATTTAAAATGCATACTTCTGCTAAACAGAATTGTTTGGAATAGAACTGTTTTTGATGCACTAATGTTAAACTGTATTGTTTAAAATGGAACTGTTTTGACATTTATTTGTGTGTAAACACAAACCTATACTTATGCTAAACTGAACTGTTCAAAACTTTTATCAAAATGACTTAATTCGGATTTAACTGACCTGAAAAGGGTTGATATG
>OY757930.1:68577617-68596617 GCA_963585895.1 Sepioteuthis lessoniana | reverse complement strand
ACCGTACGTGTCTATAGTGGAACCGTTGGCTGCTTGTAGTTTGAGTGGGGTGGGCTTAGCGGATGGGTCAATTGTGTGAGGTATGACGCTGATGGCTGCACCCGTGTCTACAAGGAATTTTATTTTATTCCTCCGGTCCCATATATAGAAGAGACGACATGTCTTTAGTTCGTTACCGGATGGGTTCGTCGTCGTTACCCTCCGGTTTCCTAGTTTTCCTGGGCCGACGTGAATTTGCAGTACGGCCTGCATTTCTTTGCTTGGTCTCCAAATGTCTGATGATACCAGCAAATGTCTTCGTCGTTGGTCCGGTGATTACTAGGGGTTCGAGGGCGTCGATGGCGACTATGCGTCCTATCCCTTGGCCTCTGTCGTCGGGTGACCTTCATCTCGTGAAGTTGTTTTTGCAGGTCTGCCATCATTTTTTTCATGGCTCGCAGCTCTTTTGTTGTTTGCGACTCCGATGTTGGTGCCTGGACAGAGGTGATGTTGTTGGATCGTTCGAACACCAAATCAGCGGAGTCGGCCAAGTCGTCCAATGCGGTGGATCGGGACATTGGAGCAATTATTTGCGAGACCCATGATGGTAGTCGCTCCATCCATAGGGTTCGCAGGACGGTCTCTGAGACATGCTTCGAGCCTAACTGACTCTTCGTGAATCTTAAAAGTTGGGCTGGTGTCCTGTCTCCGATCGTGATGTTTTGAAGGACGTCCCGGATTCTTTCTTCTTCAGAGCGGCCTGTACGTTTAAGGATTATGTCCTTAAGGTAGTCGTAGGGTTTTTTCTCTGGGAGTTCAGCGAGAGCATCCGTAATCCGGCTGATAACGTCTGGTGGCAATTTCTGCATCAAGTTGGCTACTTTGATGCGCTGGGATCTTATCCTTAGCATGAGGAAGATGGTTTCGACTTGTTGGAACCAGGAATGTACATCTGGATTGTACGTTGGCAACGCCACGGTGACGTTTGCCATTAATGTATCGGACTCACCGCTGCCCTCCATTGCTCTGTCTGTATTCACGTTCGGGGTCACCACTTGTTGCGGGGCCTATAAGTATGTCGACCCCGCAAATGAATTTATGTGAATGAGAACAGCCAAAGCAATATGAAGGAACAAAGGTGAGATAATGATAATTACAAATGACAATTTTATTTCGTCGTATTTACAAGCGTGAATGTAAATGTCCGTGGCGGTTGTATGTGTTCGCAGTTGGGCGTTCGACGAGGGTCGCTGGCGTAGGTCGAGTCGTTGAGTACAGCTAGATGTTGGATGCTGGTAAGCTGAGGTCGGTCGAGTCGTTGAGTTCAGCTAGATGGTCGGTGCTGGTCGTTGGGTACAGCTAGATGGTCGATCGAGGTTGGTAGATCGATATCCCTGGTTGTGACGGTATGTTGTGGTTAACCAAGGGTGTGTCGATCGGGTTGTTGACTCGTACGACGGGTCGTACGTGAGTCAGGTGTTGCAGTGGTAGAACCGTCCGTAACAGCGAGTCGTTACGTGGACTGCGTTGTACCTTGCAAGAGCGTCGAGGTCGAGGAAAGGCTAGGGCCTTGCTGGGCCCCCTAGCCGTGCGGACGTATCGGACGGGAGTGAAGGCTTTGTCGTCTCAAAGCCGTGCGGACGAGCGGACGAGAGCGAAGGCTTTGTCGGGTCAAAGCCGTGCGGACGAGCGGACTAGTGCGAAGGCTTTGTCGGGTCCCAAGCCGTGCGGATGAGCGAACGAGAACGAAAGCTTTGTCGGGGCAAAGCCGTGCGGACGAGCGGACGAGAGCGAAGGCTTTGTCGGGTTAAAGCCGTGCGAACGAGCGGACGAAAGCGAAGGCTTTGTCGGGTTAAAGCCGTGCGAACGAGCGGACGAGAGCGAAGGCTTTGTCGGGTTAAAGCCGTGCGAACGAGCGGACGAGAGCGAAAGCTTTGTCGGGTCAAAGCCGTGCGGGCGAGCTGACGGGAACGAAGGCTTTGTCGGGTCAAAGCCGTGCGGACGAGCGGACAGCAGCGAAGGCTTTGTCGGGTCAAAGCCGAGCTGTCGAGCGGACAGGCCAGAAGGCCGAGGCTAAGATGGGCGTTATCTTAGCGCTGCGCAGATAGTGAAGCCGTAGCTAAAGGCTGGACCGTGCCATTAGCGCTGTGCAGCTTATCGGACAATCGGAACCGAGGTTAAGACCGGTTGGTCTTAGAATCCGTCTTCGTGTTTGCCGCCTGGCCGTCTACTTCGACTGATCATTACTGACCAGTCAGAGATGCTCTGACCCGCAGACAGAGACCTCTTATGGTCCTAAAAAGGACCTTTGTGCATACCTATGTAGGTGGGAGAAAGGCAGGTCTACCACGAGAAGTGGGACCAACGCCGTAAGTTAAGGTGAATGCGACCGCACAGAATGCGGGATTCCTCCTTAATGAGCTTCGCCAGGAGCGCGCCTACGAGGGTTGAAAAGGGCTTGCTGATATTACGAAGGTGCTGTGACACACAGCTCCAGCCGCGTGGATATAAAATTCTTTGATAAAAAATGAGTGTAGCCGTAAAGTATTTTCCTAACCTGCTATAGGCTGGCGACGACTATTAGTTCAAGTCTTATCAGGTAATTTTTGGCCGAAGTGTTTTGTGAATGTTATTAATTTTAATTCTCCCTTTTCTTTTAGCTATAACTAGATGTCAAGGTCGTTAGCAAGAAAAAAGGGCTTAGTCAGTTCCGGTCGTACTCGGATATTATCGTCCTAACTCGGGCGTGTAATTTGATATGTTTTAGGTTTATCGGCAGGTCGCGGCAAGAGTTTGTCGGCCGGTCGCGGCATATATATATATATATATATCACCCTGGATGGCGGCTGATGAGGCTAGGGTATCGCACATGCTTCCACACGTTGTATGATGAAAATAAAAAAATAAAAAAAATAAAAAAATATATATATATATATATATATTTGAGTGTGTGAGTGTGTCTTTGTGTGGTACAACTTTTGTATTACATAGCATTATTCATGGTACAAAAGCAGGGTTTGAAGGGAATAATGGCCATTTTTAAAAAATACTAGTACAACTTAAATGCAGAAGAAATAACAGATACTATCCAAAATTAAAATTTGTATTACATAGTGTTTTTGAAGATAATTTATCATTAATACATTTTATCTTAAATTTCAAGCAATTATTTCTTAGGTAAAAGAATATTTAAATTAGTTTGATACCTGAATATATGTTTGAAAGATACTGAAGCTAAAAAAAATCCTTGGATAAAAAAAAGAAAAAATAGACTTACATATTAAAGAATGAAATAATTCTTAAAAAATTTTTTAAAATAAAAAGGTAGTTTTGCATTTTATCCTTTATATTTTTAATATACAAACATCAAACCCCAATGTTTAAATAAATATGAAATTTTATTCTCAGAAGTTAAGATTTTAATGTAATCATTTGCCAATAGCCCAGGAGATCGGGGTTCAATCCTAGGTCTATATAAGACAGATGAACATATACTAAATAAACCTTATCCAAAAAATGTTCTCCCTACTGATTCTACCAAAAAGTAAAACTTACCATTTACTACAACAAATTTAAAACCTCCAACCTAGTTATTTCCAATAATTCTTCCCCATCCACTGAACTTCTTGAGAGGACAAACATCTTATATATGTTCAAATGTCCCATGGGAGACTGTTTCCAAAGAAAATAATACTTATGTTGGTCTTACCACTACAACTCTTTCAAGATAGCTTACAATACGCCTTAATGATTCTTGTTCCATAGCCTTACATCTTAAAACCTACTCTATTCTCAAATTCAAATTTCAAAAAATTCTAGTTGAAAACACCACAATAATTGCACACTAAATTAATTAGCTACGACTACAAATCCTAGAAGCCCTACATATAAAAAATAAAACACCTAAAATCAATAGAATTAATTTTGAAAATAGCTTCAATGTTTTGAAATGCCTTTATTTATTTTTTTAATATTCCATATTTCTTGATGATATTCTATTTCTGTTGATTGCATTCTGTTTTTTAAATTCATCAGCATCTTAGTTTTATCCAACTCTGCGTTTATGTAATTTTTTTATGTTATAAAAAACCTAAAAAACTTTTTAAACTCTTAAAAAAAACACTCTTTATACATGCAAGCAATTCCTGATGATAGCCTATGAAAGGTCTGAAAGTGCTCAGGACAATTTTGGTAAATTCATCCACCAATTCCAACCTGAAACCAAGAAACTTATCAGGAAACTTGAAAGGATCTTAATAAAATTATATAGACAAAATGTGTCTTTATTATCTAATCAAACATGCTTATATACATATATATATATATATATATATATATATATATATATATATATATATATATATATAGTGTTGTACCATGTGACTTGTGGTATCGCAGAAGTATAAAAGATGCCGTGTTTCTCAAGCACAGCAGACAGAAGCAGAAGCAGAGAGATAGCTCAATAGGACATTGGTTAGTAGTAAGACCAACTTCGGATGTAACCCCTATAGCGCAAGACTTATAATACTAGTCGGACTGTAACACTTGAGTTAATAAACAATTAACTTTATTTCACTGTGTATCTTTTCCTTACCATGATACAACATATATATATATATATATATATATAGAGAGAGAGAGAGAGGTAGGGAGAGATGTTAAAAATAATGATAATCAATTATAATAACAAGAAATTGCCTAAGAAAAAGTTAAAAAGTGCTGGATATTTTAGTTGCAGAGCAGCTTTAAAAGCTACACACTAAATTATGATCTCATGTTGCTTGTTCTTTTACACTGAATATAAAGTGTCACCACAATCATCAACCATGAAACTCAGAGTAATGAAACAACTAAAACAGGATCGTAACAATATATATATATATATATATATATATATATTGGTTTGGTTTGGTTTCTTTGTTTAATGGCATATCAAACTTTGTAGGTTATTTAATGCCAAAGCCATTCTCCTAGAAGAACAGTAGTGGTACTATTTAACCCATAGCTGGGAGGATAAGGGGGTTCATACCTTCCCAAGAGTATTTGTCTTAAAGTGAACGTAATGGCGCGACTGGAGTACGAACTCGCTTACTACAATTCCGCAGTCCATCCCTTTAATCATTACACCACAAGGACACCCTGTATATTTTGGCAGCATTTCTCCATTAATACATATTTGATTGAACATAATAGACATTTTTTGTCTACATATTTTTTGTTAATCCTTTCGAATTGCCATATTGATATTATAATATTCGACGGGAATTGGTTGATAAATCTTCTTACAAAGTAGTAAAACACATGCAAAAGTTACATCACTTTTGTAATACATCCGCTCCTGATGATGGCCCCAAGTTGGGCAGAAAGTACTTGGGAAATAACTAATTATGGAAGATTTATCAACCAATTCACGCCGAATATCATAAGGATTAACCAAAAAATATGTAGACAAAAAATGTCTATTATGTTCAATCAAATATATATATATATATATATGTATATATATACCAACCCCTCCACACAGGTAAGATGCAATACAAGGTCAATTTTTAGGCAGAGTTTAACAGCTTTGAATTCAGAGTTTTCCTTTTCCTTGACTGGTTGCCTAACCAAGGTTAAAGAAATCTAGTCTGCGTTACTATTTACCCATGGCTGGAGGGAGAATGATTGGATTCATATCTTTCCCAAAGGTATTAGTGCTATGTGTAATATGATTAACCTTTCCGGGATTTGAACTTGTATCACTGTGTCCATTTCCTAAAATGATTTCCATTACACCATGACCTCACACACACACACACATATATATATATATATATATAAAAGAGTTTGGATTTATTATATATGTAAGTAAAGTTAGCGACTGTAGTTGAGGGGGACCCGAAGGCTCCCTTTTCAATAGATACTACACCAAGGTGTATGGGAGCACACAACTCCTTTCCCAGGATTGCTCCACTTTATCCTTGATATGTACCTTGTAATGCTGAGTATTAAGCAAGTAGGTATCAAGTACCATTTTTGAAGTCTTTGGTATGACCCGACCTGGGATGGAACCCCGGTCTCCCAGATCATTGGCGAACACTCTACCAACTAGACCAATGAGTCGGTTTATATATATATATATAGTTCTAATCATGGGTAGAGACATGAATGCTCAAGTAGGCAAAGATGAAAATAACAAATTCTGCTTACACAACTCAACAAATGAGGATCATTTTGCTGATTTTTCACCCAAGAGCAGGCAAGCACACCTAAATATTGATTTCCGAAAAAGGAAAGGAAAAATATGGACCAACACTTTGCCAAATAACTCTAAAGCAAGTTGGATGATATATTCATAAACAAGAAGAAGATGAATAATATTTTTAACTGTGAGCCATACTTCAATTTTGAAGGAATATCTTCCAACCACAGAATCGTCTCAGCAAAGATTCGCTTGACTCCACACAGAAACAAGACACTAACAGTTAAAGCTTCACAATATGACTGGTCCTCACATACCAATTTTATAAATCATTTTCTGTTAACTTTAAGATACTCTTCAGGAGACATCAGAAAGACCGACTCCAAATGAAGATTAGTTGTCTAAATTTCTGAGAAGAAGCTTGATGATTCTTAATCATTAAGGGTTTTCGGACTATTGTCTTCATCTATATTGTTATTTCCACAAATTAGACAAACTTAGACAACTAATATCCAGTCGGTATGGACCTGATACAATATATCAACGGAAACAGTTAGAAAACTGAATCAAAAATGGGCACAAATGACGAACTATCTTACATTCCGATGCAGATGCCGAGATCTCAAGTTAGTTCCACCAGGCTTAACAATAAAAACCCCAGTTCATTCCAGAAGGGCACGGAAAGTAACAAGAAGATTAGAGTAGGAATTAGAGTGGAAATAACAATAAAGATGAAGACAATAGTCTGAAAACCCTTAATGGTAAAAATCCAAATGAAGAATTTGAAAACATTGTAACCATCCAAATAGAAGCAGCAGCCACATTCCAACCAAATCTAGAGTTTCATGGGAGGTAATAACAATTAGAGAAAATTGAAATAAGATGAAAATAGCATCTTTTCTTTATAAAAGAAACCCAACAAATGCCAATGCCCAGAAAGTTAAGAAAGCCCAGAGAGAACTAACACATACCAAAAAGAAGAACAAGAATGCATTGAAGGCCAAATTAATAAAATCAGAAACTTGGTAGTGGATTGACAGTCACAATTAGCATGGCAGACAGTAAATGAAGTGGACAGAAGGAAGAGCACCTTGAGAGCAAAACTAAAAGCTGTCAACCAAGAAGAAAGTCATCAGAAGTGGAAAGAACATTTCAAGAATCTGCTTGGAAACTCCTTTAAAGTCAGTAATAAACCTATCAATAAAATTATTTATAGCCAACTAGACATCAAACTAGGACATTTTATGGTGGAAGAACTTGAAGTAGTACTGAAAAAAATGAGAAACAAAAAAGCTGCAGGCCTCAACAAAATACCTTCAGAAATATGGAAGACAAGAAATTTGATGACATACTTCTTCAATTATATGTCACTGTCTAAAAAAGAAAAAAAACTTTGAGGAATGGACAAAAGACTGCATCCTCCCCTTCCCCCAAAAAGGTGACTTTGGAATCACAAAGAACTACAGAGGCATAACTTTTACTGCTATAGTTGCTAAGGTTTATAATACTCTGCTTCTCAACTGTATCAAACTCAATCCACAACTTCACAGATTCTGAATATCCACTTAATCTTCGAAGGAGTACATGCAAGAAATCTTGAGGCGACACTAATTTTTGTAGATTTCTTCTAAGTGATTGATTCCATACATAGAGGGACGACAGTGAAAATACAACTAGCATATGGTATCACAAAAGAAACTGCTACAGTTATAATGATGCTTTATAAATCTTATGCAAAAAAAGCAAGAAGTGGACAATATCTGGTAGACACAGACTACATAGATGATCTAATGCTTGCAAATCTCCTGCCCAAACCAAATTCCAACTGTATAGCCATGAGCAAACAGCAATAGGCACTGGCCTCCATGCAAATGCAAATAAAATAGAATTCATGTGTTTTAATCAAGAAATTGCCATTTTCATCGTGGCAGGCATCTAAAATTAGTAGACAAGTACATATACCGGGGCAGTAATATCTCATCTACTGATAGTGATGTTAACATATGCCTAGTGAAAGACAGGAGTTATCCATCAAATGGAAGTCTGATAAAATAAAACGGGGTTTCTTCCAAGCTGTGGCTGTGTCAATACTACTGTATGGATCCACCCTATGGACTTAAACAAAATGCACGAAGAAAAAGTTAGATGGAACTACACAAGAATACTACATGTTTTGAATAAATCCTGGAAGCAACATTTCACAAACAGCAGTTGTACAGTCACTTACCTCCCATCTCACAAACCATCGAAAATGAACAAGACATGCGGGATATTGTGGGAGAAGCAAGGATGAATGCATAAGTGGATAAATCAGACATTTACAATGGGTTTAGTAGCAATATTTTGTTCTTTATTCTAGGAAGAACTTCTTCAAAACCTGTCACAAGTGTTTGATTTATCCACTTTTCCACTTTTCCATTTTTATCATATTATATATACATTATATTATATATCCATTATATTATATATCCATTATATTATATATGTACCCACGGTGTAATGGTTACCATCATAATAAATGGACATTATCATAAATGTTTGCATTTCATATAGCACTAATACATTTAGGAAAGGTATCCATCCAACTATTCACCCTCCAACTATATATGGCATGTCCATATATCATCATCATCATGTCGTGCCACTAGTATGGATATCCCTGACCCTCTCTCGCCACTCCTCCTTATTACTCATTGCTTTTGGCAGGTCCTCAGGACTACATCCCGTATCCTCACATAGCTGCTGTATGTATGTTCGAGGTGGTCATCCTACTTTTGCTTGGCCATACATGGGGGTCCATAGGAGCACATCACTGATGAGTTCGTCATTGCTTCTCCAGCAGTGTCCTGCGTGTCTGGTTCATTTAACTTGTATAGTTTTCGTGATGGGAGGCAAGTGGCCGTACAGCTGGTGTCTTGTGGTGTGTTGCCACCAGGACTTGTTCAGTATTGTTCTCAATCATTATATATGGACACGCCAGTGTTGGCTGATCAGGTAGAACTTACTTACATCAACTCTGTGAGGACACTGAATGTACTTTAGAGGACTTGCTGGGAGTGATGGATGATAGGGACAGATAGAGAGAGAGAGTGTTAGGGAATTCTGTGCTGTCAGAGGGACTTGATCATAATGATGATGATGTGAAAATCAATTTGGTTGAGCATTTCCATATTTAATATGAAATTTCACCCTGCATGATTTTCATCAGATAAGGATTCGGAAAAAATTTTAATGGTAGGAAAAATATAGAGGAATGTTACAACTGTCAATGAGGTTGTCATGGCAATGTATTTAGGAACACCAATCACTATGAAATTTTCAAAAATGAGAATGAAAAAAATAAACTTGCTTACATCATATAGGATAGTTTAAAGATATATCTATTCAAAATATTTTCCTAGAAAATACCACCCATGATACCTCACACACATCCTAGCACTGATATTTTTTGACTCTCATCAATATCATTTTCAGAATAATTTTAGCTTTGGGAAAAGTAAGAAGTCACAAGGAGCAAAAACTTGACTGAGGACAGGGGTGGGGGTTGACAGTCCCGAATGATGCAACGTTTAGCGTTGGGTGGTGGGGGGATGATGAAGACGTGATGGTTTCACTGTATATAGCCTCATTCAATAGTATCATGCTGTTGACTGTGTAACCCCACAGGTGAGTATTTACTCATGCATGCACAGTAAGCTCTCCTCTGTTATTCAAAAATAGCTGGATATGTTCCTAGCAGTATTATATATATATATATATATATAGTGAGAAAGAAATAGAGAACATATATACATATATTTGTTTTTATATATATTCACAGACATTTATATACAGTAAGATCCCCTCCTATATACAAGAACTGAAGTATTTCTCACAATATTTTTTTTGGGGGGGGTATCAAGGACAAGTCAACAAGTGTGAGGGACTCAGTGAAGAATCAACTTTTTTTAGCATTAGACGACAGATTAATTGAAGCAACAAAATATATACATATATATATTTATATTTTGAGAAATGGTAGATTTTGGTGAATCTGACAAGATGATAAAAATAAGTCGAAAAGTGGATAAATCAGACACTTACAACGGATTTAGTAGTAATATTTTATTCTTTATTCAAGGAAGAACTTCTTCAAAACCTCTCGTAAGTGTTTGATTTATCCACTTTTCCACTTATTTTTATCATATATATATATATATATATATATATATATATATATATATATATTTGTTGCTCAGCAGTGCCCACAACTAGACAGTAATCAAGATGTGTAGACTTCATGACTTAATGATATAAGTTGGTCAGTTGTGTACACATTGTTAATAAAAGATTGACTGAATCTTTTATTTTGAAAGTAGTACAGAATTCGAATAACTCTTAAAATGGCCGGAAAGATACTGTGGGTCAACGAGGTGTAATTGACTTTAAGAGCAGTTGATGGAGCCTTGGCTGTCATTAGAGGATTGTAAAGTCAGGTGACTAAAATCCTAGATGTTAGATTTCAATTTAGTTGAAACCAGTTGATTTTTTTTTTTTGGTTTGGTTTAGTTTCTTTGTTTAAGAGCATCTCAACCTTTGTAGGTTATTTAATGCCAAAGTTATTCTCTTAGAAGAACAGTAGTGGTACTATTTTACCCATAGCTGGGAGGATAAGGGGGTTCATACCTTTCCCAAGGGTATTTGTTCGAGAGTGAACGTAATAGCATAACTGGAGTACGAACTCGCCTACTATGATTCCGCAGTCCGCCGCTTTAACCATTACACCACGAGGACACCTCCGAAACCAGTTGAAGAGATAGGATTAGTCAGTTAATTAAGACCAGTTGAAGAGATAGGACCTTTCCACCTATGGTCCAATGCTCCCAACCAGCAAATAGGATCAGTAATATATATGAAATGAATAAGGTTATGTGTGACTATGGGAAAAGAATACTTTGTATTTGTTATTCATCGCACGGAAGAGAATAGAGCAAATAATGGAGAAGCTGGAACAACCAAGAACCCAAGAAGAACAAGATGGCTATCAAACCAAATGGAAAAGGTATGAATCCAATTATTCTCCCTCCAGGTATGGGTAAATATTAGGACAGACTAGGTTCTTCAGCCTTGGTGAGGCAACTAGTCTAGGAGAAGGAAAACTCTGAATTCAAACCTGTCAAACTCCGCTTAAAAATTGACCTTGTGTCATATCCTGCCCGAGCGGAGGGGTTGGGTAAATAGGATCAAACCAAATGGCTATATATAACATTTCAAAAATGAAAAGGAAAATTAATGCTTCAGTCTCAATCCCTTTTTTAATCACACTTCTGACAGAAAATAAAATTACCACACCTAAAAGGATGATGCCAGTTTTGACATAAGGACATTGTGTTATATAATGACTGTTGACATGGATTTGGGGTTTGTTCCTGGCAACCCCATGTGCTTTGTCAAGCTGTCACATTTTGATTAGTAAACAGGGGGATAGCAGTGCGTCGGTGTAGGCCATTTGAGCAGGTGTGAAACAGGAAGGAGACCACGTGATATGAGAACCACACAGATTTAGACAGTCAGTGCACTCAGAATCAAGAGTTGAGCCAGGGATACACAGCCGATCAGAGGCATTAGTGTCGTCTCTGATGATACGGCTTGCAAGGGGGTGCAAGCGTTGGCACCCTCTGGCTCCAGGAAGAAGATATGAGGCAAGAAGAAGTCCCCTCTCTGAGCATATGTCTCTCCATCTATCTCTCAAACTTACAACAAACTGTGTGCCCCTTTTGAGAATAAAATGAGAGAGTTATATTTTTATAAAGGAGTGTGTTTCATTCGTTTATTGAAGTTCGTTCATTATCTTTGATTATGTTCTTGGTTGGGTCTATGTGAAGTATACAACAATGGGACCTAGGGTGGAGGTGCCCATGGTGTAATGGTTATTATCATAATAAATGGACATGGTGACCAGAGTTCAATTCTGGAACAAGGTAGTTTGCATTTCATATAGCACTAATACACTTAGGAAAGATATCCATCCAACTATTCACTCTCCAGTTTGTTAGGGCCAAGTTGGCTGGGGCTGTAGAATACACCGACTACACCTCTGCAGAGGGGTAAGACTCCCCCAATGAAAGTCCTGGATATAACACTAAGCAATCTGATGGTAAGACTCCAGTAAACCTGGAGCTTTGGGGAATGCGAAGTACCCCTTCATTGCCATCACTCCCAGATCCACTCAGGCCCAGAGAAGTAGCACCTGATAGGATCCTATCTATGGATAAAATAGAATTAAACTGTGTACTAATGCTAAACTGAAATAGAAACTGTTTAGAACTTATGCTAAAAAGAATTGCATCAAATATGTTCGAAATAGAAGTTTTGACATTTAAACTGCGTACTTATGCTAAACTGAATTGCTTGAAATAGAACTGTTTTACATTCAAACTGCATACTTATGCTAAACTGAATTGTTAGTTTTTGCTGGTCGACTTACACTGGTGTGTCTGTGTCTAGGATTCCACAGAAGAAGGTTGCTTATGAGTATGTCCCGGCTTCTTTCATTAAGTAAGCTGGCCAACCATAGTCAAAGGTGACCAGAAGGCTCCTTTTTCAATATCTACAACACCAAGGTGTAAGGGAGAGTGCTACTTCTTTCTCTGGATTGCTCCACTTACCCTTGGTCTATATCGTATAATACTGAGCATTAACAAAGGAGGTATCAAGTACCATTTTCTGAGTCTTTGGTATGACTTAACCTGGGATTCGACCCCAGTTTCTCAGACGATTGGCAAACACTCTAACCATTACACACACTAAATTCTGCTTAAAATTGACCTTGTGTCACAACCTGCTTGTGCAGACAGGTTGGTAAATACGTCCATGGGAACTGAGTACCATTGATACATCACCTATTTTAGAATCTGTACGTGAACTGATTTCTATATTTGATCATTGACTGTAATCCATCTTCAGCCTGTCTGCAGGACTTAAAATATATTTGTTGCATCCCTATAGGTGTGTAAGACCCCCTAAAAAAGTGGGGGACCTAGGTATGATATGAAATTTCATTTGATGGTGAGAATCTAGTTCTGGAGATCTAAGGAATATGGAGTATTCCTTCATTCTCATTACTCCCAGGTCCACTCTGATTCAGCTGTTAGTAACTGTGACACGGCGACACGAGTTCAAATCCTGGACGAGACCAGATTGTATTTCACATAGCACTAATACCCTTGGGAAAGGTATGAATCCAATAATTCTCCCTCCAGCTTTGGGTAAATAGTAGGGCAGACTAGGTTCTTCAGCCTTGGTGAGGCAAATAGTCTAGGAGAAGGAAAACTGTGAATTCAAACCTGTTAAACCCCGCTTAAAAATTGACCTTGTGTCATATCCTGCCCGAGCGGAGGGGTTGGTAAATATAGTGTCTGATCTATGATTAAAAAAAAACAAAGAGTAGAGACAGTTTGAAATCATAATATTAGTTCTGTTTTTCTAATAAAGGTTCTCTCATTAAAATGTTTTTTCTTCATCACTCAATATGTGTGTATGTGTGTGTGTACATGTATGTATGTATGTAGCAAAGATAGAAAAATTTCAAGGTTCATTATTCCTGAGCAAAGTGTCAAAAAAACAATCAATATCTGCATCTTAGTGTGCTTAAACATATAGAAACACACTGACTCATCTTGCTACCCCCTTGTATATATGAAAACCCAGTTTAAAATTGACAGCCCATTGTTTAGAGGATCCAGAATGGCTAGAAATTTGGCAGAAACCAGAGAAGTGATTCATTTTTTATTCTGCCATCAAGTTTCAATTGTTTCTTTGCCAAGAAACATTTTGTTGTCTAAGAATTCATTTCAGTAATTGTTTGTTTGTTTGTTTTTTGTTTTGTTCTTTTTTTTTCTGTTGTTTTTAAAGCTTTATCCTTTTTCAAATTATTTGACAGCAGTTTTTGTTTTCAGAATCTAAATCAAAAGAAAAACTGTCATCTATTTTGACAATTATGTTTGTAACTTTATCTCCCACACCAAAATATACAATTGATGCTGAGTTTTAAAAAAGAAAAAAAAAACAATGGTTTTGTATTTTATTTTGATTGGTAATATTTGACAAGCCAAAAATCTGTTAGAAATTTGTTACAAGATGGCATAATAAGTGTTTAATTTTTGATAGTTTCTTTTGGTTTCAGTTTCTTTGTTTAATGGTATATCAACCTTCATGGGTTATTTAACACCCAAGCCAACCTTGTAAATAAACAGTAGTGGTCCTTGACCCCTCGGCTGAAGCTGTATTATATGCTGATTGCAGAGGGGTAAGACCTCCCCACCAATGAGTGCTCTGGATATGACGATAAACTGCATCTGATGATGAGGTTCCAGTCCTAGACCTTTGGGGAATGTGGAGTACCCCTTCATTGCCATTATTCCCAGGTTCAGTCTGATAGGGTCCCATCTATGGGTCAAATAGTACTGTTTGATTATTTACTACACTTGAATCTATCTAACTGTGTGCAAACAAATAATTAATATCAAATTGAATTTGTATTGGTTAGCAGTACTTGAAACTATTTAACTGTGTGCAAACAATAAATAGCAATACTTGAAACCATTTAGACAAACAATTGAACTCTGGCTTGTTTAAAAAAATTACATGTGCAAATGAATGAATAATATTGATTTTTATCATTAAGGGTTTTTGGACTATTGTCTTCATCTTGTTATTTCCACAACGTTTCAGCAGATATGCCCTCTAGCCTTCTTCAGGTGTTTATCGAACTCGGAAACCTACACGGAACTTCGAACTACGTCCTTTATTGAATCTACGGGGGTCACCTGTTCTGATTCCGTTAGCCATAACCAGGTACAAGTGTTAAGTATTCCTGTATTGTTACTCGCCTGCAGTTAGGTTTGAACCTGGAACCTCCAGTTGATTGTCTTCTCAGAAGCTTAGGGAACCAATGTCTATAACCGTTATGCTATGTGTCCTGCTGGACAGTTTAGAGTGAATTTTGGGGACTTATTGTTCTTACTTGACTAGGATTACCACTATTATGTATAATTTTCTTTTTTGTACCTGTGCTCATATTCAGATTTTATATTTTCATCAAGCTTCATCTCAGAAATTCAGACAACTAAGGATTATTGATAATAAATAGCTATACTTGAAACCATTTAATTGTCTGTAAACAATTCAGCTCTGGTTCCAGAAGATTTACCAGTTTTAAAAATATTTTAACAGCAAATTCATGACACATCATATCTGGAAAAAAATTGTAAGATGTTAGCTAGATGGAGCTACCATTACCATTTACCTGAGTTCCTGTGCACAATACAAGTAACAGTTTAAAATGTTGGGGGGGTATTTCTGTTGTACTCTGTATATTGAAAATTATTTTGATACTCATTTTTTATGATATTGTGGCAAGGATTAAACAAATATGTCAAAACTTTCTTTCATTATAATGATTGCATATGTAGTAATACAGCAAATACCAAAACCATTTACATGAATTCATTGCAAATTATTGAATTAAAGAAATATGCTGCAGATTATTTTACAATAGAAAACATTGCAAATTATTTTGATATTAGCAGTTTATAATATTATAGATATAATTAAATAAATAGGTTGAAAATTTTCTTCATTCTAACAATTGTTTATAAAGTAAAACAGCAACTACCAAAACCATATATAAAAGCCCAGTGGGAAGGGGCAGTAGAATACACTGACTGCATCTCTGCAGAGGGGTAAGACACCTGTCAACTAGTGTCCTGGATATGACACTGATGGTGAGGCTCCAGTAATGCTGGAGCTTTGGAGAATGTGGAGTACCCCTTCATTGCCATTGCTCCCAGGTTCACTCTGGCCCAGAGTGGTAGCACCTGATAGGATCCTATCAATATGGAGGTGCCCGTGGTGTAATGGTTATCGTCGTAGGAAATGGACACGGTGACATGAGTTCAAATCCTGGACGAGGCTGATTGCATTTCACATAGCACTAATACCCTTGGGAAAGGTATGAATCCAATTATTCTCCCTCCAGCTATGGGTAAATAGCAGGACAGACTTGGTTCTTCAGCCTTGGTGAGGCAACTAGTCTAGGAGAAGGAAATCTCTGAATTCAAACCTCTTAAACTACGCTTAAAAACTGACCTTGTGTCATATCCTGCCCGAGCGGAGGGGTTGGGTAAATAGGATCAATAGGTCAAAAATGTTTTACATTTAAACTGTGTGCAAACAAATGACTTATACTGACATGGATTGTTAGAAATAGAACTGTTTAATCATTTACCTGTGTGTAAACAAATGACTTTTAGTGATACATGGCAATACCTGGAATCATTTAACTCTGTGCAAGCAAATGAGAAATAAATCAAATATGTATATACATTTAAATGCGTGTAAACAAATGTCTGATGTTACATTGTTACTGTCATATAGCAATACTTGAAACTATTTAAATGTGCGCAAACAAATGATTAATAGAAAAAGAAATATTTGCATTAAATAGAAATACCTGAAACCATTTAAACATGTACAAGAATGAGCTCAGGCTGATTTAAAAATGCATCAACCGAATGAATTTACAAATCATTTAACAGGATTTGGCATTAAATAACCAACAATGGTTGATATACCATAAAACCAAATCAAACCAAAACCATATACAGGATGTCTCAATATACATGGGACCTATGTGACTGCCCTATCATTTCTGCTCACTCAGTATATATATATATATATAGGGAGTTTCAATATACATGGGAACCATGTGACTACAAATAATTTTAATAATAATAATATTGCATTTTTTTTTGTTTCCAATTTGAAAATAGTATACTATAACAACTATTAATCCTTGATTGCAGTGCCTTGGACAAGAGAGGAAAAAATATTTTGCATCACTACTTATTTCGAGACAAAATCATTCAAAACTGTGCAAACAAAATTTTGCAGGAAGTTTACCGTCACAATTATCCCAAGAAAAGCCAAATTTATCATTGGGTACACAAATTTCAAGCCACAGAATCAGTAAACAACCTCAACAAGAAGGCAAAAATCTCATATCTGGCAGGAAGTTAATTGCAAGATCTCCAGACAATATGGGTGTGATGAGAGATTCTGTCAGAAGGAGTCTGAAAAAGTCCCTCCAAAGATATTCCCAAAAACTTGGTCTGTCACATGTACTGTAGGATAAAATCAATCAATTTCTGCCCTTGTCACTGGTTTGACCTTTCTGAAGTGATATGATTGCTTTTTAAAACTCAGATGAAAGATGACTTGATGCTATAAGAATTATCATATTAATGGGTTGCATGTATTTTGATGGTTGGTTGGTTGGTTGGTTCTTTTGTTTTATGGTGTATTAACCCTTTTGGGGTCATTTAATGCTGAATTAAATTTCAAACAATTCAGTTTAGTATAAGTATGGTTTTTGATTACAAACAGTTAAATGTCAAATCAGTTCTATTTTGAACAATTCAGTTTAGCTAAGTATGCAGTTTAGTTCTATTTGACCCATAGATAGGACTCTATTAGGGGATACCACTTCATCCCAGAGTAAACCTGGGAGCGATGGCAATGAAGGGGTAATCCACATTCCCCTAAGCTCCAGAATTACTGGAACTGGATCATCAGATTGTTTAGTGTTATATCCAGGATATGGAGGAGTCTTACCCCTCAGCAGAAAAGGAATCTATGTATTCTACAGCCCCAACCAACTGGGCTAATCTATTTTGAGACACCCTGTATAAAAATTAATTGTAACTTATCTTATTGGAGAAATGCATAGCAGATGTTTTTTGTACGAGTTGTTTAAATAATCACATGAACCAAAACATAAAATCTTTTATTCCTTTTAAACATCATCATCGTCATGTCATGCCATCAGCATAGATCTCCCTAACCCTCTCCTGACACCCCTCTCTATCGTCCATCACTTCTGGTAGGTCTTCAAGGCTGTATCCTGTATCGCACAGAGCTGTTGTATATAGGCCCTAGCTGTAAGTCCTGCCTTTGCTCATCCATATGAGGGGATCCACAAGAGCACGTCTCTTCTCCAGCAGTGTCCTGCATGTCTGGTTCTTTTAAGTTGGATAGTTTTCGTGATGGGTGGTAAGTGGCCATAGAGCTGCTGCTTTGTGGGGTGCTGCTGCCAGGACTTGTTCAATATTGCTCGCAGCATTCTTGTGTAGTTGCCTTCAAGCTTTTTCTCTATATGTTGAGTTAGTGTCCATGTAGTGCATCCATACAGCAGTATCGACACAACTGCTACTTAGTCTGTCACATGCTGTTTTGAACAAATCTTGGACACAAAACCCTAGAAAGCAGCATCTGTACAGCTTCTACCTTCCCACCTCACAAACCATAGCAATAAAATTTCGGAGCTCTCCTTCTAAGCAAAATCATGATTGTGATAATTCTATTGCTTGTATATGTATTCGCCCAATCCCTCCACCATGGGCAGGATGTGACACAAGGTCAATCTTTAAGTGGAATACAACTGGTTTGAAATCAGAATTTTCTTTTTCCTTGACTGGTTGCCTAAGTAAGGCTAAAAAATTTAGTCTACCCAAATATTTACCTATAGCTGGGGAAAAGAAAGAACTTTATGGTTTTCCCAAGGGCAGTAGCATGAAGTGAAATACAAACAGCCTTATCTAGGATTTGAACTCTGGTCACTGATTGCATTTTCAACAGCAATAAACATCATGTTAAGTATACTTTTCTCATTAAGTGATAATTACATCGAAGGAAAATTTTGACATATTTTGCTAATAAATTCTGTCTGTAATATCACAGATTACAACAGAAAAGTTAATAAAGTATTTTAAAAAATGTTTTCTTTTGAGTGAATTAATT
>OY757930.1:68282617-68567617 GCA_963585895.1 Sepioteuthis lessoniana | reverse complement strand
GTTGTCACACAGGAAAAGGAAATATAGACCGAAACTGATGAATCAGTGGTTGACTCAGTCTGCCAAAACTCCCAATGAAAACTCTTGTTGGCCCGTCTGCTGCCGGCCACAGCTCTGAAATGGTTTGCCTCTGCCAAATTCTTCGATAGCAGATCATGCAGAACTACGACAGAGCTGATTATGAGTGGGGCAGATAAGTTACCCACTTATTTCCCAGATTCCCAACGCTCTCATTCCACACCCTCATTCATTCCCCCGACAATCATTCTTACCTGAATCATTGCTTGATTTCCAGCCATTTGTCCGATTCAGTGCATCATGCTCTATCTTGCTCCAGATTGCATTCAATTTATCACCAAACAAATCTCTCTCTCTCTCTCTCTCTCTCTCTCTCTCTTTTATGGTTTCTCTCTTCTATATTCCTTCCTTTTTTCTTTCTTCTCTTCTTTTTAACGCTCTCTCTGTGTTTTTTTCCAGTTGTTTCAATTTTATATATTCTATCTTTGTTTCTTTCCTTCTTTAAAATGTTCCCTTTCTCTCTCTTTCTATCTCTCTCTCTCCCCTCTCTCTCTCTCTCTCTCTTTTCTTTTGTCTTTCTCTCATATTCACTATTTCTTTATTTTTTCTTTCTTTATAATACATGCTTTCCTTTTCCTATTCTATTGTTTCACTTTTATATCTTCCATCTTTATTTCTTTTCTTCTTTATAATTCTCTCTCTCTCTCTCTCTCTCTCTCTTATGGTTTCTCTCTACCATATTCCTTCCTTTTTTTCTTTCTTCTCTTCTGTTTAACACTCTCTCTCTCTCTGTTTTTTTCCAATTGTTTCAATTTTATATATTCCATGTTTGTTTCTTTCCTTCTTTAAGATGTTCCCTCTCTCTCTCTCTCTCTCTCTCTCTCTCTCTCTCTCTCTCTTTTCTTTTGTCTTTCTCTCATATTCACTATTTCTTTATTTTTTTCTTTCTTTATAATACATGCTTTCCTTTTCTTTTTCTATTGTTTCACTTTTATATCTTCCATCTTTATTTCTTTTCTTCTTTATAATTCTCTCTCACTCTCTCTCTTTCTCTGTCTTTCCCTTTGTCTCTCACTTGTTTCTCTCTTCTATATTCCTTCTGTTTTTCTTTCTTTTCTACTTTTTAACACTTTCTCTGTCTGATTTTTTCCATTTGTTTCAATTTTATATATTCCATCTTTATTTCTTTTCTTCTTTATAATTCTCTCTCTCTCTCTCTCTCTCTCTCTCTCTCTCTCTTATGGTTTCTCTCTACCATATTCCTTCCTTTTTTTCTTTCTTCTCTTCTTTTTAACACCCTCTCTCTCTGTTTTTTTCCAATTGTTTCAATTTTATATATTCCATGTTTGTTTCTTTCCTTCTTTAAAATGTTCCCCCTCTCTCTCTCTCTCTCTCTCTCTCTCTCTCTTTCTCTCTCTTCTTTTGTCTTTCTCTCATATTCACTATTTATTTATTTTTCCTTTCTTTATAATACACAATTTCTTTTTCCTTTTCTATTGTTTCCCTTTTATATATTCCCTTTTAACTCCATTTAGAAATAGAACTTATATCATATTTAACCTGTAGCAGAGGGGTTGGGTAATTGCACATATTCCATATTTCTTTATTTCTTCCCTTCTTTAAAATGAACTCTCTCTCTCTCTCTCTCTCTCTCTCTCTGATTTTTTTCTATTGTTTCACTTTTATATATTCCATCTTTATTTCTTTTCTTCTTTATAATTCGCTAAAACACCCCCCCTCTCTCTCTCTCTCTCTCTCTCTCTCTCTCTTTCTTTTTGCTTTTCTTTTGCATATCCCACCCTTTTTTCTTTCTTGTATTCTTTTTAACAAACACTCTCTCTGTCTGATTTTTTCCAATTGTTTTAATTTTCAAATTTCCATCTTTATTTCTTTTCTTCTTTAAAACATTCTCTCTCTCTCTCTCTCTCTCTCTCTCTCTCTCTCTCTCTCTTCTTTTCTTTTCTATTGTTTCTCTCCTACATATCCTATCTTTTTTTCTTTCTTTCTTTTACTATAATGCTCTCTCTTTCTCTCTCTGACTTTTTCTATTGGTTCTTCCTTGTTCTTTATTTATTTGCTTTCTTCTTTATAATGCACTCTCTCTTCTTTTCGTGTTTGTTTTCATTTTTATAGAATATATCCCATGTATTCCATCCATCTTTCTTTATTTCTTTTCCTGTATATAATGCTCTCTTTCTCTCTCACTATTTCTCCCCCCCCTCTCTACTTTTCTTTTTCTTCAGGGGGTGTCCTTGTGGTGTAATGGTTAAAGTGATGGACTGCAGAATCGTAGTAAGCGAGTTCGTACTCCAGTTGCGCTATTACGTTCACTTTCGAGCAAATTCCCTTAGGAAAGGTATGAACCCCCTTATCCTCCCAGCTATGGGTTAAATAGTACCACTACTGTTCTTCTTGGAGAATAGCTTTGGCATTAAATAACCTACAAAGGTTGATATGCCATTAAACAAAGAAACCAAACCAAACCTTTTACTTCACTCTTGAATATTCTGTCTTTTAAGAAAAAATTTGCTTTCTTTAAAATGTGTACATTATTTTAGATATTTTTTTATTGTAAATATCTAGAGTGATTTCATAAAAGATTTCAAGTGCCACCATTTATTTTTTAATAAGCGATGAACTGCGGAATCGTAGTACGCGAGTTTGTACTCCAGTCGCGCTATTACGTTCGCTTTCGGGCAAATACCCTTGGGAAAGGTATGAACCCCCTTATTCTCCCTCCAGCTATGGGTAAATAGTAGGACGGACTAGGTTCTTCAGCCTTGGTTAGGCAACTAGTCTAGGAGAAGGAAAACTCTGAATTCAAAAAACCTGTTAAACTCCGCTTAAAAATTGACCTTGTGTCATATCCTGCCCGAGCGGAGGGGTTGGTAAATAGTACCATTTATTTTTTAAATCTTAATTTTGGCAGTGGACTTCTGAATAAAGATCAGTTTTATCTAAATCACTCATTTCTTGCTACAGATGAATATCTATGATAATAAATGTTCAATTAAAAACGATAAAATCCTGGTATTTTTGATTGAGAAGAAACAATAACGAACTGTTGGAGGTGTATTTATTTATAAGTAATGTGACAGATGGATAGATTTGAATAAAATAATCTTTAATACATTGTAATGGTCATGATGCATGTTGACCCTTGACCGAGCCGTCAATCAGAGATTCTCTGCACAGGACACACCTGTGAAAATAAGAGGAAGCAGTCATGTGGTTGAACAGAAATGTGTGAGTGTTATGAACTGATATATGGAGATGCCTATGTGAAATATGGGCTGTGTGAGTCTCAGTTTCAGTCTGTCAGCCTCGCTTGTGGTCACGGTTGAGTATCAAACCCCACTGGCCTGGCCAAGGAGCAAAAGAAGTGCTAAGTGGGGGTTTGAAGATAATACAGCTTGGTAATGTCAAGAGAAGTAGAAGTTATGGGTCAATGTGGCAGTCTCTATTCATCTCCCTGTCTCTGTCTCTTACACACCTATGGAAGCTTCAACTCAAAGGAAAAATAAAGAGACCTATGTTTTAATAAAGAAAGTGTTATGGAAATTCTTCCTCCATATATATTCATTCTTTATTGCTACACAACAGTTGTGTCAATTCTACACTATATATATATATATGTATGCATCACATGGACACTGACTAAGCATATAGAGAAAAAGCTAGACAGGAATTGAGAATGCTACGAGCTATACTGAACAAATCCTGGGAGCAGCATCCCACAAAACAGCAGCTACCTCCCATCTCTAAAACCATCCAAATCAGATGAACAAGACATGCTGGACAATGTTGGAGAAGTAAGAATGAATTCATAAGTGATGTTGTCCCGTAAAATCCTTCACACGGACGTGCAAGTGTTGGATGACCAACAAGAACTTATCAACAACAGCTCTGTATGGACACAGGATGTCGTCTAGAAGACCTGCTGGAAGTGATGGATGATAGAGAAGAATGGTGTGAGAGAGTCAGGGAAATCTGCGCTAGCAGCAGAACATCATCATGATGATGATAGTAAAATAAATTGCAATGTTTTTCTATAATAAAATCATTTAAAATCATTCACACTGCAATTCTACACTAAAATCATCTCAAATGTATTTTTATAATAAAAGAATTTGCAATGCATTTCTATAATAAAATTATCTCAAATATATTCTTATAATAAAAGAATTTGCAGAGCATTTCTATACTAAAATCATCTCAATTTTTTTTAAATAATAAATGAATTTGCAATGCCTTTTGATACTAAAATCATCTCCAATATATTCTTATAATAAAAGAATTTACAATGCATTTCTATAATAAAATAATCTCCAATGTATTATTCTAATTGAATAACTTGCAATGCATTTCTATAATAAAATCATCTCTGTCTTCTTATAATAAAAGAATTTTCAATGCATTTCTATAAGTTGTGTAAATTTCTGAGATGAAGCTTGATGATTTTTATCCATGGGGGTTGCCTGTTCTGATTCTGTAAGCCATAACCAGGTACAAATGTTAAGTATTCCTGTATTGTTACTAGCCTGCAATCAGGATTGAACCTACAACCACGAAATGATTGTCTCCTTAGAAGCTTCGGGAACTAATGCCTATAACCATTACGCTATGTGTCCTGCTATAATAAAATCATCACCAATGTATTATTTTAATATAATAATTTGTGATGCATTTCTAAAATAAAATCATCTCTAATGTATTCTTATAACAAAAGAATTTGCAGTGCATTTCTGTAATAAAATCATCTCCAATGTATTCTTATAATAAAAAAAATTAATGATGCACTCTTACAGTAAAATAATGATTAATACCTAATGATATCTGTTTTCATTGTGTAATCTTCCACTAGAAAGCCTAAAGTCCTAGTCTTTTTGGTTTAGAAGAAAATGAACTTTTTATAAAAAAAACTGTTAGTGGTCTACTTATTTATGTGTGGTACTGTACAAGTATGACACATTCACAAGGAAATATGAGTCTGATTATATTTACAAAAGCAGAAATATAGATAAATACTGATATGTTTATATACGCTCACTTAAGGACCACATTTGGTGACAATTAAGCACATTGTCAAATTAATTTTGTATTTATAGAATTTATATTTTAAATAGCATAGATATCATTTATTAAACATGGATAAGTCAAGTGGAAGGCCAGAAGTATAGAGCACCCCATGAGAACTGAACTCAATGGTTTGAAAGCCAAGCTTGTTGACCATAACATGAGCATAATTACTGTCATTTATGTATGGATCTTCACTTCTGTTAGTCTCAAAATCTGAGTAATCAGACAGAAAGAAAGAAAGAAAGAAAGAGTTAAAGAGTAGAAAGAAAGAAAGAAAGAAAGAAAGAAAGAAAGAAAGAAAGAATTGAAGAGCAGAAAAAAGAAAGAAAGATAGAAAGATAGAAAGAAAGAAAGAATTGAAGAGCAGAAAGAAAGAAAGAAAGAAAGAAAGAAAGAAAGAGCAGAAAAAAGAAAGAAAGAAAGAACTGAAGAGCAGAAGAAAGAAAGAAAGAAAGAAAGAAAGAAAGAAAGAAAGAAAGAAAGAAAGAATTGAAAAGTGGAAAAAAAAGAAAGAAAGAAAAAAAAGAAAGGAAGGAAGGAAGGAAGGAGGAAGAAAGAAAGGAAGGAGAAAAAATAAACAAATTAATGAAAACAGAAAGAATGGAAGAAAAGATGGACAAAGAGAAAATCAAAGATAAGTAAAACCAAGAAAAAAGAAAAGAAAAGAAAGAAAGAAAGAAAGAAAGAGTGCAGAGAATAAGTTGTAAAGAAAAAAACTGAAAGAGAGAAAAAGAAACAGGAAGTGATACGGAGAAGGAAAAAGACAAGAGTATAGAAAATTATTGTAAAAAAAAAAAGAAAGAAAAATGAAAAAAAAGGAGAGTATACCTATGGAAAATACTATAAATATACTTATGCATAAACACAACCCCTGCACCATTATATATATATATATATATATATATCTGTTTTATGCAGCAAATGTAACATTTGTGAGGAAGAACTTATAATTTGTTTATCCCTCATCTAATCAAGTCTGGTCTTCATTTCTTTTCAGCATCTTTTAGATGTACTTATTCTGAATCAATTTTTCCTCATCATCTGCCCTATCTTGTCTACTAACTCTCATTCACTTTCCCTCTCACTCAACATCCTGTGAGATGTGCCCCCAATGGCCTTCCAATCATGAAGTCCCCTAATCCTGATACTAAGAATAGAGATCTTCCATTATTTGTGCATTTAGCAACTTTCTTCTTCATGGACATGGTTTGGATGTCATCGAGCATGTAATCAAACGAATTCATCTTTAAAGTCAGAAATATTTTTCCGCAACATGGCTGCCTTTTGCCATCTTGTTTCTTCTTCTGATTTCATCTCGTATTTCCTGTTTTGTTTCCCCTCCCCACTTTTTCCCCCCAAGGAGATAGCGATGACTGCATGTCTCAAAGTCAGAACTGTTTACTTGTTTATTTGAATCTTTGTTATTGAGTGTTTGTTTTTTTTATTTTTATTTTTAGAAATTCTGCTTCAAATTCAGTTAATAGATTGTTCATTTATTTTCTTTTTTTCATCTTTCTCCTCAGGGGTGCTGCTTCTTGTATCTATCAAACATTCTCCTTGCAAATCACTTCTAGCAATAAACCAAGAGGAAAATGCAATCAGTTTTAGATGCACACCAGGCTTAACAAAAATAGAAAGGACTCAATTCTCAAAATTCAGAAAAATCACAAAATTTGAAATATATTTCATAAATAGAACAATCATCATCATCATCATGTCGCGCCGCCAGCGCGGATATCCTTGACTCTCTCTCGCCATTTCTCCCTATCATTCATCGCCTCCGGCAGGTCTTCAGAATTACATCCTGTGTCCTCACATAGTTGCTGTATGTATGTTCGTGCTGGTCGTCCCGCTCTTGCACATCCATATGTGGGGGTCCACAGGAGTACATCGCTTATGAGCTCGTCCTTGCTTCTCCAGCAGTGTCCTGCGTGTCTGGTTCGTCAAACTTGTATAGTTTTCGTGATGGGGGGCAAGTGTCCGTATAGTTGGAGTCTTGTGGGGTGTTGTCGCCAGGACTTGTTTAATACTGCTCTCAACATTCTTGTGTAATTTCCATCCAGCCTCCTCTCCAGACGCTTCATAAGCGTCCATGTGGTGCATCCATATAGCAGTATCGACACAACCGCTGCCTGGAAGAAACTGCGTTTCATTTTATCAGTTAGGTCCGACAATACATTTCCTTATTACACACATTTTTCTCTTTTAAGTCAGGGCTTCACAAAGTGGTCCATATAGACCTCTGGAAGGGAATAAAAGCAGAAGGGTTCACAGGGGGTGAATTTATTAGTGTGTATTTATAAATAACTTGTTTATATAGATAAAGAATTTGCAAGAAAACTTTAAAGCTCAATTCAAGTTTGTCTAAATTTCTGAGACAAAACTTGATGATTTGGACACATAGCATAACGGTTATAGGCATTGGTTCCCTAAGCTTCTAAGGAGACAATATTCTGGAGGCGGCAGGTTCAATCCAGGTGAGTAACACTACAGGAATACTTAACACTTGTACCCAGTTATGGCTAATGGAATCAGAACAGGTGACCCCAGTGGATTCAATAAAGGATGTAGTTCAAAGTTTCATGTGGGTTCCCAAGTTCAACAAACACCTGAAGAAGGCCAGAGGACATATCGGCCGAAACATTGTGGAAATAACAATAAAGATGAAGACAATAGTCCAAAAACCCACAATTCAAGGATCTTCTAAATGTGAAAATTCATGAATGGATTATTTCATCATTTGATGTTGAAGTGGAAATTACAAATTTAGACATTTTTCTTAAAGGAGAATTTATTGAAATGATGTTTGATCTTTGAAATGCACACATTTAAAAGAAATGGGATATGGGTGGATGAATAAAAAAATAATTAGCAAAATATTCCATATTTTGTATCCATTTTATTAGTATTATAAACTAAGCAAATAGAGAAGTACTTTCAACCTAGAACACGGGGATTTGAAATGCACACATTTGAAGGAATTTGATATGAGTGGATGAATAAAAAAATAACTAGCAGAATATTCCATATTTTGAATCCATTTCAACTGGCTCATTGGCCAAGTGGGTAGAGTGTTCACCTAGTGGTCCAGGAGACATGGGTTCAATCCCAGGTTGCCTCATACCAAAGACTTTAAAAATGGTACTTGATACCTCCTTGCTTAACACTCAGCAATATAAGGTATGTATCAAGGGTAAAGTGGAGCAATCTAGGGAAAGGAGTAGCACCCTTCCTTACACCTCAGTGTAGTAGCTATTGAAAAGGGAGCCTTCAGGTCGCCCTTGACTAAGGTTGCCAACTTTACAACATCTTTACCGGCTCATTGGTCCAGTGGATAGAGTGTTCGCCAATGGTCCGGGAGACCAAGGTTCAATCTTAGGTTGAGTCATACCAAAGACTTTAAAAATGGTACTTGATACCTCCTTGCTTAACACTCAGCAATACAAGGTACATATCAAGAGTAAAGTGGAGTAATCTAGGGAAAGGAGTAGCACCCTTCCTTACACCTCAGTGTAGTAGCTATTGAAAAGGGAGCCTTCTGGTCGCCCTCGACTACGGTTGCCAACTTTACTTTTACTTACTTATTAGTTTTATAAACTAAGCAAATAGTGAAGTACTTTGAACATAGAACATGGAGATTTGAAGCTCCAGCCTGCAAACTCTAATCATGATCACCACAGTGCCCAGGAAGTGTCCCCGTGGTGTAATCGTTAAAGCACTAGATGGCGGAATCATAGTACGTGAGTTTGAACTCCAGTCACACAATTACGTTCACTTTTGGACAAATACCTTTGGAAAAGGCATGAGCCCCCTTATCCTCCCATCTATGGGTTAAATAGTACTACTGTCCTTCTAAAGGGACGGATATGGCATTAAATAACCCAAGAAGGTTGATATGCCATTAAATAACAAACAAACAAACAAACAAACAAATCCTCAGTGCCCACTAAACCTATCCTTCCAATGAAGGAATAATTCAAGAATCAATTGGTTTAGTTTGGTTTCTTTGTTTAATGGCATATCAACCTTCTTAGGTTATCTAATGCCAAAGCCATCCTTCCAGAAGAACAGCAATGATGTTATTTAACCCATAGCTGGGAGGATAAGGGGATTCGTACCTTTCCCAAGGGCATTTGTCTGAAAGTGAACTTAATAGCGCAACTGGAGTTCGATTCTGCAGTCCAGCGCTTTGACCCATACACCATGAGGACACCCCCTCAAGAATTAAATCTACATTTATAGTTTACTGATTCTTTTCTCATGTAAATTATTTTAAACACTGGTAAATTGGTTATCTTTTGTAATTAAATATTCAATTAATTTATTTGGTGGTGAACTGAGATATTTTCATGTCAAGAGAATTTTGTTTTTTAAAGAGTAACCTCTCCAAACCAAAATTATCATTCAACCTTTCTTGTTTCTTTTATAAAATACACTCATGGGAAAATCTTCAAAAATCTTTTTTTATCACAACTGGTACTTGTACATCATTATAAAATTAATCTAGTTTAATTAATTACACTTCAATACGATGAAAGCGTGAAGTGTAAAACGGCTTAAAGGTATGGATACCCGTAAATAAAAATGTTAAATTTTAAAGAACAAAATGAATCGAAAATTATACGGATCTGTGCATCTGTCTAAACAACACAAATTAATCTCTACCTTGGAGGATTCTGTGACCAAAGGGAACAAACAAGAGAGAATGAAAATAAAGAATTCTTTAAATCAAGTGCTTTAAACAAAAGATGTCAGTGGAATTATTTAAAACATAGCATATTTATAGGCTGTGTTTGTTAAAAAAAAAGGAAAAAGTGAAGAGAAAGGAAATATTTGTTTTGATTCCCGTGCTTTTATTATTACCATTTTGATGGAAGAAAATAAAACAAGAAAAATGTTCTTTTGAATAAGAGAGAAAAGGTATCAATAATCGGTTGAAACAAATCAGCTTTTCCCGAATTCAATAAATCTTCATTTCCCAAGATCCCTATTAGTTTTTAGTGTTTAAAAGAACTGCATTTACAATACATCATTTCTTGACAGTCTATAACCTGAGAAAGAAGACCAAGAGTTGATTGATAAATAAAGTCTCCAATCCTACAAAATAATTTTTAAACCAGAAGGAATATTGCTCAGTTGGTTGGGACTGTAGAATACACTGACTGCATCTCTGCAGAAGGTTAAGACCTCCCCAATGAGTGTCCTGGATATGACAAGAAACATTTTTGATGGTGAGGTTCCAATAATGCTGGAGCTTTGCGGGATACAGAGCACCCCTTTATTGCCATCACTCCCAGGTCCACTCTAACCTGGAGTGGTAACACCTGATAGGGCCCTATCTATGGGTTGAATAGAGCTAAACTGCATACTTATGCTAAACTGAATTGTTTGAAAAAGAACTGCTTTAACATTTAACTGTGTATGAACAAAAGCTGTACTTGTACTAAACTGAATTGTATGAAATAGAATTGTTTGAGTAAACTGAATAGCTTGAAATAGAAATTTAATTTGACAATTAAACTGTGTACTCATGCTAAACTAAACTGTTTGAAATAGAACTGATTATTTGTATAAAAATGGATTTGGTATTAAATAACCTACAAAAGTTAAACACAAACAACCAAACCAACCAACCAGAAGGAATAATGAAAGTGATATCAAAAAGAAGTACAAGGCTGATTGTCATGATGTGAATAGACTTTTTAAATTGATAATATTGTAAATTTTGAAGGTGTATTCATGTCATTCTTGTTTCATATAAGCTTGTTACTGTGAATAGCAGATCACATCAATATAGACGGCATAATTTAAAATACTGCATCTTGCTTTTCCTTTATATTTTATACACAATTAAGTGCATAAATTAAAATAAATATAAGCAAAGTCCAAAAAATAAGGTAGAGAGATTTACTAATTCATAGGTAAGGAGAAAATAATTATCTCCCTTTTACAGAATGGGCGTGTCCACTGAGTTGTCACATGACAGTCCTTGAAAAACATTTTTTATCCTCTTTTGTGTCTTGCCCAGTCGGCTGGGGATGTAGAATACACCGACTGAACCTCTGCAGAGGAGTGAAACCCCCTCCAAAGAGTGTCCTGGATATGACACAAAACAATTTGATTGTGAGGTTCCAGTGATGCCGGAGCTTTGGGGAATGCTGAGTACCCCTTCATTGCCATTGCTCCCAGATCCACTCAGGCCAGGCGTGGTAGCCCAATCTATGGGTTAGATAGAACTAATGGCATACTTATGCTCAACTGAATTGTTTGACTAAACTGAATAGCTTGAAATAGAAATGTTTTTGACAATTAAACCATACTTACATTTAAACTGAGTGCTTATGCTAAACTGAATTATTTGAAATGGAACATTTTTTGATATTGAAACAGTACTTACACTAAACTGATTTGTTTAATATAGAACTGTTTTGACATTTAACTGTGTGTAAACAAAATCTGTACTTATACTAAACTGAATCAGCTGAATTAGAACTGCTTGACTAAACTGAATAGGTTGAAATAGAAATGTTTTTCATAATTAAACTGTACTTACATTTAAACTGCGTGCTTATGCTAAACTGAATTATTTGAAATAGAATTATTTTCATAGAAATGGATTTGTTGTTAAATAAACTACAAAGGTTGATATGCCATAAAACCCAAACAACCAACCAACCAACCATCTTTTGTGTCGGTTCTTTGAATAGTAAAGACATTATCTCTAGCCCTGCCATTGAACAGTTAAGCTAACATCACTAAGACCATTTTACTACATATCATCAAATAAGCCTTTTTTCTACTTTAGACCCCCTTTTACACTCTGCTTGTACATAGAAGAATACGTACAGATTCTATCTGTTAATTGCGCCTTCTTGCAGTGCTAGTTGAATGTATATTATGTTTATACTAAATATTTCTGTACGCGTAAATGAGCTTATGTTGTCTTTCCTTCGGTTTATACAGTGTTAGTATATATAGTTGGTGACCATAGTTGAGGGCAACCTGAAGGCTCCCTTTTCAATAGCTACTTCACCAAAGTGTAGGGGAGGGGGGCTACTCTTTTCTCTGGATTGCTCCACTTTACCCTTGATTCATACCTTATAATGTTGAGTGTTAAGCAAGGAGGTATCAAGTACCATTTTTTGAGTCTTTGGTAAGACTCAACCTGGTATTGAACCCTAATCTCCTGAGTCATTGGCAAACACTTTACCCACTTCGTCAATGCATTGGGAGACCAAGTCGAGTCACACCAAAGACTCAAAAAATGGTACTTGATACCTCCTTGCTTAAAACCAACATTATAAGGTAAAGTGGAGCAATTCAGGGAAAGGAGTAGCACCCTCCTCTACACATTGGTGTAGTAGCTATTGAACAGGGAGCCTTTGGGTTGCTCTCGGGTACAATTGTAAGTATATATACAGAGGCTAATATCAGTTGTTGGTGAATGGGGACCCAACTAAATATATTCCTTACCTCCAAACATTGGCCTAGTGGGATAGAGTGTTCGCCAATGATCCGGGAGACCTTGGTTCAATCCCAGGTTGAGTCATACCAAAGACTTTAAAAAATGGTACTTGATACCTCCTTGCTTAACACTTAACAGTATAAGATATGTATCCAGAGTAAAGTGGAGCAATCCATGGAAAGGAGTAGTGTCCTCCTCTACACCTGGGTGTAGTAGCTATTTAAAAGGGAGCCTTTGCATCGCCCTCAACTATGGTCACCAACTTTGCTGACTTTACTTTAAAGATAAAGCATTGTGCATATATTACCAGCACTACTATGCTCCTTCTGAACATATTTATCATCAAGAATCATTCACTTATCTCATCAGTGTTTCTGATCCTGTTGACTTCCCGTGAAGCATAGAGCCGCAGTTTCATAGCTGATGTGATGAGGCAGCAATTTCCAAAGCAAATAGGGTTATTTATTTTTCATTTTTTATCATTGATAAAGTAGGGCTGTTCTGTGTATAATAATTGTTTGTTTTTTACTCGAATTTATCTCACCATGTTTCTATCACTTCAAACGGAAATATCTTTATCATATTTCTAATAACTTAATTCTTAATGTATCTAACGAATAAAGATTCCAATCAAACAGAAACCATTTGCAGCTATCGACTTCATCTCCCAGGAGGCAGCCATTTATAATCTTTTTTTTTTTCATTGTCATTATTCTGATTAAGCGAGTTGTAGAAAACAAAAAGAACAGAACTTGACCATTCATTATCATCCTATGTTGTACTGACCAAAGCCATGATAAAAAAAAATGAAAACATATACCAATAAGAAATAAAAATAAACTGAAGAACAAAAACATAGTATAATTTTTTTACATATGACTTGGCCCCAAATTATGTTTCTACAACCAAAAAAAAAAAAAAAAAAAGAACATATGGTGCCCTATAAAACTGCAGAAAAATAAAATCGGAGAGATTTATGCTTTAATAATTCTGCTTATATTGATCAAAAGATATCAGAGTTTCAGACATTAGTTCCATTTTTTAGGCAGACATGTATCAGTAACATGAAAGTACAGTTGTTATTTACTAAGATTAGATTTTGGAACAAGATCAAACTCAATAACAATGATCTGCTGGCTTAGTCTGATTATCATTAAGCCAAGTAATATACATCTCATATTAACATCTGGTATTTCATTAACAGTAGTAACAATCACTAGATTACAGTATGTTCTACCTCAAAATTTACACTATTAATTGATTATTTAGAACAAGGTCAAACTCATTATTAATTGTCTGCTTGCCGAGCTCGCTAACCATTACTACACAATGCACAGTCAAGTCCAATAGTAACATCAGGTAGTACAGTAACAGTAGTAACATGCACTGGACTCCAGTATATTCTGCCTCATAATTGGCATTATTAACTGATTATTTAGAACTAGATCAAACTTGAGTTTGGTAGGTTATCAAAATCAGCATTCCTTGGCATCACAAGCCGAGTTGGATCAGACTGAACTCTGAAGAAGGAGAGTTATTTATGGCACATTGGGACGTCCCATCAAATCTTCCCTTTCCCCAGCTTCCTGATGTTTGCTTTGTCTACATGTCCGATTGGTAGTGAGTACATTGTCTTTCTACTTTACACACTTGTGTGTATTGCTTTTCTGATAAAAGATTATTCCATAAAAACTGTTGAACTTGTTGATTTTGGTAGATATAAAGTCAGCACTTAGTTGTGTAACAAGTTGAGTTACATTTTGAAGTGAAATTCAGAACTCTTAATGAAAGAAAGATTTATGGTCATTGGGGCATTCCACTGTGTATGTGGATGAGCCCATTCCTTGGACAGTGATTGGTTGCTTGCCCAGGAATGGACATATTGGTGTGTATATGTACTGGCTTGTTTTTAGTGCTTGTCTAGGAATAGAGATATTTGTGTGTATATCTATATATACCAACTTGTTTTATAGTGCTGGCATGTGGTCTGTATGGAGTTACAGCCTGTTTTATTTTTGTCTGCTGACTGGATGTTAGTTGGAACTGCTGAGACAGTAAGTGTTGTTATTGTTTTTATTCTGCACATTAGAACAGTGATTTCTACAGCATCTATGTGAGGTTGACCTCAAAATCATTTGAGGTTATCAGGTGGAAAAATGGACCATATCTGATCAACCAGAATGTGATGTAAAAAACTTTGATATGAAGTACATATTTTTTTTTATCTAATAAATGTTGAGACAAGGTCAATTTTTAAACAGAGTATAGCTGGTTTGAATTTAGTTTTCTTTCTTGTAGATTGGTTGCAGTATCAAGGCTAAAGAGCCAAGTAATCTCATTAACTATTTTCTCATTGGTTGGTGGGGTTTTATGGTATATCAACCTTTGTAGGTTATTTAATGCCAAATCCATTTTTATGCAAATAATCAGTATTATTTCAAACAATTTACATAGTATAATTGTCGAAAATTCAGCCAATTCAGTTTAGTATAAGTATAGATTTTGTCTGCACACGGTTAAATGTCAAAACAGTTCTATATTAAAAACTGTTGGCAGTTAGTTGTGTAACAAGTTGAGTTACGTTTTGAAATGAAGTTCAGAACTCTAAGGAAGCAAAGATTTATGGTAATTGGGGCATTCCACTGTGCGCATGTGGATAATTCCATTTTCTGGACAGTGATTGGTTGCTGCCCCAGGAGTGGATATATTGGATTGATTTTAGTGCTGGTGCAGGGTCAGTATGGAATTACAGCCTGTTTTATTTTTGTCTGCCAACTTGACACTAGTTGGAACCACTGAGCTGGTAGGTATAATTACTGTTGTTATTCTGCCCATTAGAGCAGTGATTTTTACAACAAACTTAAACATATCCTTACTTATAAAGTTTAACATGTTCGTTGTATCAATTAAACCATATAGTATTTCAGGGAGACCCAATGAACTTATGGCGATCATAAATAAAATATTTAGATATCTTCACCCGTTTCTGAATATGGGAAGCTTCTAGAGAACCCAAAATATTCTATAACGTGAAAAAATATTTAATATCCCCACTTTGGTTTTTTGAGAAAACTATCATTATCAAGTCTTGCTGATAGTACAGATTCCCTTGACTCTTTCTCTCTTTCTTATCTGGTCCTCTCGATGACATCCAGTGTCTGCACAGAGCTGATGAATATAAGTCTTTGCATTCTTAGTTTTAATATCAGATCAACCTTCATGGGTTATTTAATGCAAAAGCAATCCTTATAGAAGAACAATAGAGGTACTATCTAACTCATAGCTGGAGGGAGTTCATTCTTTTCCCAAGGGTATTGGTCCAAAAGGGAATGCAAAAGTGTAACTGGGGTTTGAATTCACTCATGATGATGTAACAATCCAGAATATTAGCCACTACACTACAAAGAATCCTGGCCCTGTCTGCTGGGGCTGTAGAATACATGACACTAGACAATTTGATAGTAAGGCTCCAGTAATGCTGGAGCTTCGGGGAATGCAAAGTACCCCTTCATTGTCATCACTCCCAGGTCCACTCTGACCCGGAATGGTAGCACCTGATAGGTGTCAAATATTGGTTGACTTGAAAGTGGTCTGACACACATATAGACTGGTTCAGATCGGTATTTATTGTGTGCCCCACCAAACGGGCAAGTGCAGCACAAGGCCTTTTTTTAGGTGGGTTTTGGCATGGGACCGGAGCACACACGCGCCTGGCATTTTCTAAAAATACCTATGGCCCCATCTGCATTCCCCTTATTAGGGGCGCCAGGCAATAAACCATCCTCAAGGAGGTAAAAGCCTGGGGTGATGGCCTCTTGAGGCTGGAGGAAATCACCAGTCGAAAAGCCACACCCAGCCAGATCTGCACCCAATCAAAGCGCGGCCCATAAGATAAGAGTTGGGGATTATCAACACTTACTTGATCAAGAATATATATATATATATATGGAGAAATGGTAGATTTTGGTAAATCTGACAAAATGATAAAAATAAGTAGATAAATTGATAAACCAAACACTTACAGTGGGTTTAGTAAGGATATTTCATTCTTTATTTAAGTAAGAACTTCTTCATCTGTGTCCATACAGAGCTGTTGTATATATATATATATATATATATAAGTACAGTTAGCGACTGTAGTTGAGGGTGACCCAAAGGCTCCCTTTTCAATAGCTACTACACTGAGGCGTAGGGAAGGGTGCTACTCCTTTCCCTGGATTGCTCTACTTTACCCTTGATACATACCTTATATTGCTGAGTATTAAGCAAGGCGGTTTCAAGTACCATTTTTAAAGTCTTTGGTATGATGTAACCTGGGATTGAACCCAGGACTTCAGAGAATTAGCGAACACTCTACCCACTTGGTTAATGAACTGGGATATATATATATATATATATATATATATATATAATATTATGGTTTCAGATATACATTACAAATAAAGACACCATGCTTAAAATAAACATGAAGCCTTTATTTGTATTACGGAATTCTATCAGAAGATTGGAATCATGAATGAAATTTTATAGAGTTGCCTTGTCAAAAAGAGCTTAAAATATGTTGCCTGTATCCTCTACTGAAGAGTAAGACCGCCTTACACACAAAAAAGGGTGTCCAGGGTATAAAATAAAAGAGCATCTGATGGAGATGCGTGAAGTACCCCTTTATTACCATTACTACCAGGTTCACTTAGACCCGGAGTGGTAATACCTGCTAGGGTCCCATCTATGGATCAAATAGATCTGTATATAAATGGTTTGTATTATATAGGAATACCTGATATCGTAAAACCATATGAAATAAACTCAATAAAATATGCCAACTGATGTTAATATAAACATACAATGAAGGCAATTCCCTAACCTGAAGGCATAAAATAAAAATAACCCCAAACAGGTTGACATTGAAATCAATCAATCAATTAATTAAAAGTGTTTAAAAAATTGGTTTGTGATTAAGGATTTTTAATTATATTCACTCAAGCAATGAGAGTGAATAGAGAAAGAAAATAAGGAAAAGTGAAATGTTTTTTGTTGACAAGAATTAAAGAAACAAGAAAGATTTGGTTGGTTGGTTGGTTAATTGGTTGGTTGGTTTTTATGGCATTACAACCTTTGTAGGTTATTTAATGCCAAATCCATTTTTATGCAAATTGTCAGTTCTATTTCAGCATGAGTACACAGTTTAATTGTCAAAAACATTTCTATTTCAAGCAATTCAGTTTATTCAAACACTTCTAATTCAGCTAATTCAGTTTGGTATAAGTACAAATTTTCTTTACATACAGTTAGAGTTTCAATGTCAAAAACAGTTCCATTTCAAACAATTCAGTTTAGCCTAAGAAAGCAGTTTAAATGTAAGTACAGTTTAATAGTCAAAAACATTTCTATTTTAATCGATTCAGTTAAGTCAAACAGTTCTAATTCAAACAATTCAGTTAAGCATAAGTATGCTGTTAGTTCTATTTAATGCATAGATAGGGCCCTATTAAGTGCTATCTATATTTTTAAATGGACTTGTTTTTTTTTCTTTTTAAAATGAACATTTTTTCGTATATATATATATATATATATATATATATATATATATATATATATATATATATATATATCATTATTGTTTGAAACGTTCTAGTATTTACAGATAAAATGTTTCATATCTAGGATAGAGTCTATAGAAGGCAGTATATTATATACATTTCATTTCGTTTCTGAAGATCTTGTCAGAATGGAAGATTAACTCAACCTTCATAGACAAACATTTCTCATCAACAATCACAGCTAGTGCCATGACCAATGCCAAGAAACAGACAACTAAGCCAGTTGTTGGCAGACTAACATCGACCGTCAGTTCTTGACCGAAGCAATTGGTAATTGGAACCAGCAGGATAAACAGTAGATGGCTTCATCAGATTCTGATTTATCAGCGATAAATCTTCCAAGCAAAGTGGTGAAAGGAAAGAATCTGTCAAAATGCCAAAGTTCTTAGAAGTTTACCTATTTTCTGAAAACTTCTCAAAAACTCTGGCCAAAGGTAAAGGTCAAGGATGTCAGAATTTCAGAAAACTGCCAAAAACTTTTCAGAAAACTCAATAAGACACAGTAGGTAGACAATAAATTATTATCTACCAAAGAAAATGAGCATGTCAATTAGGTGCCTCATGGGGTGTCACATGGCAGTTTTTACTGTTGTTCTTAAAACAGGAGAGATGCCTCAGACCCTACCAGGGAATGGTAAAGCCACAAGCCGATTTTACTTTTTGTCATCAGTAAAGATTTTTTTTCCATTTTTGCACCCCTTCCACATATGGCTTGTTCATAGAACAATATTTATATTTATAGCAGTGGGAATATGTTGGTGTATTCTTTCTTCTTATTGCTATGGATATGAATTTTATGTACCTAAAAGGTTAAATGTTCTTGTATGTATCAATCTATTTATCTTGTTTTTCCCTCTGTTTACTCAGTGTTAGTATATCATGGATATAGTAATGCTAATATTGGTCAATGGTGAGGGGAGTCTTAACTAAATATTTTCCCAAGTACCAAATATACTAATAATACCAATTATTGTTCAGTCATATTTTGAATGAACCATTTTTCAGCCTCTGGAAATCGTATATTCAATAAAAAAAAAATTTATTGTTTAAGGTATTAGTCATTTGGTACACATGACACTCACACACTCACACAAAAAATGAAGAGAGAGAGAAAGAGAAAGAGAGAGAGAGAGAGAGAGAGATATGAACAGACTTAGATACAAGTGTGTGTTGAAAAGATCTCAGCCTAAACAATGATAGAATTAACTTTTTAAAATTTGTTGAGTTATTTTTGGAAAAGTTGAAGACATTTGAAAAATGATGGGGGGGGGGTCCTCATGGTGTAATGGTTAAAGCGATGGACAGCGGAATTGTAGTATGTGAGTTCGTACTCCAGTCGCGCTATTATGTTCACTTTCGGGCAAATACCATTGGGAAAGGTATGAACCCCCTTATCCTCCCAGCTATGGGTTAAATAGTACAACTACTGTTCTTCTAGGAGAATGGTTTTGGCATTAAATAACCTACAAAGGTTGATATGCCATTAAACAAAGAAACCAAACCAAACCAAACCAAACCAAAAAGGATATGCCAAGATTACTGAACCATGGTTTGGTTTGGTTTGTTTGGTTTTATGGCATATCAACCTTTGTAGGTTATTTAACACCAAATCCATTTTTATGTAAATAATCTGTTCTATTGAAAATAGTTCAGTTTAGCATCAGTACACAGTTTAATTGTCAAAAACATTTCCATTTCAAACTATTTAAGCAGTTATATGTAATAATTCAGTTAAGTGTAAATATAGTTTTAATGTCAAAAAACAGTTCTATTTGAAATAATTCAGTTAAGCATAAGCATGCAGTTTAAATGTAAGTACGGTTTAATTGTCAAAAACGTTTCTATTTTAAGCTAATCAGTTTACTCAATTCATTTTAGCATAAGTATGCTGTTAGTTCTATTTAACCCATAGATAGGGCCCTATCAGGTGCTACCACTCCGGTCCAGAGTAGACCTGGGAGCGATGGCAATGAAGGGGTACTCCGCATTCCCCAAAGCTCCAGCACTGCTGGAATCTCGCCATCAGATTGTTTAGAGTCATATCCAGGACACTCGTTAGGTGGGGTCTTACCCCTCTGCAGAGGTGCAGTTAGTGTATTCTACAGCCCCAGCTGACTGGGCAATGAACCATGGGATGAATATGCTATGCAGAATATTTGTTTCAATGCCTTAATCTATCGATAATAGATAAACAGATAAGCAGGTAGATGAAGAGTTTGATGTACAAATAAGAACACACCAAGATAGATAGACAGACAGTCAAACAGAGAGATAAATCGTAACTGCATTCCTATTGGTCAAAGAGTCTCCCTGGATTTCTGTAGGGAAAGTGATATTCTGGATTCTTTGTTACCAGTTTGCAATCTGATTCCGCAGATTTTGCATGGAGTGACCAAAAGCCAAAATTTTTGAGAATGGGAGAGCAGGTCAAATGACATCATTTTAATATCATGGTGCCATTCTGTCTTTTAATCTTTAGACTTCAGTAATAAATCGATTTGGTTGCTTTACCTCAAAACTGGAAAAGTTAGAAGATTTATTGTGAGGAGAAGTCCCTTTTTGGGAGGGGAGAATGTATGAATGTAAAAAAAACTCCAATGTTTCATACTATATAAGCTTGTTTCTAATGCCAAGGTTACAATTTCTTAACATTTCCTGTTTAAAAGTTTTTTGGTATCTTTGGTATTAACACGATATGAATGAAACACATTCACAAAGAAAAAAAGATAGCATATGATAATGGGAAGTTATTATAAAAATATGTAAGTTCCAAAGTTTAAATATGAATAAACACACACACACACACACACACACACACACACACACATATATATATATATAAGTAAAAAGTAAAGTTGGTGACCTTGGTCGAGGGAGACCTGATGGCTCCCTTTTCAATAGCTACTACACAGAGGTGTAGGGGAGGGAGCTACTCCTTCCCTCGGATTGCTCCACTTTACCCTTGATACATACCTTATAGTGCTGAGTGCTAAGCAAGGAGTTATCAAGTACCATTTTTTAAGTCTTTGGTATAACATGACCTAGGACTGAACCCTGGTCTTCCAGGCCATTGGCGAAGTGGCTAAGGTACAGAAGGAAGTTCTAACTCCATTTGTGCTTAAAACTCAAGTACCAAATTACAACTCTCACACACCAACGCACAAATATATATATAAGTGAAATATCCTTTGCATTATGGCTAAGGTGCTGAAGCAACTTCTAATTCCAGTTTTGCCATGACATTTACTTTCAAACTAATATTTTTGGGAAAAGAATTAAACCCTTTTATCACCCTAGTTTATGAGTTATATAATAACACCAAGTATGACTTTAATATTACATAACCAGTGAAGGTTGATATGACCTTAAAATAAAAAAGATATATACATATATACACACAGACACATATATATAAAAGTAAGTAAAGCTAGTGACCATAGTCAAGAGTGACCCAAAGGCTCCCTTTTCATTAGCTACTACACCAAGGTGTAGAGGAGGATGCTACTCATTTCCCTAGAGTGCTCCACTTTCCCTTTGATCTCTACCTTATAATACTGATTGTTAAGCAAGGCAGCATCAAGTACTATTTTTTGAGTTTTTGGTATGACTCAACTGAAGATTGAACCCCAGTCTCCCAGGCCATTGGCAGACACTCTAACTATTAGGCAAATGAACCAGTAACACACACACACACACATATATATATATATATATATACAGACACATGGAGACACACACATCCACATTCTTAGACTGGTTGGCCAACCAAATCTAAGAGGTCCGACTTGGCCTGCTATTTTACTCATAGCTCTGATACATACATATATAAATACACACACACATGCACATATATATATATATATATATATATATATATATATATATATATATATATATATATGGAGGTGCCCATGGTGTAATGGTTATTGTCATAGGAAATGGACACGGCGACACAAGTTCAAATCCTGGACGAGACTGACTGCATTTCACATAGCACTAATACCCTTGGTAAAGGTATGAATCCAATTATTCTCTCTCCAGCTATGGGTAAATAGTAGGGCATACAAGGTTCTTCAGCCTTGGCGAGGCAACTAGTCTAGGAGAAGGAAAACTCTGAATTCAAACCTGTTAAACTCCTCTTAAAAATTGACCTTGTGTCATATCCTGGTTGGTATATATATATATATATATATATATATATATATAGTGGATAAATGTGTAAATGACTGAATAAAACACCAATCTATGAATGAATAGATCCTATTTTAAACTGAGTGAAAAGTTTGTTAAAACAGAAGTTATCAATTCTTTTCTTGTAAGAAAAGTTAATATTAGTCAGAGTGTAAATATTACAGGACCGAAAGTAATGTTCATGCATGCAGTGTTGCAGTTTGCAATTGTCAAATTCTACTTAGTATAATTGGGTTATATAAAAGATCTTTGTGTGAGTATGTCATGATCTAATTATGAAAGCATGCTCAAGCATTTATATGTATGTAGATGTAGTTTGAATTTTCATCAGCAGGAGAAAGATTAAAATAGCAGTATTAAGCAATGTGAAAATATATACATTCTTAAGGAACAGAATATTAGATTGTCACTCCAAAAAAATAAAGTTAAAAGCGTTGATCAAATTCCTTCGACAGATTTAAGGGGTCATTTTGATGATAGTGAACTGCCTAATGAAGATGTTACGGTTGACTCTGAAGCCTTGAGTCAGCCCGAGTCAAATGGAAATGAACAGAGTCGCGTTGAATCGGCTGAAAAACCCTCCAGAGTGGTAGCACCAATCGATAGCATTGATTTACCGAAGCCTGACAGGGAATGTGAGCTGGGATTAGACCGTCATGAGACAGGTTAGTTTTATCCCACCAATCGGCACGTGTGTTACGTCGGCCGTGGCCATGGCTATCCCATCCAGTACAAGAGGAAATGTGGGATCGGGGCAACAGTTCGTGTGCTCACTCGAACGAGCGGCGGTGCCAAACTGCCTCTGCATGGTAATAGCGGAAAGCCTTTAAGCCAGAACCATGACTGAGTACAAAATAAAAAAATAAATAAATTAAAAAATAAAAAGTTGAAATCATAAGTCGAGCTAGTAAAGCGATGGGTGCGAATAAGTTTTTTCATAAGAAGATCCCATGTTCAATTCCTACCAAGTCACAAACCAACATATATTTTCTGAATGGTATGAGCACTTAATAAAAAGTTTTAAGTAGGTAACGGAATCTGTCAATAAACCTACTCAATATTTTATCTCTTTCATTGCTTACTTATTTATATAGGCTCAAAATTAGATAAAAAAAGGTTGATGATTATTCTAATTAATTAAAAAATGAATTTTTAACAATCTAGGAGGGAAAAGATTTCTTAAATTATTTTGAATTTCTACATTACAAAATTTTGCGGCAAGTCAAATATTCTCATCTGAAAATCTCAAAGAAATTTTGAAATGTTTGAGTAAATACTGATTGGACAATAAACGCGAAAATACACATGCAAAAATTACAGCTTCTCAAGCTTATTTTTTGCCCCCAAAATGAACACTTTTATAGTATGGAAATCATTTGATTTTTCCATATATATATATATATATATATATATATATATATATATATACACTACAAGCTATAATGAACAAACCCTAAAAGCGAAATCCCACAAAACAACAGCTATATGGCCACCTACTTCCCATCTGATAAACCTTCCATATAAGACAAACAAAGCATATAGGACACTGCTGGAGAAGTAAAGATGACCTTATAAGCAATGTTATTCTATGAACCCCTTCACATGGATGTTCAAGAGTTGGCCAACGAACATAAACTTCTATACAATAGCATTGTACAGACACAGGATGTTGTCTAGAAGACCTACCAGGAGCAATGGATGATAGAGATGAATGGTGAGAGAGAGTCAGAGAAATCCGTGCTAGCAGAGTGACGTGATGATGATGATCAGAAAAAAAAGCAGTACAATCAGCAAACCTTTCATCAGATGATGACTGAGGTAAAATAGGGTTTTAGGGCCAAATCATCATTATTACTTATACTATATATATATATATATATATATATACGCACAGACACAGACAAAATGATCAATTACCAAGACATGCAAAAATCTTATTTCACTCAAATGATCATAAAAAAAAAAGTGGAATGAATTTACATATATATATATATATATATATATATATATATATATATATAGTATAGGAAAAATGAAGAAATTTGGATTTTAGAAGAATGAAATTCTGTGTTATATCGCTATTTTAGACACCTTGGCCTTTTTTTATGAGTATATTCTGAGAGAGAATTTCTTCAAAACAAGATTCTACTGATGTCTCTCAACAATTATCTGTGTCTCTTTCTTTTTGTATATTTCTTTATTCTATTTTCTATTTAAATATCTCTCCTCACCTACTCTAATTTTTCATCATCACAGAAAGTGTGAAGTGTAAATTTCATGACCATTTTTACATGCAGGTGTGTGTAAGAAGAAACACATGCACACTTAAATGTTTTATACTCAAATAATACACCCCCCCCTGACACACAGACTTATCTTAACAAGAAATGTAAAAGTTTTATTTCATTCAAATGATAGTTGGAATATTCCTTCACTGCTATTACTCCCAGGTCCACTCTACTGGTAGTACCTCTTAAGATCCCATCTATGGATCAAACAGATTGTCAGTATTAGACAGGAGTATGTAAAATAATAACTGTATCCAAACAAATGGTTATATACAATTATAAAATTAGCAATTAAAAAAGATGCATTGAAATCTTGAAAATAGAGCTATAAATGTAATCAAGCACTTAGAAAGGAATACAATTTTAGCATTTAATAAACCATAAGGAGTTGAGATACCATTAAGCAAAGAAACCACAGTAAACTAAACTAAACAGAACCACTAACTGATTAGCAAAAAAGTTCTGAAACACATTTGTCTTATTATATATATAACATAAATTGAATTACCATGACCAGAAAATACGGCAATATATATTGGTTTGGTTTGGTTTAGTTTAGTTTGGTTTAGTTTCTTTTTTAATGGCATATGAACTTCTGTGGGTTTATATATATATATATATATTAAACAAATTTATTTTATTTATATATATATAAATCAGAAAAATATGCACATTCACAGACATTGTATTCACCTTAAATGTATACATATATATATATATATATATATTGGTTTGGTTTCATTTTTTTAATGGTATAAAAACTTTTGTGGGTTAACATATATATATATATATATATATATATATCACCATCATCATGTCGTGCCGCCAGCACAGATATCCCTGACCCTCTCTCGCCACTTCTCCCTATCATTCATCGCCTCTGGCAGGTCTTCAGGGTTTCATCCTGTATCCTCACATAGCTGCTGTATGTAAGTTCGAGCTGGTCGTCCTGCTTTTGCTCAGCCATATGTGGGGTCCATAGGATTACATCACTTATGAGCTCATCCTTGCTTCTCCAGCAGTATCCTGCATGTCTGGTTCGTCTAACTTGTATAGTTTTCGTGATGGGAGCCAAGTGGCCGTATAGTTGGTGTCTTGTGGGGTGTTGTCACCAGGACTTGTTCAATATTGCTCTCAACATTCTTGTCTAGTTGCCATCAAGTTTCTTCTCCAGCCGTTTAGTTAGCGTCCATGTAGTGCATCCATATAGCAGTATCGATACAACCGCTGCCTGGAAGAAACTGCATTTCATTTTATCGGTCAGGTCTGATTTCCATAAGATCAAGAGCCTATCGATAGCCATCCATGCTTTCATCAGTCGTGTGTCGATGTCGTTTTTGGTTGATGAGATGCTACTTCCTAGGTAGGTGAATTTGTCTTCTAGTTTCAGAGAGGCTCCGTCTAGTGTGGTTATGTTGCCCGTTTGGTTGTAACACATATATTCAGTTTTGTGTGCATTGACATGGAGGCCAATGCCTGCTGCGGCTCGTTCCAAGCTATGCAGTAGTGTCTCTGCTTGATTAGGCATATTCGCCAGTAACGCCAAGTCATCAGCATAGTCGGCGTCTGTGATTATTTTTGCGGGGTACCTTTTGCTTCTTTTCTTAGTCAGCTCGAAGCCATTTTCTCTGATTTTGTTGATCGAAGTTCTAAGCACGTAGTCTAGACAGATGATAAAGAGGTATGGAGCTAGTTTGTCTCCTTGTAGCACTCCTGCAACAATGTCGAAGTATTCCGTGTCTCCATCTGGTGAATATATATATTATAATAGTGTTGGTTGTCACTATCTCACTTTGTGAGTTTGTGGCCAACCCAATGCAGTATAATTTGGAGGGTGCTTATTATCTATTATAGAGCTATTATATAATAATAATAAGTAAATATATATTAGTTTTTATGTATATTTAATAGCATGGAATCTTGTCTGAGACCTCAGGTTTCATGACATTTTATAAACGATAATCATCAGGCAGAGAAAATAGATATTAGAGAAATCAAAAAAAATTGAAAAATACAGTCAAAAGAACGTTAGGATTGTGTACAACTCAATGTGTGTGTTTGTGTGTGAGTGTGTGTGTGTGTGTATGTTTTTGTGTAGATTATATTTGTGTATTATTGTGTGTGGTCATATTAGTGATATTTAGTGTGTGTGTATGAAAATACCTGCCCTGTGTGGCAAATTCGAGGTTATCTCCTGGATATATATGTCGCAATGTGTAGCAAAAGTCGTACCAGTTTGACAGGGTAAAAAAAAAATTATGCATTCTGAAGAAAATTAAGTTTAAATTTGTAAGCTTTAAAGACAAAGAAGTATGGTGGATCAGAATACAATAAATATTGTGGTGATGAGACATGTTATATTGTAATATACTGTGGAGTATTATTTATTGATTTTATATATTTTATATAGAGAGGATTTGGCGTTAAATAACCTACAAAGGTTGATATGCCATAAAACCCAACCAACTAACCAACCAACCGAAATCACACCAGTTTGACCGGGTAAATTTTTTTTGGTATTCATGTGTGTGTGTGTATGTGTGTGTGTGTGTTGTGGTGATTTTAACTAAGGAACAAATTTTCATCATCATTGCAGTACGAAGAAAATAAAGTTTTGATTTGTAAGCATAATAGACAAAGAAGTATGGTGGATCAGAATGCAATAAATATTGTGGTGATGAGACATGTAATATTGTAATATATTATGGAGTATTATGCAATGTTAGTATTTTATGCTGGAATATGTTTTGTATTAGATTACAATAATAATTTGTATTAGTTATGGTGTGTTCATCTTATATTACATATACATCATCGTAATCCATGATTGTATACACATAACAAATATAGTGAATATATTCTGTTAACACGTTGCAATAATTGTTTGTATTAGCTATGTGTTTTGTTTTTTTTTTTGTTTTTTGGTATGTATGTGAGTATGTGGTGATGATTTTAACTAAGGAGCAAGTTATCATCATCAGTGCATTTTTAAGAAAATGAATTTTTGATTTGATGTGTGAGTATGATAGGTCTTGGACCTAAGGATAATAGGTGAAGAGTTGTGTTGGATTACAATAATGATTTTTATTAGCTGTCTATGTTAAGTTAATGTTATATTCGTGTACATTATTATAATATATGATAGTGTGTGCGTAAGGGATATGTTGAATATACTGTGTGGAGACGTATTTCTAACTATCATGAAAACATAGCTAACATAAGGTCAACAGGTTGTTGGGGTACATGAAGATGGATATAAAGATTTAATAGAGGAAGATGGTACTTACAGTGCATTGGGTGTGTTGTTTGATAGAGGAAAGTGGTACTTACAGTGTGCCAAGTGGTGTAATAGTTATTGTCGTAGGAAATGGACACGGCGACACGAGTTCAAATCCTGGACGAGACTGATTGCATTTCACATAGCACTAATACCCTTGGGAAAGGTATGAATCCAATAATTCTCCCTCCAGCGATAGGTAAATAGTAGGGCAGACTAGTTTCTTCAGCCTTGGCGAGGCAACTAGTCTAGGAGAAGGAAAACTCTGAATTCAAACCAGTAAACTCCACTTAAAAATTGACCTTGTGTCATATCTTGCCTGAGCGGAGGTGTTGGTGAATAAGAGGTGCCTGTGGTGTAATGGTTATCATCATAGGAAATGGATACGGCGACACGAGTTCAAATCCTGGATGAGACCGATTGCATTTCACATAGCACTAATACCCTTGGGAAAGGTATGAATCCAATTACTCTTCCTCCAGCTATGGGTAAATAGAAGGGCAGACTAGGTTTTTCAGCCTTGGCGAGGCAACTAGTCTAGGAGAAGGAAAACTCTGAATTCAAACCAGTAAACTCTGCTTAAAAATTGACCTTGTGTCATATCCTGTCCGAGCAGAGGGGTTGGTAAATATGTACAGTGTGCCAAGTGTGTGTTGTGGGGTTATTTGTTAGGGAGTGTGGGGGATTTTTATCAGTGGAGGTAGTATGGTATGGTGGATGGGTAATGCATATGGGTTGAGTAGATGTTTGTTCTCATGTCTGCATTTGGATAGAATTTCTGATTTTTTGTTTAGCAGGGTGTTTTGTGATGGGTGAGTGATAATTGCTAGTTTCTTGTGGAGGCAATAAATTAGTTAGCACTTCCCCAATCATAGACCCTAGCAAAAATTTTCTACAGAAACAATATAAAGGTCAGTTGTACAAATAACATATCTCAAATCATAAAAGGCCACAACAATAAGATTGAAACCATCCACAGCAACACACATTCCCAACAAACAATGCAACTGTAAGGATAAAGAAACACGCCCCCAACTAGGAAACTATCTATAGAAAAATGTAATGTACAGATCCACAGTAAAAACCAACAACTCAGTTAACATAGGGGCAACAGAGGGTACCATAAAACAAGGAATATATAACCACAAACTTTCCTTCATCAACAGAAATTACTCAACTAACACTCCTTTATCTATACACATCAGGCACCTAAAAGACATGAATATCTCACTCACTATCACCTTGAAAATACTAAAACTTGCACCCACCGACAGCAAGTCATCAAAAAATGCCTTCTTTGCTACCATGAGAAACTAGCAATTATCACTCACCCATCACACTTTATACACACTCATACTAAATATCCTTTATATGACCATACACAATAATACACAAGCTTAATCTACACAAACACACACACACACACACACACACACTCATACATAAAGAGTTGTACACAATCATAATGTTCCTTTGACTGTATTTTTCGATTTTTTTCAATTTCCCCAATATCTGTCTTTCTCTGCCTGATAATTATCATTATGAGATGGCATGAAACCTATGGTCGCAGACAAGCTTCTATGCTATTAAATACATATAAAAACTAATATTTTTTCAAGAAAAAAAACAATATTTGGTATTATTAGGATAATAAATTTATTTCCATCCTGTTAAGAGCATTGATATGAATCAAAGACTCTAAAATAATTTTTAACAAGACTTCATCAGATCCAGTAGGAAAATAAAACAAATTACAACCAGATAGGATGGATAGTCAAAGGAAGGTAAGAGAGGGAGAAACGAAATCCATTTCAGCAATGTATAACCTTTACCCAAGTAAAGCTTGTTCCAGTCTCTTCTCGTTTCAGATTCAGACAAGTACAAAGCCAATAAAATTGGATCTGATGAAGTCCTGTTAAAAATTATTTCAGAGTCTTTGATTCATATCAATGCTCTTAACAGGATGGAAATAAATTTTTTTTGTTTCTTATATAGCAAATCAACTTTCTAAAAAGAATAATAAAAAATAAATGTTGTTGGTTGATTGGGTTTTTATGGCATATCAACCCTTGTAGGTTAATCAGTTCTATTTCAAACAATTCAGTTTAGCATGAGTACTGTTTAATTGTCAAATACATTTCTGTTACAAGCTATTCAGTTTATTCAAACAGTTCTAATTCAGCCAATTCAATTTAGTAAAAGTATAGATTTTGTTTACACAGTTAAATGTCAAAACAATTCAGTTTAGTGTAAGTACAGTTTCAATGTCAAAAAGAGTTTAATTTCAAACAATTCTTTGGCATAAGTACACAGTTTAAATGTAAGTAGACAGTTTATTTGTCAAAAACCTTTCTATTTCAACCTATTCAGTTTAGTCAAACAGTTCTAATTCAAACAATTCAGTGTAGCATAAGTATGCAGTTAGTTCCATTTAATGCACGGATAGGACCCTATCAGGTGCTACCACGCCAGGCCAGAGTAGACCTAGAAGTGATGGCAATGAAGGGGTCCTCCACATTCCCCAAAGCCCCAGCATCACTGGAACCTCACCATCAGATTGTTTAGTATCATATCCAGGACACTCATTGGGTGGGGTCTTACCCCTCTGCAGAGGATCATTCCGTGTATTTTCACAGCCCCAGTATAAAATGGTATAAAGAAATGTTCTTATTTCTCTGATAACTTTTGGTTATAAGAAAGAATGCCAAAAATTTGCTCAGCTGTAATAAATGCTCACGATGGATTCTTTATTGAAAAGAAAATATAAATTTGGTTTAATTGAAATTATAATTATTTTATATTGATTTTGATTCAAATTACAATTTCATGGTTGCATGCAATTTTTCAACTTTTAAGTAAAAAACCAATGTGGTCCCATATTTTGGGTTGGTAGTGTGTTTGGTAGTGGTAGTTGGTAGTGTGTATACATATACATATATATATATATATATATATGTGTGTGTGTGTGTGTGTGTACTTATGTGACACAAGGTAATTTTTGAGCTGAGTTTAACAAGTTTGAAATCAGAATTTTCCTTCTCCAGGAATGGTTGCCATACCAACGTTAAAGAGCTCAGTCTGCCCTACTATTTACACATAAGTGGAGGTCGAAGAATTAGATTCATATCTTTCCAAACTATGTGAGAGCTATGTGAAATGCAGTATTGTCCAAGGTTTGAACTCAGATCATTGTGTCCATCTCCTATTATGGTAACCATTATACCATGAATGCCTCCAATATATATATATATATATACTTACAAGAACACATAGGTACATATACAGACACCTTGGCGCAAGACCATGTTTTGAGAGTACTCAATAAAGGGAGTATCAGTACAACTGATTTGAGAAACCTTCAGCCAATAGCAGAGTCATATTTCCAGAACATATATTCTTGTGGCTAATTCATTTCTACAGAAAAATTTCTTTATGTTCAGCCTTTAACTGGTTTTATTTGCAATCCTCAAAATATTCCAAGAACAAAAACAATGCAGACATTTGGAATGCAGATATCAGAAATCACAAGAAGACAGGACGTGTTAAGCTGCAATGAAAAGGAAGAAGAAGAGTCAGACAATTCCGCTACAGCTGAAGTATCTAATTCACACACTCCTCTTGGCAGATGATGAAGTGGTAGGATTGCAACTGACGCCTAGGATGAAGAGGATATCTATCTGCTTAGATAGCAATCAATGAACGATGGTGACATTTTAGTTTGGAGCCAAAGTGATCTAGGGGGAAAAGGACTAGATTGGCAGCAGACAAAAATAGAGGGGGTGCTGTCTCTTAACTAAAATCTGCAGGGTTTGTGGGAAGTGTTTTTGCTGACTGACAAGTAAGGAGAGTGAAACTGAAATCTATCAGAACACCGCTGAAAATATATCTGCACAGCTGTAACAGTATTCTATTTGTGAATGCACAAATTTGCATGTGTTCATATATACATCTGTTAATATATATATATATATATATATATATATAAGATGGCTGAGTATTGTCAAGGGCAATCCAAAGGCTCTCTTTTCAATAGCTACTGCAATGAGGTGTAGGCAAGGGTGCGACTCCTTTCCTCGGATTGGTCAATTTAACCTTGATCCTTGCCTTATAATGCTCAGTACTATGCAAGGCGGCATCAAGTACAATTTTTTTAGTCTTTGGTATGACTCAACCTGGGATTAAACCCTGGTCTCCTAAACCATTGGCAAACACTAAACATTATGCCAATAGGCCAATATATATATATATATATATATATGAAAGTAAATAATGGGAAAGAATCTGACAGTATGGAGAAAAATTGACAGGGTAGTCTAAAAGGGATGAATTTATTAAGCAGGAAAATCAATGCTATAACGTTTTGGTTTTAATGAATCATCAACAGGACTTTAAAAGGTAACATCAAGTGTTGAAGGGATAACAATGGATGTTTAATAAGCGTTGACTTTCCTGCTTAATAATTTCATCACTTTGTCAATTTTTCTTTTTATAAACTTTTTTCGTGTTTTTGGAAATTTCAAAAATGCGTAACAGGATTGAAATAAATTTATAATCCTATGTGACCGGTTTTGTTGTTTTTCTTAAAGAAAGTATATACATATATATATATACCATCCTGTTGGCGGTACTTAGAATATGCTGACTATCATCTACCAAAGGGGGTGTCCTTGTGGGGTAATGGTTAAAGCAATGGACTGCGGAATCGTAGTAAGTGAGTTCGTACTCCAGTCGCGCTATTATGTTCACTTTCGGGCAAATACCCTTGAGAAAGGTATGAACCCCCTTATCCTCCCAGCTATGGGTTAAAGAGTACTACTACTGTTTTTCTAGGAGAATAGATTTGGCATTAAATAACTTACAAAGGTTGATATGCCATTAAACAAAGAAACCAAACCATCTACTGAAGAGCAAGACCCCTGCTTTCAAAAAGGGTGTCCTGAGTATAACATTAAATTACATCCAGTGGTTAGGCTTCAGTTATGGAGCTATCAGGGAGGGGAGTACCCATTCATTGTCATTACTCCCAGGTCCACTCTGATTCCAAGTATTAGTACCAATAGTTCAAATAGAACTTTATGGAAATTATTAGTATTAGATACAAATTCTTGATACAATATATCGGTAAAAATATTTGTATTAAGAATAATTAATTAAAGCTATAATTGTTTACTAAATTGGTTTAGTTTGGTTTTATTGCATATAAACCATTGTCAATTATTTAATGCCAAATCCTTCCTTCTGACTCGAAATCTTTCTCGTTAAACAATGTACATAAATTCTATACAATATTCCTAATAAGTCAAATGACGTGATTTAAACATCAAACGCTGATTCGCCAGTTAAACGGCCAACTTTTTCTTACTATACATATTTTCCCCTAGATTTTTGTATTACACATTTCTAAACATCCATCGTTAACTTAAAATTATTAATTTCACCCCTCATGGTCCTGATGATGGTTCAGTAGAACCGAAACACTATAGTGTCGACCCGTTAATAAATCATTCCTTCCACTTGGATCGTTGATATTACTTTTTCTACATATATATATATATATATATATATATATATATATATATAAAAGAAACTGCTACTACCACTTCCGTATATCTCATAATTTCCATACTTTCTATTCTTCTTTTTGTTCTTTCTTTTCTTCCCTCTGACCCAAAATCTTTCTCGTTAAACAACGTACATAAATTCTATGCAATATTCCTAATAAGTCAAATGACGTAATTTAAACATCATTGTTATCAGTTTTTCTACATATTGTCAGATTACAATCCTTTATTTACTCTTCATATATATTAAATGTATATATGATTTGTAAACACATTTTGTAGATAACATTCTTAAACAAGACTGAGCTTTTTTTTGTACACAGTTAAATGGTTTCAAGTATTGCTATGTAACAGACCCAATTTAACATCAGTCATTTGTTTGCAGACATAGTTTGTTCTATTTGACCAATAAATTGGACCCTATCAGGTGCTACCACTCTGAGTCAGAGTGGACTTAGGAGCAATGGCAATGAAGAAGTACTCCATATTCTGCTACCAATGTTTTCTTAACAACTTCATATCAACCAGTAGAGCACATGTGACTGGCCATCACCATGTTTATTACAACTCTAAAAGACAAGGGACATAACTATGTAATTACAACTATCAATATACATAACTCAAATCTCAACAACAGTGACCCAAGTTCAAATCCTGAATAAGGGAATTTGCAATTCACATTCTTGGGGATGATATGGATCCAACTATTCTCTCGCCATCACTGGGTAAATAGTAGGGCAGACTTGTTCTTTAACCTTGGTATGGCAACTGGTCTAGAAGAAAGAAAACTCTGAATCCAAAATGGTTAAACTCTGCTTAAAACATTACATCCAGTTCATATAGAGGGGTTGGATAAAATACATATATAAAAGGAGAGGGGATGCCGGAGATAGGTAAAGGAGAAACAATAACACTAACAGAGTGGAAAAAAAACTAATGCCATGGTTATTTAATGGTTGATCTTGTTGCCAAAATTATTCTTCTTGCCACAAAACCTTTTGTAATAACTAATCATTGTTCAGCTTATGTTGAAACACATTTTAAAGAAGAATGGCTTCATTCATGAAACAGCCTCCAATTTTACAAGGTAAAAAAGTCTACATTGAATGGATGTAAGATTTACACTCAGCATTATAAGGTAAGGATCAGGGGTAAAATGGAGCAATCCAGGGAACGGAGTAGCACCCTCCCCTACACCTCGGTGTGGTAGCTATTGAAAAGGAAGCCTGCGGTTAGAGTGTTCGCCAATGGCCCGGGAGACCTGGGTTCAATCCCAGGTCAAGTCATACCAAAGACTTTAAAAATGGAACTTGATACCACCTTGCTTAACACTCAGCATTATAAGGTACGGTTCAAGGGTAAAGTGGAGCAATCCAGGGAATGGAGTAGCGCCCTCCCCTACACCTTGGTGTAGTAGCTATCGAAAAGGGAGCCTTCGGGTCACCCTCGACTATGGTCGCTAACTTTACTTTACTTACATGTGAAGATGGCAAAGGAATTTTATGCATCTCTTCTTGGGTGCATTCAAGTTATTATTCAAGTGTACTATAGCCACAATTAACACCATGTGCGAAATGGACATATAATGTTCATAATGATAGAACATAGGAATCTCGAAATTCGAAAACACGTAACTACTTCTTGTTCAGGTACGAAACCTTTTTATTAACTCTGAGTTAAAGGTTTCGACAAAAGGAGGAGAGACACAATCTGGCTATGCTGTCTTATTCATCTGGCTCCCATCTCGAGTGGCCCCCCGCCATAGGGCGCAAGTTCGCCTCGCGTCTGCGAGCTCCAAAAGTCGATCCTCCTCATTTGGCGTCTAGTATTCAACTCCCTAACTTTCTTTCAATTCTCCATAAACCTCTGCACACTTCTAGTGCGTGACGTCACTCGCACTCCATCACCCATTTCGTCTTGGACTATTTTGACATCTGAGTGACACCTCCATTCGCCCGCGCGCGCCTGCGTTAATACCTGCCTCAATGTTGCACTTAACTAACCCATGTGCTGAGCCGAAAGGTTCTCAGCCTAACTAAACTCAAAGGCATGAATCAAAACCCCTTGGCCATTACGTTACACAAGCTCAGGAAAGCCACAGGAAATATTAACAATGTACAGTAACTTCTTGAAATTAATATCATGTACTAAATTTTCATTTTAGACATTTTTCTGTTTAAAAACTCTCTATCTTTATGTGAAGAGCTGGAAAACTTTTTCATGGCCATTTTGGGGAGTGGTCTCACATCTTCCTGTCTGTCTCATTCAGAACCCCTACAATAAAATATCATGATTAGGGATAGAAATTACTCCAACAGAATCAATGCCTCATCTGTTAAAAAAAAATACAATGTGAAATATCCATTTATAAGTTAGCAATTCAGAGAAATTTAAAATAGTTTAAAGTGACTGAAAACTTTTCCATGGTTCTATATATATATCATCATCATCATCATCATGTTGTGCCGGTAGCACGGATATCCCTGACCCTCTCTCGCCACTTCTCCCTATCATTCATCGCCTCTGGCAGGTCTTCAGGACTACATCCCGTATCTTCACATAGCTGCTGTATGTATGTTCAAGCTGGTCATTCTGCTTTTGCTCGGCCATATGCGGGGGTCCATAGGAGTACATCACTTATGAGCTCGTCCCTGCTTCTCCAGCAGTGTCCTGCATGTCTGGTTGATCTAACTTGTATAGTTTTCGTGATGGGAGGCAGGTGGACGTATAGTTGGTACCTTGTGGGGTGTTACCGCCAGGACTTGTTCAATATTGCTTGCAACATTCTTGTGTAATTGCCGTCTAGCTTCTTCTCTCTTAGTTAGCGTCCAAGTAATGCATCCATATAGCAGTATCGATACGACCGCTACCTGGAAGAAACTGCATTTCATTTTATCGGTCAGGTCTGATTTCCATATGATCGAAAGCCTATCAATAGCTGTCCATGTCTTTGTAAGATATATATATATATATATATATATAAATATATAATGAGTTTTGTGTTTGTAAACTCATCAGATAGGCACTCTTACCATTTGTAGTTGAGCACTTTTAGAAAAGTATTTAATCACCTTGGAAGCAGTCGTTTAGGCCCCCATTTTTCCAATGGTTGCTTGTAACCTCTGCTTGTTAGATGAGTGTAAAAACAAAAAATGCTATTGGGAATTGAATTACCATGACCAGAAAACCCGGCGAACACTTGTGTGTGACATACAGAAACACTGGATATCTGTTTCAACTTTATTAGGTCTCATCAGCAGTGTATACTGTGATCTCCCCCACTGAAGATCGAACCAGCAACCACAGAAACCAGAGCTGAAACTCTACCACTGACCCATCAACCCACATTGCACACAAGTGATGCCAAATTAACTAGGCATGGTAATTGTGCAGCCAATTAACCTGAATGTATCTTACAAGTTACATCCGTACTCTTTACAGAGGACACGGTCACCCCCAGCGCTAGGAGGATTGGAAATACGCATCCATGTAATTATTATAACCTCAAGAGCAAAGATATAGTTAAAAAAGAAAAATGAACAAAAATTGCAGTGTTATTGGAAAGTAATTGTAAGTTTCAGTTATTTATGTAGAGTGAGAGATGAAGAGAGAGAGAGAGAGAGAGACTTTTAAACTAGCTCTGCCATTTTGGCTATCTTTTGAAAAAAAAGTGTTCTTTTTAAAGACAGCAACTTGTTCACAATAATTTTAGTTTCTAGTAAATATATATATACATATATATATATATATATATATATATATGTGTGTGTATTATTCAGTCCAGTCAAACCAGAATTGGGAGTAATTCCTTCAGGACAAGAAAATCATTCAAAAACTGAACATTTAAATTTTCCTGGTAGAGAGCTCAATGTAATTAATATTACAGAGCAATACTTTCTTTAAGAAAAAAAACAAAGACCAGTTATTTTAGGATTATAAATTTATTTCCATCCTGTTTTGTGTTTCTGATGTAAACCAAAATTAGATAAATAGAATAAATAAACAAATAAAAAAACGGAAGACAAAAAAAACGAGGAGATAACTCTTCACCCCTCTTCCATTCCCCACCCCCCGTGTATATTCTGATTTATTTTATCCATAAGATCTGAAGAAGTCCTGTTATATTTTTCTTCGTGCTTTTGGTTTACATCAGAAACACAAAACAGGATGGAAATAAATTTATAATCCTAAAGTAACCAGTCTTTATTTTTTTTCTTAAAGAAAGTATATATATATATATATATAACTGTCAAGTTATTATTACTTAGTGTTAGTTATGTCTCACCAAATACTTCCCACATCTTATACTGATCTGAATAGTCAACCTCCTCAAAAAAAAAAGAAACAAAAAACCAAGCTACTTGTGTGTTCAACCCCTGGTCTTAGTTTCAATGGGTGTGGAAAAGGTAAAAAATGGCCGTTGTGAGATACCCTCAAGGCGTGGAGAGGGTGATGAGGTCAGTCAAATAAAAGGGTTATGCTCAGAATTTCTGGAAGGATACAGAGTACAACAAAAGGCACCTGAAGTAGGCCAGAGTACAGCAGTGAACATGTTCTCATTTCAGAAATATAAACAGATATGTTCTTTTTTGTCTTTATTGTGAGTTGTATGTCAATGGATAAACTACATTTTTTTTGTTATTTTGTTTTACTTCTCAACTTCAAACCTGTATCAAGTAATTTCTAGAGGCTCGTTTGATTGAATTGCATTTTATTAAATTAGATATGCATTCAGCCGAGCATTTTTGCCTCACCTGATCTTGTAGTGCATCATAGAACAGGTAAAAAATCTGCAACATTTCAAATACAAGGAAAGAAAAGATCATAATTTCTTTTGTTTCAATTTATCATTTGATAAAATCAGTTAGTGTTTGTCAGAGTCATATTCCTCATAGAACAATTTCAACAATTCCTATCGACTAAGTATTTCAAGCAAGTTTAATTTTCAAGGGAAAACTGGTATCTCCTTTAAAATCTTTTACATACATTTATATGTGTAACACTACAGAACCAAATATCAATGAAGGTAGCACTCTATACGCAGATATAAATAAAAGTGCTACCTTACAAGATCCCAGAATGAGTAGGTGTTACATCATGCAAAATACAAAGCGACTCTGTTGTTTCCTTAGATACAAAAGTTTATAACAGTCTGCAACATTTCACCAGAGTCACACAAACAAGAGAAATAGAATGAAGAATATCAATTGTTACTTAGAAATCCTGAGAGTCTCATTCGTGAGAGACAAATAATTAAAACACTGACTTTCATTTTTTTACCCCATCACCCCAACAGGCCCACTCATTCCTTAGACCTGAATCTGCTCGACTAATTTATCGACTGACTTCGACCACTAGCGACCCTCTAACTGATCACCATCTCTAACTGATTCTGACCAACCCAACCACTAAATCACCCTGCTTACATCATACATTAATTACCTCATCAACTAATAGGATCAGAACAAGTGTCATTAACTTTGAGTGTTATGTCATCTTATCTTAACCTCAGCCGACAAAATGTTTATCTTTTTAATATCCTGCCTACAACCGATTTCATAACAAACTTTTGTTATGACAAGGTCGACATCCAGTAGACTCAAGATCCACCTGCTTGACCTTTTTCGAATGCAACTTCATTCAAAGTTTTTAACTCAGAATTCATTACAAAAAATAAAACAACTAATACAATTAATTCCATCCTTAACTATATTGATTTGGTTTGGTTTCATAGCATATCAACAATCGTAGGTTATTTAATGTCAAATCCTCTTTATACTTATATATTAAATATATATAATTTGGTTTGGTTTGGTTTGGTTGGATTTTATGTCCTATCTACCATTGTAGGTCCTTTAATGTCAAATGCTTTTTATACATATATTAAATTCATGATTTCTAAACACATTTTGGGGGTATAACATTTTTTAATATAAAACAGTTCTATTTCAAACAATTTAGTTCAGCATAAGTAGACAGTTTAAATGTCAAACAGTTCAATTTAACCCATAGATAGGACCCTATCAGGTGCTACTACTCCAGGTCAGAATGGATGGCAACAAAGGGGGTACTCTGCATTCCCCAAAGCTTCAGTATTACTGAAGACTCACCAGATTGTTTAGTGTAATATCAAGGATACTCATTGGGGGAGTCTTACTCCTCTGCAAAGATGCAATCTGTGTATTCTGCAGTCCCAGCCAACTAGGCCAATATTACATATGGGATGTGACGAAAAAATTGATTGAATGATTGATTGGTTTTTACAGCATGTCAACCTGTCTGGGTTTTTTTTATGCCGAAAGGTTAGAGAATCATCTGAATTGTCCGTTTATATTCATATTCTTCATGCTGTTGTTTAAGAGTTTTTTTCACACAGTCCAATCTAATTCTAATAATATTTTGAACAGATCCATTTAATCCATAAATGAGACTCTAAGAGTAAGGTTAAAGTGGACCTGGGAGTAATAAAGGGGAAAATAGAGCCTCACAATCAGATCCAGTTTTGTATAATACTGAGGACACCCTTTTTTGGAGGTTGGGTCTTACTCCTCTGCAGGGGCTATAGCCATAGTATTCTAAGCCTAACTGACATAGCATAGAATAAGATAAGGTTTTATAAATTAAGCGAGGGCCAATTCAAATTTTAAAAAAAGCTTTTTGTGGTCTAAATACATTCAGACAGTTTGAAGGGGGAGTTCTTTAAAAAATAGATTTTTAATTTTAACTTTTATTTTCTTTAATTTTTTTATAATCTTTTTTTCAGGCAGGAAAAAGGGAATTTAAAACATTTTTTAATTCATTCACTCATCCAATTATTTATTAATTTATTTGTTCTTAAAAATACCAAAAACATAACTGATCAAAATATGAAAAGTCAGTGTGTGGCCCAGTATTTGAAGAGGCAAACATCAGAGAAAATGCCTTGCAATAGTTTCTGCTCCATTGATATAATGAGTCAGGTGACTTGATCCATGGATTTGATTGGTGGATAAACATAAAAATAAAAATGGAGGAAGAAAGCTTAGAATATACATATAAGTGCTTGTAAACAGGAAAAGGAAAATGGCATTGTGAAAATATGATCAAAGACAATGGCTGACAAAATAGAAATTATAATAAAAGAACTTTTCATACTTGTCACACAAGTACATTGCCGTGTGCAAATCCCTATTACCACACACCTATATATATATATATATATATATTGTTGGAAGTGGGCATTGGTAAATAGCAATAAATATTCATTTGATATTTTTCCGGCTCTACATACAAAAAATAAATGAATAATGATATTTTAAAATCCTTATTTTTAGATGAACTATGTATTTACCCAACCCGTCCACACACGCAGAATACAACAAAAGGTTAATTTTTAAGTATAGTACATCTAGTTTCAATTCAGAGATTTTCTTCTCCTAGACTGGTTGCCATACCAATGCTAAACAACCCAGATTGAATTGCAATTGTTTGGTTGGTTGTTTTGGTTTTATGGCTTTGTAGGTTATTTAATGCCGAATCCATTTTTATACAAATAATCAGTTCTATTTCAAACAATTCAGTTTAGCAAGAGTACACAGTTTAATTGTCAAAAACATTTCTATTTCAAGCTATTCAGTTTAGTCAAAAAGTTTTAATTCAAATAATTCAGTTTAGTGTAAGTATAGTTTTTGTCCACACACAGTTAAATGTCTAAACAGTTCTATTTCAAACAATTCAGTTTAGCGCAAGTAGAGTTTCAAAGTCAAAAACAGTTCTATTTCAAACTATTCTGTCTTGCATAAGTACACAGTTTAAATATCAAAACAGTTCTATTTCAAGTAATTCAGTTTAGCATAAATACACAGTTTAGTTCTATTTAAGCCATTAATAGGACCCTATCAGGTGCTACCAATCTGGGCCAGAGTGGACCTGGGAACAATGGCAATGAAGGGTAACTCTGCATTCCCAAAAGCTCCAGCATTACTAGAACCTCACCATCAGATTGTTTAGTGTCTTATCTAGGGGAGATGCAGTTGGTAAATTCTACAGTCCCAGCCGACTGGGCAAGTGAATTGTGATAAAAAGCAACTACTATTTAGAAGATGAACAATAATACGACTGTACATTGTGCCATACAAGTTGATCTCAAAATATTCAGCTCTAAATTCTTAGTTCAACCTTAGTTACTTCCTTCTTCTGCAACATACAGTAAAGCTCCTGTTAGGTCAAAACTTACTCAGTAGACTTAAATAAAGATAGATTAAAATTACCAGGAGCAAAAGCATAAAAGTTTACAAGAGCTTAACTTTATAAATGTGTATGAGAAAAAACTTTAAAAAACTAGTGTGGTTTCTTGGAATCAAAGTTTTAATCATCAGTAAAGTAAGCTTCAAATAATCTTTTATTTAGAATGTACCTTTTAAGTACAGTAATAATACCAATGTGTGTATATTTAATTAAATACCATTATGTCGTATTAAACTGTCCAAGAGTGTATGGTGTATATAATTTTTCTCTGAAATCAGAGGGCCCAGTCAGCTGCGACTGCAGAATACACTGACTGCATCTCTAATAGAAAGAGGAATGTTAATACTGATAAAAACATAGATATATTATGAAATGTTTACATTGATATGAACTAAATAATATAAATATTAACATAGATAGATAGATAGATAGATAGATATGATATGGACTTTCTTGAATACATCATACAAAACAGTGCTAACGGAAAGAGAATTGCAGTGTCGACTGGGGCTGTAGAATACATCAACCACATCTCTGCAGAGGGGTAAGATCCCCTTTCCCAATGAATGTCCTAGATATGACACTAAACAATCTGATGGTGAAGCTTCGGTAATGCTGGAGCTTTAAGGAATGCAGAGTATTCCTTCATTGCCATTGCTACCAGGTCCACTCTTGCCCAGAGAGGTAGCACCTGACAGAGCCCTATCTGTGTTTCAAATAGAACTAAACTGTGTAATTCCGCTAATTTGAATTGTTTGAAATAGAAGTGTTTTTGATATTTAAACTGTGTACTTATACTATACTGATTTGCTTGAAATAGAAATGTTTTTGATATTTAAACTGCGTACTTATGCTAGACTGAATTGTTTGAAACAGAACTGTTTTGACATGTAACTGTGTATAAACAATATGACATGTAACTGTGTATAAACAATAAACTGTACTATTACTAAACTGAATTGTTTGAAACTTTCCTCAAAATGACTTAATTCGATCTTAACTGACTGGAAAAGGGGTGATATGCCATAAAACAAAAACAACCAACCAAACCAACCTGAAATCAGAATTACATTGGCTATCTATGAAATATGCAGCTCTTATCCATTAGAGCTTCATGTGGAGGGATATATATATATATATATATATATATATCCCTCTACATGAAGCTGTCTATATATATGTATATACATATATATATACCAGCCCATTAGCATAATAGTTAGAGTGTTCACTGATGGCGTGGGAGACCAGGGTTCAATCCCAGGTTGTGCCATACCAAAAACTCAAGAAATGGTACTTGATACATCATTGCTTAATGCTGAGCATTTTAAGGTATGGATCAAGGATAAGTGGAGCAATCCAAGGAAAGAAGTAGCACCCTCCCCTATAGCTCGGTGTCATAGCTATTGAAAAGGGAGCCTTCGGTCGCCTTCAGCTATGGTTAACCAACTTATATATATATATATATATATAGTACAGACTGTTTTGGTACCACCTATAACTAAAATGCTGTATACATACCCAAATAAACTATGTACAGGTATACACCATTCTGTACTTAGCTACCTGGGTGCGGTGATGTTCCAGTCAGTCTTTACAATCAATGTAACAGTTGTTGGAAACAGTGTGTGATATAACAGTAATTAATTACTTATTCATATCATAGTTTTATTATTTTATATCAATTTGTGAAATACATAAAAATTTATTTCTTAGAAAAAAATCTTAAACAAAAACTTAAGCCATTGGAAAGGTTTCGTCACTCACTTCTTGAATGAACCTTCCCAAGAAATAAAAATAAATGAAAGTCGACCACTGAAGTTCTACCAAGCAAATTCAACTGAAAGGAAATTCAACGGAAAGAAAATTCAACCGAGAATTCTGCGGAAAAGAACCTTAAAGAAAACTTGAAATTTAATGAGCTTTGAAACTTTTCGATAAAACAAAAAAAGAAAAGAAAAATACTCAAATTCAAAGAATTTGTTTCCCGGACACTCTCTCAGATAAGTTTCCCACAAGTTGTACCAAAAATTTGTAACACTTTATCTTTTCTATCTCTTTCTTTGTTTTTTCTTTGTATGAAATTCCTTTTAAAAAAATTTATTGTCTGTGTTATCTTTTCATATCAATATCTGAACTCGAAGGCTGTGGAACTTACTGTTTAAATTTACTGTTTAAATTTACTGTTTGAATTATCATTAATGGCACACTAAACCCCCTAAAAACATCACCCAGTTAAATATTAAATTTGGTTTTAGTGTCACTCACCTCATATCAAAGTTTATCCTTTAAATCTCATTAAATATATTCAGAAATATGAGTTTAAGTTTGATATGTTTGTGGCAGTTTGCGGAAAATTACAATTGTTAGGAGTACTGTTCTACCAGTTGACTACTTTGTGGTTAAGGTTTTTCCAGGCTTAAAAAGTGAATTTGTACACCAAAATTTATGGTAGGTGAAATTATTAATAAGTAAATTCAGTCAGTAGTTTCTCACACATACTTTGCCAAGGTCAAACATGACGAAAAATTTGTGGTAGGAATTCTCCTAACTGTAACCGAGTGGTGTCAAGAAGTTTGTTTGTTTGTTTGTTTAGGTTTTAAGGTATATCAAACTTTGTAGGTTATTTTATGCCAAATATACAAATAAACTGTTCTATTTCAAATAATTCTGTTTAGCATAAGTACACAGTTTAATTGTCAAAAAGATTTCTATTTCAAGCAATTCAGTTTAGTCAAACAGCCCTATTTCAAACAATTCAGTTTAGCATACAAAACAGTTCCATTTCAAACAGTTCAGCTTAGCATAATTACTTAGTTTAGTTCTATTTGAGCCATAGATAGGACCCTATCAGGTGCTAACACTATGGGGCAGAGTGGATCTGGGAGTGATGGCAATGAAAAGGTACTCTGCACTCCTCAAAGCTCCAGCAATACTGGAACCTTACCATCAGATTGTTTAGTATTATATCCAGGACACGTGTTGGGGGAGGTGTCTTACCCCTCAGCAGAGAAGCAGTGGGTGTATTCTACAGCCCTAGCTGATTGGACAAGTTGTCAAGAATAGCTCAGTTTCATCAGCATTCCTCTTCAGGGGTAATTCATGCATCAGGGACTGATCTGATCCTCTCACTTTTACAACAATGATGGAGGTACTCTTTGAAAAGAAGACTTCTTGAAGCTGAACCAAATAATCATTACTTGACATGAAAGGCTGGTGAGTTTACTGATAAAGATTTAAATGATCGATTAATTTTACAAGCAGACCAATCAGTCTTTGGCTATTTTAAGCCTAGAGGTTAGGGAATCACATTCATTGTATGTTTATATTTACAGTTTTTGTGTAGTTGTTTTTTAAGAGTTTTTAGAAATTTTGCCCACAGTCCTATTGATCACAAATATTTTTTAAACAGATCTATTTTGGCCCGTAGGACTGAAAACAGTGCTTGTAACCATACTTAATTTCAGTCTTTGTTCTGTGACTGCCACATGCGTTTCTGGCAAGTTGGTTTATCAACTCTCTGTGTGCCCATATTGTGTTTGAAAGATCCATAGATGTAGGATAACACAATCTATACAGATTTTCTGATGGTTGGGGTGGTTTGTAGGACAAGTTGCCTGGGTCTACATTTTCTTTTTTAAGAAGAGGAATTACATTGTGAATTGAATTACCATGACCAGAAAATCTGACGAACACCTATGAACGGCATACGAAAACAGCTGTCCAGTGTTTCCGTGTGTCGTGTGTAAGTGTTCGCCGGATTTTCTGGTGATGGTAATTCAATTCACAAGTTGCCTGGGTGTTTGCAATTCAAAGCCAAGGAAAAATCCCTGTTAACAATTAACAACTATCTATCAAAACACAATTGTGTAATAATATATAAATATATATGTGTGTGTGTGAAAATTGTGTCACTTTTGTTGTATTTGAGAGACAGACAAATGAAGTATCTGGTTGGTGCAGTCTTTCAAATTTTCAGAAAATGAGGCTTTTGCTGGAGAGGCTTCAGTTCTTTGAGAGATTGCTTTTCTTATTCTCCTATTTTTAGCATGAACATCAGATATCTTTTCCCTTCTAACCCTAAAAACATGCATTTTGATAGAGGGTCCCCTTGGGAACAAATATTCCCAATTGGCTAACCAATCACAGATCATTTTATATTCTACTTCTACTTTTACACTGGTCAGCCAATCAAATGTGCTGATCGATAACTGTGGAAAGAGTATCCCTTCCATGTATCAGATTTTAATTGGTCTTTCAGATAAACCACAATATAGGGGTTTGGTTAATTAAGGGTCCCAACCCATGCCTTGTAGGGGAGTATCTCTTTTCGCATTAACCAAAACAAAAATCAAAGACCTGATTAAGAGTTAGTTTGGGATGTCATGATTTAAAATAGATCAATGCACTCACAAAACACCAAGCCAACTTGCTTTTTGTTTTGACAATTCGAAAATTTGGTTCATATTCTCCCCTCATTAATTTTTTAATTGACTTTTGAATTTCTTTCAAAGTCAATAAGTCTGTTTTATATTTTCATAAGTTTTTGCACCAGAGTGGACCTGGGAGTAATAGCAACAAAAGGGTAATCCACACTCCCTAGAGTTTAAAAAGCCTTACCATTAGATAGCTAAAAAATCCAGTCTATCCTACTATTTACCCATAGATGGTAAAGTAAAAAATATTTCATTAAAAAACAAGGGAACAATTTACACTGATTTTGAAAAACGAACATACATTTTATGTGAAAGCTTTTTAAAAACATTAATTTTAATGGCATTTCAACCCGTCTATGGGAATTTTATGCTTAGAAGTTAGGGAATTGCATTCATTGTACTTAATATTTACAGTTTAAAAAATTTTTTTTTTCTTTTTGCACACAGTCCTATTAAAGACGAATAATCTTTAAACAGATTTATTTAGCCCATAGATGGGACCACAACAATAGTACCTCTCCAGGTTTGGGAGTAAGAGGAATGAAATTTATAGTCATACCCCAAACACACCTTTTTTTCAGTGGTGAAGAGCAGTCTTAACCCTGCAGTGGATACGGTCAATATAATCTAAGTTCTGCTGGCAGGGCTATTTTTAAAAACAAGTTACTTTAATTGTTGTTGAGTAATAAATTTGTACTATCATCATCAACATTTCATGGAAAGCAAACAGCAAGGCCGAATCTGCAGTTAAGAGTGCAAAACACCTCATGCAAAAGAACAAAGACATCCACACCGACCCATTTCAGAGAAACCCCCTGCCCAATGAATGGGAAGCAGCCCTGCTGAACGATAATCAAATTGTTGTACTCTTTCACTGCGTTCTATGAACATCATTCTGCCACAGCCTGTGCATATATGTCATGGTGGAGATGACAAGATCCTACTTGAATGCCAACAGAGAGTCCAAGCAGGCTACTACAATCAACATGCACGTAATCTGCCTGTGTTAAATGAGGGCGACATTGTTAGAATGCACCCGTATAAGAAAGGTGATCATGCGTGGGAGAAAGGGGTCATAAATCATTGCCTGGTGAATGATCACACAAAGTCATAACCCTTAAAAGGGTTTCTTAATGCAACAGACTTTAGTGAAGGTAGTGGTGGAGCAGACATCAAAATGTAGACTGCCACCCACTTTAGATGACACTATTTCCCATATGCAGTATACATGACCCACTGAGTGTCTATCTACCGGGAATAGCCTCATTACTGCAGATAACTATTGAGTTCAAGGAGAGTTGTCTAACAGAACTCAAAAAATCTTAATCTTTATGTAGAACCATCACCTGTAGTGGCTAGTTTTGTTTTGGTTTCTTTGTTTAAGGCATATCAAACTTTGTGGGTTATTTAAGGTTGGTGAGTTGCTTTGTTTTGCAGCGTATCAACCCTTTTCGAGTCATTTAACGCCGAATTAAGTCATTTTGATAAAAGTTTCAAACAATTCAGTTTAGTATAAGTATAGTTTTGTGTTTACACACAGTTAAATATCAAAACAGTTCAATTTCAAACAATTCAGTTTAGCATAAGTACACAGGTTCAGTGTCAAAAACAGTCCTATTTTGAGGAATTCAATTTAGAATAGAAAAACAGTTCTACTTCAAACAATTCAGTTTAGCATAAGTATTCACTTTAAATGTCAAAAACAGTTCTATTTCAAGCAATTCAGTTTAGTATAAGTATGCAGTTTAAATGTCAAAACAGTCCTATTTCAAACAATTCAGTTTAGCATAAGTACACAGTTTAGTTCTATTTGACTCATAGATAGGACCCTATCAAGTGCTAACACTCTGGGCCAAAGTGTACCTAGAAGTGATGGCAATAAAGGCCTACTCCTCATTCCCCAAAGCTCCTGTATTACTGGAGCCTCAATATAAGATTGTTTAGTATCATATCCAGGATATTCGTTGAGGGAGTTTTACCCCTTTGCAGAGATGCAGTCAGTGTATTATCCAGCCCAAGCCGACAGAGCAAGGGTTATTTAATGCCAAATCCATCCCTGCAGAAAAATAGCAGTGGCATTATTTAACCCATAGTTAAGAGGATAAGAGGGTTCATGCCTTTCCCAAGGGTATTAATCTTAAAGTGAATGTAATAGCATGACTGGAGTTTGAACTTGCTTATTATGATGTTGCAGTCCAGCAGGTTAGTCACTGCACCACAAGGATTCTTCATCACCCACATAGGAAGAGAGTTTAGACAATGTCATGCTAATACGAACAATGAAATCATCTAAAAAAGAAGGCATATTGCAGTATAATTTAATGGTATGCTCCCTACCTACTTCTTGTAAGGGTACAGGAATCCCATACAATACTCCATCACTTCACTTCTTTTCACAATCTGAATAATAGCAGGTCTTTTGCAACTACTCTCTCTCTCTGTCTAAATTTCTGAGATGAAGCTTGTTGATTTTTTATCATTAAGGGTTTTCGGACTATTGTCTTCATCTTTATTGTTATTTCCACAACGTTTCGGCCGATATGTCCTCTGGCCTTCTTCAGGTGTTTGTCGAACTCTGGAACTTTCACGGAACTTCGAACTACGTCCTTTATTGAAACCACGGGGGTCACCTGTTCTGATTCCGTTCGCCATAACTGGGTACATAACAAGTGTTAAGTATTCCTGTTTTTTTTGGTTTTTTTTTACTTTCTCTCTCTCTCTCTCTCTCTCTCTCTTCTGATTCTCATGAGTTTTAGCTCACTAACATGATAGACTTAGCATCCAAACTTTCCCAAATCACTATAATTACCCAAGGAAGATAACTATTAAATACCATTTATAGAGTACGTCCTTTTATTTATTTATTTGCAGTTAATCAACTTATGCATGAAAACTAATATAATGTATATAGGAGGTTTGCTTATGGTGTAAAAGTTATCATTGTAGAAAATGGACACAGTGACCTGAGTTCAAATCCTAGACAAGGCTGTTTGCATTTCACAGAGCTCTAATACCTTTGTGAAAGGCATGCATTCAGTTATTCTCCCATCAGCTATGGGTAAATAGTAGGATAGACTGACTTTTTAACTTTAGTGTGGTAACCAGTCTGGGAGAAGGAAACCTCTGAATTCAAACCTGTTATATATATATGATTTGTAAACATAAATCATATAAGTTAAATAGTTCTTAGAACGGCTATGTATTACTAACAATTCAATTAAACATCAATTATTTATTTATACATGGTTAAATGGCGAAACAGTTCTATTTCTAACAATTCAAATTAACATAAGTCATTTGTTTGCACACAGTTTAATTTGTTTGTTTGTTTGGGTTTATGGCATATCAACCTTTGTATGTTATTTAATGCTAAATCCATTTTTATACAAAGAAACAGTTCTATTTCAAGCAATTCAGTTTAACATAAGTACACTGTTTAATTGTCAAAAACATTTCTATTTCAAGTGATTCAGTTTAGTCAAATGGTTCGAATTCAAACAATTCAATTTAGTATAAGTATAGTTTTTGTTTATACACAGTTGAATGTCAAAATAGTTCTATTTCAAACAATTCAGTTTAACGTAAGTACAGTTTCAATGGCAAAAACAGTTCTATTTCAAATAATTCAGTTTAACCTAAGTAAGCAGTTTAAATGTAAAAACAGTTCTACGCCAAGCAATTCAGTTTAGCATAAGTATGCAGTTTAGTTCTATTTGAGCCATAGATAGGACCCTATCAGGTGCTACCACTCCAGGCCAGAGTGGATCTGGGAGCAATAGCAATGAAGGGGTACTCTGCCTTCCCCAAAGCTCCAGCACAACTGGAACCTCATTATCAGATTGTTTCATGTCATATCGAAACACTCTTTTGGGGGAGGATCTTACTCCTCTGCAGAGGTGCAGTTGGTGTATTCTACAGCCCCAGCCAATTGGACAACAAAAATTAAATGTCAAACTCTTCTATTTGACTCATAGACAGGATCCTATCAAGTACAACCAAATTATCACCTAACTTCCCAAATTGCATTCCCCTTGATTGTTATGTATAGGGCCCAGCTGAGCAAGAGACCAAAAAACTCTGTATAACACCAAAGATAAACTGAAGGCTTTCTTTGTCTCTGCCTCCCATCAGAAAGGTCAGCTTAAAGTGAGGATTAGGGGAGGAGAAGGTCGGGCATGAGCCGAGGCTCAAACCCTGCTGGACTTTGCTGGTTATCGGCTCACTTAGTGCAATGTGAGCCTGATGAACCTATCTGGACATTGACCCAAACATTGGTCCAGGTACAGATGCCTGATTATAGCTTAAACTGGACAATGAGGTCCAGTGTTATACTTGCAGGTCAAAGATGAACTGAAGGCAATGATAACAGTAGCATTAACAATTTAAACAAGATCATTGGAAAAGCCTGCAGGAGATTCCGATGTCATCTGAAGGTCATGGTTGAAGTCAATAGTGATTTCTTTGAATAAATTTAATCTATAGGTTTTCAAGATAGTTGCATGCAATTTTGATAGATATATCTAATAAAGTGAATTTTCAGTGATATTTTCATTTTTACGTAATGCATCTTATTATTCACATGATCTGGACTTACAACTGAACAAGAAATGTCATTGTTCTTGAAACAAAAGACATTCCTGAAATGAAAATATCTGGGGTTTTTTCCACGGGCTATAACATTAGAAGACTTCTAAATTTTCTTTCTATCTCTCTCTCATTTTCCTCATTTTTCTTTCTTTACTTTGTTCAAGAAGAAAGAAAAGGAGGTAAGAAAAGAGGAAGAAAAAGGGAGGGAAGAAGAAATAAAGAATGAGAAAAGGAAGAGAGGGAGAAAGAAAGTAAACAAGAAAAGAAGGAAAAAAGAAGGAAGACAAAATAAGTTTGGGAAGAAGAAAATGATGTTATGGTATTGTTGCTTGGAAAAAAGAAAGAAAGAAAGAAAGAAAGGAAAATGAAGAAATAAAGAAAGGAAAAGGAAGAAATAAAGAAATAAAAGAAGGAAGAAAAATGGAACAAAGAAAGAAAGAAAGAAAGAAAGAAAGAAAGAAAGTAACTTTCTTGACTTCGTTCATCTCTCTGTTAAGCATCACAGGATATCCTTTCTCTCTTTTTCAATTTTTCTTTCATTCTAACTTGTTCTTTCTTTATTTTCTTCTTCTACTCTTTCTTTCTTCCGCTCTTTTTTATTTTCCTTTTCCTTTCTTTCTTTTTATTTTTTCTTCCACTCTTTCTTTCTTGCGTTCTTTATTCCGTTTTTCTTCCTTCCTTTATTTCTTTATTCCTTCTATTTCCTTTCTTTCTTTTCTTTCTTTCTTTCTTTCTTTCTTTCTTTCAAGTAACAATACAAAACATTATTTTCTTCCTCCCAAGCTTATTTTGTCTTCCTTTCTTTTTCTTTCCTTCTTTTCTTTCTTACTTTCTTTCTCCCTCTCTTCCTTTTCTCATTCTTTATTTGTTCTTCCCTTCCTTTTTCTTCCTCTTTTCTTACCTTCTTTTCTTTCTTTATTCCTTTTTCCTTCTATTTCCATAAAACAAAGGCAAGCGAGCATACCAACCCATAATAAATAACAGTAAATATGCTAATTATAATGGTCACCTGAAGTAGTCTCTGTATTTCCCTACCCCTCTATACAAGCAGGATGCCACCCAAGGTAAATTTTCACCAAGTTAAAGAGTATAGTCTGCCCGACTATTTATCCATAGCTGGCAGGGGAATAACTGGATTCATGCCTTTCCCCACAGGTATTAGTGCTATGTGAAATGCAAACAGCCACATTGAAGATTTGAACTTGGATCACTGTTTCCATCCCCTACAGCAATAACCAGCACAGAATAAGCACCTCTTTGAGTCGTATAACTGTTAACAAGCTTGTCTAACCGACTATTACAAGTGATTTTAATTCTCACTGGGTGCCACATACTTTAGGCCTCTTGCTTAGTGAAACTAAACTAAGTTCAGTTTGATAAGATGAACTGCCTTCCAAGATGGCCATTTAGGAAGTGTAAATAAGAAAAAGATATTTGTGCCTTTATAAACATATTTAGATGCAGATGCCAGCCTGTATGCATAGATGCACGCATATATCAATTTATGAATGCACACCAACCTATATAAACAATGAAGCCAATGCATTTTTCCCTTAACAGCTCCTGACTATCCATCCATTGTTCGCTCACTCAAAACTGAACCTTTTAAATAGCATCCCACCCACACTGCTTGACATTAATCCAACGAACCATTTGATTATCTTCCAAAGAGCACGCATAAAAATTAGCCACACCCAAGTGATCTAAAAGTTGTGAACTCCAAAAGATCAATCATTAATTCTTCAGGAGTTTCTTTTGCTTCCTGTCTCAACTTTAAGTATGAGGAGTGGAGAGGGGTTGCATTAGTATGGCGGCTTTAAAACTAAAATAATACATTTGTTTAATGAGGGGTAATAGTTTCTGCCAAAGTACAAAAAATAAGAAATGAAAATTAAAAAAAACTTTAAAAAAAAAGAACAAATTTTTCTCATTTTGGAAAAAGCATTTAAAAAAGAAGTTAAAAAAAAATTTCCTCTTTTAGCTTTGATCACACAAAAAAAGGTTTTGGTCAGTGGAAAATTCATTTAGCAATTATGGACTTACTAATTTAATCTACGCATAAAGTATCTCATTTCTCCATTAGTTTTTGACCACCTGTGACGAGTTGGGACATTAGGCTGTTTCTAACATTAATGGGTTCGGGTTTCTTTGTTTAATGGTATATCAACCTTTGTGGGTTATTTAATACTAAAGCCATTCTTGGTGGGTGTCCTTGTGGTGTAATGGTTAAAGTGATGGACTGCGGAATCGTAGTAAGCAAGTTCATACTTAAGTCGCGCTATTACATTCACTTTCGGACAAATACCCTTGGTAAAGGTATGAACCCCCTTATCCTCCCAGCTATAGGTTAAATAGTACCGCTACTATTCTACTAGGAGAATGGCTTTGGTGTTAAATAACCTACAAAGGTTGATACGCCATTAAAACAAAGAAACCAAACCAAACCTAAAGCCATTCTTTCAGAAGAATTCTATTTAACTCTAGGGGTGTCCTCGTGGTGTAATGGTTAAAACAATAGACTGCAGAATCATAGTAAGCGAATTCGAACTCCAGTTGTGATACTATGTTCACCTTCAGACAAATACCCTTGGGAAAGGTATGAACCCTCTTATCCTCCCAGTTATGGGTTAAATAGCACCACTACTCTTCTTGAAGGATGGATCTAGCATTAAATAACTGTTGTATAGTGGCTTGTATTATGTGATTTCTGGTATCGGTATCACGGAAGTACAAAGAAGTATATTTAGCTGGGGAGACAGAAGCAGAAAGAGAAGCAGAGAGACAGCTCTGAAGGACGTCAGTCAGTAGTAAGACCAACTTTGGACGTAACACCAACAGCACAACATTTATAATACTAGTTGGACTGTAACACTTGAGTTGATAATAAATAATTAACTTTATTTCACTGTGTATCTTTTCCTTACCACAATACAACAATAACCAACAAAGGTTGATATGCCATTAAACAAAGAAACAAAGAAATTATTTAACCTGGTGGCGGATAAGTGGGTTCATGCCTTTCCCAAGGGTATTAGTTCAAAAGGGAATTTAATAGTGCAACTGGATTTCACACTCATTACAATGTACATAAATTGTTTGTATAAGATAAGAATACTTGATACCATTTAACTGTACAAACAAATTATGGTTATGGTAAAAAAAAAATATGCAATAAGAATATGATTGCAGTGAAAGGTGGAAAATATAGTTCTGATTACAGAGAAACATTTATAAATGAATCAAATTTTGGTATTAAACATCCCCAAAGGAGTTGATAAGCCATTAAATAACTAAATCAAACCAAACCATACTGAACCATTAGCACAAAAAGCAAAACTAGTGAACCATATTCAAATGATAGTATGGTCTGCTTATGTTCACTTTACATTAATGCACATTGGAAAGGCATGAATCTACTCATCCCTGTCTTCTATCCTCTCATTGTTTAGAGAGACAACAAAGTACTGTGTTTGTCAGTACAAAAAGCAAAATCAGTAAACCATCTTGAATTTATGGTTCAGGCTGCTTATGCTCACTCTACACTAATATACTTTGGAAAGGCATGAATCTACACATCCCTGTCTTCTATCCTCTCATCGTTTAGAGAGACAACAAAATGATGTGTTTGTCAGTACAAAAAGCAAAATCAGTAAACCATCTTGAATTTACGGTTCAGGCTGCTTATGCTCACTCTACACTAATATACTTTGGAAAGGCATGAATCTACACATCCCTGTCTTCTATCCTCTCATCGTTTAGAGAGACAACAAAATGATGTGTTTGTCAGTACAAAAAGCAAAATCAGTAAACCATCTTGAATTTATGGTTCAGGCTGCATATGCTCACTCTACACTAATGCTCTTTGGAAAGGCATAAATCTACACGTCCCTTTCTTCTATCATCTCATCATTTAGAGAGATAACAAAGTGCTGTGTTTGTCAGTACAAAAAGCAAAATTAATAAACCTTCTTGAATTCATGGTTCAGACTCCTTATGCTCACTTTACACTAATGCTCTTGGGAAAGGCATGAATCTACACATCCCTGTTTTCTATTGACTTATCATTCACAGATGCAACAAAGTGCCATCGTCATCTGTACAAAAAGCAAAATCAATCAACCCTTGGTGAAACAAAGCATTTTCCAGCACAATGAGTAAATGCTACACATAGAGAATAAGCTTTAAATTTTTTTTTACAACAACAAAAAAGCAGAAAGTTATTTCAAATAAATTATAACCATTAAGTCTCAAAGACTAAATCGTGAAAGTGCTGTCAATATTCCAGTTTAATTAGATGTGGTAAAAAATTCCCTTGAGTCATTTTTACAAATATGTAGGTAAATTTTCAAGTTAAAAATTCCTCCAATCATAAAATTTGCATCAATTCTTCTCACAACAAAAACGCTAAATTTTAGGACATTAAATTTCATCATTTTAGCTTTTTCTAGATTAGGATATCCTTCACCACCAAATACATTTGAAAGTTGATATTTTCCTTAATTTCTTTTGATTGGGATGTTCTTTCCTACATAGAAAACCAAATTATGGGTAAATAGTAGGGCAGATTACATTTCTGAATGTTGGTTGGTTGGGTTTTATGGTTTATCAACCTTTGCTGGTTATTTAATGCTAAATCCATTTTTATACAAATAATCTGTTCTGTTTCAAACAATTCATTTTAGTATGAGTACAAAGTTTAATTGTCAAAAATATTTCTATTTCAAGTTATTCAGTTTAGTAAAACAGGTCTAATTCAATCAATTCAGTTTAGTATAAGTATAGATTTTGTTTACACACAGTTAGATGTCAAAACAGTTCTATATCAAACAATTCAGTTTAGCATAAGTATGCAGTTAGTTCTATTTAACCCATAGATAGAGCCCTTTCAGGTGCTACCATTCCAGGCCAGAGTGGACCAGGGAGCAATGGCAATGAAGGGGTGCTCCTCATTCCCCAAAGCTCCAGCATAACTGGAACCACACCAACAGATTGTTTAGTGTCATATATAGGACACTTGTTGTGGGGTGGGGTGGAGTCTTACCCCTCTGCAGAGGTGTAGTTGGTGTATTCTACAGTCCCAGCCGACTGGGCAACTAATACTAATAGTTCTATTAAATATTAATCATTTTTTGCTCAGTGAAGTCGTTACATGTATAGCTATTTAACATTAATTATTCTATTCATTATTATACATTCGGTTGCACACAGTTAAATGGTTTCAAGTATTGTTATGTAATACCAATAATTCATTTAGGCACCCAGTTAGAGAGTATCTAGTATTGTTATTTTATGTTAATAATGTCACATAGGACCAACATATTGTGCTGTAAAGAAAGAAGTCCGCAAAAAAAGAAATACTCAAACTCGAAGGTAATGGAAGAAAATATAGCAGTCGTTTATTATTCACTAAGGGCTATGATTGTTGCAACTCGGAAAGTTCATTTTATTTACGTTCTTCTTCTCCCTTCCTCTTGGTGATGACGGCGGAGTGGGTGAGAGCTTGCTGTTGACACATGCCTGACAGATAGGTCGTAGCAGACCGGGTCGGGGCCTCAGAACCTTTGACACGTCTGTTTTGAAAGCTGCCTTCAACTCCCCCAAAATCTTGTGACTTGTTTTCTTATATAGAGATTTTTGGGAAAAAATCGAAGATCCCCAGATGTTCGATGTCACCAGTGAAACTGTCATGAAACACATGATAATTCATCTATGATTATTTTAAAATCACGTCTAACTTTGTAGGTCATTCTGCCCGCACGCGCTAGTCTCGTGACACCTTCACTGATTGACTACAGCCAATGTGCTCTTTTCAATATTATTCATTTGTTTGCACAAAGTTAAATGGTTCCAAGGATTGCTATGTATCATAAATAATTCAACTGAACATTAGTTTATAAACAGTGAAATGATCAAAATAGTTCTATTTCTAACAATTCATTTGATTGCACTCAGTTTAAATGTCAAGCAGTTCTATTTGACCCATAGATATGACTCTATTGTGTTACCACTTCCGGTCAGACAGGACCTTGGAATAATGGCAATGAAGGGGTATTCCACATTCCTCAAAGTTGTGAGATTACAGCCTCACCATCAGATAGTTTAGTGTTGTATCAGGACACTTTAACCTTGGTTGAGTAACATATCGAAAAAAAGTAAAGTCAGTGACCGTAGTCGAGGACAACCTGAATGCTCCCTATTCAATAGCTACTACACCAAGGTCTTAGGGGAGGATGTTTCTCCTTTCTCTGGATTGCTCCACTTACCTTTGATCCGCAACTTATACTATAACTCGACGACAAGAGTTCAAACCCTGGACAAGACTGATTGCATTTCACATAGCACTAATACCCTTGGGAAAGGTATGAATCCAATTATTCTCCCTCCAGCTATGGGTAAATAGTAGGGCAGACTAGTTTCTTCAGTCTTGGTGAGGCAACTAGTCTAGAAGAAGGAAACCTCTGAATTCAAACCTGTTAAACTCTGCTTAAAAATTGACCTTGTGTCATATCCTGCCCAAGCGGAGGGGTTGGTAAATATGATAATGCTGAGTGTTAAGCAAGGAGAGAACAAGTACCAGTTTTAGAGTCTTTGGGATGACTTGACCTGAGATTGAACCCCGGTCTCCTGGACTATTGGTGCACACTTTAACCATTATGCCAATAAGAGAAGGAAAATATATTCAAACCAGCTTTATTTCACTAAGAAATTGTGGTGGAGAGTTTGGGTAAATTCAAAAACCCTCCACCCGGGTAAGAAAAGCATAAAGAGAAGGTACAAAACCTAAAAAAATATGAGAACATTTAAAGTTACTTGACTTTTTGTATGGAGCACAAAATCGTCAGACAAAAATGTTAGAAAAGTGGTAAATCAAGTGGTGAAATGTTAGTACACATCACACCCATACATGTGCATACATGCAAATGATATAATCAAGGGCAGTCCGAATATAGAAGAATAAATTATGGAAATAGTTGGTGGTAAATCACATAGGATAAATATACCAACATGCCAACACTTAAATGTTAATTCAATTTTTTTTTTATTCAGCAATTTATTTTCAGGATGTTATAAGATATATATATATGATTTTTCTTCCAAACATAATCTGCAGCTCTTGTCACTGCTTTTATAAGCTTGGGCATATCCCAGTTTATTATAAGAAATTTGCCAGTTTTATTTCATATTCTCAATATATACTAGGGGGTGTCCTCGTGGTGTAATGGTTAAAGCAATGGACTACGGAATCGTAGTAAGCAAGTTCATACTCCAGTCACGCTATTACGTTCACTTTTGGGCAAATACCCTTAGGAAAGGTATGAACCCCCTTATCCTCCCAGCTATAGGTTAAATAGTACCACTACTGTTCTTCTAGGAGAATGGCTTTGGCATTAAATAACCTACAAAGGTTACAAAGAAACCAACCAACCAACATCAATATATACAAGGAGCATGTTGTAGTTGGCATATGTTTTATATAGATGAGGCATTGGTCTAATGAGTAAAGTGTTCGCCAATGGTTTGGGAGACCAGGGTTCAATCCCAAGTCGTCATACTCAAAAAATGGTATTTGATGCTGCCTTGCTTAATACTCAGCATTATAAGGTAAGGATCAAGGGTAAAGTAGAGCAATCCACCCTACCCTATACTTCAGTGTAGTAACTATTGAAAAGGAAGCTTTCTGGTCCCCCTTGACAAAGGTCACCAACTTTACTTATATATATAGATATGTTGAAAAAGCTGATTGGATTTCACGTAGAGTCAATAGCCTTGGAAAACATTGTGAATCCAAATATTCTCTCTCCAGCTATGAGTAAATAGTTGGGCAGACTGGACTCTTTAACATTGCTATGGCAACCAGTCTAGGAGACGGGAAAGCTCTGAATTTAAACCTGTTAAACTTCACCTAGAGTCATATCCTGCTTGTGCAAAAGGGTTTGTATATATATATATATATATATATATATTGTCATCCACACACTGACTGATTCATTGTATCACAACTCTTCAGTGTGCTTAGACATGCTGGACACTTCAAGCTGAGATCAAAACCCACCTAACTTTGTAGAAGTCACTACTCTAATGTGCAGAATAAACAAGAAAAACACTTACCGGTTCAGCAGCCCCAGCTAGTTTCCAGCAGGCAGACAAAAAATAAAATGGGTGGTAACTCAATACCAAGCCTGTAACATCTTAAGCAAGCCAGTGTATACACATACTAATATAACCATTTACTGGGCCAGCAACCAATCACTGTCCAGAGAATGGACTTAGCCACTTGAGAACAATGGAATGCCCCAATGTTCATATAATCTCGCCCCAAGTTGTAGCTCATTGCTCTTTTTATGCAAATGAGTATTTACTCATAGCTAAAGAGCAGTACTAACAAACTCCAACAGACTTGATATCTTACTGCTCAGCCAATTCAGCGACCTATATTAGCACAGGAAAATAATGCATTTTGTATTAGCTTTTGTTTATTTACATTTTGTGCTATCGGATATCAGAGTGCTCAGTTCATTAGAAAAGCTTTGTATTATGTGGGTGGCAGCTGTTAGTATATATGTATGTGCGTGTGTGTGTGTGTGTGTTTGAGGAGTACTTAGGTAGTCATTCTTCATAAATATATGTTTGATTAAATTTTAAAAAAGGACAAAACAATCTTTTTTCTTAACTTTTCCTTATTATTCCTTATTTACTGCGTCCCCATCTTGGTTGTTTTACTCTTTGGCCTTCTTTAGCTGTCTGTCATAATGAGAATTTGTGAGAATTTCTTACAAAAAATTCTATTCAATTCAAAGAGGTGGATTGTTTTCATTCTACCATTCACAATTAGAGAATAAGTTGCATGTATTTACCCAACCCCTCTGTAATGGGCAAGATTTGACATAAAGTTAAATTTGAAGCAAAGTAAATCCGTTTTGAATTCAGAATTTTCCTTCTCCTACACTGGTAGCCTAAACAAGGCTAAAGGACACAGTCTGCCCTACTTGTTACCCATTGTTAATAGGGAAGGTGAACAGATGGGGTCATGCCTTTCAAAAGAGCATTAGCACAAAGTGAAATGCATCCCCCAGTATTTTTACTTGCATAGCTGATTCAAAAATTCAAATAAAATGTTTATAAAGACAACCAGTCTAGGAGAAAGAAAATTTTGACTTCAACCTCCAGTCGGCATGGGAGGGATCCTTCTACAGCCGAGTGACAAAACCACAAGCTGTAGTTCCTTTGGGAGTCAGATATTGTCTTCAGATATGTTCTGGCAATGCCTGTACCAACTAACACTAACTTTCATTTTGTTTGGTTAACATTGGTGCTGTGAAGAGGGAAAACTTTCTGCATGCGCAACTGTTTTGTCTTCCATATAACTTTGCCCAGACCAATGCCAAGATCAAGGTGCAGATCCATAGTCTGGAGTGACTGATGGAAACCCCCCAAAATAAATCTAATACCAGTATTCAATCAACATGAAGGACATTAATGTAGCTATCTCAAGATAAGCTATAAAACTTATTTTCTTTAAAAATATTTTATAAAGCCAAGACCTTAATTTCAGAGATTTTATAGCAGCCATAAAAGATATTTTCTTCAATCAAGATGATGATTTTTACATTCATAGCAGAGACCAATAAAAAGAAAAAATAATAATAATAAAAACAGTGAAAAGAGATACTTTATTCATATTTTGTAATTTGACTAAGTGGCATTAATAAATGCAAATCTTTCAAGATTTCAGAGATTGCATTTTGGGAGAGTTTTAAATTCTTCAGGTGGCCTTTTTATTCACTGTTTATTGACTTCATTACTTGAAGAATGGAAACCAGAAAAATGTAAAAGATAAAAAATTTCATAAGGTGATGGACTATTAAATATGCAATGAATCATCACTCAGGAATTATGCTTTTACATATATATATATATATATATATATATATGTAGACACATGGATGAAAACATTTAAAAAAAAAAAATATATATATATATATATATCAAATATACCCAGATACAGATAAGATATATATATATATATATATATATATATATATATCCACACATAGATAAAAAAATTATATAGATAGACATAATGGTTAGAGTGTTCGCCAATGGCCTGGGAGACTGGGGTTCAATCCCATGTCGAGTCATACCAAAGATTCAAAAAATGATACTTAATGCCTCTTTGCTTAACACACAGTATTATAAGGTAAAGATCAAGTGTAAGTGGAGCAATTGAGGGAAAGGAGTAGTATCCTCCCCAACTTCTCTGTGTAGTAGCTATTGAAAAGGGAGCCTTCAGGTCATTCTTGAGCACAGTCGGCCAACTTACTAATATTTGTTTGTGTTTTTATTCACTCATGGATAAAAAATATATAGGTATACAATTATGATATATTTCAAATATGAAAAATAAAATACAAAACAGGATGAAAACTCATGACTTAGAGTTTCACTTTTTTAATGCTTTCGATTTAAGAGTTAAAATACAAAACAGGATGAAAACTCATGACTTAGAGTTTCACTTTTTTAATGCTTTCGATTTAAGAGTTAAAATACAAAACAGGATGAAAACTCATGACTTAGAGTTTCACTTTTTTAATGCTTTCGATATAAGTGTTAAAATACAAAACAGGATGAGAACTCATGACTTAGAGTTTCACTTTTTTAATGCTTTCGATTTAAGTGTTAAAATCAGATGTGTAAAATACTAGCTCACCAGAGGAATCAAAAGCTTGAAACTCTAAGTCATGAATTTTTATCCTGTTATTTCATTTTTATACTAGAAATTTATTGTAATTCTACACTGAATTTGCATACATTGACAACTGTAAAGATTCCATATTCAAAAAAATATATAACTAAGGTAAGCGGGTTGTCTCCCTTGTCAACCCCACTCTCTAAAGGCCTTATATGATATGTTTAAATGGTTGATGCATCTTTCAAAGTAGCCAATCAATGGCCTGCATACATTGGCGCCAGATTTCAAAGACATGTCTTGATCTCTTTTTTAAACAAATCTCCATGACCAGTGGACATTAAAATTGTCTCTGCAACAATTCCAACAGTGAGCAAGAGAGCCACGTGAAGTACATTAAACTTTAGTATATATGACACACAGACTTCAGTTAAGTGGACTATTATATGTTTATTCTTGTATGATATTATACCGCCGCAAACAAAACAATTTGTTAGCAATTGTAATATAATACTATAAAACTTCCAGTGTGTTCATGTTTTTTCCTGATACGAATTTTCTTCTGTTTTCAATTTAACCAACATATTTTGCAGTCACAATATTAATATTTTGCAAACAAATTTGCAATTATATATATATATATATATATATGCTATGTTTGTTTGTTATTTAATAGGATATCAATCTTCTCAGGTTATTTAATGCCAAATCCATCCTTTTAAAAGGACAGCAGTGGTACTATTTAACCCATAGATGGGAGGAAAAGGGGGTTTATACCTTTCCTAAGAAACGTATTTATCTGAAAGGGAATATATTAGCATGACTGGAGTTTAAACTTGCATACTGCAATTCCGCAGTTCAGCAATTTAACCATTACTCCATGGGGACACCCTGAGTCTGCCATGCAAACCTAACAAATATTTTATTCTGATTTTTGAACAGATAAGTATTACACTATTTTGTATTTCTAAACAATGAGATGATACAGCACAGGGAGAAATAGATTCATGCCTTTGCCAAGGGCAAAATGTACAGTGAACATTACCAGCCTCAGTCAGAATTTGAACTTCGTCAATCTGTTGCATACATATATATACTGGATACATACCGACGCAATGTTAACAGACGCAAGAATAAAGGACGCATGAAGACTTCTTTAGAAAAATATTCACCTCTCACTTTATTGCAAGGGTTCGAAAGGGTTGTTCAAGGTTTGCATGTGAGAGGGTGCTGGAGACCGAACATAAACTTCATATTTTGACCTCCACTACTTATGACCGTCACGTTGTGTCTTTCTTGTTCTCTTAGATGCTCAACCAGAGGTCTTGGGGTCCACTCCATCAGGGCTTTTCCGAGGGCCCTCTCGGTCGGGTGTGGCCTTCCCTACCACATCTCGTCTCTAACTCTCTGGAAGTCTGCTAGCAACTGCTCTGGAACCCAAACTCAACTGAATTAAATAATAACTCAACGCCCACACGATCGCCTACTGGATCTTTGAATCGGATGTTTAATCGTCATCAAGCGGAAATAACTGTCATGCAGTTCAGAGGTTACTCTCTTCCAGTACATCACTGTAGTGGCACAATGGGACCTTCACCTTGTCCCATATCATAAGCCTTAATCCGCCCACGCGATCTCTTTCAATTACTGGCCATTGGAATGCGTCAGTTCCTTCCGGTGTATCACCTTGGAATAGCATTTTTGGGCCGGGTCGAAGGTCAAAATATAACAAATCAATTCTATGCTGATAATTATTGCACTATAATGAATCTCTAAACAAAGAGAAGATAGAACACAGGGATAAGTGAATTCATACTTTTCCCAAAAGGCAATAGAGCAAAGTGAATAACAGCAGCCTCAGTCAGAATTTGAACTTGGATCACTTATCCTGCTTTTCAAACTTTTAACTGGAATGTTGTTGACTTCTTGAAGTTTTTTAAAAACTGAATTACATGCAGTAAGATAAATTTTGTGTCTGGATATATCATTTCTTAATTGTTTATGCTGTTGAAGTATAGAAAACGGTCATCATTTCCTTCAAACTTTGCTTTTAGGCTCTGGGTAATGAAATTTAGAAATTACCCAATTTTCTGCATAAAAATCTCTAAATTCTCACATTATTTTTTACATAAGGTTGGAATAAATCATTTGAATCAAAGTATTTAGTAACTTCTGGAAAGTTCTCTATCAGCTACTCAGCATCAAGAATATTCTGGAAAATGGATAAGTTTGAAAATTTCATTAGTCTAGTCAAAAAAGCCAAGTTTGAAGAGAAAAAAAAAGAATCTTTTTCATTTATATAAGACCTGAGGAATTGAGAAATAACAAGATTTACTGAGGAATGAGTAAAACTAGAAAATTTTTACATTGTATTACCAGGCCATTGGCCTAATGAGTAGTGTTCACCAATGGTCTGGGACACCAGGGTTCAATAGCAGGTCGTGTCACACCAAAGACTCAAAAAATGGTACTTGATACTGCCTTGCTAAGCACTCAGCACTATAAGGGGAGGATCAAGGGTAAAGTGGCACAATCCCGGAAATCGAGTAGCATCCTTCCCTATACCTCAGTGTAGTAGCTATTGAAAAAGGAACCTTCAGGTCACCCTTGACTAAGGTCGCCAAATTTACTTATCGATGATAAAACTGTTTTTTTTCTTTTGGATAAAATTTTCCTTAAGTATACACAGTCATCTAAACAATAAAAATCAGAGGAAAAAATCTGTACTTTGTTTAATATGAATTATAGATATAATTCTTAGAGAGAATATAAAAATAAGCAAATATTTTTGAAAAATATCTTCATAGCAAATAACAAGAAGTTCCTGTTTTTTTAGGTAGTTTATGTGTCATGATGGAAGAAAGGGTTAATATGTGTAAGGGAGGCTACAAAAACCTTAAAAATCAACAAGTAGGTTTTTCTCTATAATCACAAGAGAGCACGTAAGGCTGTTTCTATGGGGAATTCACAATGATTTTCAATATGTCAGATTACTTTCCCATTTGGCAACCAACCAAAAAACAGATACTAGAGCATTGCCCAGCAACATGGCTGCTAATTAGAAATCAGTGAAATCTAAAGAAAGAGTTCCTTGAACAGGATTTAATGGATGAGGGAAGTAAAAAAAATTATCATTGAACCTGGCAAGAAAGTTTCTTTTAAAAAAGAAATTACATATCAATTAGTTATTTAGAGAAAAAAGAAATTGCTGTGTATTTGATAAATCGTCCAAAAAAAGTGGATATCGGCAAAAGACTAACCAACTACAGATAAGCAAATATTGTTGTCGCTCATTATGCCTAATAATTCCTTCAGTGTCACACATTATTTTATTATGTCTCATATTGCCTCAAGTGTCATACTTAATTCTGTTATGTCTCAAAACCCCTTGAGTGTCACACATTGTTTTATTATGTCTCATATTGCCTTGAGTGTCATATGTGGTGCATTCAATAAGTCTCCAGACTTTTTTGTATGGGCATTTAAAATTGTCATAGACTCTTGAAAATTCACTATGTTATTGCTATACATCTCATGAGATGACTGACCAATTTTTATGATTTCAGGTTCAAATCAACAGCTACAGATGAAGTTGGAATACACCCTACTAAAACCTGATTGTCACAGCTGGTGAATTTCAAAAATGCAATCTGGACCTGAGGATACTTTAGAAGAACGATATGCAATAAAATTCTGTTTTAAACTTGGAAAAAATGCCACAGAAACGTATGGAATGCTTCAGACTGCTTTTCGGCAATCTTGTATGAATCGAGTACCAGTTTTTGAGTGGCATAAGAGATTCAAGGAAGGCAGGGAGTCTGTGAGGGATGATGAGAGGTGTGGGAGGAGTAAGGAAGTCAATACACCAGAGTTGATTGGCCAAAGGGTTAGGGTTAGGGTTACTATGTTGAGATTTTAAGTGAGTTCAGGAAGAGATTTCGTTGGAAGAGGCCAGCACTCTTCAAATCGGGTCAGTGGCATTTCCACTAGGACAATGCACCAGTCCAAACTTCATCCTTGTCACAGACTATTTGAGCAAGAGGGACATCAAGACAGCTCCTCAGCCTCCCTATAGTCCAGACCTTGCTGCCTGTGACTTTTGGTTATTCCCTAAGCTCAGAGGCTGTCGTTATGAGACAATTGAGGAGATGAAAGAGGCTGTGACAAAGGTCATTGACACGCTCACACAAGAGGACTTCCATGGGGCCTTCCAGAAGTTGTTGGAACAGTACAAGTGCATTGCAGCCGGAGGAGATTATTTCAAAGGGGACAAGAGTTTCATGTGTGTACTATCAATAAAAGTGCCCATATGAAAAAAGTCTGGAAACTTATTTAATGATCCTCATACATAATTCTATTATGTCTCATAACCCCTTGAGTGTCACACATTATTATGTCTCATATTGCTTCGAGTGACATACATAATTCTATTATATCACAAAACCCCTTGAGTGTCACACATTATTTTATTATGTCTCATATCACCCCAAGCATCACACATTATTTTTTCTCCAAGTTTCTGTTACATGTCTCATTTTTTTCTAACTTGTTTGTATCTAAGTCAGTGACTTATTATTCATACGGTCTAACATATTTCCTTCTTTCCCTTCAGTCTCATTTTCCTGAATGCTTTGTTGACAGTGTTTAGAATATGCTGACTCTATCCCCATATAGAAGGTTTAACCCATCTCTAAAAACAAGGAGTGTCTTGGGTAAACTTTAGCTGGTGGTGAGGCTGGGGCTATGGGAATTGTGGCATGCTCCTTCATGGCTATTACACACAGGTCAAAGGATGGTCATTCCTATTTACGTATTTTCCTGCCAGCAGCAAGCACTTCTGGTAAAAAATTGCCAATCAGAGACAAAGAGTGAAAGCATTTAAAATCAGTTGCAGCTATCCTCATATACCCAGATACTCAATTGCTGGTTACAGTTTTGACTAGAAAGACATATTTTTTTGCATTACCAGATTCTTTGAACAAAAGAACCAAAGTGCGACAAGAATTCAAACAGTATCTACCTCACCGTTTGAGCTCATAATTCATTTTCAAATAATTCCTCAGCCTCAGAGACTGAACAAAGGGAATAGAATAACAGTTTTTATATTTGAGATGTGTCGTTTACAAAAAACCTGTTTCAGTATACTAGTACATACAAATTAGTAGTTTGCAGCAGAATGCAAAGAATTAGTTCTAGTGAGGAAGAAGGAATCAATGCACTCCGCCCCTGATTGGTCAGTGTGTGGCCGAATCGCTTGACAGGAGCATTGATTTGCGAGAGAAAATAGATCTGTGACTGCTACGAATGAAAGGAATATAAATAAAAGGTGAGTAGAAGATGAAAAAACTTGTTTAAGGGAAAGAAAAAGAAGGGGAAAGTGAGACAGAAGAGTAAGAATTTTAAAAAAGGAGGGAAACAAAGAAAACATAAGACAAAGGTGACAAAGAAAATAAGTGGAGTACAAAACTTAAGGAAAAGTGAGACAGTTAAGTATGAAAAGAAAAAGAGGGAGTCAGATATCAGAGGAAAGTGATACAAAATGGAGGAAAGAAAAAAGAATGTATATTTTCTTTTTTAAGATGAAGAATTATATTGTGAATTGAATTGCCATGACTAGAAAATCTGGCTAACATTTACTCATTGCATAGATGGTTTGTGTAAAGGTCTCCTTATGTCTTGTCCCCATTGTTCTAAACAGCAGTAAACAAGTAGTCATGAACCAGTCCAATAACTCCTTGGAAAGGTCCGGTAAGCAAGTCTACAACAGGTGAGTTGAGTTGTTTTTTTGTGCATCTCCTCTGCCATAATATGATCAACCATCACTGACACAGTATCTATTAATGACTATGCCATGCTCTCTGAATCTCCAAACATTCTTTTTTCTTGTGAGTGATATGGATGGCTGGCTCAGTTTAGAGTTTCGGCTCTGCAATCTGTGGTTGCTGATTTGATCTCCCGTGGTAGAGATCATAGTATACACTGCTGATGAGACCTAATAAGGTTGAAACAGCTGTCCAGTCTTTCTGTATGTCATGTGTAAGTGCTAGCCATATTTTCTGGTCATGGCAATTCAATTCACAATATAATTCCTAATCTTAAAAAAGAAAATATACATTCTTTTTTCTTTCCTCCATTTTGTCTCACTTTCCTCTGATATCTGACTCCCTCTTTTTCTTTTCATACTTAACTGTCTCACTTTTCCTTTAGTTTTGTACTCCACTTATTTTCTTTGTCACCTTTGTCTTGTTTTCTTTGTTTCACTCCTTTTTTAAAATCCTTACTCTTCTGTCTCACTTTTTCCTTCTTTTTCTTTCCCTTAAACAAGTTTTTTCATCTTCTACTCACCTTTTATTTATATTCCTTTCATTCGTAGCAGTCACAGATCTATTTTCTCTCGCAAATCAATGCTCCCGTCAAGCGATTCGGCCACACACTGACCAATCAGGGGCGGAGTGCATTGATTCCTTCTTCCTCTCTAGAACTATTTTTTTCTAGCCCTTTTTGGAAGTCACGACAAGCCAGAGAGCACCTAGTTAGCAGCCGAGACTGACATCTCTCGCATCCTCTGCAACAGACATTCTACATGGAAGACCTTCACTGAAGAGCACACTGCTACTAGCTACACATACAGAAGAACCAGCCTTGTGGCCAGTCACACGAGCTACCTGCTACAGTGACACACCTCCAACAAACTCGAGTACCAACATACAATCCCGCGACACCAAAAAGAACCTTCTCTCACTCTGACTCGTTTACTTTTGCTACATTACATAAACCTTTCATTGTCGTGTTTTCAAAAGAGGTTTCATTATTTATTTGTATTGTCAATTAATTCATAGTGTTATGGAAACTAACCATTAAACACTAAAGATTTCTTTCTAGTTATTTTTCATCTCTCCGTTTCTGTCTCTCCTACTTTAACCACTTTTGTTTAACTTTCCATTTTTTTTTCTTTCTCACACTTAATTGTTTTACCTTACTCTTGCATTTTGCATGTATTTTCTTTATCAATTTTGTCCCACCTTACCCCTAAGTTTTACTTCCACTTATTTTGTTGAATTCTTCCTCTATCCGCACACTTTTCTCTACTTTTCCCCACCTTTAAAAAAATCTGTTCATCCCCTCTCCCATGCTCCATTTATTTCTTTTCTTTTTTCTACATCTCTCTCGCTCTTTCTCTCTCTCTCTCTTTCATCTTTTTTCTCCTTCATATCTCTTCTTCTTGCAAGACTGTCCTTTTTTTTTCCCAGATAATGTCTCCATTCCCTTTTCCTTTCATTTCTTCACTCTTCTTTCTAAACCAGATATTTTTTTCTTTCAATCTCATTTAGCTTCACCTCATTATTATTGTTTTATCAGAACTATTTCTCAACTTTTTTCCTTCAAGCTAACTACAGTTATATATACCTGCTAGAAGATCTTCCAGTCTTGAAATTAAGTGAACATGTTTACTGAACACATTTGACACGAGTAGAGAAAAATGACCTCATCAAAGCCAAGCCGATGTGAACAAGTGACACATTTTTGTCAACCCTCCATTTGTATTCTTATTAGATTCGCTAAAAAGAAATCACTGTGAGGCTCTCTTGTTTGTTTGAGCAGGACATGTAGAGTGTCACCACTGCCCTTTCCCTGGTTATAAAAACTATGCAAGAACGGAAAGGCCAAAGGCAAAACAGCCAAGTCACAGATACAAAAATGGAGTGCATGTAGCAATCTAACAAACAACTCCAAAATTCCAGGAAACATTTTTATTTAATTCTTCAAATTTTCCTTAATTTTTGCTGTTATTCTTTTTTAAATATTTAATCTTAATTTCTTTCATTCATTCTTTTTTTTTTTTCTTTCTTTCTGCTTCGTTCTTTTTTAACATAATTATCTCCTCGATCATTCTATTTCAGTTCTTTTTTTTCTTTCTTGCTGCTTTTGCCAACATTACTCTCTCTCTCTCTCTCTCTCTCTCTATATATATATATATATATATATATATATATATATAAATTTTTCCCTTTTTTCTTTCTTTTTTCTCTTTATTTTCTTATCCTTTTTTCTTTTCTACTATTTACTCACATCATTCTCTTTCTTTCAAATACTTTCCCCTTTCTTTTCTTACTTCTTCTTTCTTTTCTCCTCTTTCCTTATATAATCCCCTCTCTCTCTCTCTTTCTCTCTGAAATATTTTCCCTTTTCCTTTCTAATCTCTCTTTCTTTTCTTTTTCATTATTTCTTTTCTCTTTTCCATTTCCTTCTCATCACTCTCTACTCTAACTGGTACCCTTTCTTTCATAAAACTCCTTTAACCAGATCAATTATCTACGAAAATACAATATTCTTCAAGTATTAAAGTCAGAAAAAAAATCATGAGCAAAACTGGCTGGTTAACCATCACCTTAAGTCAAGAACGTGTCGGAGATTTTGAGCAATTTCATCTGAGTTTAGTAAAAGGGCAAAACATTAATTAAAAAAAGAAAACTATAAAAACCAGGTGAAATTTCTTGCTTTTCACAGAATCTATTAATGTGAAAAATCATTTAAATATAAACAAAATAGGGATATCAATAATATTCAGGAAGGAATCAAATGTAGTGACAAGGAAGGAGATTAAACTGAAAAATGAAAATTTACAAAGAAGAAGAAGAGCATGAAAATAGAGGATGAAGAAAAAAGAAGAAAAGAAAAAGCCTGATAATAATGTAGGACGGGAAAGAAAAGGAGAAGAAGAAGAAGAAGAAGAAGAAGAAGAAGAAGAAGAAGAAGAAGAAGAAGAAGAAGAAGAAGAAGAAGAAGAAGAAGAAGAAGAAAAGACAAAGTATGAAAACAGAGGATGAAGAAAAAATAAAAGAAAAAAGAAGAAAAGAAAAAGCCTGATAATGGAGGATGAAAAAGAAAGAAAAGAGAAGATAGGAGAAAGCAAGAAGAAGAAGAAGAAGAAGAAGAAGAAGAAGAAGAAGAAGAAGAAGAAGAAGAAAAGACAAAGCATGAAAACAGAAGATGAAGAAAAAATAAAAGAAAAAAGAAGAAAAGAAAAAGCCTGATAATGGAGGATGAAAAAGAAAGAAAAGAGAAGATAGGAGAAAGCAAGAAGAAGAAGAAGAAGAAGAAGAAGAAGAAGAAGAAGAAGAAGAAGAAGAAGAAGAAGAAGAAACTGAGGAATATTTTAATTATAATCTGGCTATGGACTTATGGATGCATTTATAAAACTCATAGTAGTAGTAGTAGTAGTAGTCTTTAAATTTGTATGAGGTTAATAATAAAGCATAATTCATCTTTTAAGTAAAAATAAATAAATCCAACCAGTTAACAGATCTTAGAATATGCTGACTGTATCCCTTGATGAAGGGTAAGACTCTGATCTCAAAAAAAAAAAAAAAAGAGAGAGAGAGAGAGAGTCCTTGGAATGATACTAAAACTGCATCCAGTGGTGAGAGTACAGTTCTGGAGAGTACAGCAATATCTTTTCATCATCATTACTCCCAGGCCCACTCTGAAGCAGAGTGGTAGTACCTGTTGTGGTCCCATCCATAGGTTAAAAAATAATATAACTGTGTATACATTTATACTTAGAATATTAACTTCAATCTATAATTATTTACTAAGAAAAGATAATAATTACTTAAAACCATGCCCAGTCAGGTGGAGCAGTAGAATACACCAACTGCTTCTCTGCAGAGGGGTAAGACGCCCCTAATGAGTGTCCTGGTATGACACTAAACAATCTGATGACGAGGTTCCAATGATGCTGGAGCTTTGGAGAATATGGAGCACCCCTTCATTGCCATTGCTCCCAGGTCCACTTTGGGCCAAAATGGTAGCACCTGATAGGGCCCTATCTATAGGTTAAATAGAACTAACTGCATACTTATGCTAAACTGAATTGTTTGAATTAGAACTGTTTGACTAAACTGAATAGCTTGAAATAGAAACATTTTTGACAAATAAACTGTGTACTTATGCTAAACTGATTAGTTTGAAATGGAACTGTTTTTGACATTGAATCTGTATTTACACTAAACTGAATTGTTTAATATAAAACACAGTTTTTTTCAAGCAGCAGTCATGTCAATACTGCTACATGAATGCTAACAAAATGCATGGAGAAAAAGCTTGACGGCAATTACACAAGAATGCTGCGAGCAATGTTGGACAAGTCCTGGAGGCAGCACCCAACAAAGCAGTAGCTATACGGCCACCTACCATCTATCACAAAAACTACCCAAATTAGATGAACCAGACATACAGGATACTGCTGGAGAAGTAGAGATGAACTCATAAGCAACATACTCCAGTGGACCCCTTCACATAGATGAACAAAAGCAGGATGATCAACTAGAACCTATACAAAACAGCTCTGTGATGATACAGGATGTAGCCTTGAAGACCTACCAGGACCAATAGACGATAAGGTCCTATGTATGGATCAAATAGAACTGTTTCACATTTAAATTGTGAGCAAACAAATGACTTATGTTAAATTGAATGTCAGAAATAGAATTGTTTGATGATTTAACTATGTGTAAATAAATAACTGATATTTAATTGTATTGATGGTGATACATAGTGTAGCAGAAAGAATTGCAAACCATTATTTAGTGCGGGAATTGTTTTGCCATTGGAATTTTGAAATTATACATTTCATCCAATTAGAACGACCCATGCCATTCTGCCCGGGCACACCTCACCGGGCACCATAAAAGGCAGCACTAAACTAGTGCAACCTCGCTTTCCTTTCCTTTTCTCATTCCTCTTAGCTGGTAGTTAGGTAAGACCAGCTGACATGAGAGATAACATTTCTCTAACTCGAGATGACTCCAACAGCAGACAGGGACTATCCATCTCGAGAGAGCACACTTCAACATTTGTTCCTCTGCATACCTTAGGAGACCATCTCCTGGTCAAATATTTCTCCCGCCTAAACCAAATGGACCCGATGCCACTGGCTAAGCACTAAACTCCCACATAACCATTTACAAGTGTTTTACCATTCTCTTCAAATCACGGCATAAGGAAAACTTCCTCTCAAGCAGTCATTAAACTACTAGATTGAAAGCCATCAGTATCTACGCATTCATTATTTGTTTTCTTTCAATAGAAATAACAAGAGGCAACAGAACGATACAACGTCAATTACTATTTATGCCAAAATGGTAATATCATCTGCCCTCCTGTTATAATAGCAATACTTGCAACCATTTAACTTGTTGACTTACGTTTACAAGTCATATATATCTAATATATATGTTTCAACTAAATTTGGCATTAAATAACCTACAATGGTTGATATCCTTTAAAACTAAAACCAAATCAAATCAAAGCTTCAGTATAGTTGGGTCTACTTTGCAATCAAAAAGGCAGTTTTTCTTACTTTTTAATCTTTTTTATCCCATTACTTTCCAGTGTATTCTTTGGTCTTCAAAATTTGTAGAAAGTAATAAAAAATAAAATTTTAAAAATGATTATTACGTCCAACAAACTTCTGTCAGAAGATTCATTTTTTCTTTTTTGCTTTATAAAATAGACGAAACTATTAGCAACAAATGAACTAAGTTAAATGAGATAAGAATTATTTTAGTTTTTATGCAACTCTGCTTCATCCAACATTTTAAAACCATTCATTTACTGAGTGCTGCAGAATTACCTCCCACATTTTAAACTGTCACCTGTGTGGTACAAGTGAACTAAGGCAAGTGGTAATGGTAGCTCCATCTGAGTAATATTTTACCATTTTTTTTAGATACAATTCATTATATTCAACAAGAAGAAGAAAAAAAGAGATGAAAGGACAAAGCATGAAAGAAGAAGGGCACTTATGACAAAGTCTATATGAAGGGAATAATAGGAAGAAAGTCTCATAAGAAAAGGAAAAAAGAAAAGAAAGAATAAAAAAAAGAAAAATGAGGTTGAGGAAGAAGAATAGGAAAGAGAAAGTGAAGATGGAAAATGTAAAAATGAAAGTGAAAATTAATTACTAGCACACTGTGCCTTTGCAACTAAAACATCTTTTTAAGACTGGTGAATTTGTATTTTCAAAGCAGAGAGCTTCTTTTGATAATACCATGTTAGATGGGAATAATGCTATTTTGAATAGAGTGTTCAATCGATAGCAGTAAGGATTTTCTATCCAGAAGAGCATGTATAGTTTGCACTGTTCTAAGCCATGATTGTAACTGATCATATCTTGAGAAGAAAAAGGTAAGACATTAGCAAGATGGAGCTAGCATTATTACTTGCCTTAGTTCACTTGCACCACATAGGTGACAGTTTAAAATGAGGTATTTCTGCTACACCATATATATATATATATATATATATATATATATAAGCAGGTATAGAATTTTTTTATTTGAAACCACTGGAACTAGACACTTAAGAATTTGGAATTTTCATATTTTTGGATTGTAGTATTGTATTATATTCAAGGTAGAGAATGAAATCAATTATTACACCTTGGGGAAACTGAGAACCTTAATATCATTTTCAAATAACAAAAAATAAATTTAAAAAAATGACAGTAAAAATCACTAAATATTCATAAGCAGCAGAAATTCTTCTGATAATGTGGAACCCTGAGATAACTCGGTATTGTGAACTGGAGTTATGATTTGCTTAGTAGAGCACGACAGAAATGAATTATGGGAGACATTGGTTAAATTGAGTCATATCTTGTGCTAAATATGGGCTTTAAAGTGCAGACAACATCCATGGAAAAAATATTAGAGTAAGAAATTGTATATTTTGTATGTGTGTGGGATTAGGGGTAGATAAATTAATAGATAATGAACAGAATATGAGAGACAGACACAAGGGTCATTCAATAGATAAGGAGAATTTTTTTGAAAAAGGAAAACTACATTTTTTCCCAGAATCTTTTTACCATTGACGTAAACTCTGTATTGTTTGGAATTGCTTTATTGAAAAATATATTCTAATTTTATTTGTTTCAAGACTATTCAGAATGGCAGCAAATCAAACAGAGTGCTTCAAGCTTGAACAGAGGTCTGTCATCAAATCTTTGGTGGCTGAGAAATGCAAACCATGTGAAATTTACAGAAGAATATGTAATGTGTACAGAGAAGCAAGTTCTTATCAAAAAATTTATACAAATTGGCTCAACATGGGTTCGCCACAACAAACTAGAGTTGAAAAGACAGTTGCTGGAATGGAAATACACTGATTCTCCAGTAAAGAAAAACTTCCAGCTGCAACATTCAGTAAAAAAAGCCATGCTAACAATGGTCTGGGACATGAAAGGATGCAAGTTCCTGGTGCAGTGGTCAGTAAAGAAGGTCATGCTGACAGTGTTCTGGGACATGAAAGGATGCAAGTTCCTGGTGCAGTGGTCAGTAAAGAAGGTCATGCTGACAGTGTTCTGGGACATGAAAGGATGCAAGTTCCTGGTGCAGTGGTCAGTAAAGAAGGTCATGCAGACAGTGTTCTGGGACATGAAAGGATGCAAGTTCCTGGTGCAGTGGTCAGTAAAGAAGGTCATGCTGACAGTGTTCTGGGACATGAAAGGATGCAAGTTCCTGGTGCAGTGGTCAGTAAAGAAGGTTATGCTGACAGTATTCTGGGACATGAAAGGATGCCTCACAAGTGATTTTCTTGAAAAAGGGGCAACTGTAAACAGTGCTTTTTAATGCTAACTCCTTCGGCAAAGTTCTCCTTATTTACTGAATAACCCTTGTATATATATAGAAAGAGATATGCTTATGTTTTTTGTGTTTAAGGCACATGCAGTTCAATGTCAACAGCTTTTTAATGAAGATTTTGTAGGACCAATTAAATTTCTGTATTCCTGCTCAGTTACCTTAAACAATATCTCACCTTATTTATTGAATGACCCTTATATATTAGAAGAGATGTGCTTATGTTTTTGTGTTCAAGGTACACACAGTTCAATGTCAGCAACTTTTTGATGAAGATTGTGTAGGGCCAACTAAATTAATGTATTCCTGCTCATGCATATAAATCTACAGTGAAATTTACACGACCAGGAGAGTAAATGCATAGGTATAAGTAAAGTTGGGGACCATAGGGTGACCCGAAAGCTTTCCTTTTCAATAGCTATTACACCGAGGTTTATGGGAGGACACTACTCTTTTCCCTGGATTGGTCCATTTTACCTTTGATCCATACTTTATAATGCTCTGTTAAGCAAGAAGGCATCAAGTACCATTTTTTGAATCTTTGGTATGACTTGACCTGAGATTGAACCCCGGTCTCCCGGGCCATTGGCGAACACTCTAACCGCTAGGCCAATGGAATGGTTTCCCCAATTCACACACTTTTAGGTTGGTAGGTTTGTTTGGTTTTATGGCGTACCAACCCTTTAGGAGGTGCCCGTGGTGTAGTCGTAATCGTTGTAGGAAATGAACACAGTGACACAAGTTCAAATCCTGGACGAGACTGATTGCAATTTCACATAGCACTAATAACCTTTGGGAAGGTATGAATCCAATTATTCTCCCTCCAGATATGGGTAAATAGTAGGACAGACTAGGTTCTTCTTTCTTGGTGAGGCAACTAGTCTAGGAGAAGGAAAACTCTGAATTCAAACCTGTTAAACTCCGCTTAAAAATTGACCTTGTGTCATATCCTGCCCGAGCGGAGGGGTTGGTAAATAGTACCAACCCTTTACGAAAAATCTTGTTTTTATATATATATATATATATATATATACGTGGGGTAAATAAAAATTATGTTTACATGAGTATGAGAAGAATTATTTATTCAGAGTTTGCTGAACAGTCGCCACCAGTCCAGCATCAAGATTGATGCACAAAAACCAGCGATCAACAGTAAAATTTAGTGCCATGACACACATATCTCTCGGAATTTTTGATATTACACCTTCTATTCTTTCCTTGGGTTCTTCGATGTCTCTAGCTTTTATTTGCTATACACGCGATCCTTTTATCATACCCCATAACCAGTAGTCACAGAGTGTTAGATCAGAGGAGTGTAGTGGTTATGCCAACAGTCTGCTGCAACCTATCCAACAAATTGGGAAAGTTTGGTCAAGACAAGCGCAAAGACTATGGGCAAAATGAAGCAGTGCACATAAGATTGTAAACAAAATTTTGACTCACCCTATATATATATATATATATATATATCAATTGCCAATGGCCTGGGATATCTGGGTTCAATCCCAGGTCGAGTCATACCAAAGACTTTAAAAATGGTACTTGATGCCTCTTTGCTTAACACTCGGCATTATAAGGTACGGATCAAGGGTAAAGTGGAGAAATCCAGGGAAAGGAGTAGCGCCCTCCCCTATACCTTGGTGTAGTAGCTATCGAAAAGGGAGCCTTCGGGTCACCCTCGACTATGGTCACCAACTTTACTATATATATATATATATATATACATTTGTGTATATATATATATACATGGTTTAAGTAAAGTTGCAAAAACCTTAACTCTCAAACATGTTCAAATAGGCCAAAAACTATAGATTCCAAGGCTGTGCTCCAAGCTATAGAGGCAAACCCGATAAGTAGCACTTGGAGAGTATCAGGTGAGCTCAGCATTACAGAGTCCAAATTTGTTTCATTCCTTTCTCAACTTTGGCAAAAGTATCTGGAGTTGCCACACTGTGCCTCATATTGCCAAAATATTGAAAAACTTTTGACTCACACTATAGTGTATTTTTCAAGAGAAATAACATTTCCGGTAAAAACATTGTCATACAGTAGAGACAAAAAGATACCATTGAAAAAAAAAATGCAAAGTATAAAAGACGGGACTTCATCCTAGAACATCAGACATTTCTCTTTCATCTTTTATTGTTTAATTTTTTTCATTTTTGGGTTCATTTATACATTTATTTTTTTCCTTTCTATTCGGGGGTGTCTTCGTGGTGTAATGGTTAAAACGATGAACTGCAGAATCATAGTAAGCATGTTCGAACTCCAGTCGCGCTATTACGTTCACTTTCGGACAAATACCCTAGGGAAAGGTATGAACCCCTTATCCTCCCAGCTATGGGTTAAATAGTACCACAACTGTACTTCTAGAAGAATGGCTTTGGCATTAAATAACCAAAGAAGGTTGATATGCCATTAAACAAAGTAACCAAACCAACCCTTTCCATTCTCTTTGATTTTCTTATTATCATTTTAATTTTTGTTCACCTTAGAATTTAAGATTTAATTTTTTTTACAGTTAGCTCCCTTCCTCAACTCTCCTTCCTCTATTGGTTTTCACTTCCCTTCTCTTTCTCTCTCTCTCTCTCTCTCTCTCTCTCTCTCTATATATATATATATATATATATATATATATATATATATATATCTTAAACTCCATGCTATCTTTGCCCTTTGCCTTTCTCTCCAATTTCCTTCTTTCCATCCATTTCTGTTTCACTTTTTAAAAGGTTTTCATAGATCTCTATCAATGTACACTGAATTTAAAACAAAAAAATACAGTATATAGCTTTACATTTTCCTGATTGGCAAAGAGGAGCCATTTTGTCTGCATCTTAAACAACATTTCCTAATTTCCAGGAAAGACAAAAGAAAAGGAAAAAAAACTTTTGTTTTCTAACCAATCAACACGTTTTTCAAAGCAGAAACAATTTTCAATTTAGATTCTCTGATTAAATGCAATAGATGAAAATGATTATCTTGACGGAAGAATCATTTCTTCAGAATTCTTCTTTCTATCTTTCAATTATATTCTTTTTCTACATCTTTTCTTCTTTTATATTCTATTTTCTACATCTTTTTCTTTGTCTTTTCTTCCTTTTATTTCATTTTCTACCTTTTTTTCTACATCTTTTCTTCTTTTTATTTTATTTTCTGCATCTTTTTCTTCCTCTTTTCTTTCTTTTATTTCATTTTCTACATCTTTTTCTTCCTCTTTTCTTCTTTTTATTTTATTTTCTGCATCTTTTTCTTCCTCTTTCCTTCTTTTTATTTTATTTTCTGCATCTTTTTCTTCCTCTTTTCTTCTTTTTATTTTATTTTCTGCATCTTTTTCTACATCTTTTCTTCTTTTTATTTTATTTTCTGCATCTTTTTCTTCGTCTTTTCTTTCTTTTATTTCATTTTCTACATCTTTTTCTTCCTCTTTTCTTCTTTTTATTTTATTTTCTGCATCTTTTTCTTCCTCTTTTCTTCTTTTTATTCTATTTTCTGCATCTTTTTCTTCCTCTTTTCTTCTTTTTATTCTATTTTCTGCATCTTTTTCTTCCTCTTTTCTTCTTTTTATTTTATTTTCTGCATCTTTTTCTTCCTCTTTTCTTCTTTTTATTTTATTTTCTGCATCTTTTTCTTCCTCTTTTCTTCTTTTTATTCTATTTTCTGCATCTTTTTCTTCCTTTTTTCTTCTTTTTATTTTATTTTCTGCATCATTTTCTTCATCTTTTCTTCCTTTTATTTCATTTTCTACATCTTTTTCTTCCTCTTTAATAGATCATTATTACCTTCATTCTTTTCTCATTCCATCATATTTTTTTTCTTCATTTACTCTTTCTTTCTTGTTTCATCTTTTTCTTATTTTTGCAACAAGTACCTTCATCTTTTCTTTTTTTCAATCATATTCTTTTTCTTCATCCTCTCTTTCCCTCTTTTTTCATCTTTTTCTTTCCTTTTCCAATTAGTACCTTCATCTTCATCTTATTCTCGATCAATTATTTTCTTTTTCTTCATCTTCTTTCTCTTTTCAATTATATTTATCTTCATCTTTTTCTTTTTGATCGTATTCTTTTTAAACACCATGTTTTTCTTTTTCATATGTTCATTCTTTGCTGTTCATAATATTCTTTCTTCATCTTCTGTCACTTTCTATTTATTCAATTATTTTATTCTTCTTTTTCTTTTTCATTCTTTTCCTTCTTTTTCAAGTTCTATCATCAACTTTTTCTTCTTTATTTCAGAATTATTTTCATTCTCTTTTTCTTCCACTTCCTTCAATTATTTCCTTCATCTTCTTTTCTTCACTTTTTTCCTTATCTTTCTTTCAAGTATATATATATATTTTTCCTTCTCCAACTTAGGAATATTTTCTTTATCTTCTTTTTCTTCATCTACTTTTCCTCCTTTTCTTCTTCTTCTTCTTCTTCTTCTTCTTCTTCTTCTTCTTCTTCTTCTTCTTCTTCTTCATCTATAAATTTCCTTCACTCAAAAATCTTCATTTACACATTGTTCTCCCAATATTCTATAAACAGTATTAAGAGAAAAAAAATGACATTATTCTAATCCGCAAAACTAATTTCCATCAATTGGTTTGGGGTATTTGTCTTGGGTTACATTTAGCTCTATCAGCAGGGCTTACAATATACTAACTGTATTCCCTAAGGAGGGATAAGCTGCCCCCATCCTGCAGTTCTGGGTATCTGGGAAGTGTGACTTCACTCCTTCAGTGCTATTACTCCCAAGTTCACTCCGATCTGGAGAGGTAGTAACTGTTAGGGTCCTATCTATGGGTTCTGTAAAAAGTTGTTTGTTTGATGTGCAAAAAAACATCTAAATGATTACAGAAAAAATCCAAATACAAATATACACTGAGCAAGATTCCCTAATCCTAAGGCATACAATAACTGTGGATTGGTTGATATGCAGTTGAAATTAACCAATCAGATCAGTGGAGCTATATTGCATGGCAAAAGATTTAAGTATATTGGGTTTAAATGCAATGAATTCATTTTCTATGTTGCGCCTGCTTTGTTGCTACTGATAAATTTGCTTATCTTCTCTCAATAATTACTGTTGACATTATCATTATGTTGAGTTTTCACACAACCAATTTCATCTGGCTTTCAATAGAGATAAAGTGACAGCAAGTCGCCTCAATACATGAAGACTTTCCTCTGAATTTTTGTTTAATGGCTTATACTGTTTAAAAGATGATTTTAGTTAATTTCATGATTTTCAATACTTCCAGTTTTTTTTCAAGCTTCTAGAAAATGTGTAGATTTCACTGCCATGTGTTCAATAATAGCAGAGATCATAAAAAATCTTGGATACTAGAAAATAATTTTAATTCAAAAATTTTTTTTCATTGTTTCATTTGTGGTGTATCAACTCTGTTAAAACTATTTTACCAAGTTTTCAAAAAAGTTTATTTCACAAAAATTTTCTCCTGAAGAAGATCTAACGTCGAAACTAGTTGAGAACAAAAATAAATCACTACGAAGAAATATTCTCATGTATCACTTTGTGGATCTCATAATATATATATATATATATATATCATCATCATCATGATGTTATCCTGTGAGCACGGATTCCCCAAACTCTATCTTGCCATTTGTCTCTATCATCCATCACTTCCGGCAGGTCCTCTAGACAACATCCTGTATCCATACAGTTGTTGTAGATATGTTCTAGCTTGTCATCTGCATGAATGGCTCCATAGGAGAAAGTTGCTTATGAGTTCATTCTTACTTCTCCAGCAGTGTCCTGCATGTCTTGTCCATCTTATTTGAATGGTTTTAGAGATGGGAGGTAAGTGGCTGTACAGCAACTGCTTTGTAGGATTTTGATTCCATGATTTGTTCAGCATGACTCGTAGTATTCTTGTGCAATTCCCATCAAACTTTTTCTCCTTACACTTAGTCAGCATCCATGTGGTGCATCCATATAGTAGAATCGCCATTATCACTGCTTGGAAAAAATTGTATTTTGTTTTATTGGATAGGTTTGATTTCCATATGATACTATTTACCAACCCCTCCGCTCAGGCAGGATATGACACAAGGTCAATTTTTAAGCGGAGTTTAACAGGTTTGAATTCAGAGTTTTCCTTCTCCTACACTAGTTACCTAACCAAAGCTGAAGAACCTAGTCTGTCCTACTATTTACCCATAGCTGGAGGGAGAATAATTGGATTCATACCTTCCCCAAGGGTATTAGTGCTATGTGAAATGCAATCAGTCTCGTCCAGGATTTGAACTCGTGTCGCTGTGTCCATTTCCTACGACGATAACGACTACACCACGGGCACCTCCAATTGATTTCCATATGATCGACAATATATCAATAGCAGTTCATGCATTTACTAGTTGCATATTGATGTCATTTTCAGTAGATGAGATGCTGCTTCAGATGTAGATGAACTTATTTACTAATTTCAGAGAGCCACCATTTTGTGTGGAGACATCTCCTTTTTGATTAAAACACATGTACTCAATTTTGTCTGATGTTAAATGAAGCCCAAAACCTCCTGCTGCCTGTACCAGACAATGCAGCAGGGATTTGGCTCGGATAAGTATATTTGCCAGTAGCGCTATGTCATCTACATAGTCTGTGTCTGTAATAGTTTGTGCAGAGTATCATCTGCTTCTTGCATTTTTGAGTGTAAAACCATATTCTTTCATTAGATCTATGGACGTTCTATCGCCAGCTTAGACTACATACTTAGAAATCATACTTTATATATATATACATATATATATATATATATATATGGAGAAAATTGAGAAACAAGATAATCCTAAAGTGATGAATTTATTATGAAGGAAAGTCGATGTTAAAACGTTTTGGTTTTCATGAACCATTATCAGGACTTTAAACATCTATCACTGTTTTATTGACACTTCCATTATTTACTTCCATATATATATATATATATAGTCATCCACAGACAGACTGTTTCGTTCTGTCAGAACTCTTCAGGGTGGCTAGACACGCAGGACGCTCGAAGCCGGGATCGAAACCCGTCCAACTTTACGTTAGACTGTGTTTCAGACGACTCGTCCACCAAGCAGACCACGTTGGCTAAGGGAATTTTAAGGTATTTTTATTTTTAGAAACAGCAGCAGCAGCCTTTGTTTACATTTCTTTATACCCTATCGGCTACCAGAGGGCTCAATTCTTTCGAAATGTATAAAATGATAACTTATTGCAGTCCTGAAACCTTTACAGTTAGAATGCTCAAATCTAAGAGAGAGAGAGTGACAGAGAGACAGACAGACAGACAGACAAAAGGGATATGAATAATAAAAATAGATTTGAAAACAAAAATGGCAGTTTTTTTCTTATTTTTTTATCTTTTTATTTTCTTTTCTTTATCACATTACTTTGCCCATGGTGTAATGGTTATCGTCGTAGGAAATAAACACGGCAACACGAGTTCAAATCCTGGACGAGACTGATTACATTTCACATTGCACTAATACCCTTGGGAAAGGTATGAATCCAATTATTCTCCCTCCAGCTATGGGTAAATAGTAGGACAGACTGGGTTCTTCAGCCTTGGTGAGGCAACTAGTCTAGGAGAAGGAAAACTCTGAATTCAAACCTGTTAAACTCCGCTTAAAAATTGACCTTGTGTCATATCCTGCCTGAGCGGAGGGGTTGGGTAAATAGGATCACATTACTTTCTTTGGTCTTCAAATTCTAAATATTAGCAGTGTTAATGACACATTCTTATCAACTTGGCAAACGAAGCATTGCCATGCAAGTATTGAACATTTAATATTTTCCATTGCTGTCATTATTTAATCAATGTCCGACTAGCAAGATATCATTCAAAAAACAAGAAATGCCAGACTCATTTAGAAAAACAGAATGGTTAGAAGGTGGCAAGAACAAATGAAGAACTTTAGAAAATGGAAGAATATTTATAGCAGAAAGGGTCAAATGGCTGCATGACTAACGACTTAAGACACTATTTTCAGCAAATAAAAATGGATATTATTAAGTATTATTTATTAACAGATTATAGCACTGAAACTCAGCAATAAAAAATATGATGTTTGTTGATTGGTTGGTTTTATGGCATAGCAACCCATATAGGTTATTTGATGCCAAATCCTGTTTATCATCATCATCATGTCATGGAGGTGCCCGGGGTGTAATGGTTATCGTCACAGGATATGGTCACGGGGATACGAGTTCAATTCCTGGACAAGACTGATTGCATTTCACATAGCACTAATACCCTTGGGAAAGGTATGAATCCAATTATTCTCCCTCCAGCTATGGATAAATAGTAGGGCAGACTAGGTTCTTCAGCCTTGGTGAGGCAACTAGTCTAGGAGAAGGAAAACTCTGAATTCAAACCTGTTAAACTCCGCTAAAAAAATTGACCTTGTGTCATATCCTGCCTGAGCGGAGGGGTTGGGTAAATAGGATCATCATGTCATGCTATCAGCACAGATATCCCTGACCCTTTCTTGCCACCCTTCTCTATCATCCATCTGCACAGAGCTGCTGTATATAGGTTCTAGCTGGTCGTCCTACTTTTGCTCGTCTATGTGAAGGGGTCTGCAGGAGTACGTCACTTATGTGTTCATCCCTACTTCTCCAGCGGTGTCCCACATGTCTGGTTCGTCTAACTTGGATAGTTTTCATGATAGGTAATAAGTGGCTGTAGAGCTGCCACTTTGTGAATGCATTTCACATAGCACTAATACCTTTGGGAAAGGTATGAATCCAATTATTCTCCCTCCAGCTATGGGTAAATAGTGGGACAGACTAGGTTCTTCACCTTTGGTTAGGCAACTAGTCTAGGAGAAGGAAAAATATTTGATTTTAAACCTGTTAAACTCCGCTAAAAAATTGACCTTGTGTCATATCCTGCCTGAGTGGAGGGGTTGGTAAATAGGACTTTGTGGGGTGCTGCCTCCAGAACTAGTTCAATATTGTTAGCAGCATTCTTGTGTAGTTGCTGTCAAGCTTTTTCTCCATATGTTTAGTTAGCATCCATGTAGTGCATCCATATAGCAGAATTGACATGGTTGCTACTTGGAAGAAACTGCTATTCATTTTATTGGTCAGGTCTGACTTCCATATGACTGATAGCCTATCAATAGCTGTCCATGCCTTTGCAAGTCACGTGCTGATGTTTATCTCGGTTGATGAGACACTGCTTCCTAGGTAGGGGAACTTGTCTACTAGTTTCAGTAAGCTACCATTTAGTGTGGAGATGTCAAATTTTGATTAAAGCACATATATTCTATCTTGTGTACATTGACATGGAGGCCTATGCCTGCAGCTGCTCGTTCCAGACTATGTAGCAGGGTTTCGGCACTGGTGGGTGCATTTGCTAGAAGCACAATGTCATCAGCGTAGTTTGTAATTTTTTGTGCGGGGTACTTTCTGCTTTCCTTTGTTAGCTTGAAACCATTTTCTTTCATTTTATCAATAGATGTTCTAAGTATGTAGTCTAATATAAATGATAAAGAGGTATGGGTTTAAAATCCAGTTTATACATATATATTAAATACATATGATTTGTATATGAATAGTTTGTAGGTAAAATTATTAAACGAGCCACGGGTCATTGGCTTGCACACAGTTAAATGGTTTCAACTGTTGCTTTGTAATACTTATAATTCAGTTTAACATCGTCATTTGTTTGCCCATAACTGAATGCTTTCAAGCTTAGCAAATGATTAGATATTTCTATTTGATGGATAGGTGGGAACAAAAATGCAACAATCCAAAAATAAATACGCCAATTATGCAATTTTGGTTACAAGGTTTCAATTTTAGTAGAAGGGTTTGGAATTGAAAATAAAAGGAGATAAAATTCAAATAAGAAAAATGCATTTAAATGTGTTCAGTGCTACTATGGTGGAGTGGTTTGATTTTTTCTTTGTTCAATGGCATATAAACCTCCATGGGTTACTTAATGCCATAGACATCCTCGTATAAGGAGAGTAGTGGCATTAATTAACCCATAGCTGGAGGATGAGAGGGTTCATACCTTTCCCAAGGGCATTAGCCCAAAAGTGAATGTAAGACAACTGGATCTACATTTTCTGGTCATGGTAATTCCATTCACAATATAATTCCTCTTCTTAAGAAAGAAAATGGACATCTACATCCTTGCCCTTGAGATTATAATAATTACATGGACGTGTATTTCCAATCCTCTTGGGAAGACGTGGCGCTGGAGGTGACCATGTCCTCTGTAAAGAGTACAGATGTAACTCACAAGGCACATTCAGATTAATTGGCTGTGCAATTACCATGACTAGTTAATTTGGCATCACTTGTGTGCGATATGGACTGATGGTCCAGTTGCAGAGTTTCGGCTCTGCAATCTGTGGTCACTAGTTTGATCTCCAGTGGTGGAGATCATGGTATACACTGCTGATGAGACCAAATAATGTTGAAACAGCTGTCCAGTGTTTCTGAATGTCATGCATAAGTGTTCACCAGATTTTCTGGTCGTGGTAATTCAATTCACAACACAACTGGAGTTCAAACTTACGTATTTCAAGCCTGCAGCCCAGCACTTTAGCAATTACAACATAAGGACAACTCACCTATAGCAGAGTGGATCAAAATTCTAAAATATTCTAATCATGTAATTGTTAAGACTGTTCCTTAAAAGTCTCATGGGAGACCACACAATTGTCAGATGCAAATCTGATGATTTTATGATCCATATATAACGTTTAGTTATAACAGTATAACTCCTAACAGTACCTAATTTAGATATTTTAAGTTTTACATGTGTTTATATATATATATATATATATATATATATATATATATATATATATATCCTTACATTATTCAATGCTGAGTCAGCTGATGGTGAGAATGGTTCTTTTTTTCAGATTTTCTTTCTACAATATCCATGTAATTGAAAATACAAAAGAGAGCTCAATGTAAAATAATAAATTTAATTTATTATTATTTTATATTGTACAGAGCAAATAATTCCAAATAAAAGAAAAACCTTTAAAAATTACTCATATTTTTTTGTAATAATATTTATTTCAGCAGACCTTACATTTTTTTGAATGTTAGATCTGCATCTTGAGACAAAGAAATAATGAGAAATTTCTAATGAAGACAGAAAAAAAAACAAATAGTTTGGTCTTTACATAAAAAAAAAAAAAAATGAAATTTATGTTTGGGAGACAAGGTGGCCAGAATATTGTGGGTTTTTCTAAATCTTCATAAGAAATTTCTTATTATTTCTTTGTCTGAAGATGTAGATCTAACATTAAAAAAATGTAAGGTCTGCTGAAATAAATATTATTACAAAAAAATATGAGTAATTTTTAAAGGTTTTTCTTTTATATGGTAAATATTTTGTTTGTTTATTTGGGTTTTATGGCATATCAACCTTTGTAGGTTATTTAATGTGAAATCCATTTTAATACAAATAAACAGTTCTATTTCAAACAAATCAGTTTAGCATAAGTACACAGTTTAATTGTCAAAAACATTTCTATTTCAAGCTATTAAGTTTAGTCAAATAGTTCTATTTCAAATAATTCAGTTTAGCAAAAGTACAGTTTCAATGTCAAAAACAGTTCTATTTCAAGCAATTCAGTTTAGAGTAAGTACACAGTTTAGCTCTATTTGACCCTATCAGGTGCTATCACTCCGGACTAGAGTGGACCTGTAAACGGTGGGAACAGAAGGGTACACCACATTCTCCAAAGCTCTGGCATTAATAGAACCTCACCATCAGATTGTTTTGTGTCATATCTAGGACACTCGTTGGAGGAGGTCTTACCTCTCTGCAGAGAAGCAGTCGGTGTATTCTACAGCCCCAGCCAAATGGGCAAATATATATATATATATATATATATATATATATATATATATATAAAAGTAAAAGCAAATGAAGGATACATGTTTGATGGTTCTTTCATTGTGCATTTCAACTTCAAGGTTTGTCTGAATACAAAAATATTTTATCAAAATTATTTTTGTATTTATCTTTTATAATTATTTCTGATACAAATATAATTTTGATAAAATATTTTGTATTCAGATAAACCTTGAAGTTAAAACACATTGGCACAATGAAGGAACCATCAAACATATATCATTCATCCAATTCTAACTTTTTCATCATACATTCTGTTGAATTCAAATCACTTCTTCTCACACACACACACACACACACATGCACACACACACACACACGCACGTATATATATATATATATATATATATAAATTTGTGCCCATGTCTTTGTTCCATCAAGCTACAAAGAGGATCTTTTGCTCTGATTGTCTTCTGACCCTGTCGGGTGGAGCCAAGGGTGGCAGTAACACTTTAGCCACTGAAACTGTGGAATCACCACTGGTTGGTGTCTGATGAGTACAAAGTACTGCACGTTTTCATATGTAGTATGATGAAATTATATATATATATATATATATATATATATATATATATATAACTTGTAGCCCAGGTCTTTTTATCCACCCCCACTTTTATTTGTTTTTTAGGTACACAAAGTTGAGTAAAACAAATAAACACACTAAGCGATATCACGGTCTAGGTTATATTATTTATTTGTGGTATTGCATTGATTTTAGCAGTAAATTCAATCCAAAGTATCTTTGCATAGTCTATACCTTAGCAAAAGGTCATTAGTTAAGGCAATAAAGTTTATATTTAATATTGTGTATTATCTATAACACCTATGATATATGATAGGTAGAAATATAGATAGTAAACAAAGTTATAAAAAGAACATTTGGGATGAACATGTATCAAGACACTACTGGGAAATTTGTCCTTCAGCATGATTTTTCTTTCAAAATGATGATGTGTGACTTTGTTTATTAAAAAAGTAATGCCTTCCTAATGTACTTAATCAATTATATACATAAATCTTATATTATCAATGTTATTGTGTATCATTGTATGTTTGAAATATCCAAGTAAACATTGTAGGCTACATCAAGGTCTAGACTACATTGTTTATTTATGGTATTGTGTTGGTTTTGATAGTATTACAGTAGTTTTGAAAGTATAAATAAGTGTTTGAATGTTTTCTCTTTATGTCAAGAATATTAAATAAATATTTTTGTAGGCTAGCATAACTAAAAAATAAGGTCATTTTTTTAGCGTAAATATATGATAAAAATAAGTTTTATGGCTAAAAATTAGGAGTCATTAATTACTCAGTATATATGGTATGTAGTAATCTATTAAGTTTTTTCTTAGATGTAGCATAAGGCTGTATGAATGGGGCACCCAATGAGATTCAAACTTACTCATAAAAGTTTACTACTCTAGCTTGCTAACCATTATACCACTCGAGGTGCTCATGTATGTGGTAAGTACCTTTAAAATGAATTTTCAGAGGGCAGATATACATTACAATGCATCTAGAAAAAGTAGAATCCATCTTGCTATGCTCCCTAAGAGTTACTTGGATTTTCAAGAGGTGTACATGCTTAGAACATCGATCGATAAAATCAGAGAAAACAGCTTCGAGCTGACAAAGAAAAGAAGCAGAATGTACCCTGCAAAAACAATTACCGACGCCGACTACACCAATGACATAGCGATACTGGCAAATATGCCCAACCAACTAGACAAACCAGACATGCAGGACACTGCTGGAGAAGCAGGGACGAGCTCATAAGTGATGTACTCCTATGGACCCCCACATATGGCCAAGCAAAAGCAGGACGACCAGCGCGAACATACATACAACAGCTATGTGAGGATACGGGATGTAGCCCTGAAGACCTGCCAGAGGCGATGAACGATAAGGAAAAGTGGCGAGAAAGGGTCAGGGATATCTGTGCTAGTGGCACAGCATGATGATGATGATGATATTGTAATGGCGTATAGTTATCACTAGCTCACTTGGTGAGTTAATGGTGGACCAAATTTTGTGGTATTCTTAGTTGAGTGCTCAATATTGTATATATATATATATATATAAAGGAATATAACCAGCCCATTGGCATAATGGTTAGAGTGTTCGCCAATGGTCCAGGAGACCTGGGTTCAATCCCAGTTTGTCATACCAAAGATACAAAAGTGGTACTTGATGCCTTCTTGCTTAAGAGTCATCATAATAAGGTATGGATCAAGGGTTAGCAGAGCAATCTGGGGAAAAGAGTAGTGCCCTCCTTTAAATCCTATAGAATCTATTGAAATGGGAGCCTTGGAGTTGCTTTCGACTTTGGTTGGCCAACTAGCTAATATGTATGGTAATATCTGTAACCCCAGATTTTATGCTTTCCACATTCATCAGACAGTGTAAGGTTAAAAAAAACAAACAATTAATATGGTCAATTTTTTGTGTTGATGGTGTTGGAAGGGAACACACACACGCACGCACACACACATACATGCACACAAACAAAACCTTCCCTTCCAATACACCAACACAAAAAAAATTGACCATTTTTTTTTTAAACCTCTCACTCGGATGAATGCATAAAATATGAAACCTCAGTTTACAGATATTACCATGTAATATATATTTATATATACTAATATATATATATATATATATATATATATATATATATATATATATATACTAATGTATGTATATATATATATATATATATATTAGTGAAACTTTAGTAATTATAAATTACCACCAGAAATTCCACTTGGCATAATGCGAAACTCTAAAGTGCACTTAAGCATATTATTTTCAATGCCCAAATTGATTTCCAATACTTTCCTTAGATGCAGTAATTAAGATTTGAATGTAAGCAGTTTTACAACTTAGCCCTAAAATAAGCAATCCTCAATTAAAATATTTGCACTTATCTAAATTAAAATTAAAATGACATTTTGAAGACTCATCAGTGAATTGTGGCACTAAAGCATTGAATAATTTAATCACATGACAACAGTTACATTTAATACATGCATCATGAGGATATACATATTAAAATTTTGAAAATTTTACCATTAATTTTGGCACCTTTATAACAACCAACAGATGATCTATTATATATAGATGACCATATATTACAAGTGGTAAGAATAAGACAGAAAATTGGAACTATTGCATGGATAGACTTCAAAAAGGTATATGATACGGTCCAGCAACCTTGGATAATAGAATGTCTTAAAATGTTCAAAATATCTGAAAAGTCATAAATTTCATTTGAAAATCCAGAAAGAACTGGACAGTGGCATTAACGTCAGGAGGATACATTCTAGCAGAAGTTAAAATTTACAGCTGCATCCTCCAGGAAGACTTAGTGTAGTGTACTAATGTTAAAGAATGAAAAAACAATATTAACAATAGTGCTACAAAAATAAAGAAATTCATTTCTTTGATGGGAGCTGAAATGTAGAAGGTTATACAGCGATTTGTGTATCAAGTCACGACCGTAGAGACCTGTTCTGAGTCCAGCGTGGATAAAGATCTTTATCGAACTTGAAGTAGTAACATGACACCGTTGTTTGAAGATCCAATGAGCATGGTGCCGCTGAGAAACAGTTAGTACGTATCACTCCAAGTTGGCGTGAGTAACTGATCTGTGTTGTCTGGAATATTGTGTTTTTATAGCATTAAGGTGGATCCTGCGCGCACGCGTTGACTTTCAAAAATTCTTTGGGCATGTATTTTAGAGACCTCCTATTGGTCCTAAAAAACACTTTTAATTGTTTATTTTTTTAAACATCTGCGTGGGCGTTACTTGGATATCTTTGCACCAATTTTGATCCGTTTTTTCCAGAAAATTCTTTTGACAAGGAAATTGCATCATTTCCTTTACTTAATCTCTCTACTACTATTTTTAATAACAATGATGCCACTCAATTATATTCCAAGAAAATGCACAGCAGGCTACAAATTTATAAAGTTGCAAGAAAAAGCAAATCACTTCAGGTATATATGGATGATACAAAGATATTTGCCAAAAATGAAAAAGAAGTAGAAACCTTATATTTGGAGCAATTTCATTGGTCTAATGAGTAGAGGGTTCGCCAATGGTCTGGTAGACCAGGATTCAATCCTAGGTCGAGTGATACCAAAACTCAAAAAATAATACTTGATATCATCTTGTTTAACACTCAGCATTATAAGGTAGAGATCAAGGATAAAGTGGAGCAATCCAGGAAATAGAGTAGCACCCTCCCCTACACTTTGGTGTAGTAGCTATTGAAAAGGGAGCCTTTGGGTCACCCTCGACTAAGGTTGCCAACTTTACTTACTTACTTTTTTTTCCTTGACATCTGTAATGACTAATGTATACAACTTTTAATGTTTCAGGAAATTGTTAATTTCTCTAACACTATATATTTTAGGCAACACAAATGAACAACAAAACTTCTTTTAACAACACAACAAAGTAAGGTTTATTATAGTAGCAGGCATGAAGGAGTGAGAGTGAGAATGTGTCTCTTTTGCGTCAATGGTCTGTATGTTGGTCCTTGGTTCGTAGGAAGCATGTTTAAAGCTAGCAGCGAGCGAAGGGTTCCAAGTGGAATCAGTGGCAGTCATGTGAGAGAGATGTGTTTCTTCTGCTAGCTCCGGGCTCTCTGACCTTGTCCGTTCTACAAAAAGGGACCAGAAAAAATAGTTCCTGAGAGGGAGAAGGAATTAATGCGCTCTGCCAGGTTGATTGGTCAGTGAGTAACCGACTCTCTTAACAGGGGCATTGATTCACGAAAGGAAATAGATCTGTGGCTGCTACAAACTTCTTTCAATTTCCTTACTCTCCAGCAGTGCAACTTAATTGTTACTTGTATCTCATGCTAGAGATTTTCAGATATATCTATCTGCTTTTAGATATGGTTTGTCATAACAAACTTTTCTACTACCCTTGGTTGAAATGATGGAATTAGAAGATTTAGGGAATGTCTGTGAGAGAATATTCCATTGAATTTCAAATCCAATGGGATATTTTCTCACAGGTTCATTCCTGTTCAAAGTGCCATATTGAGTTTGGTAGATTGTCAGAATCAGCACTCATTTACATAGCAAGTTGAGTAAACTTCAGCCAGTACTCTGAGGAAGGAGCATTATTTATGGCATATTAGAGCATTCCAATGTGTCCACATGGGCCAGTCCATTTTCTGAATTGTGATTGGTTGCTGGTCTATGAGTGGACATATTAGTATATAAATACCAGCTTCAACTTAATAGAGATACAGTCTGTATTAAATTACAGCCTGTTTTAGCTTTGTCTGCCAACTGGACACTAGTTGAAACCCCAGCAGATAAGTGCAATTGTTATTATTGTTGTTATTCTACACAACCCTTCGATGGAATTAGAGGATGTTATCTTGTTTTTTTTTTTTTTTCATATAGCAGTAAATAAACTAAAAACAGATAAGATGCAAAACATTTTTCATTTAATAGCTGAACATTCGGACTTCATGAAATATTCCTTAAACAAACTAGATTAAATCATTTAAATTGCCGTCATTTTTGCCAATTGGAGCAAAGGTAAAAATTTTATAAACTAACCAAATATTTAAAAGAATATTATTGAATAATCTTATAAATTGCATTCCTAAAAGTAAGCCTAGCAGAAGGTAAGATATTCAAATTGGTCTACAGTTATAACACAATTCTGAAAGACCTCAACAAGCAGTTGGGCAGATGTAATTAAAAAGAAACTTGGCCCCAACAAAAGATCTGTCAACAATGGTAAGGATTATAAAACTCATTCAAGAAGGGAATTCAGAGGTTTAGGTTTGGTTGAGTTGTATGGTCTATCAACCATTGTTGGTTATTTAATGCCAAATCCTCTTTATACATGAATATTAAATATATAGGATTTGGTTTGCTGGGGTTTGATTTGGTTTTATGGCATATCAACCATTGTAAGTTATTCAATGCCAAATCCTCTTTATACATATATATTAGATATATAGGATTTCGTTTGGTAGGGTTTTATAGCATATCAACCATTATAGGTTATTTAATGCCAAATCTTCTTTATACATGAATATTAAACATATAGGATTTGGTTTGGTTGGGTTTTATGTTATATCATCCATTGTAGTTTATTTAATTCCAAATCCTTCTTATACATGTATGGTTGGGTTTTATAGCATATCAACCATAGTAGGTTATTTGATGCCAAATCCTGTTTTTACATATGCTAAAGGATTTGTAAACTTATTTTGTAGATACATTTTTTAAACAAATCTGAGCTCATTTTTTTGTACACAGTTAAATGGTTTCAAGTATTTCTCTCTAACACAAATATTTCTATTTATCATCAATCAATTGGTTGCACACAGTTAAACGCTTCTAAGAATTACTATGTATCACTAACAATTCAATTAAACTCATTTGTTTACACAGAGTTAAATGATCAAACAGATCTATTTCTAACAATTCAATTTAGCATAAGTCATTTGTTTACACACAGTTTAAACATGAAACAGTTCTATTTTACCCATAAATAGGACACTATCACTCTGGGTCAAAGTGGACTTGGGAGTAATTTCATTGAAGGGGTACTCCATATTCCCTAAAGCTCCACTGACTGGAGCTTTGCCATCAGATGTTATATTGGGCAAAGGTTGTTGGTTGGTTGGTTGGTTGTTTGGTTGGTTGGTTGGGTTTTATGGCATATCAACCTTTGTAGGTTATTTAAGGTCAAATCCATTTTTAAGAGAATAATCAGTTCTATTTCAAACAATTCAGTTTAGCATGAGTACACAGTTTAACTGTCAAAAACATTTATTCAGTTTATTCAAACAGTTCTAATTCGGCTACTTCAATTTATTGTAAGAACAGATTTTGTTTACACAGTAAAATGTCAAAACTGTTTTATATATATCAATTCAGTTTAGTGTAAGTTCAATTTCAATATCAAAAACAGTTCAATTTCAAACAACTCAGTTTAGTATAAGCACGCAGTTTAAATGTAAGTACAGTTTAATTGTCAAAAACACTAGAATAGAATAGAATAAAATAGAATTTCAAGCTATTCAGTTTAATCAAACAGTTCAGTTTATGGCGTTAGTTCTATTTAACCCATAGATAGGGCCAGAGTGGACCTGGGAGCAATGGTAATGAAGGGGTGCTCCGTATTCCCCAAAGCTCCAGCAATACTGGAACCTCACCATCAGATAGTTTAGTGTCATTTGGGACACTCATTGGGCAAAGGGATTTAGAGTCAAGTCTAGCAAAAGATGTTGATTGTTCCTAGTCATCTGTATCTAAAATTTGGTTCAAATAAAAAGAAATGAGGTGGTTAAAAAAGAAAAATGTACTAGTAGACCATAAAAGAGAATCAAAGTGTCAGGATAGAAAACTGAAAGCAATATGCATTGAAAACGGAGAATATACAATGAAACAAAGGAAAAACAAACATGTCAAAACACAAGTCAATGTTTGTGACAGGATTGTAAAAAATTGGCTGAATAAAATCGGATTTATGTACAGAAAAGATAAACGAAAACCAGTACTAACACAAACAGAAGGAAATGAGATTAAAGTGAAGATGCTTGTGGTATAAAAGTTATTGTAAAAAATGCAAACAGCAAACTGAATTCACATCCGAGACAAGGCTGCTTGAATTTCTCATTGTACTAATACTTTTTAGAAAGGCATGAATCTAAATATTCTTCTTTCAGCTATGGGTAAATAGTAGGGCAAACTAGGCTCTTTAACCTTGGTATAGTAACCAGTCAAGGAAAACTTTAAATTTTGATCTACTAAACTCTACTTAAAAAAAAATGACTTTGTGTTGCATGCTGTTTAGGTAAAGGGTTTGGATAAAAACATAATGCATCTTGTCATAGTGCAAAGGGTCGAAATTCTGTTGTATGTGTGTCATTACTGGAGGATGTTAGGGGATCAAGATATAGAAGTGGAGTATTGTTGGGGTTATGGCTGCAGGTGTTGCACTTGATGCAGTCATGAATTTACATTTTCTCTGAAAACGACGATTCCTAAGTGTGATTCTTCCTGATCCATCAACTCTTATTCAGTAATGGCGGTTTGGTAGGGTGGTAATGACTTTTCCTCTAGTGTTCCATTGGCGGGTTAGAGGGCTTTGTATGGCTACTGTATCACTGGTTTGTAATGGTGAGAGGTTGTGGGTGTGTCTATTGTACTTTTCTACTATTTCACTGTTTCGGTGGTGGAGGAGTTGATTGCGATGTTGTGCAGCTGCTATCCATTCGGGGTGTGGCTTGTAGAGGAGTTGGCTGTGAAGGGATGGAATCACGGAATCGGTGGTGAAGTAGGAGTTGCATTGGTGATAGGCCAATACTTTGGATTGGGGTGTTTCAGTATTGTAGAATGGCCCAGGCAACATTGTCATTGTCCAAAAAAACCTTGGAGGCCTGTGTTTCCATTCACTATCCTCTTCGCGGTTCTCACCACGAAGAGGATTATCATCATCATCATCATGTCGTGCCGCTAGCATGGATATCCCTGACCCTCGCTCGCCACTTCTCCCTATCATTCATCGCTTCTAGCAGGTCTTCAGGGCTACATCCCGTATACTCACATAGCTGCTGTATGTATGTTCGAGCTGGTCGTCCTGCTTTTGCTTGGCCATATGCGGGGGTCCATAGGAGTACATCACTGATGAGTTCGTCCTTGCTTCTCCAGCAGTGTCCTGCATGTCTGGTTCGTCTAACTTGTATAGTTTTCGTGATGGGAGGCAAGTGGCCGTATAGTTGGTGCCTTGTTGGGTGTTGCCGCCAGGACTTGTTCAATATTGCTCTCAACATTCTTGTGTAATTGCCGTCTAGCTTCTTCTTCAGCCGTTTAGTTAGCGTCCAAGTAGTGCATACATATAGCAGTATTGATACAACTGCTGCCTGGAAGAAACTGCATTTCATTTTACCGGTCAGGTCTGATTTCCATATGATTGAGAGCCTATTGATAGCTGTCCATGCTTTTGTTAGTCAGTGAATGGAAACTCTCCAGAAAATCAATGACATGGCCTGTGAACAGTTCAGATCTCAATCCAACTGAAAATTTATGATGGGAATTTTTTTTTAAATGGTCCATAAAAAAGTTTGATCTAACAACAAAGATCTATCAACTGTCATATTGAAATCTTTCAGATTAACCTTTTAAGATGGAATTGGGAAACTTACATGAAAGGTGGCCTGAGATGATAGAAAGTTGGGAAAATACTTTTGAAAACTGAATACTGATACTATGAATTTTACAAGAATAATTTAACTAAGAAAATAACTGGAAAATGTTACATTAACCTAATACATAGCTGCATTATAATTCAATTTATTTCTTTATTAATTGCTAAAACTTTCAGAAACTGAAATTCTGCGGGGAGCATACAAGATAATTAGTCTCCAAGGCAACAAAATATTCAATAGAGTATATATTTCTAATATATTTTTATAAAATCTGATACAATTTCTTTTTAATCCAAGTTCTTTTTTTTTTAATTCCTGTATCTCATTTCAGACATTGGACAATGCCGTAAGCTTTTCTTTTAAATGCAGAATTTAACAGATGGTCTTTTAATCTATGATTTAAAAAAAAACCCCAAAAAACCTGTCTTTAGACATGAATGAATGCCTTGAACTTAACTTTATCTGTAACAGAGACACACTTTCTCCAGCAGAGATTCAAAATATCAAGATAATCTACTCTGGGAGATGAGCCCTTAAGAGCTGTCAATAATATAAAAGAAGTGTGACGTTATTCAGAATAAAACCAAGAAATCTTAAAAGTCAGTTCTGTAACATTGCATTCATGAGAATGGCTCTTTCTCCAGAGGCATTTTATGTAAAACGAAGGTTCTAACTGTGGAATATGAACATGCACTGATATCTTAAAATGTCAGCAATTTCTTTTCGAGAGAGTAATAAGTACAAAAGAAATAATACAAGCTATCCAAAATTAAATTGAAAAAATGCAAAATATTTGAGAAATGCATTTTATAGTTTGGATGCGTGCTTGCTTATGTTTTATGGCATATCAACACATATAGGGTATTTAATGCCCAATCATGTTTATATATATAGTAAAAGTAAAGTTGGCGACAGTTGTCAAGGGCTACCCAAAAGCTCCCTTTTCAATAGCTACTACACCAAGGTGTAAGGAAGGGTGCTACTCCTTTACCTGGATTGCTCCACTTTACCCTTGATATGTACCTCATAATGCTGAGAGTTAAGCAAGGAGGTATCAAGTACAACTTTTTGAGTCTTTGATATGAATCGACCTGAGATTGAACCCCAGTCTCCCAGGTAATAGGCAAACACTCTACCACTAAGCCAATGGGCTGATCAGCATATACACAAAACTGTATAAACTGCAGGCAAAGAAATTATTAATATTAAATAGAATTATCAGTGTTAAATAGCAATACTTGCAAGATTTTTACTGTCTGTAAACAAATGATTGATATTACGTTAGTTGGTTGGTTAGTTGTGTTTCATGGCATATCAACCCTTGTAGGTTATTTAATGCCAAATCCTGTTTATACATATATATATATATATATTAAATATATATATGATTTGTAAAAGAATACTTTGTAGGTAACATTATTTTTAAATGAGCCAGAGCTCATTACTTTGCATGCAGTTAAATAGCTTCAACTATTATTATCTAACACTAATAGTTCTATTTGTACAGTTAAATGGCTTCAAGTATTGTTATCAAACACTAATAATTCAATTTAATTTTTTTTGGTTGCACACAGTTAAATGTTTTACAGTATAGTAATTGATTGAACAGTTCTATTTGATCAATAGATGAGGCCTTAAAAGGTAATATCACTCCAGGTCAGAGTGGACCTGGGAGTAATGGCAATGTAGAAGTACTCCACATTCCCTAAAGCTCCAGGACTGGAGCCTCACCATCGGATAGTTTTGTGTCATATCCAAGACACTAGTTCTATTACACCTATTGATGGGATCCTACTACCACTGTGAGTCAGAGTGGACCTTTGAGTAATGGCAATGTAGAAGTACTCCACATTTCCTAAAGCTCCAGGACAGGAGCCTCACCATCAGATATTTTCGTGTCATACGCAAGACACTAGTTCTATTACACCTATTGATGGGATCCTACTACCACTGTGGTTCAGAGTGGACCTGGGAGTAATGGCAATGAAGAAGTACTCCACATTCACTAATGCTCCAAGACTGGAGCCTCACCATCAGATGCAATTTATTGTTCTATCCAGGAGACTAAACCCCTCTGTAGAGATGCAGTTGGTATATTCTACAACTCCAGTCAACTGGGCTGATTTTTTTGCTGATATTTGCTTATAGGTGTGATTTAGGCTTCTGTAACATCAATGGCACCTGCAGCTTGGAGCTAAGACAGCTGGTACGAAAAACCAAGTTTCCTTAAAGTAAAAGATTGTGTGCATTTATGTCTCAGCAAGAGCTTATCTTTTATTATTATTTCCAAGACATGCTGTTTCTTTTTGTTCTTTTAGAAATGAAGACTTGAATGAGTTGTGATAAAAAGCAACTAAATCAAAAGATAAAAGAAAATATGAATCGAACCAAGTAATAATGAATATTGAAAATGTTTAAAGTAAAATAAAATAACTAAACACAAGTGTCAGTCAAGAGTTTCACAATATTTTGGGTACATGTTTTTAGCACGTATATCACATGACTGAAGAAGCTCAAGCCATAGAAGGTACACAATGTGGCTGGTAGTATCATGGTAGATGGTGTTCTGACATGTTGTGCACCACTTTGCTCCATGTGTGATTTGAAAGCCATGCAGAGGAAAATGCAGCACAGTTAAATTTCGGAATTTATGTTCCATGAGTTCAAACTGAGCCATAATTCTGCAGAAGCAACAAAAAATTTTTTTTTTGCCATGCCAAAGGTGAAGGCACAGTTGATCAAAAATTTTTTGCTTAGGTTGCAAGAACATTGAAAATCAGGCATGACCAGGCAGGTGTAAACAATAGATTCTAAGTCTGTGCCCCAAGTCAGAAAAGGTAAATCTGGAAAGTAGCACACAGAGAGCATCAGGTGAGCTCAACATCTTACATTCCAGTGTGGTTCATCACCTTTACAACCAGAGCAAAAGTAAATTACCAGATTAAGAAAGGCTTAATTTATAAGAATCTATTTTATTTCAATTTTTTTTTCAGATCATCGAAGTTAAATAATGACGAAGCTGTTCAGTATTTAGATGGGTGACCACTTAGGAACAGAAAGTACTGTAAGCAAGCTGAAGTCTAGACTAAGAAAAACTTAGCAAATAATAATAATTAATGGAGTGTTGTATATTGACCTACAACCCGACCGGGCTGTCAAAATAGGAAATGCACCTATGTAAATAACAGGTGTATCCGCTCAAGAATCACAATGAGTGTGATTGTGACGTCCAAAAGAAGGTGGGCGTTGAACTATTATATAACTTGGTGAACCCAGGAAGACAGTTAGTTTGGAGACTAGACCAGTTGGTGACAAGATGCAGTAGAGAAAGCCAGCACCCAGCAGAGTGGGCCCTCAGCCCCCCCCCGACTGAGCAGTTGGGGATCAGATGAGTTGGTGAGAAGATGCTAGAATGAGAACATGTCCCAGAGAGGCTGGGCCCCCAGGCCCCCGGTTGAGCAGCCTAGGAGAATTGGAAAGAAACACGGTTATGGCCAATTGAGTGGGGGTCAATATGTTGCAGTTCTGTTCGGTTTCCAACTCCCTCTCACAGACAACCTTTTCAATAAAGTGAGAGGTTTATTTTTCTAAGAACTGTGTCGCTCGTCTTTATTATTGTGTTGTTACGTTCTGCATACAGATGTGCATGCATATGTAGATGTATATGTATTATGTGTTTGTATAGTTGGTCATGGTTGTGACTATACAACAGGAGGTGCCTGTTGTGTAATGGTTATCATTGTAGGAAATGGACACAGCGACATGAGTTCAAATCCTGGATGAGACTGACTGCATTTCACATTGCACTGATACCCTTGAGAAAGGTATGAATCCAATTATTCTCCCTCCAGCTACGGGTAAATAGTAGGGCAGACTAGGTTCTTCAGCCTTGGTGAGGCAACTAGTCTAGGAGAAGGAAAACTCTGAATTCAAACCTGTTAAACTTCGCTTAAAAATTGACCTTGTGTCATATTCTGCCCAAGCGGGAGGGGGCTAAATATGAATAATAATTAATAATTGTTTTGATCAGATCACCAAAGTTAAGCAATAATGAACTTGTTCAGTATCTAGACGGGTGACCACTTTGAAACAGCAAGTAATGTAAACAAATTGTCTCAGTTTGCTTACATTACTTGTTACTGTGTACCAGACTAAGAAAACCTTAGTAAATGATTTAAAAAAATGATACCAAGATATTTATAGAAAAAGGAATAGGTTTATAGAAAAACAAATAAACTTATAGAAATCATTTTGGTTTCTGCTATACAAATGAATCTAGTAAGGCTAATTCAAGGCAAAAGAGTTTATGAGTTCAAGTATAATTGAGAGCTTATTTTTTATTGCCTCTGAAATATACTGTTCCTGGCTGTCATAGAAATAACCCAATGTAGCTAGAATTAAAAGATGAAAGAAAATACTAGTCAAAATCAATAATAATAAGTTTATTTTTATCTTTAAAACTTTCTGAAGATGTTGTAAGTATTGGAAGAAGAAAAGAACTGAGTTATTATTTCTAGTTTAGTTCTTATCAACTGTCTTCTTCTACTAGATAAAAATTTCTTCATAGGTCACCAAATAAGTTTCTCTGCTTCCTATACTCTTTCCTAAACCTGCACATCTCTATCCAAAGATCTGGAATAAGAAAGATCTGCTTTGGTGTGGATCAAAAAGAATTCCAGTTCTTCAAATCCAACTGGAAATAATGGCATAATTAGCTTCAAACTTAAATCAGATATAACTCTCTGTCTCTCTGTCTCTCTCTCTATCTCTGATGTCAAACCACAGTGCCTGCTATTTCCTGGTTCTGCAAAAGAGTCCTCTGCCATTTCCTCTTGACCTGCTCTTTGCTCCAGAAACCAAATGAGTTGTATCCAAAATGGCAGATGCTTCAATTGCTTCATTTAATGTTTTTTTTTTCCATCCCACTTTTTCTTGCTCACTTTCATTGCTGCATTTTTCCCCCTCCAGTATTCTACTTTTTTTTAATTTTCTATTTCCTTCCATTTTTTATTATTTTTATTGTAATGTTCTTTGATATCACCCCTTCCTTTTCTTTTCTTTTTTTTCCTTTTCTTTTTTGCCTTATCACTCATTCATTTTGTGAATTTTTCAGCATCTTTCAATCAGTCTTTTTTTGTTTTTCTTATCTTTTTTTCCCCATTTTAGTCAAAAACATTTCATCTTTCTCATCAAAAGGAACATCTTCTTTCTTTACGATCTCTGCTCTATTCAGCTTTTTTTCTTAATTTTCTTTCATTTTCTTGTTTTACTTATATTCTTAGACATTTTTTTCCTATGATATCTGCAGACTTTTCTTTCTCTCTTTCTTGTTCATTTTTCAATTGAAAACTTTTCTCCATTTCACTTTTTCATCTCATTTTTTTTCTTTCTCGTTCTTTGTCTTTTGCTCCTCCTCTCTCATTTTTCCTTCCATCTGTCATTTCTAAAAATTTCTATTTCCAAGTTCTTTATTCTTGTCAATTATTACTTTTTCTTTCTTTCTTCCTTTACTTTTATTCTTGATTTTTTTTTTCTCTTTTCTTTATCCTTTCCTTCTTTTCACCAAATTTCCATACTTATTTTTCATTATTTCTTTCTGCAATTTTTCTTCATTTTCTTTTTTCTTTTGTGTCTTCCTCTAATTTTTCTTTTCCTTCTCTCTTCATTCTTTTCTTTTTCTTTCATTTCTTCTAAATTTTCTTTTCCTTCTCTCTCCATTCTTTTCTTTTTCTTTCCTTTTTTCCTCTAATTTTTCTTTTCCTTCTCTTTTTATTCTTTTCTTTTTCTTTCGTATCTTGCACTAAATTTTCTTTTCCTTCTCTATTCATTCCTTTCTTTTTCTTTCATTTCTTCCTCTAAATTTTTCTTTTCCTTCTCTCCTCATTCTTTTCTTTTTCTTTCTTTTCTTCCTCTAATCTTTCTTTTCCTTCTCTCTTCATTCTTTTCTTTTTCTTTCATTTCTTCCTCTAATCTTTCTTTTCCTTCACTCTTCATTCTTTTCTTTTTCTTTCATTTCTTCCTCTAAATTTTCTTTTCCTTCTCTCTTCATTCTTTTCTTTTTCTTTCATTTCTTCCTCTAATTTTTTCTTTCCTTCTTTCTTCATTCTTTTTTTATCTTTCATTTCTTCCTTTAATGTTTCTTTTCTTTCTCTCTTTATTCTTTTCATTTTCCTTTATTTCTACCTCTAAATTTTCTTTTCCTTCTCTATTCATTCTTTCTTTTTTCTTTCATTTCTTCCTCTAATTTTTTCTTTCCTTCTTCCTTCATTCTTTTCTTTTTCTTTCATTTCTTCCTCTAATTTTTCTTTCCTTCTTCCTTCATTCTTTTCTTTTTCTTTCATTTCTTCCTCTAATTTTTCTTTTCCTTCCCTCTTTATTCTTTTTTTTCTTTCATTTCTTCCTCTAATTTTTCTTTTCCTTCTCTCAACATTCTTTTCTTTTTCTTTCTTTTCTTCCTCTACTCTTTCTTTTCTTCTCTCTTTATTCTTTTCTTTTTCTTTCATTCCTTCCTCTAAATTTTCATTTCCTTCTCTCTTCATTCTTTTCTTTTTCTTTAATTTCTTCCTCTAATTTTTCTTTTCCTTCTGTCCTCATTCTTTTCTTTTTATTTAGTTTCTCCCTCTAATCTTTCTTTTCCTTCTCTCTTCATTCTTTTCTTTTTCTTTCATTTCTTCCTCTAATTTTTTCTTTCCTTCTTTCTTCATTCTTTTCCTTTCCTTTCATTTCTTCCACTAATTTTTTCTTTCCTTCTTTCTTCATTCTTTTCCTTTTCTCTTCATTCTTTTCTTTTTCTTTCATTTCTTCCTCTAATTTTTCTTTTCCTTCTCTCTTTATTCTTTTCTTTTTCCAATGTTCTTCTTTTTCCAATTTTTCTCTTTCTTTCTTCTTCACTTCCTACCTCAAATTACTCTTCTCTTTCTCACTTCCTTCTTTTCTTTTTTTTTCTTTCTCCAATTTTTCTTTATTTTCACTATTCTTTCCTTTCTATGTCCAAATTAATTCTCACTTCATTCATTTCTTTTTCTTTTTTCTCTAAATTTTTTTCACTGTTCTCTCCTACCTTTTTCTTCTTTCTCTTTTCATTACTTGCTTTCTTCAATTTTTTTTTACTTTTTCTCTTCATTCCTTTCTTTCTTCAATTTTCCTTCTCCCTTTTTTTTCCAATTTGTCTTTTTTCTCTCCAGTTTCCTTGCTTTTTTTTTACTCCAGTTTTTCATCTTTCTCTTTTCTTTCTTTTCTTTTTATTTTCCTTCTTTTTGATTCTTTCTTTCTTCAAATTTCCTTTTTATTCTCTTTCTCAACTCCCTCCTCTCTTTTTTCTCCATACTTTCCCCTTCTTTTTTCTGGATTTTTTTATCTCCTTTATTTTTCTACTTCTTTTCTCTTCGAATATTTTTCAGCCTCCACCCTCAACTCAAAAGAAGTGAAAAGAAAACTTTCTCCTCACCAAAACATTTATTTACTACGAGGAAAACAGAAAACAATGCTAAAACTCCTAAAAAAAACCAGCATAAAAAGAAATACATTGGAAAAAGCCAATGAACAACTGAATAGTTAATTGATTTAAAAACAGTACTGTACTTCTAAGATTTTGAAGTTTGTCTTTTCATAAGATTTAGATTAAAAATTCAAACTTTTATACAATCTATAACATGTTTAAATCTCATATCCATATTTACCAACCCCTCTGCTCAGGCAGGTCAATTTTTAATCAGAGTTTAACAGGTTTGAATTCTAAGTTTTCTTTCTCCTAAGTTGGCCCCTGAGCTTGAGTTCATTAAAAGCATTATCGTAAATAATAGTTATCCTGAACTACAATCCGAAACAAACCAAACAAGTTTGCCCTTAATGCCAATTTGGACTCTCAAAAATGTCCAGTGTATTTAAAATTGCTTTGGTTGGGTAATAATTCTAGATGTTTGATTGGACTAATTGAAAGATTTCTTTGTTTCTTTACAGTTAATTTGAAATTTGTTCTCAAATCTGACATGATTTTTTGGATCTCAAGGATAGTATGCTTATTCTTTTTTTTTTTTTCCAATCCCTCTGCTCGGGCAGGATATGACACAAGGTCAATTTTTAAGCAGAGTTTAACAGGTTTGAATTCTAATTTTTCTTTCTCCTAGACTAATTGCCTCACCAAGGCTGAAGAACCAGTCTGCCCTACTATTTACCCATCGCTGGAGGGAGAATAATTGGATTCATACCTTTCCCAAGGGTATTAGTGCTATGTGAAATGCAATCAGTCTCATCCACAATTTGAACTGTCGCCGTGTCCATTTCGTACTACGATAACCATTACACCAATCTCATATCATAAAGAATAAATTGATGAAATTGTTATAACTAGCTGAAAATCTGTTCAACGTGTAAAATTTTAAACAATATCCTGTGGTAAGTCAGGGTTAGGGCTTGGAGTCACAATCAGGCATAATGAATTCGAATTACATATTTACTGAATAGTACATTACATGTTTTATATGATTTCTTGAATAGCATTTTATTCACAGTATTACCCATTAATAAACCAAAACAATGATTTAAAAAAAAAGACTGAATTTTTTTAAATCAAAGATACCAGAATTCGATTATTTCTAGTGGAAAATTATACAATCAAAATAGTTATTATAAATTAATATATATCATTTTACTATAAGGTGCATTGCAAATGATTTTACTATAGAAATGCACTGCAAGTTATTTTACTATAAAAATGCATTGAAGATAATTTTTTGGTTTGGCTTGGTTTAGTTTTGTTTTATGGCATATCAACTATTGTAGATCATTTAATGCCAAATCCTATTCATACATATATTAAATATATGACTTTTAAACAAGTTTTGTAGATAACATTCTTAAATTAGTGTTATGGTGATATATCCCATGACGTCACTGCATGGACCCTCCCTGACACTATAAATTGTAACTGACTCAATAAACGAGTCAAGCAAGTTTAGTCAGTTACCAGTGTAACATTGGACCAATGTGTTGTGCTTTAAAGAAAGAAGTCCGCAGAAAAAGAAATACTCAAACTCGAAGGTAAGGGAAGAAAATATAGCAGTTGTTTATTATTCACTAAGGGCTATGATCGTTGCAACTCGAAAAGTACATTTTAGTTACGTTCTTCTTCTCCCTTCCTCTTGGTGGTGATGGCGGTGTGGGTGAGAGCTGGCTGTTGACACACACCTGACAGATAGGTCGTAGCAGACTGAGTAGGATGGGTCGGGGCCTCGGAACCTTTGATGCACCTGTTTTGAAAGCTGCCTTCAACTCTCCCAAAATCTTGTGACTTGTTTTCTGATATAGAGATTTTGGGGAACAAATCAAAGATCCCTGAATGTTTGATATCACCAGTGAAACTGCCGTGGAACACGTGATAATTCATCTGTGATTATTTTAAAATCACGTCTAACTTTGCAGGTCATTCTGCCCACACACGCTAGTCTTGTGACACCTTTACTGATTGACGACAGCACCCGTCCATAATATTACACCAGTAACTGTTTCTGTAAGTATTTCCGTAAACATATATCACTGTAAACCATACACCTCTTTGTGTTATTCATTTCTGACACTTCAAGATCACAACAATAAGCCTGAGTTCTTTTATGTTCACAGTCACAATTTAAGTTTGTTCTATTTGACCCATAGATGGGACCCTATCAAGTGCTACCACTCCTGGCGAGAGTCAACCTTAGAGCAATGGTGATGAAGGGGTACTCCACATTACCTAGAGCTTCAAGACTGGAGCCTCGCCATCAGATGGTTTAGTGTCATATCCAGGACATAATTTTTTTATCTATCTATTTATCTATAAACAATATTGCTTATAATTTATTAGCTGTAAACCCTTAACAATTTTCTTCTTAACCAAAGATAGAATTTCATTATTCTTAGTGGAAAATTATACAACCCTTACAAATATTATTAGGTATTATCATTGTAAAAACCTAAAATAAAATTGCTTAAATTATCTGTAGCAGTCCAAAAAAAGTACATCTCTAATATTAGAGATGTACTTTTTTTGGACTGCTACATATCCATCAGCATGATGATGAATATGTAGCAGTCCAAAACCACCCCATTGGCATAATGGTTAGAGTGTTCACCAATGGTCCGGGAGACAGGGGGTTCAATTCTAGGTCGAGTTATACCCAAGACTCAAAAATGGTACTTGATACCTCCTTGCATAACACTCTGCTGTATAAAGTATGGATCAAGGGTAAGTGGGGCAATCCATGGAAAGGAGTAGCACCCTCCCCTACACCTAAGTGCAGCAGCTATTGAAAAGGGAGCTTTCAGGTAGCCCTCAACTACAGTCAGCCAACTTACTTTCATATTAATAGTTTTGGTTCGAGAATTTCAATGCTGTAGAGTTTGGTAATAAATAATGACTAATGATATCCATTTTGATGGTATAATATTACACTAGAAGTAATAAGATCTTGGTTTACAAGAACATTAATGCTTTATAAAGTAATTGTTAGGAGCAATATTGTAATTTCTTTTGATATAGAATTAATTTTCTTTTAAACCAATCAGGATTTTATCATATCTCATTATCATCAGAGGGTTTTTATAGCATGGAGTTTACTGACTTTCTCTCTTGCTAACTGTCCCTATCACTTGTCACTGCTGGCATGTCTTTTAGACGGCACCCAGTGTCTGTACAGAGCTTATGTATGTAAAAGATAATGAAAAGATACAGTAGGAGTCCGCTGGAGCGATTGAAGGCCATTGAACTCCATATCAATCTGAGACAACAGCTCTCATTGGATGGTTTCAGTTAGGTGACCAAAACGGTTCTGGAGTTAGAATATGCAAATAATTTTCCGTAGATAGAAAATTTGAAAATTGCTACTAATAAAAAGTTGGTTCCTCCTTAAAAGAATTCTTTTTCCTCCCAAGTTTATCCAGAGGACGACCACAAGAAGTCAAACTACTTCAAAAGTGATCAACAATGAGGTGGAGTAGGAGAAAAATATCTTCAACAAAAGCTGTAAGATAAAAAAAAAAAAAAAAAAAGAAAGAAATAGAAAATTTTAATTCTCCCTGGATCGAATAATGCCAGACTGGAACTGATACTAAGCAATAGGTTGAATAAGAATTTCTCTGTCCGCAAATGTTACATACTGACCTTTGACAGCATGTGAGCTGTGGATTTCGAAAGAGGATATTTCACCTGTGTATTAGGATAAACAAGGGGACAGTGAAAATGAATCATGTGAATTGAGAACTGGAAGGAAAATATCTGGGCATTAAGAATATTATATAATGACAAGATATTTGCAGTCAGCACAGACAGGTGATCAGTCAGAAGAAGCAGGCAGTCAGAGCAGAAGCCTCCTTGGTCAGTGGCCCTGCATTGAGAACCTCCTGTCAAAGAAGGTTCTAAATATGTATCCAACATGGTGTTTCTCCCAGTCTCTCTCTTGCTCACCAACAGCCATTTCGACCCTTTCATGACAATAAAGAAGAGAAATATATTTTTATAAACAGGAGTATTATAGTCCTTCATTCCAGCTACATAATACAAAGATCGGGTTTCAGAGACTTGATATAAAGTGCTTCCAACACAACAAGTTGAAAGTTGAGGCATATACATGCCAGCATAGTGGAGATGCTTGTTGTGTAATGGTTATCATTGTGGCAAATGAACACGGCAACACGAGTTCAAATCCTGGGCGAAACTGATTGCATTTTACATCGCACGAATACTCTTGAGAAAGGTATGAATCCAACTATTCTCCTTCTAATTATCAGTGAATAGTAGGGTACAATGGGTTCTCTAGCCTTGGTTAGGCAATCAGTTTAGGAGAAGGAAAACTCTGAATTCAAACCTGTTAAACTCTGCTTAAAAATTGACCTTGTGTCAGATCCTGCCCGAGCAGAGGGGTTGGTAAATATGTATATATAAGGTGAGATAGGTCAGTCATCTCCGTTTTTGATTATTAATTTTACGCACGCACTTTGTGGGTATCTAGTTTTGTCTACTGTAGAGCAAAGTAAATTCAGTTGTGCATTCTATTTGGGGACAGTTGTACCATGACTCAATTCAATCTTCTAAAAATTACGAAACGGAGAGCTGCATTGTCCATAAGCGACATTAAGATTTCACAGTGTTTAAATGTCAATCTGAGAAAAGCACTGAGGATTTGGATGAGTCCAATGAGTTGGATGAGTCCAATGACAATTATGGATATATGGTAGCTTGAAAGCACCACTCAGATCCTTCTGATAAATAAACACAGCCCAGATTTGTTTGTGTGCATGAAGACATTCGGTATTTCTCATACAAACTGAGAAAGGGACAATTTTTATCACAGGTCATAAAGGACAAGTGGAAAGATCACGCTGCAAAACTTTTAAACAAACCCAAGCATCCACTTCAACTAAACGTGCTTTGCTTTTTACCATATAAGAAAAAATTCTGCCTGGATTGATAGCATACCCAGAACAACTATTGGCATGCTCTTTCCCTCCAATATATACTGATATTGATGAAAGCCAAACACCGAGGCCACATCAGGATGCTTGGGGTGGTCATTAACGATGACGTTATGTCCCAATTTATCTTCCCACATGACTTCAAACTCAACATGGAGACTATCATCAAGTGTTTGGAGAAGACCATGCTTCCCTGGATCGAGAAGATGGCTAATAGAAGACCCTATGTCTGGGAAGAGCACTTGTTGCCATGCTAAAACCCAGCCTTAGGTGTCACATCCTGTCTGTATGGAGGGGTTAGTAATACATACATACCATTATAGGAAACTTACTGTTCTTAAAGGACTTGGCACAGTATGGGTAATCCAATATTGGGCAACGATGGAGTCAACATTCTGAATGATCAAACTAGAAGATTGTATTTGACTGTGTGACCAAATAACGAAAGACACATGTTGTTTGATTTGTTCAACGACTAAGTTGGCCCCTGAGCTTGAGTTTGTTAAAAGCATTATCGTAAATAATAGTTATCCTGAACTACAATCCGAAACAAACCAAATAAGTTTGCCCTTCCTGCCAATTTGGACTCTCAAAAATGTCCAGTGTATTTAAAATTGCCTTGGTTGGGTAATAATTCTAGATGTTTGATTGGACTAATTCTTTACAGTTAATTTGAAATTTGTTCTCAAATCTGACATGATTTTTTGGATCTCAAGCATAGTATGCTTATTCTTTTTTTTTTTCCAACCCCTCCGCTCGGGCAGGATATGACACAAGGTCAATTTTTAAGTGGTGTTTAACAGGTTTGAATTCAGAGTTTTCCTTCTCCTAGACTAGTTGCCTTATCAAGGCTGAAGAAACCAGTCTGTCCTACTATTTACCCATAGCTGGAGGGAGAATAATTGGATTCATACCTTTCCCAAGGGTATTAGTGATATGTGAAATGCAATCAGTCTTGTCCAGGATTTGAACTCGTGTTGCTGTGTCCATATCCTACGACGATAACCATTACACCACGGGTACCTCCATAGTATGCTTATTCATCACAACAGTTTCTTTATCTATCAACAGCTTCTTAATCTATCAATTCAAATGTGAATGTGATATTTGTTATATTAATTGCCCAACTCAGAAACTAGAAATTAGAATAAAAATGGGCTATGCAACCCAATTATATTCAAAATTCTGGTTATTGAGTTTCAATGTTGTAGAGTTTGGTAATGAATAATACTTAATAATATCCAATTTGATGGTATAATGTTCTGCAAGAAATAAAATCCTGGTATCTTTTGTTTTGAAGAAAATTAACTTTTATAATAAAACTGTCAGAAGTGTACTTATTTATGGGTGAAACTATACATAAATAAGTACACCAAACATACTCTGAAGGCCAATGAGTAACCCTAGAAAATTTGGTGGCTATAAGTCTATCCATTCTTGTGTAATGCAATGAGAGACAAAAAAGATATTTAGTGAATTATGTTATGGTATCCATCAGTCTCACAAGACAAGATGATTCTGCACTTGGATCTTGACATCATACAGCAAGTTTGTTTCCAATGTTATCCAAGAGAAGGGTAAAATGCTGTCCATATTGGCATCAGAATTACCCCAAAGGTTGAAGATAATGTCAGATTGTCATAAGGACTCACAATTATAACTGGAGGAAATGGAATCAGAGACTCAAATCCTGGATGAAGCTGTTTTCATTTCACATCATGTTTAAGAAAGGCATGAATCCATCCATTCTCTGCCTAATTATGGGAAAGTAGTAGAGCAGAAAGTTTTTTTAGTCTTAATAAGGCAACCAGACTCAGAGAAGGAAAACTCCGAATTCTAACCAGCTTTATTCCATTTAAAAACTGACCTTGTGTCAATTCCTGCCTATGGCAGAGAGTTTGGTTTGGTTTCTTTGTTTAATGGCATATCAACCTTCATGGGTTATTTAATACCAAAGCCATCCTTGTTGAAAAACAGAAGTGGTACTATTTAGCCCATAGCTGCAGGGAAAAGGGGTTTCATGCCTTTACCAAGAGTATTAGTCTGAAAGTGAATGTAATAGCACAACTGGAACTTGAACTCGCATACTAGGATGTTGCAGTCCAGCACATTAACCATTACACCATGCAGTGGGGTTGGATAGATGCATATGTTTAGTAGATATGCTGTTAGATATGGCATCTTTCAGTCTCATAAAACAATTGATTTATACACAGATGACGACACAGGCTAAGGCAAGGCTGTAACCCGATGGGTCAGGAAACCTAGCTTAATAAGTTTATTAACCAGAAAAATAAGAATCAACTGAAATAAATCTTAGAAGATTGAAGTCAGTAAATTACAAAAGTGAAAATTAACAGAAATGGATTTTAAAAGAATAAATCAAGAAGGTGTTTGTTATTTTGATGAGAAAGAAAACGTAAAAAAATATATTGTTTTTTTAAGACTGAAAAAAGAAGAGGAAATCCAGGCGAGATTGTTTTGTCTTTAAAAGGCGTCGGGCAAGGGTTCTTTAGTTGATGATTTCCCAGGGAGCAAAGTCGAAGGTGAATTTAACCCTGATGTCAGAGCCTGTCATGCCAACGACCAGGTGAGATGAGTACAGTTGTCAGTCGGAAACGAAAGTTCTGAAAAAATTTTTAAAAATTCAAATGAGGAAGATTTTGGATTAACCATTATGATATGACATTTTCTGACGTCATCAGGAAGAGAGATAAATACCTGCCTCCTTTTTGAGGGGAGGTGAGAGGAAACTAGGCACTGAAGGTGAAGGAGCAGAACTGATTAATAGAACCCAAGTAGGAGGAAAGACCAACCCTTTGGGTAGTAGTGAAAGGAAATTGAGTATTGAAGGCGCAGCAAGTCGAAGGGATGAAATTAATTATAAAAATCCAAATTAGGGGAAAATTGATGTTATCAATAAGTTTGCCAGCTGCCACCCCTCAGATGAGAGGAAATGTATATAATACAATATTTGGGGAGACCAGTAGAGTTACCCCAGTATTTGGGGGAGATGGGTGTACTGCCACAAGGTTGTATGGTTAGTTAGCTGGTTTTAAAGGATGTCAATTTTTCTAGGGTTATTTTATGAAAAATCAGGATTTTCATTTTTCTATTTTGTATATATTTTAATAATTTATTGTATGGTTCTGTTTTCTTTCAAAAGTCTTAGATTTTGCTGGTTTTTAATTGTCAGAGCTCTGTAAAGTTTTTAACCTGAGAGTATCTCTTTCTGATAGGGGATAACTTTTAGTGTTCTCAAAGGGTGTGTTTTACTGTAATTATTTTGCCACATGTGCACTTCAACCATTCCTCTTGATTTATTATAAAGGTATTTAGGTTGTATGGAAGACCAACAGTGTTGCCACAGCAAAGTTGAAGACCATCATACTGTTTTCCTTCTCCTAAATTAGTTGCCCTACCAAGACAAGAGAGCCAAGTCTAATCTACAATTTTACCAAGAGTTGTGGGAAGAAGAGATGATCAGATGCTTTTCCCAAGGGCATTAGTGCAAAGGAAAATGCAAACAACCTTTCCAGAATATGAACTAGGCTCGTCAAGTATATTTTCTTTGGTGATAACCATTACACTACCTACACCTCCATTGAATTAGAATAATTAATTGATACAACTGAAAATTAAATCCTCATTGGGGACCTCGCACTTACAACCTCTTCATGTATTTAACTATGCAACCTGTGACATGGTGTCCTACTGACCCATATCTCTTTATCACACTTCTTGTAAGTTGTAATACCTTTTCACCTTCACTCAAATGTATATGCTTACTGCTTGTCACGACCATTACCATGTTGACATAGCAGCAGTAGGAAACGCAGACATACAAAGCTCTGGAGAAGTGCTGATTGGACAACAACAGCCAATCAGGTGTTATTATTATGGTGCCAAAAGGAAACTGTTGAACCAAGATATCAAGCAACCGAAAGAAATACCAGTTGAAAGCAGCAGCATGATTCCACTCGGATGTGAATGATCTTTCATGTGAGAAACATCTAGTTGAAGGAAAATCCAAAGTTAGGGCAAAGTTTTGCTAAGAATCCTTGAAAATCTTTATTATTCTTTCTATGTGTTGCTGTCTTATTCCAACTCTGGAGAAAAAGCCTCCTCCATTGTGCAATAAGATTTATGATCCACTTCCCATAACCGAACGGAAGTGACAGAGTGAAGAAGGTGGAAAAGAAGTGAAAATAATAAAAGAAAAGGAAACTTCAATTCTTAAGTAAATTTGGTGACTGTAGTCGAGGGTGACCTAAAAGTTCCCTTTTCAATTGCTACTACACTGAGGTATATGGGAGAGCACTACTCCTTTCCCTGGGATTGCTCCACTTTACCCTTGATCCTTACCTTATAATGCTGAGAGTTGAGCAAGGCTGCATCAAGTACCATTTTTTGAGTTTTTGGCATGACTCGACCTGGGATTGGACCCCGGTCTAGGTCGAGTCATACCAAAGACTCAAAAAGTTCTACTTGATTAACACTTAGCATTATAAGGTAAGGATCAAGGGTAAAGTAGAGCAATCCAGGGAATGGAGTAGCATCCGCCCTACATCTCAGTGTAGTAGCTCTTGAAAATTGTGCCTTTGGGTCACCCTTGACTAAGGGCACCAACTTTACTTACTTAGAATTCTAAAAAGAATTATGAATGACTTACCCCATTCTCATTTCTATTTGTATGCACTCATATATCAAGAAAGAATTCCGTATATACATCATTACCCAATGAAATAATGAAATCCCAAAATGTTTGCAATCATGTTTGCTCATATAAAATTGTGACTTGGTGATTATTCTTTTACCATATTTACCAACCCCTCCGCACGGGCAGGATATGACACAAGGTCAGTTTTTAAGTGGAGTTGAACAGGTTTGAATTCAGAGTTTTCCTTCTCCTAGACTAGTTGCCTCACCAAGGCTGAAGAACCTAGTCTGCTCTACTATATACCCATAGCTGGAGGGAGAATAATTGGATTCATACCTTTCCCAAGGGTATTAGTGCTATGTGAAATGTAATTAGTCTGGTCCAGGATTTGAACTCGTGTTGCCGTGTCCATTTCCTACGACGATAGCCATTACAACACGGGCACCTCCCATGATTATTCTTTTACGCCCTCAGTCCCTATCTCCTAATCACCTTTTCTTTCTCTCTTTTTCATTGTTACAAACATTTGTTAAACTAATGCCTCTCTTGCCTTATTCATATCAATCATTCTTTTGTATTTATTTTCTTTATCGTTCTATATCTTGAACCTGGAGTAGAATTTATTCTACATCATTCAAGCTTCTTTTTGAAAGAATACCTACTGTTTTACTACATTCTACCGTAATGGAGTCACTGTAATCAAAGGGAGATAACCCTGACCATCATTACAGAAATGAAGTTGATCCTAACTGAACACTTGCAGCCTTACGTTGTACAAAAGTAAGTGTAACAACTGGGTTCCATATATATTTGGGTAAGTACATTTAAGATGTGGATGTTCAAGTAATTATAAGAAAATAATGAAATTCTGTAATAAAAACAAACAAAATGGAAGCAAAAAAAAACCAAAAAAACAATCAAAACAGTTAATCAAGAAAAATCCTCAACATGTTTGTATTTTTATCAGGCATAAAAATTTTATGAAATATATATATATATATATATATATTAGGAAGTTTGAAAAGTAATTGCATTTCAGCAGAAATGACACATATAAAAACAAATGTAAGTCGGATTTATATAGATACTATCATTTAAAATGAAATGTCTTTTTTAACAACTGCAACCTAAAAAACCCAAGAAATCTGGACTGGCAGCCTTGATACAATAACCAGTCTGTGAGAAGGAAAATTTTGAATTAACATGACTTGAACATTTTTTATGACCACACATTATCTGAAATAGTATTTCTAGTTATTTTGTTAGAAGTGGTATTATTAGCTAGCTATCTATATATATGTATTGTTATGAACTGAGATGATGACGGAACAAGTGTATATATCCCTCACGTAAAATATTCCTTCAACATCACACGGAATCACTTTTAACACATTGAAAAATAAAAATGAGGCAGAAATCCACAAAGAGATGAACCAAAGGCAATTTGATGGAATACTGTAATAAGATTTTTTTTCTTCAAATGTGACTGAAGCATAAAATAACAAAGAGGGTCAAAACAATATAAAAACAAACACTTCTAACATTTGAATATGGAATGATGCTGGTGGGTAAATATGTCAGCTTCTTGATGTATGCAATTATAATATTTAGAGCAGAGAAAATTAGCTCACGTTCCTTATGTATATCATTTGTGAGGTTTTCTATTTCAGTTATTGTCTTATCAGAGACTTCACAAATGTCTTTCTTTGTTTATTTTCTCTTCTTCACTTTCTGTGATCTACAGAAAGGCCAGTCAATGCCTTTTTTTCTTTTTCAAATTTCACACACATCTTGCCATTTTCTTTGAGTATCATCTCTGTGATAATGAGAGGCTTCAAAATGAATCTAAAGATCTGCTTTTCTTTTCTTTTCTACAAAGATTTCCATCATCTTAATTGGCATGGCTGCAGCTTGCTTTCAATAAGTTGGTTTGATTCTTTCTTTTCATTACCAGGGCAATTCCCCATTCACCTTGTTCAAAGATCCTTCACAAAAATATAACTTTGACATTGCAGAACAACAACAATAACAACTATCACACTTACTTGCTCAAGGATCCCAACTAGCGTCCAGTTGGCAAGCAAAGATAAAACAGGCTGTAACTCAATATAGTTCCTGCGACAATACTAAATTGAAGCTGTATTTATACACAAATATGCATATGCATAGTCCAGCAATCCAATCATGATCCAGAGAATGGACTTTTTTATGTGGGCACAACGGAATGTTTCAATGCGCCATAAAGGAATCTCCTTCTTCAGAGATCAGAAGCTTACTCAATGCTACGCAACTGAATGCTGATTTTGATAACCTATCAAATCCAATAGCTCCGTGCTATCTTTCATTTAATTAGCAGCTTCCATTTTTAAATCATAATGTTGTTTACTCTTTGTTTGCAGATGACCTGGTCTGTGAGAGTGGAATCTTGTCTAGACCTCTTAACCCATTTCCTGATGCAGGTTATGTTTTACTGGCTGATTTATCAGATACATTTACCAAAATTACATGAAAATAGTTAAAATTCATTCAAAGAAATCACCACTGCTTTCAACCATGGCCTTCAGTTGACTTTGAAATCTTCTCAAAGACTTTCCAATTATCTCCATTATCCTTGCTTTCTGTGACTCAGTCAGCTGGGTGAGTAGAACACACAGACTGCATCTCTGCAGAGGGGTAAGCCTCCCCCAATGAGTGTTCTGGATACAATACTAAACAATCTGATGGTAAGGTTTCAGTAATGTTAAAGCTTTGGGGAATGTGGAATACCCCTTAATTACCATCACTCCCAGGTCCACTCTGGCCCAGAGTAGTAGCACCTGATAGGGTTATATAGAACTTGAAATGCATGAAATTGATAATTTAAAATGGTGACAATTTACACCATCCTACCCTGTATTTTTCACTATCATCATAATCATGTTGTGCCACTAGCACAGATTTCCCTGACCCTCTCCCGCCATTCGTCTCTATCATCCACTGCTTCTGGCAGGTATTTCAGGCTACATCCTGTGCCCATACACAGCTGTTGTCGATAAGTTCTGTATATATATATATATATATATATGTTGAATTGAGTGAGTTAGTGCACTGTTGTGTTGGGCAACAATTACTGAATAGTTAAGTATAACTTTATTTATTTTCCATCCCAACACTGGACAAGTATGGCACAAGGCCTTTTTAAAGTGGGTCCAGATGCTGGGCCGCAGCCCACACGCATCCAGCAAAATCCAAAAATACCTTCAGCCCCATCGGCATTCCTCCAATGGGGGTGCCTTAGACGCCAGCAAATAAATAACAAACAATTGAATTTGTACATAAAGCATTTAATATTTATAGCCAGTAAAACATAACCTGCATCGGGAAATGGGTTAAGAGAAGTAGAGCAATGGCCAGAGAACACACACGGGGGAGCTGATAGGTTTGCTTGAGTGACCAGCGGCTCTCTCCTTCAGTCCAAAATTACAGACCTTATATTGTCTTTCAAGTCCCATGCAGGAATATGAACATGCCTCCTAGCCAACATATTTTCTGTTCATGGCTAGTTATTGGAACTTACGTACTTCGTTTTTTTCTTTTGGATAATTTGTTGATCTAATCTGCAAACAGAAATATCTGTCATTCCATCCACAGGCAATAAATTACATTCTCGCCATTCTTCTTTATTTTTTCTCTTTCCTGTGAAACCACTTTGTTGATGTTATCTTGCGACCGCATTGAATCTGCTAAGTTCATCCACGGCACTCCATCTTCAACTAAGCTAGTATATTACAATATCATTACAATACTGACTAACTGATGTTCCTATATATATATTGCAGAAGCAATACGATACTCACCGTTGCAGTGGGATTCCAACTAGCATCCAATTGGCAGACAAGTGAGCAAGCTGTAACTCAATATGGTCACTGCTGGGAGCATAATGCAGAATGATGGATATTTATCTTGCACCATATCCACACTGAAACCAGCAGCCAATCAAGACTCAAGGAATGAGATCACCCAGATGCAAGAATGGAATAGGTTTGGGAGGAATACCTTTCAAATTAGCAGGGACTGACAGGTTTGTTAGTTTATCTGGATGTTTGTGACTGTATTGTTTTATTTCAAGCTGAAGTAAATTCATGGAAGGAATGCCTTTCAAATCAGCACTAACAGATTGGCTGGTGATGATCAGCTAAGATCAAAAGAATAAACAGCATAAAAGAAATATTCTTATTTGTCTCATTATTTTTGTTCATCTTTATATATATATATATATATATATATCCACAACTATAGTTACTATTAAAATAAGTCTAAATCAATAAAATATAGTGTTCTATACACAAGAATGTAGAACAATACAACAATATTTCAATTTTAAATAAGTAAAGCTAGTGACCGTAGTTGAGGGCTACCGGAAGGCTCCCTTTTCAAAAGCTACTACACCAGGGTCTAGGGGAGGGCACCACTCCTAACCTGGATTGCTCCACTTTACCCTTGAAACGTACCTTATAATGCTGAGTGTTAAGAAAGGAGGTATCAAGTAGAACTTTTTGAGTCTTTGGTATGACTCAACCTGAGATTGAACCCCAGTCTCCCAGACCATTGGCAAACACTCTACCACTCAGCCAATGAACAATATAAATTCATTCACAACTTCAGGGGAGCTTGTATCCATATAAATGACGTCCACAGAGTTGTGAGTGAATTTGATATTTGTCAAGCATCCCACATGTGCGTGAGTATGGCACATGGTTTTCTTATTAAGGGAACTTGTTTTATTTTATAGTTCAAATATTGTGCATATATATATATATATATAATCAGGTCTCTATGAGGCTGAAATGTGACTCAAACTCGATTTGATGTGAAGACACCCCACAGGAAGCAATTTTCCTGTGTATGTATATATAAGTAAATTTGGCAATGTTAGTTGAGGATGATCTGAAGGCTCCCTTTTCAATAGCTACTACACCATAGTGTAGGGGAGGGCGCTACTCCATTCCCTGGATTGCTCCACTTTACTCTTCATCCTTACCTCATAATGCTGAGTGCAAGGTGACATAAAGTACCATCTTTTGAGTCTTTGATATGACTCGACCTGGGATTGAACCCTGGTCTGCCTGACCTTTTGCGAACACTCTGCTCATTAGACCAGTGGCCTGGTTAGCAAAATTTAGCGTTAAAAAATATTTATGGTGTTTGCAGGATTTGTCAGATTGCGTAGGGTAATTAGTTGCAACAGCCAAGAGTAATTAATTGCGTTAGCTAAGAGCAATCAGTTGTGAAGACAGGAAACTCAATTGAGGAACGGGAGCTATTTATGGTGCCTTGGGGCATCCCATTGTACACAAGTGGACTATTCCATTGCATAGATCGTCATTGGCTGCTTGTAAGTAAGTGAAAGTATTTTATTATATAAACCAGCCTCAGTTTAGCATTGTAAGGAGGATGGTACTGAGCTACGACCTGCTTTATTTTTGTCTGCCAGCTGGACGCTTAACGGAGGTATGTGTTATTGTTATTCTACAGTGTTAAATGTATAAAAATACATAGCAATAACATAATTGTCAAAAATGTAAAACTGATTAAAAACCAATGACTTAGAGTTTCATAGTTAAGATCTTCAGATGAGCAAGTATTTCATACAAATGGAAAGTTCAGATGAAAAAAATTCTATCTCACCTGAGGATCATAATCATGAAACTCTAAATCATAAATTTTTATCCAGCTTTACATCTTATAATATATAAATATGTGTATATATATATATCAGATGTAAAACCTTATTTGTTCTCCATTCCACCACCGAGCAAGTACGGCACAAGGCCTTTTTAAAGTGGGTCCAGACGCAAGACCACAGACCACACGCGTCCAGCAAAATCCAAAAATACCTTCGGCCCCGTCGGCATTTCCCTAATGGGGCACCTCAAACGCCAGGAAATAAACAACAGACAATAGGCAAGAAATATATATACATAGATAAAACTGGATATATATATATATATATATATATATATGAGTGTATGTGTGCATGTGTGTCAGTGTGTAAATGTCTAAGTATATATAGTTAAAAATATAGTTTTTATATATGTTTTTGCCCATTAATTTAAACATAAATGAAACAAATATATTAATATATATAAAAACATATTTTGATATACATAAATATATATAAACCTCTTTTGATATATATATATATATATATATATATATATATATGTGTGTGTGTAGGTATGTGTTCCTGTGTGTGGCTGACTAATTTACGAAAATCTATAGAGATGTATATGTACATATATATGTAGATCTTGCGACACACATATACAATCATATTGAATATCAATAAACATAGACACATCTTAACCAAATCAGAGAATCTCCCCTACCCCATATATATATATATATATATATATCACAACATATCTCTTCAGTGTTAAATCTTATTACATATTCATCTAAGCAATTATGGACATTTTGCAACTCAATTAAGTCCGCCCGTTATCCCTAACGTTGCACTACATACAAACTTTATAATTTGTAATTATATATAATTAATAATCACTACTGGCAAGATGTATTCTCATTCCCACTTCACCACAGGTCTTTAGTTGAGATAATGATAGACACAGATTGATATAAGGGTTGGTAGTCTGGTAGCTAAAAGGTAGGTGTCTACTATTCACAAGGGGTAGAACGTCTCTTTTACTGTAAATTAGAATGATTAGTCGACAGAAAGAGAATGATACAGACTAGCCAGTTGCAGACACCTCAGGAATCACCATCTTTACAGAATGGAAATTAAGATATAAGTCTCATTTTACATTATATTATTATGACAATCAGACTGTTCTTCTTATACCTTACAAACATGAATTTGGTCTGGTAAGCATCCAACCATATAATATAAAACAGTCAACAGTGTATTATTGTGGTCACCTCCCACAAGCAATGACCCTAGTGTCCAGCTGTGCTACTGACAACAAAAGGTCAATTACAAGAATGCTTCTAGTAGGTGTGAGAGACCATATCTTAAATATGGGAGTGGGTGTAAGAAGCCTTAGCACCAAGACTGATCCTAGTGGGTGAAGGTGTAGGACATTTTACAATATAAACTTGGGTGCTAGACCCTCACTATCATGATAAGGACTGCAAACAAAGACTGGGTAATTTTTCTATCCTATTCTGTGTCTAAAAGCTGACACCTAATGCTACATTCTTCTTTTGATCAAACAGCATAGCCCAGCAACCCAACAGCAATTCCCCTCGACACCAACTTATTCTACCTGTTCTTTTTGAACACATAGGGTCCGGGGTTTTGTGCAGGGGAAAAAATTTCCCCCTACATGGTCCCCCTGACTTAAAGTACTATAAAAATGCCTGTGGTGTAATGGTTATCGTCGCAGGATATGGACACGACGACACGAGTTCAAATCCTGGACCTGATTGATTGCATTTCACATAGCACTAATACCCTTGGGAAAGGTATGAATCCAAATATTCTCCCTCCAGCTATGGGCAAATAGTAGGCCAGACTAGGTTCTTCAGCCTTGGTGAGGCAACTAGTCTAGGAGAAGGAAAACTCTGAATTGAAACCTGTTAAACTCTGCTTAAAAATTGACCTTGTGTCATATCCTGCCCAAGCGGAGGGGTTGGTAAATATGATAAAAATGATACCCTTATCTACTGACCTCTGACAAGCAGTGAAGACTTCACTTTATTATGGATATTAAAGAATAACCTTTTCATCCCCATCAGGAAATCCTCTTTCTATTTTATCATCTATAGAAATCTGCTAATTTCTCACATGTTTGGCTATCCTTTTGATACTACTGTATGCATATTCATGTGTATGCATACATACACTCTCATGGAGTAATGGTTATCAACATAGGAAATGGACACAGCGACCCAAGTTCAAATCCTAGATGAGGTTGTTTGCATTTCACATAACGCTGATATCCTCGGCAAAGGTTTGCATACAACTATTCTCTCTCCGGCTATGTGTGAATAGCAGGGCAGACTAATGTCTTGAAGGTTAGAATGGAAACCAGTCTTGACAAAAAACAATGATTTCAAAACTTAAACTCATGGGAGTGGCGTTGGGTAGATACATGCATATATGCTACCTATGCTCTCACACACCTTTTATATACCATAGTCGAGGGTGACCAGGAGGCTCCCTTTTCAATAGCTTCTACACTGAGGTGTTGGGGAGGGCACTACTCCTTTCCATGAATTGCTCTACTTTATCCTTGATCATCATCATCATCATGACGTGCGGCTAGCACGGATATCCCTGACCCTCTCTCTCCACGTCTCCCTATCATTCATCGCCTTCGGCAGGTCTTCAGGGTTACATCCCGTATCATCACATAGCTGCTGTATGAATATTCGAGCTGGTCGTCCTGCTTTTGATTGGCCATATGCGGGGGTCCACAGGAGCACATCACTTACGATCTTGTCTTTGCTTCTCCAGCAGTGTCCGACGTGTCTGGTTCGTCTAGCTTGTATAGTTTTCGTGATAGGTGGTAGGTGGCCGTACAGTTGGCGCCGTGAAGTACCTTATATTACTGAGTGTTAAGCAAGGAGGTATCAAGTACCATTTTAAAAGTCTTTGGTATGACCCAACCTGGGATCAAATCCAGGTACACTACACATAAACTCACACCTAGATGCATATGTATCACTGCACCGATGAGCACTAAGGGACAGAAGAGCTTATAGTGTCACACTAGAATAAAAGGTTAGTTCAACTAGTATTTTTTCTTTTCTTCTGATTTACAATTGAGGTGGAGAATACTTGAAAATAGAGTCCTTTGTTGTTACCATAGGGATTACACAGTGGGAAAAGCTCAAGGTATGTTTTACAATGTTCAAGAGGTGACCTTGGCCTACACTTTATAAATCTCTTCATTGTCGTACAATGCTGAATACTGATTATGGGATACTAACGCAATACTTACAATGCTACTCTATCTATCTTATCAGACCTCTCTGCCTAACTGATTTATATATTTTCTATATCTAGTCACATGACCCCAGTAGCATAATCCATTCCAACAGTTGTGTTTGTTGCCAAGAGATCCGTGTTCAACCCACATGGGTTGGTATCAGCACATTCTTCAACATAACAGTATGTATCTGCCAAAATACCACGGTAATGGTAAAACCTACAGTAATGGTAAAAAACAACAAAAACAATAAGAATAGTCTGGTCTCAAAAGAAAATTAATTTTGAACAATTCAATGCAACATCCCATAAAACATCATCAAGGTATTCCAGCAGCACAAATTGCTTTGGATCTTGCTTGCCATCTATCCCTATTTCCATCACTCTTGGTAAATCCTCAAGATGGCATCTCATGCCTGCACTGTGGTGATGAATGGCAGTTTTGGCTGATTGGCCAATATTGGTGTGTCCATGTGTCGGAGTCCATAAGAGAACCTCACTTTTCCAGCAGTGCCCAGTATGTATTGTATTTATACAGTTTGTGTGATGGGAGGTAAGCTGCCATGCAACACACAGCATCCTACTAATTAAATAGCAGTAAAGATTTATTTGAATCAACGCAAATTCCACAAAAAGAACAAAATATTTTGGTGCTGCAATCAGAACTGAACTCATGATCTGTTTCTTGAAATATCAGCAAGCTAACCACACTCCCAGTTAACAAGAATAGAAACATGTACAGTTCTGTAATAAAATCTTAAAGATTTCAACTATTTAGTGAAACTGGCCTCATTTTGGTTTTATTCTGACCTATCCAACTTGTGAAGGGGAGGGTCATCAAATTCTGTTCAATCTGACATATATCCTGTTTAATTTATGGAAATAGAAGGTGTCAAATTTATTGCAATTGTTTAAATATTGATTCTTAAACAGATTCTAATAACTAAAATTATAATTTTTTTTAAACATAAAAAATAAATAGTAAAACAAAAACTGAGTCAATTCCTAGTAAAAACTGTAACTTCCAAATTATGTATATATATATATATATATATATATATATATATATATATGTGTGTGTGTGTGTGTGTGTGTATATTATAACAGTGTATGGTTGTCACTATCTCACTTGGTGGGTTTGTGGCAGATCAAATGTGGTATAATTTGGAGAGTGCTCAATATCTGTGATAGAGCTATTATATAATGATAATATTATATATATATATATATATATTAGTTTTTATATATATTTAATAGCATGGATGCTTATCTGCAACCAACAGTTTCATAACGTCTTATCATGACAATCATCAGGCAGAAAAAGAAAGATATTTGTGAGCATAACTATATTTTTATGTAAACAAATTTTCCTAATATCTTTCTTTCTCTACTTGATGATGGTTGTAATAAGATGGCATTGTTTAGTTTGTTTAGTGTTATATCAGGACACTCGTTGGTGGGATGGGGGGTCTTACCCCTCTGCAGAGAAGCAGTTAGTATATTCTACAGCGCCTGTACATCTGATATCTGGGGAAAAAAATTCAATATAAGAGAAAAGACTAAAAACTTCCATACTACTTAAAAATAATCAACCAGTACCACAATGTCTAGCCAAAAGAACAAACACTAACAGAGTTACCTAAGCTAGTAAGTAAAAGGGCTCAACATACTAAGTCAAGCAAAATTATATATATATATATATAGAGAGAGAGAGAGAGAGAGGTGTTCTAATAATTATAAAACTTCTTTTAGAAATGATAGACATACTCATAACACAAGCCTGACAAGATGCATCTGTGATTACAAAAGAAATAATGAGGAAAACCTTAAATCGAAGGGTCAATCCGTAAAAGAGCATATTCTTGTAATGTAAGTTCAAGAAATTGTAAGTTGTGCCTGGAAGAGAAATGCTACAGTATAAACTATCCAGACTCGAATAAATTACTAACAAAAGATCAGAGTTCATGGGGAGATGCCGCAATAACAGGAAGTATTTGCTTTCCAATTTAATACCATATTGAGCCACATGACTTATAACATCCACCATATAGTCATGTGATTCAAAAAAAATATGAAAGTGAACAGTATTAAATATGTCAGACATGTGGATTACCAACTCACCTGAGCAAACTTGGAGTCAAAAGTTACTGCTCTGCCTTATTTTTATAATTGTTAATATATATATATATATATATATATATTATGGAGGCATTCATTGTGTAATGATTTCTGTTATAGGAAATGGACCTGGTGACCCGAGTTCAATATCTGGACAAGACTGTTTGTGTTTCAAATTGCGCTAATAATCTTTAGAAAGGTATGAATTCAACTATGCTACCTCTAGCTATGGGTAAATAGTAGGATGGATTGGGTATGGTAACCAGTCTAGGAGAAGGAAAACTCTGAATTCAAACCTGTTAAATTCCACTTAAAATCAGCCTTGTGTTGCATCTTGCTCATGCTAAGGAGTTGGTATATATATATATATATATATATATATTAGTAGTAGCTCTCCCACTGTGTATAACACCATATGACTGCCCACCAGTTAAAAATGTGAACAATAAGCTAACTTGCTCAGGTGATCTGTTTATAGTGAGGAAAGCTTATGTAGAATGAGTCAACCCTTTTGGATGAGCTGATAACAAAACAATGGTGTACTAGTCAGTTACAGATTCTCAGAACAACTATTCTCAAGTTCTGGATAAAGAGATTTTTCTTCTCCTTGATTGGTTGTCTTACCAAGGCTAAAGAGCATAGTCTGACCAACTATTTATTCACAGCTGAGAGGATAAAAAATTTTCCAATAAATATGATGACACATTCACACTCCCTATCTCTCTCTCTCTCTCTATATATATATATATATATATGGCTCATTCAATAAACAGGAGGAATTTTTTGAAAAAAGCAAACTACATTTTTTTCCGTATTTTCTTTTTCTAAATGTAACCTTTGCATTTTTTGGAATTGATTTGTAGCAAAACTTATCTAAACTTGCACAAATATTTGTTTTGAGACTATTCAAAATGGTGGCTAATTAAACAGAATAGTCCAGGTGTGAACAGAGGTCTGCATTCAAATATTTGGAAGTGCAAACCATGTGAAACTTACAGAATAATGTGCAATGTGCATGGAGAAGCATAAAAATGTTTAGAAACAGGTTAAACATAGATTCACCACTATGAGCCTGAATTGAAAAGGCAGTCGATAGAACGGAAACATACTGACCCTCTGGAAAAAAGTTCTTGGCAGAGTGATCAGTAAAGAAGGTCATAGTGATACTTTTCTGGGACATGAAAGGATGTATCACAATTGATTTCCTTAAAAAATCTACAAGTGTAAACAGTGCTTCTTATTGCTAACTCCTTAAGCAAAATTCAACTTTTTTAACCAATGTTAGCAATTTTTTAACCAATGTTAAGTAAAGTTAGCAACCTTCGTTAAGAGTGACCAGAAGGCTCCCTTTTTCAATAGCTACTACACCAAGGTGTAGGGGAGAGCACTACTCCTTTCCCTGGATTGCTCCACTTTACCCTTGATACATAGCTTATATTGCTGAGTGTTGAGCAAGGAGGTATCAAGTACCATTTTTAAAGTGTTTGGTATGATGCGACCTAAGATTGAACCCAGGTCTCCTGGACCATTGGCAAACACTCTACCCACTAGGCCAATGAACCCATGTAATAATGACTCACTATTAATGTGAAACTATGAACAGAGCTTCCTATTAAAGGTACAACTATGAATAATGTTTCATATTGCCAAAGCTTAAAGCAAAATTCACATTATTAATTCAAAAACCCTTGTATGTGAATGGTCCAGTCAGCTGGAGCTGTAGAATACATCGACCGGATCTCTGCAGAGGAGTAAGACACTCCCAATAAATGTCCTGGATAAGACACTAAACAACCTGATAGAGAGGCATCAGTGATGCTGGAGCTTTGGGGAATGCAGAGTACTCCTTGACTGCCATCACTCCTTGGTCCACTCTGACCCTGATTGGGTCCTATCTATGGGTTAAATAGAAGTAAACTGTAATTATGCTAAACTGAATTGTTTGAAATAGAAGTGTTTATGTGTATAAAATGGATTTGTCATTAAATAACTTACAATGGTTGATATGCCATAAAACCAAATCAAAGCAAACTAATCATATACATGTAATATAATGTCCGAGGGATTTTGTTTTATATATCTTGCCTTTGGGTTTAGTCAGGCTGAGAACCTTTTGGCTCAGTACATGGGTTAGTTAGGTGCAAATTTGAGCACAGGTGTTGACGCTCACGCGGGGAGGATGTGTCATACACAGATGTCAAAATAAAAATCCCTTGGGGATGTGAATGACGTCATGCACCGGAAGCACGCATGGAGGATTTTGGGAGATTTGAAAAAGTCAGTTGAATTGAGAACTAGTCTCCGAACGAGAAGGGTTGACTTTCGGGGCTAGCAGAGGCTAGACGAATTTGTGCTCTACGGGTGCCACACATGTTGGGGGCACAGATGGAAAAGCCAGAATAGAAAGAATGTGTATCTCTCTCCTTATGTTGAAGAACCTTTAAACTCAAAGGTAATAAAAAGTTTCGTACCTGAACTAAGAAGTCGTAAGTGTTTTTTGTGTTTCAGGGTTCCTATGTTATCTATGTGCATTATCCTATTTACCAACCCCTCCGCTCAGGCAGGATATGACACAAGGTCAATTTTCAAGTGGAGTTTAACAGATTTGAATTCAGAGTTTTCCTTCTCCTAGACTAGTTGCTTCACCAAGGCTGAAGAACCTAGTCTGCCCTACTATTTACCCATAGCTGGAGGGAGAATAATTGGATTCATACCTTTCCCAAGGGTATTAGTGCTATGTTAAATGTAATCAGGCTCGTCCAGGATTTGAACTCATGTCGTCGTGTCCACGTCCTGCGATGATAACCATTACACCACAGGCACCTCCATATCTATGTGCGTTATGAACATTATATGTACGTTTCACATATTCATGTATGTGTATGTTACATACAGATATTATAATTATGAACACAAGAAGTCTGTTACCTGAAATTTCATGTAGTGTGTATAATCAAGTTCAAGTAATGGACTTGTAAAGTTTTAAATTATAATACAATTTTCCCTTTTATATGTTCAGTGCAGGATCAAACCTAGAATGAAATTATAATTATAAACAAATTTGAGGTTAACGTGACATAATGGTTACCGTCATTGGAAATGGACATGGTGACACAAGTTCAAATCCTAGATGAGGCTGTTTACATTTCATATAGCACTAATACCCTTGGGAAAGGTATAAATCCAACTATTCTCTCTCCAGCAATGTGTAAATAGTATGACAAACTAGGCTCTTTAGCCTTGGTATGTCAACCAGTCAAGGAGAAGGAAAATTCTGAATTTAAACCTGTTAAACTCTGCTTACAAAGTGATCTTTTGTCTCATCCTGCTTGCATATATACATCCATCCATCTAAATATTATTTGGTCCAGTTAAACCGGAGTTGGGAGTAACTCCACCAGGACAAGAAAACTATTCAAAAGTGAACATTTAAATGTAACAAACATTAAAATGTGAACAGCTCAATGTAACATTACAGAGCAATAATTTCATTAAGAAAAATTCATTTAAATGTAACAAACATTTAAATAATTTCATTAAGAAAAATTTCATTTAAATGTAACAAACATTTAAATGTGAACAAACATTTAAATGTAACAAACATTACAGAGCAATAATTTCATTAAGAAAAAACAACAAACCGGTCACATTAGGATTATAAATTTATTTCCATCCTGTTATGTGTTTTTGAAAAATCAAAAAACATGAAAAAAAAATTAACAGGACTTCTTCAGATCTTATGGCTAAAATAAATCCTGTGTCTATTCTGATTTATTTTATGAAGAAGTCCTGTTAATCTTTTTTTAGTGTTTTTTGATTTTTCATAAACACATAACAGGATGGAAATAAATTTATAATCCTAATGTGACTGGTTCGTTGTTTTTTCTTAATGATACATCCATCCATCTATATATGCATACATAAATGCATGTATGTGTGCATACATATATATGTATATAAATTACGCAGCATAATAGTTATCTTGGTAGGAAATAGAGTTAGCAATGAAGCTGTTTGTGTTTTACTCCACGGTAATGCCCTCAGGGAAAACATGAACCTACCTCTTCTTCTACCAGCTATGAGTAAAACAGTCTGGAGGACTGGATTCTTAAGCCTTAGTAAAGCAACCAGTCTAAGTAAAGGAATACTGAATTCATATCAGCTATACTCTGCTTCCCCTCCCCTTTATCCCCACTTTAATTGGCCTTCGGGCTTTTGACCTTGTGTCAAGTCGTGTCTGGTGGGAGGCAGCGACAAATAAACAGCTATACTCTGCTTAAAAAATGACCTTGTGTCACATTCTGCACATGGTGGAGGGGTTAAGTAAATACATACACAAATTAGAACTGCTTACAAAAGCAGCTCGATATAACTGCATAAATATAAACAACGATGTTGGTTGGTTGGGTTTTATGACATATCAACCTTTGTAGGTTATTTAATGCCAAATCCATTTTTATGCAAATCGTCAGCTCTATTTTAAACAATTCAGCAAAGCATGGGTACACAGTTTAATTGTCAAAACAGTTCTAATTCAGCTAATTCAGTTTACTATTAGTACAGATTTTGTTTACACACAGTTAAATGTCAAAACAGTTCTATATTAAACAATTCAATTTAGTGTAAGTACAGTTTCAATGTCAAAAACAGTTCCATTTCAAACAATTCAGTGTAGCATAAGCACGCTGTTTAAATGCAAGTACAGTTTAATTATTAAAAACATTTCTATTTAATCTATTCAGTTTAGTCAAACAGTTCTAATTTAAACAATTCAGTTTATCATAAGTATGCAGATAGTTCTATTCAACCCATAGATAGGGCCCTATCAGGTGCTACCATTCCGAGCCAGAGTGGATCTGGGAGCAATGGCAATGAAGAGGCACTCCACATTCCCCAAAGCCCCAGCATAACTGGAACCTCACCATCAGATTGTTTAGTGTCATATCCAGGACACTCGTTGGCACGGGTGGGTATCCCTCTGCAGAGGTGCAGTCTGTGTTATCTACAGCCCCAGCCAATATAAATAGCGAGTATGCTCTACTACTTATGTACAACTTGTGGAGAAAGAGATGAATTCACGTCTTTCTCAGTGGGCAGGGAAATGCAAACAGCCTTACCAAGGGTTTGAACTTGGCTGCGGAATTTATTTCCTACATCAATGACAAGCCACTCCTCTCTGCTTCTGTAGATAAAGATATGCAGATGCATGTTGGATATAAACTGACTCCAGCCTTAATATATGCCATGTCACTGGGGGTACACATATTGACCAACTGTAAGTTGCAGTAATAAACTTTAAAGGTTTCTCTACAAATATTTACCTAGTAAGAAATGAACAATGATTGAATGTTCATTTGCTTCAAAATACGAGGTGTGTTCAAAAATTATTGAGACTGAAACAGTATTTACGAAAAAAAAATGAACTATAAATGAAATGTCAATTTTCTTTAGAATACGAGGTGTGTTAAAAAAAAGTATTGAGACTGAAGGTGTATTCATCAAGACAAGTGAACAATAAATAAAAATGTTTTCTTCAAAATATGATGAGTATTTTGAAGAAAACAATTTTATTTTATATATATATATATAAAATAAAATTGTTTCTTCAAAATATGAGGAGTATTTAAAAGTACTGATATTATATATATATATATCTTTAAAGAAAAAACCAAAGACCGGTTATTTTAGGATTATAAATTTATTTCCATCCTGTTTTTCAGTTTACCGGAAACTGAAAAACTGGATGGAAATAAATTTATAATCCTAAAATAACCGGTCTTTGGTTTTTTCTTTAAAGAAATATTGCTCTGTAAAAAATTACATTGAGCTCTCCACCAGGAAAATTTAAATGTTCAGCTCTTGAATGATTTTCTTATCCTGAAGGAATTACTCCCCACTCTGGTTTAACTGGACCGAATAATACTATATATATATATATATATATATCCATTCCTGGGCCAGCAACCAATCACTGTCCAAGGACTGGACTTATCCACATGCACACAATGGAATGCCCCAATATATATATATAAAAATGAGTGACTGAGCCATTGTCCTAATGAGTAGAGTGTTTGCAAATGGGCCAGGAGACCATGGTTCAATCCCAGGTCAGGTCGTACTAAAGACTCAAAAAATGGTACTTGATGCCACCTTGCTTACCACTCAGCATTATAAGGTTAGGATCAAGGGTAAAGTGGAGCAATCTAGGGAAAGGTGTAGCGCCTGCCCCTATAGCTCAGTGTAGTAGCTATTGAAAAGGGAACCTTCAGGTCACTCTCCACTTAGGTCACCAACTTTACTTATTGCGTGTGAGTGTGAGTGACACCCTACACAAAAAAAAATACATGAATGATATTGTTTCATTTTTACCTGTAATTTTCCTCGGTGTGTTGTGGCCAAAGGGCAATCATGAACTTGAGATATTCTATGTTCTCTATTTATCAACGGAAGTTCGTTCATATCTATTTATGTCTCTTGTAATGTTCTTATCTATATTTCTAATGTCTCTGCAAATGACTTTTGTCATATAATTAAGGTAATGATTAATTATATTAATCATTTTTCGTTAACTATATTTTATTGTTTAATTTGGTTAGGCTTTGAACTACTCAGTGTCTCTTGGTTCAGGTGTCCTAATCAGATGGGGCACTCACATGCCCCCACAGAAAGGATATGGCAATGATCATCTGTCATAATAAACTCCCAGACAGAAAATGGGACTGGATGCACTGTTGGAGCAAATTTAGTGGGTGGATGACATCATGCCCAGAAGATAAGGCCTGAGAATTTTAGGATTTTGATAAAGACAAAGAGTTGAGGTATGACAATCAAAAAAGGCAGTTGAGTTTTTCGGATCTGATCAGATTAGATCAGTTTGAGTCTTAACCAGCAGAGATGAGTGGAGATCTTGGACACTACAAGATGCTCCACACATGGGGGTGGGTGTCAGCATCATATGGTTAGTATAGGCCCTTATGAATCATGTCTCTCTCCTCGTGTCGCCAAGGGATGAAGGCAGAAAGAAATAAACCTATTTGTATGAGAAATGACAGAGTCTGCCAGTATCGTTATTATTATTATTATCATTATGACTATACATTACCATTGAAAAACTAGTATTCTTTGTCTTTTTTAAAATTCTAGTTTTGCTGATACACATGGGTTTGGAACCATAACATTTCCATATGTTGAAATTAGTGGGAGAGATCATTATCATAATTGCATATATATATCTAGAAAGTGGTTGGTTGGTTGGTTGATTGGTTTTACAGTATGTCAACCCTTAGGTGGTTTTATGCTGAAATCAGTTTTGCAATTATGGTTTTCAATCAGATATGATACAAAATTATATTTTCACTATCATTTCAAACCACTAAACTCTTCATGCTTAGTTGCAATATCAATGTTTTAAAAACCAATGTAATAATGAAGTTCAGGGTTATTCTAAACATTATCTCAAATGAATCTATTTGACCCATAGACAGGACTTGAACAGATACGATACTAATACACAAGATCAAAGTGGACCTGGAAGTAATAGCAATGAAGCTTAATTGGTTGGTTTTATGGAATGTTAGTCTTTGTTGAGTTATCTAATTCTCCAGTCAGTGTTTTGAAAGCAATTATATGGTTTCACATAACTTCTGCTATTTAATAATGATTGGTTGGTTGGTTGGTTGGGTTTTATGGTACATCAACCTTTGTAGGTTATTTAATGCCAAATCCATTTTTTATGCAAATAATCAATTCTATTTCAAAGAATTCAGTTAAGCATAAGCACGCAGTTTAAATGTAAGTACAGTTTAATTTTGAAAAACATTTCTATTTCAAGCTATTCAGTTTAGTCAAGCAGTTCTAATTCAGTTAATTCAATTCTGTATAAGTATAGATTTTGTTTACACACAGTTAAATGTCAAAACAGTTCTATATTAAACAAATCAGTTAAGTGAAAATACAGTTTCAATGTCAAAAAGCAGTTCCATTTCAAATAATTCAGTTTAGCATAAGCACACAGTTTAAATGTAAGTACAGTTTCAGTATAGCATAAGCACGCAGTTTAAATGTAAGTATGGTTTAAAAACTTTTCTATTTCAAGCTATTCAGTTTAGTCAAACAATTCAGTTTTGCATAAGTATGCTGTTAGTTCTATTTAACTAATAGATAAGGCCCTATCAGGTGCTACCACGCCAGGCCAGAGTGGATCTGGGAGCAATGGCAATGAAGGGGTGCTTCGCATTTCCCAAAGCCCCAGCATTACTGGAACCTCACCATCAGATTGTTTAGTGTCATATCCAGGACACTCATTGGAGTGGGATACCCCTCTCAAGAGGTGCAGTCAGTATATTCTACAACCCCAGCCAACTGGGCAAATTTAATAATGAAGGACTAATAGCAATGAAGGAATAACTCTATACTTGTCAAAGCTTCAGAACAGGAGCCTCACCAAATGATGCAGTTTAGAGTCATACCCAAAACAATATCTATGATGTTTGTCAATTAATTGAAAATAGTGTATAGTAAAAATGTTACCAGCATGTAACAGTTTTAAAAATGTCTGCAGGCTGTTTTTGATGAGGAATTATCTACACAATAGTTTGCAGGGTCAAATAGATTATTATCAGATATGATATCAACTTGTTTCTACAATAAAAGGTGATTGCTGTGTTATTTGTTTCCAGACAAGTTTGTAATTTGCAAGTTATAATACTTTATTCAATTATCAATGTTGAACATATATATATATATATATATATATATATATATCTAATCTTGTCATGCCATCAGTACGGATATCCTTGACTCTCTCTTGCCACCCCTCCCTGTCGTTCATCGCTTCTGGCAGATCCTCAGGGCTATACCTCATATCCTCACAGAGCCGCGGTATGTAGGTTCAAGCTGGTTGCCCTGCTTTTGCTCGGCCATGTGAAGAGGTCCATAGGAGTACATTACTTATGAGCTCGTCCCTACTTCCCCAGCGATGTTCTGCATGTCTGGTTCGTCTAACTTGGATAGTTTTCGTGATGGGTTGTAGGTGGCCGTACAGCTGCTGCTTTGAGGGGGTGTTGCCTCCAGAACTTGTTCAATATTGCTCACAGCATTTTTGTGTAGTTGCCGTCAAGATTTTTCTCCAGCCATTTAGTTAGCATCCATCTAGTGCACCCATTTAGCAGTATCGACATGATTGCTGCTTGGAAGAAACTGCGTTTCATTTCATTATTGAATAATATATCTTTTGTCTACCTATTTTTGTATATGTCCTTTCCAGTTACCCAAATGATTTTACGGTGTCCAGCAGGAATTGGTTGATGAAACTCTCATAACTAATTGTTACCCTAGTACTTTCACACTGATCTTGGTCTATCATCAGGGATGTGCATATTGCGGAAATGATGTGACCTTTACATGTATATTACTACTTTGCAAGTGTTTATTATTTATACTGATGTGTTGTTGTAGCGTTTTATTTGTTTAGCAGCAGTAGCTAAAGGCATTCAAGTACATTTGTACTGGATTCGAAATTGATTCTATTGAGTTTGGCATTATACACACACCTGATGATGGCCCAAGATCAGTCAGAAAGTACTTGATTAACCATATTTACCAACCCTCCGCTCGAGCAGGATATGACACTAGGTCAATTTTTAAGCGGAGTTTAACAGGTTTCAATTCAGAGTTTTCCTTCTCCTAGACTAGTTGCCTCACCAAGGCTGAAGAACCTAGTCTGTCCTACTATCTACCCATAGCTGGAGGGAGAATAATTGGATTCATACCTTTCCCAAGGGTATTAGTGCTATGTCTCGTCCAGGATTTGAACTCACGTCGCCGTGTCCATTTCCTACGACGCTAACCATTACACCATGGACACCTCCATCAAGTACTTGATTAACAGTTAGTCATGGGAGTTTCATCAACCAATTCCAACCAAATGCCGTCAAATCAATTCGGCAAGGACATATATAAAAATATGTAAACTAAGCATGTCTATATTGTCCAATGAAATATGCATTAATGAAGAAATGCTGCCCAAACACACACACACACACATATATACATATATATATATGTGGGTGACAATATGTATATGCTCCCCTACCCCCGTAGGGTTGAGCTGTCTAGTGAATGAAGTAATCGCATTGCCATTAGTGTATATGCAAGGCCCTTCGTATATGAATCGAGCTCTCGGTAGCCGTTAAACAGATATATGTAAACAATAGTAATTGTGATTCATAACCGTTCAAAATTTACTTTGCTGCTGCTGGTTTCCTCGTGACTGAGGGGTTGAGTCTTGGATTGGCATTTGAGTCAACCGAGTTTTGATCCCAGCTACGGGAATCTAGTATGTCTAGCCACACTGATGCAATCATCAGACCCAACATGTGTCTGTGTGTATCTGTGTGTGCATGAGCATAAATATATATCTTTGAATTATGAATATGAGAATATGAGAATTATGAATATGAGAATATGAGAATATATATATATTTAGGAGGTGTCCGTGGCGTAATTGTTATCGTCGTAGGAAATGAACATGGCGACACGAGTTCAAATCCTGGATGAGACAAATTGCATTTCACATAGCACTAATACCCTTGGGAAAGGTATGAATCCAATTATTCTCCCTCCAGCTATGGGTTAATAGTAGGACAGACTAGGTTCTTCAGCCTTGGTGAGGCAACTAGTCTAGGAGAAGGAAAACTCTGAATTGAAACCTGTTAAACTCCGCTTAAAAATTGACCTAGTGTCATATCCTGCCCGAGCGGAGGGGTTGGTAAATAGGACAATATATATATATATATATATAAGGATTATCAATGTACTTTTTTATATATATAAATAAGTTAGTGACCATAGTCGAAGGCGACCTGAAGGCTCCCTTTTCAATAGCTACTACACAGATGTGTAGGGGAGGGTGCTACTCCTTTCCCTGGATTGCTCTACTTTACCCTTGATACATACCTTATATTGCTGACCATTAAGCAAGGAGGTATCAAGTACCATTTTTAAAGTCTTTGGTATGACTCGACCTGGGATTGAACCCAGGTCTCCTGGACCATTGGCAAACTCTCAACCAACTAGGCTAAAGAGTGCCCAAAATATCAGTGATAGTGTATGCACAGTCAGTAGTACTTGTTGACACAGTTTCTTACCTATGCAATCATCAGACCCAACATGTGTCGGTGTGTATCTGTGTGTGCATGAGCATAAATATATATTTTTGAATTATGAATATGAGAATAGTCACTTTTAGATCATTCCTGCTGTCTGAAGGTTGTTGTGTTTATACAATGTAAAAAATTTACTAACAATATTTCATTTTTTTAGCAGAAACTATTATCATTAACTTTTTAGATTTTATACAGTATTCAGAGCATTTACTAGAAACTATTTCTTAGATATAACTCCCATATTCTTATATATATATATATATATATATATATATATCCTGTTGATCCAGTCAGTGAAACCTAGGTAGATTACTTTTGGCTCTTTAGGTATTCTCTCTCTCTCTCTTTTTATATAAACATAGTCAGGCTCCCTTTTCAATAGCTATTACACCAAGGTTTAGGGCAGAGTGTTACTCTTTTTCCTGGATTGCTCCACTTACTCTTGATCCATACCTTATAATGCTGAGTGTTGAGCAAGAAGGCATTAAGTACCATTTTTTGAGTCTTTGGTATGACTCAACCAGGAATTGAACCCATCTAGAGGACCATTGGTGAACACTCTACTCACTATGCCAATGGGCCAGTATATAAAAACGTAGATTATAAGCTACAACTGTTTTGTTGTACCCCTTTCTATTTTCAAAGCATGTTGCGTTGCGTATTCTATCCAGGTATTTTGATGTCTTTTCCGGACTACTAGTATAATTTCCTTTTTTTAACCACCCCATTTCCTTTATATTTGCACCAAATTTTAGACACAGCTGACTGGGAACAACCAACATCGTTTGCTACACTTGAATCTAGATTTCTTCCTGGAACAAGTCTTACAATATTTCTTTTTTTTGTTTCAAGTTCAAGTTCTTCTGTTGTAGCTATGTTTCCTTTCAATTGTGGATGCCAAACCCCTCGTTGAGGTTTGTTAAAACTGTATTTTAACTGTAGACTAATTTGTATATGTAGGCTTTGGCGAGTATTTAAGATTGTAAAATTATGGGATCATTTCATTATTTTTTCACTCAATGTTAGGTTATCTTGTATTTTCCTCTGTGTAGCTTGGAAGAACATTATACCATTAATGTAAATAATTTAACAATATTCTAATTTCATTGCAGTTCTTTTTTTTCAGTTCTGAGCAGATTTGTTGAAGTTCTTGAATAAAATTTCAATTAAATTCATTTTTGGGGGGGACATATCTTTATAGAACTTTTTCTTTTAACATTTCATAGAGATTTTTTTTACATCGAATAAAAGCAGAAATTAACTGATCCAAAACATTATTTCCGCGAGTGTTTCTGAGAAAAATACTCTTTTCATAAACAAAATCAATCTTAGAGGAAAATTTTATTCAAATATCAAAATTAGTGCAGGGAACATATGACAAAGCCCATTCAGGTATATGTTAAATAGTATCACTATTGTCCTTTTACAAGGATGGATTTAGCTTTAAATAACCCACAAAGGTTATTCATTCCATAAAAAAACTGCTTATGCTTAACTGAATTATTTGAAATAGAACTGTTTTTCAGCATTAAAACTGTATTTACACTTAAATGAATTGTTACATATAACTGCTTGAATAGTTTGAAATAGAAATGTTTTTGAGAATTAAACTGTGTACTTATGCTAAATTGAATTGTTTTAAATAGAACTGATTATTTACATAAAAATGGATTTGGCGTTAAATAATCTACAAAGGTTGATATGCCATAAAACTAAACCAAACCAAACCATAAAAAAACAAAAACAAAGAAAGAAACAATTTGGGAGATAGAGGTGTAGAAATTCAATGTTGTAGACTTTGATAATGAATATATCTTGTTTTGGTTGTATAATGTTCCACTAGAAATAATAAAATACTGGTATATATGGTTTAGATAAAAATTAATCTTTTTATAAAAATATTGGTTAGTTAGTTTTATGGCATGCCAACCTTTGTTGGGTTATTCTAAGTCAAAGTCAATTTGATAATTGTGGCCTCCAATTATATGCAGTACAATATCTACCCTCACAATCGTTTTAAGCTGTTAAACACTTAATTATCTCAAACAGATCTATTTGATGCATAGATAGGTACTAGCACTTTGAGTTAGGGTGGACATGGGAGTAATGGCAACCAGAGACTGATTCTACACTTTTGCAAGCTCCTGAAACAGAATTGCGTCACTTGATGCAAGATACTAAAAATTGATTTAAGTGTATTTATTAGTAGACAGTACTGTAAATTTATTTCACAAAGTATAGAATGAATATTTAAGACAATGTTGGCCTTCTTTAATAACTTGGGGTCACTTGATCCCCAACAGCAAATTCTTCAAAAATTCTTTTAAAAAAAGATTAAAAGAATGAAAGAAAAATCATGACAGCTCATAGTAACAATGAAATTGACCCGTCTTCTATTGTGAAATTCCATAATCCTGGAAGACAGACAAAAGTTATGGGCAACGCCCATTTCCTTTAAACTTCCCCCTCCAAATTATCCAAAAAGTTTTGTCCATTTAATCACCGTTTGTCTTAATTAGAGAGAAGCTTTATTAATGAATCTGTTTCATTGCCAATTAATGCAATCCCTTTCAGGCCTCTTACAGAAAATTCCTTGCATCTTTTCATCTTCTACAACTGTCTTTGCTATGGAATTAAAGTTGTTTGCCACAATTGGCTTGCTCACACACTTCAGAAAATGAACGCTTCTTTATTCAGGGCAAGAAAAAACAAAACAAAAAAGACACATACACACACACACACACACACACACAAAATAATAATGCTATTACGCTCTGTGGAATTATCGGTAATGAATTGGTAATACCAAGAATAAAGACGACAGGAATATCATCCAGATGACAGGTTTTAAGTTCTATCCCAAATGTCAGATTAATGATGATGATCATCATCAGGCTGTACTTAACTTTTTTCACCATCCATCCCGATCCACCATTACTCTTGGTAAGTCCTCTAGACGACATCCAGTATTCACACAGAGCTGACAAATATAATTTTTTGCTGGTTAGCTGACACTGGTGTGTCCACGTATCGGAGTCCATAAAACATTGCTTAGGAGTTTGTCCTAACTTCTTCGGCAGTGCCCAGTATGTCTGGCTCATCTTACTTGGATGGTTTGTTAGATGGGGGGTAAGTGGCTGTACAGCTACTGTTTTATTCAAAAGAGCATGCAACATTCTTGTGCAGTTCCCATCTAGCTTTTTCTCCATGTGTTTCATTAGAGTCCATCTAGTGCAACTGTACTGACATGTCTAGTTTGGAAGAATTCCAGTTTTATTTTATCACAGAGATAAGATTTCTATATGGTCAATAACTTGTCCATGGCTATCTTGCTTTACCAATGCATGTTGTGACATCACTTTCTGTAGATGAGATATTGCTACCAACGTATATGAACTGAACTACTGATTTCTGTGTTTTGCTACTTAAGGAAGAGATGGCACCATCTTTATTAAAACATATGAACTCTGTTTTGAGTTCATGTAGAGACAATGCCTCTTGCTACCTGCTCCAGGCGATGCAGCAGAGATTTGGATTCAGAATGTGTATTTGCAAGATTATCTGCAGGATTTACATCAGTCATAGTTATTGTGGGATATCATGTGCTTGTTGCCTTTTTTTTTTTAGAGTGAAACCATTTTCTTTCATTAGATCTATTAACATTCATAATATGTAAGCTAGGTGGATTATGAATAGAAATTGTACCAATGTATCTTCTTGCAAGACTCCACTGATAGCGTCAAAGAAGTCAGTGTCACTATCTCTAGCAGTTCTGTGTGAACTTTAGATGCTATCTAGACAAGGGACGGATAGCAAGTGAGAGTCAAAGGAATTAGTGCTGTCAACATGCCTTGATAATGTAGATGATGAGGATAGCTCATTTTATTTTGTTTGTTGAATAAATATAAATTATAGGTCATGTAAGATAATCAAGGTATTTAGAATATTGCAATCAATCACTTAATATCATTTGCATAAAATGTCTTCTGTTTAATTCAGATATAAGGGTGTCAGATATACGACTGGGCCGTAAGGTTAGTTTGGTTTGGTTTGGTTTTATGGCACATCAACCATTGTTTATTATTTAATGCCAATTCCATATTTATACATATAAACAGTTCTATTTGAAGCAATTCAGTTTAAATGTCAAAAAACAGTTTTATTTCAAATGATTCAGTTTAGCATAAGTATGCAGTTTAAATGTCAAAAACAGTTCTATTTCAAACAATTCAGTTTAGCGTAAGTACACAGTTTAAATGTCAAAAATAGTTTTATGTCAAACAATTCAGTTTAGCATAAGAATGCAGTTTAAATGTCAAAAAGTTTCTATTTCAAACAATTTAGTTCAGCACAAGTACACAGTTTAAATGTCAAAACAGTTCTATATTAAACAATTCAGTTGAGCATTAGTACAGTTTTTTGTTTACACACAGTTAAAGGTAAAAACAGTTCTATTTTAAACAATTCAGTTTAGCATAAGTACAGTTTAGCTCTATTTGACCCATAGATAAGATCCTATCATGTGCTACCACTTGGGACCAGAGTGGACGTGAGAGCGATGACAATGAAGGAGTACTCTGCCTTCCCCAGAGCTCCAGCAATACTGGAGCCTTACTATCAGATTGTTGAGCATCAAAAACAGGACACTCATTGGGGGTGTCTTACCCCTCTTCAGAGATGAAAGTGTATTCTGCAGCCTCAGCCAACTAAGCACTGTTAGGTTAGATTGGGCTTTTTAGCCTTGGTACAGCAACCAGTCTAGGGAAAGAATAACTTATACACAAACATAAGAACTAGGCTTAATGGTTAGTATCCTAGAAAATAGAATAGGTAACCTAAGTTCAAATCTTGAACAAGACTGAAAGTATTTAACTCTGTATGAATGTTCTTGTGAAATCCATGAATACATCACTTCTTTCATCCCTGGTGAGGCAACCAGTCTAGGAGAAGGAAAACTTTGAATTCAAACCAGCTGTACTCAAACTAAAAATTAATCTTGTGTTGAATCCTGCTTGTGGTGTAGGGGTTGAATAAATGCATACATGACCTTTGACCTTTGCCAGACTCGCTAGTGAGTAGAAGTGGATGCTGTATATATAGATATAAAATAGATAGAGGCGACCATGTAGCCGTTACCCTCATAGGAAAAGGACATTGTGATCCAAGTTCAAATCCTGGATGAGTGTATTTGCGAATTGATTTACGATGACTAGAAAATCCGGTGAACACTTATGCACGACATACGGAAACACTGGACAGCTGTTTCGACCACATTTGGTCTCATCAGCAGTGTATACCATGATCTCCACCATTGGAGATCAAACCAGTGACCACAGATTGCAGAGCTGAAACGCTACAACTGAGCCATCAGTCCATATCGCACACAAGTGATGCCAAATTAACTAGTCATGGTATTTGTGTGCGATATGAACTACTGGCTCAGTTGTTGAGTTTCGGCTCTGCAATCTGTGATCGCTGGTTCAATCTCCACTGGGGGAGATCACTGTATACACTGCTGATGAGACCAAATAAAATCAAAACAACTGTCAAGTGTTTCCATATGTCATGCGTAAGTGTTCGCCGGATTTTCTGGTCATGGTAATTCAATTCACAATTCCTCTACTTAAAAAAGAAAACATAGAGTCTATTTGCATTTGAGAAAGGTATGAATCAAACTATTTTACCGCTGGCTATGAGTAAAATAGTTGGTCAGACTGTGCTTTAGCCTTGGTATTGCATCTTGTCTAGCAGAAGGAAAACTCTGAAATCCAACAGGTTATACCCTGCATAAAAAATTTACATTGGATTGCATTCCACTTATTCAGAGGGGTTGGTTAATGAATATATTGATGTACATTAGGGTCATATATTGTTAATGTCCTGATTAGTCACTAGACAAAAATTATTATCATTCAATGTCACTTTAAATGATGGAAGTAAATGAATAATTTTTGTGGCATTGATGTTCATTTGCTTCTGAACATCTCTCTCTAATTGATACAATTTATTTTTCAATCCTTTTCAATTTCTGGATTCGATTGAGGACTTTCTTAACGAGACCAAGTTCACAGAGATTAATTACCTGATCTATTGATTAAAATGTAACAACAGCATCAATGGTACAGGACTTCATCAAAAATGGCTGGATTCAAAGAAATTCCATGAAAGTTTTTCAATGGAACAGAAACCGTTTTTGAGAGAAATCCCCTACCATCAGAATAAGAAAAAATAGAAATTAAATTCGGTAAACACCATACTGGAATTTAAGCATATTTTTTAAAGTTTAATATCTTGTCATTTTAAGAAATTTAAACAAAAAAAAATCATGAAATTTAGTGACCGCTTTTACACAGTACATAAAAAATAATCAAAATTAAGATGAAAAATAATACTAGCCAAAATTAATAATAATACTTAAACTTTTTCAAAGCCTTGATGCTATTAAAATAGTGAAAAGTTGTAAAATAATAATAGTAACTCACTAGTCAACAGTAATAATTGTAGTAGATTACTAGTTAAAATTAATAATAACAATAGTAAATGATTAGTAAAAAATAATAAGTGTTAATGACTGGTCAACAGTAATAGTAAGTTGGCGACTGTAGCCAAGGGCGACCAGAAGGCTCCCTTTTCAATAGCTACCACACTAAGGTGTAGGGGAGGGCACTACTCCTTTCCCTGGATTGCTCCAATTTACCCTTGATACATACCTTATATTGCTGACCGTTAAGCAAGGAAGTAACAAGTTCCATTTTTAAAGTCTTTGGTATGACGCGACCTGGGATTGAACCCAGGTTTCCCGAACCATTGGCGAACACTGTACCCACTAGGCCAATGAGCCGGTTAATAAAAATAGAAATAATAAAATAAAAATAATATGAATGAATAACTAGTCAAAATAACTCCTATGGGACTTTGACATACACACAGATCTCCTAATCTTGGCCAGATGACCAGACCTTATAACAATTAACAAAAAAAAAGAGAATTTGCAAAATTGTCAACTTTGCTATCCCAGCTGACCACAGAATAAAACTGAAAGAATGTGAAAAGAAGGATAAGTACCTCGACCTAGCTGGGGAATTGAAAAAAACTATGGAATATGAAAGTGACTGTTATACCAATTGTGATTGGTGCTTTCGGTATAGTAACTAAAGGATTATTAAAGGGACTGGAGGATTTGGAAGTTGGTAGACAAGTGGAGACCATCCTAACTACTGCATTATTGAGAACGGCCAGAATACTGAGAAGAGTCCTGGAGACTTGAGGGGACTTGCTCTCACTCAAACTCCAGTGAAAGACCATCAGCTAAAACTGATGTGAAAAACTCTAATGAGTAAATAATAACAACAACAATAATAAACTCCTAATCAATAATAATAATAATGATAATAAATCGTCAAAAATTATAACAACAGAAAATAATTAGTCAATATTAATGATGATAACTCGTCAACTGTAACAATTATAGTAAACAACTAATTACTTGTCAAAAGTAAGAAGAATAGTAAATAATTAAACAAGAGTTGGAAATCGGAAGACGAGCGGGGACCATCCAAACTACAACATTGTAAAGATCAGCCAGAAAACTAAGAAGTGTTCTTGAGACTTGAAAAGACTTGCTGTCACTTGCTGGTATGAAAAAATCACAAGGAACAATAATAATAATAACAATAACTCAAAAAAGTACAATGCTAAGCTGAATTGTTTGAAATAGAACTGTTTTTACATTTAACTGTGTGTAAATAAATTACAGATGTTTGGTTGAATTGTTAATGATGCATAGCAATACTTGGAGCCATTTAACTTTGTTGACATGCTAAATTGAATTGTTTGAAATAGAACTGTTTGATTATTTAACTGTGTGTAAACAAATGTCTGATGTTTAATGGAATTGTTAGTGATAAATAGCAATACTTGGAACTATTTACCTTGGTTTACTAATACCAAATTGAATTATTAGAAATAGAACTGCTTGATCATCTAACTGTGTATATCGACAAATTGTATTTACAAATCATATATTTAATATATATGCAAAAACAGGATTTAGCATTAAAAAACCAATGATGGTTGATATACAATAAAACCAAACCCTCTATCATATGCGTATTCATTCTAATGAAGACGAAAAAAATAACAGCCTATCTGATTAGCATAATAACTGGTGGTAATCACACCTCTCCTCATTTAACTTTGGCCCGTTGTCTCTTTGGCCGGAATGAAATGATCCTTTAGAGCCTTTGACTTCAAGACCTCTGCCTAAAATCAGTTATATGGTACTATGGGTAAATGAGGAATGGCATTTTTTTTTTAGAAACGCCAATGCTAAATCATCCATCCAATAAAAGAGCTGTAATAAAACGGACTTTCCAATTAACTTTCGAATCAATTTGTTGTGCTTGACAAGTATGTTAAGGTGCAAATTAGACAGACTAATTGAATTCAGATATTTTTACATTACATCAGGTGCTTAGCATCCAATTTGCTTCCCTTGGACCTCATTAAAAGATCATTTCAAATGAACTTATCCACCGCTGAAGTTGTTTCAACAGACAACTATAATATGTTTCCAAGATGACAGTTAACAAAAATCTACTACAATCAATATTTTTTTCAGAAATTTATTTTTATATAGGTTAGAGTCAAAAATGATTTTCGTTCTTTAAAAGCAAGTTTTAACTCTGCATTTCAAACTTTCAATGATGTAAATGCAAACGGAAATTACCCAATTAAAGAGGGGGGGTCCTCGTGGCGTAATGGTTAAAGCGATGGACTGCGGAATCATAGTAAGCGAGTTTGTACTCCAGTCGCGCTATTACGTCTCACTTTCGGGCAAATACCCTTGGGAAAGGTATGAACCCCCTTATCCTCCCAGCTATGGGTTAAATAGTACCACTACTGTTCTTCTAGGAGAATAGATTTGGCATTAAATAACCTACAAAGGTTGATATACCATTAAACAAAGTAACCAAACCAATTAAAGAATATCCTCATCAGTTATTCTTATTTCAGTAGTGAAAGGGTGTACATTATAATTCACTCTATGACCTCTACCCATAAAAACGAGGAAATGGAAGTACATATTTGATATGTACTGTTGTAGGAGTTTAAGAATAACAAAAATGCTACAGAAATAGCTAATGGCCCAGTTGGCTAGGGCTGCAGAATCCATCTCTGCAGAAAAGTAAAACTCCCCTAATGAGTGTCCTGGATATGACACTAAACAATTTGATGGTGAGATTCCAGTAATGCTGGAGCTTTGGGAAATGTGGAGTATCCCTTTATTGCTATCGCTCCCTGGCCCACTCTGGCCTGATGTGGTAGCACCTGATCTATGGGTCAAATAGAACTAAGCCATATACTTATGCTAAATTGAATTGTTTGAAATGGAACTGTTTTTTGACACTGAAACTGCACACTCATATAAAACTGAATTGTTTGAAATAAAACTGTTTATGTATAAAAATGGGTTTTAAATAACCTACAATGGTTGATATGCCATAAAACCAAACCGAAGAAAAAGATAAGAATATTTGGTCTCATCAGCAATGTATACCGTGATCTCCACCACTGGAGATCGAACCAGTAACCACAAGGTGTCTTTACTGACTGCCAAGTCTGAAACTGATTTCAAAGATTCTTTCTGGTGACACATCAGTAAGAGAATAACTCAGACAAGGACACTCATCAAACCTTGCTTTAATAGAATTGGTTGGTTGGTTGGTTGGTTGGTTGTGTTTTATGGCATATCAACCCTTGTAGGTTAATACCAACTCCTGTTCATACATATATATCAAATATATATGATATGTAAACACAGCACCTGATAGACACAAAATAAGGGGCCAGTTAAACACTGAACTCTTTTAAATGAGTATATAAAAGTAAAGTTGGTGACTGTAGTTGATGGCTACTACACCAAGGTGTAGGAAAGGGTGCTACTCCTTTCCTCTGATTGCTCCACTGACCCTTGATCAGTACCTTACAATGCTGAGTGTTAAGTAAGGAGATATCAAGTATCATTTTTTGAGTCTTTGGTATGATTCAACCTGGAATTGAACCCTGGTCTTCTGGACCATTAATGAACACTCTACCCAAAAGGCCAATCTATTTTTTTACAGATTAAAATGAATCAAAGAATTGTGTAAGAAAAAAATCAAACAATGATCTAATATGGCTCAATATCTTGTGAAAATGTTTGTGAGAAAACTCTAGCAAGCAAGTTCATCATCATCATGTCATGCTATCAGCACGGATATTCCTGGCCCTCTCTCACCACACCTCCCTATAGTCCATTGCTTCCGGTAGGTCTTCAGGGTTACATCCTGTATCGACACAGAGCTGCTGTATGTAGGTTCGAGCTGGTTGTCCTGCCTTTGCTCTTCCATGTGATAGGGGTCCACAAGAGTACATCACTTATGAGCTCGTCCCTACTTCTCCAGCATTGTCTGGTTCGTCTAATTTTGATAGTTTTTGTGATGGATGGTAGGTGGCTGTACAGCTGCTGCTTTGTGGGATGATGCCTCGAGGACTTGTTCAATATTGCTCGCAGGTTCATCATTATCATCATCATGTCATGTCGCAGGCATGAATATCCCTGATCCTCTCTTGCCACTTCTCCCTATCATTCATCGCCTCTGGCTGGTCCTCAGGGCTACATCTCGTATCCTCACAGAGCTGCTGTATATAAGTTTGAGCTGGTCGTCCTGCTTTTGCCCGGCCATATGTGGGGGTCCATAGGAGTACATCACTTATGAGCTTGTCCCTGCTTCTCCAGCAGTGTCCTGCATGTCTGGTTCATCTGACTTGGATAGTTTTTGTGATGGGAGACAGGTGGCCGTATAGTTGGTGCCTTGTAGGGTGTTGCTGCCAGGACTTGTTCAATATTGCTCGCAACATTCTTGTGTAATTGCCGTCTAACTTCTTCTCCATCCGTTTAGTAAGCGTCTAAGTAGTGCATCTATACAGCAGTATTGATAAGCTGCTAATTTAATTGATTTATTCATCAATCAAGTTCTTATAGCAACCAGTCTAGGAGAAGGCAAAGTTTAGAATTAAATGGCTATACTTCCCTCAAAAATTGATTAGCTTTGTATCTTGCCCATGGTGGAGGGGTTAAATACAGACATTAATACAGTCATATAATCAATTTCCAACACTAATCTAGTCATTCATTATCAATGTCTAACCTTAATCTAGCCATTTTAAAATATTACACAAAATGGCTGACCAGTGTCAATGAAAGCAGTTTTAAAATCATCTACATTTGATAAATAACAGAAGCTTTAAAAAATCTGAGTGGCATAAAACAATAGACCCTTCATCACTCAGTAAAAAAAAAATGAAAGATAAAAAATATCATCTTGTTCAGCTGTATACACAATGGTGAATAATATCTAATATTATAAAATGTAAGATAATCATCTTTTATTTTATTTGTTTTCGTGGCTATTTTTTAGGCTTAATCTTGTACATGATCAAAATATTAGACATCTAGCCAGGGTCTAAGAAATTACACTCAAATTGATACTAAAAAAATAACCTGTGTTGCTATGTACAAACGTTGGCTGAAAAATTCATAGGCTAACCAAGATACTCACGTGAAATGTGACCAAATGAGGTTTATTTTTCAACATAGTCTCCTTTGTGGTCCACCGACTTCTTTCGCCAGTGTTGCAGTGCTTGGATCCCATTGGTAAAAAAAGTCATCAACAGCAGATATAACACATGTCATCATATGACATTTTCAACCCATTCTTATATTCAAAGATCATTAAATAAGTTTTCAGACTTTTTTTCGTATGGGCACTTTTATTGATAGTACACACATGAAACTCTAGTCCCCTTCGAAGTAATTTCCTCCGGCTACTATGCACTTGTTGTACCGTTCCCACAACCTCTGGAAGGCCCCATGGAAGTCCTCTTGTGTGAGCGTGTCAATGACCTTCTTTACAGCCTCTTTCATCTCCTCAATTGTCTCATAATGACAACCTCTGAGCTTAGAGAATAGCCAAAAGTCACCGGAAGTAAGGTCTGGACTTACGGGAGGCTGAGGAACTGTCTTGATGCCCATCTTGGTCAAATACTCTGTGACAAGGATGTAGTTGTGGACTGGTGTATTATCCTAGCGGAAATGCCACTGACCCGATTTGAAGAGTGCTGGCCTCTTCCAACGGAATCTCTTCTTGAACTCTCTCCTACCTCAACATAGTAACCCTAAATCTAACCCTTTGGCCAATCAACTGTGGTGTATTGACTTCCTTACTCCTTCTACACCTCTCATCATGCCTCAGACTCCCTGGCTTCCTTGAATCTCTTATGCCACTTAAAAATTGATGCTCAATTCATACAAGATGCTCCAAAGGCAGTCTGAAGAATTCAATATATTTCTGTGGTATTTTTTCTAAGTTTAAAATAGAATTTTATTGCATATCATTCTTCTAAAGTGTCCTCATGCCCAGATTGCATTTTTGAAATTCACCAGCTGTGACAATCAGGCTTTAGTAGGGTGTATTCCAATTGCTGCTGTAGCTGTTCATTTAAACCTGAAATCATAAAAATTGGTCAGTCATCTCATAAGATGTATAGCAATAACATAGTGAATTTTCAAGAGTCTATAACAATTTTAAATGCCTGTACAAAAAAAGTCTGGAAACCTATTGAATGCACCATGTACTCTAATAATTTGCATAAAGATACGCAAAAGTTAGGGTTGTATTATATATGTAAAAAAATTATGATTAACTTTTTTCAAGCCAAATGCCTCCTTGTATTTAGTTGGTTGATTGGGTTTTATGGCATACCAACTCTTATAGGTTATTTAATGCCATATCTTGCATATATATATAGACATATATATATATATATATATATATAATTTGTAAAAGAAATTGTTTGTAGGTAACATTGTTTTTAAATGAGTCAGAGCTCATTTGTTTACACACAGTTAAATGATTTCAAGTATTATTATTCAACACTAATAATTCTATTCAAAATTATTCATTCATTTGCATAGAGATAAATGATTTCAAGTATCGCTATGTCATTCAAAGAATTCAACTTAACATCAGTCATTCTTTTGCACACAGTTAAATGGTTTCAAGCATAGGAAATGATTGAATATTTCTATTTGACCCATAGATGTTGCCTTAAAAGGTATTACCACTCAGATCAGAGTGGACCTGGGAGTAATGTCAGTGAAGGGGTACTTCACATTCCCCAGATGGTTTAGTGTCATAAACAGGACACTCATGGGAGGAGGTGTCTTATCCCTCTACACAGCCCCAGCTGACTAGGCTGACCATATTTAGGGCAGGATGAACAAAAGTAAGTTACGTCTGTCATCCAAACTCATCTGTTTTATGCCGTAACGGAGAAATAATAGGAATATGTGTTTGTTTATAAGTTTGTTTCTCTTAATGTAAGCTAATTTTTGCCGTAAACTTGTTGCATTTTTGCATGAACATATCTGTGTGTTTGCTCTAAAAATTGTGTAAATGTTTCTTAAACTAAAGATTATAAATTCTTATTTCTAGTCGGTACAAACTAATAAAAAGTTAAACAAATACTAAATTTAGCAGCTACAAATTATAAAAAGTCAGGATGTATTATACAAGGGGATTTTTCTCCCCAGAGTTTTAAAGTCCAAAAGGCTTTCGATTATATGGAAATCAGACCTGACCAATAAAATGAAACGCAGTTTCTTCCAGGCAGCGGTCGTATCGATACTGCTATATGGATGCACTACTTGGACACTAACTAAACGGCAATTATACAAGAATGTTGCGAGCATCACAGATGAATAAGGTATCTGAAGCTACAATCATTTACAAAAGATTTCTATTAGATTCTGTTAGGTGGTTATTGTCGTAGGAATTGGACACGGCGACACGAGTTCAAATCCTGGACGAGACTGAATGCATTTCACATAGCACTAATACCCTTGGGAAAGGTATGAATCCAATTATTCTCCCTCCAGCTATGGGTAAATAGTAGGACAGACTAGGTTCTTCAGCCTTGGTGAGGCAACTAGTCTTGGAGAAGGAAAACTCTGAATTCAAACCTATTAAACTCCATTTAAAAATCGACCTTGTGTTATATCCTGCCTGAGCGGAGGGGTTGATAAATAGGATTAGATAATAATGCACTGTACACGTTTGGCCCAGTCGGCTGGGGCTGCAGAATTCACTGACTGCATCTCTGCAAAGGAGTAAGACTTCCCAAACAATTGTCCTGGATATGACACTAAACAACCTGACAGTGAGGCTCAAGTAGTGGTGAAGATTTGGCGAATGCAGAGCACGCCTTTATTGCTATTGCTCCTCGGTCTTCTCCGGTCCTGAGTGGTAGCACCTGATCCTATTTACCCAACCCCTCCGCTCGGGCAGGATAGGTCAATTTTTTAAGCGGAGTTTAACAGGTTTGAATTCAGAGTTTTCCTTCTCCTAGACAAGTTGCCTTACCAAGGGCTGAATAACCAAGTCTGCCCTACTATTTACCCATAGCTGGAGGGAGAATAATTGGATTCATACCTTTCCCAAGGGTATTAGTGCTATGTGAAATGCAATCAGTCTTGTACAGGTGTTGAACTCGTATCGCCGTGTCCATATCCTGTGACGATAACCATTACACCACGGGCACCTGATAGGGTCCTATCTATGGGTCAAATAGAAATAATATATGTACTTACACTCAACTGAATTGTTTAAAATAGAACTGTTTTGGACTTTCAGACGGTTTATATGTATAAAAATGGATTTGGCATTAAGTAACGTTAAATGGTTCATGTGCCATAAAACCAAACCAAACTAAACTAAACTGTACACGTTAAATTGTTTGGAGTTTAAATTTTGATGTAAATCTGCTTCTTTTTGAATTCGTGTTGATAGAGAACACTGGCCAATCATGAAGACTGCCAATCCACAATGCATATTAATTATGCTGAATGTGTGTCCTGGTGGTGAGGCTTCATTGCCATAACTCTCTGGTAGACTCTGACTTGGAGTGGTCGACCCAGTTGGCTGAGGCTATAGAATACACTGACTGCATCTCTGCAGAGAGGTAAGACCCTCCAACAAGTGTCCTGGATATGACCCTAGAAAAACTGATGGTGAGATTCCAGTATTGCTGGAGCTTTAGGGAATGCGGAGTGTCGCTTCATTGCCATCACTCCCAGCTTCACTTAGACCCAGAGTGGTAGCACCTGAAAGGATCCTATCTATGGGTCAAATAGAACTAAACAGTGTACTTATGCTCAACTGAATTGCTTGAAATAGAACAGATTGTTTAGTGGCATATCCAGGACACTCATTGTGGGGGTCTTACTCCTCTGCAGAGGTACAGTCGGTGTATTCTACAGCCCCAGCCGAATGGGCAAATTGCTTGAAAGACTTCATACAATATAACTGTGTTCAAACCATTTGTATTAAAATAGTTGCTTGAAGTTTAATTGTCTATAAATAATTTCCATTATTAGTTACTAGATTTCATACAATTGTTTGAAAAAAGAAAAAAGTGACTTTAAATAACTCATCAAGGATTGACATGCCATTAAACCAAACATCTAATCATATGTTATTTAATTATATTTCTTTTGTAGTGACCAATAATTTTATGTGATCGCTGAAAAAAAAAACTTTTATAAATTAATACCATATTCACAGTGTAATTAATTTTCATCTATTGTACCTTCAGATATTCTCTGGGTGTCTATTCTATGTATTTACCCAACTCCTCCATCTTAGGCAGGATCTGAGACAAGGTCAATTTTTAAAGGGAGTAAAGCTGGTTTTATCTCAGAGTTTTCCTTATCCTAGACTTTTCCTTATCCTTATCCAAAGCTAAAGGACACAGTCTGCCCTACTATTTACTCATAGCTGGTGGGAAAGGAGAGAAGAACAGACAGGTTTGTTTCTTCCTGAAGTGCATTAGTGTGAAGTGAAATGCAAATTGCCTTGTCCAGGATTTGAACTCAGGTCACTAATTCCATAGATATTCTGTCTGTAATAACTTCTAATTTTGTCACTATTCACAATCATCATCATCATCATCATCATCATCAATATAAAAAGGAACACAGTAAAATTTTCTTTCTTATAATTTCCCACAATTTATTTACAAAGGAAACTAAGATTTTGTGAAGACTGATCTCAGTCAAGGTCAATTTTGCTATTGCCATAAAAGGACATGACAATACAACCACGAAAATTCGAATACACTATTGTTCAATAATGGAGTTTGCCTGCAGTTGCAGAAGAAACATTTTGTACAGAAAATGAAATCACCCACAAAGTACCAAAGGTTAAATTCTGAAAAACTAAGGATGTTGAATTTAATCAATTATATTCCTTTTTTTTCATTTTTACCCATTCTTCATTCAAACTGCATGAATATGTCATTTAATCTTCCCTTTTTTTTCCTTCATTATCATCAAACTTATATCAACTTATGAAAGAGTGCAGAAACGTTCTCAGCTCAACCAAGAAGGAAATTACCTTTTTATCTTTAGTAAAATTTCTATTGAATTCTACGTAATTATTAAGAATAGTCTGTTAGCTGTGTGTAACATATTGACCCTCGACTGAGCCGTCAATCAAGAGATGCAGCTGTGTAAATAAGCGAAAGAACAGCGAAATAGGTGCATCCGGTCGAAGATATCAGAACATCACCCTGACCTGTGGACGTGGTTGAATTCGGTGATGGTGGCAGATGTGTACACCCACAGGAAGCAGGTGGGCATGAGACAATTATATAACCAAGTGCTACAGACGGCTTGAGTCAGGTGCAGTTCCAGTTGGAGATAGGATGCCAGTGGAGTGAGAACCAGCTCCAGACAGAGGGCTTGGGCCCTCAGTGACCCATGGTTGAGTAGCCCAGCCAAAATGCGAAAGAAGTGCTGCTATGGTCAGAAGAACTTTGGGTCAATATGTAGCAGTCTGCCCCCGTCTCCAACTCACCTCTCACACACAACTAACATCAGAGAATAAAGACCCCCCCCAGCTTCACTTAGACCCAAAGTGGTAGCACCTGAAAGGATCCTATCTATGGGTTAAATAGAACTAAACAGTGTACTTATGCTCAACTAAATTGCTTGAAATAGAACAGATTGTTTAGTGGCATATCCAGGACACTCATTGGGGGGGGTCTTACTCCTCTGCAGAGGCGGAGTCGGTGTATTCTACAGTCCCAGCCGAATGGGCAAATTCGTGCCCGTGGTGTAGTCGTTATTGCCGTAGGAAATGAACACGGCGATACAAGTTCAAATCCTGGACGAGACTGATTGCATTTCACATAACACTAATACCCTTGGGAAAGGTATGAATCCAATTATTCTCCCTCCAGCTATGGGTAAATAGTAGGACAGACTAGGTTCTTCAGCCTTGGTGAGGCAACTAGTCTAGGAGAAGGAAAACTCTGAATTCAAACCTGTTAAACTCCGCCTAAAAATTGACCTTGTGTCATATCCTGCCCGAGCGGAGGGGTTGGTAAATAGTATCAGAGAATAAAGTGTGAGAGATATATTTATATAAAGAAGAGTGTTCATTCGTTCATTGAAGTTCGTCATTATTGTTGACAATGTTTCTGCATGTATTTGTATATGTATTATGTAAATGTATACATATGGTTGTATTACGGCTATACAACATGTGGTAATGTCAAAAAAAACAATACAGATAAGAATAATTTTCAGTGATTTTCTTCTATTAATTCAGCAACTTTTAACTCACTAAATTAAAAAAAATGTCCAATCTTAAATGGTTATTAGAAAAGTTTCAGTCACAAATGTACAATATTAACCATTCCATGGCAAGATGGCAACTAAGTATGGGTGCTTTTTTTTAAAGAAATATTTCAATGTTTATTTCCATCATCTTCTGAACATTATAATTTTTCTAAAGAGGATTTGATTAATTATATTGTGAAGATGATGTGAGCAAACACTGAAATATTAAGAAATTCAGTCACATTTGCTAGTTAAGTATTTATTTCCTTCAGGCATACAGGGTGCAGAAGCAAAATTAGGAATATTCTAGATTAACAACAATTATTGTAAAAAAAGATTTATTTTAGTTTAAAAAAATAAAATTTAAAATAAGAAGATAAATGTAAAACAGTAAATTTATTCAATATGAGGAAAATTTTTTTCAATTATTGTTTCAACACACCTTCAAAACGATTTGCATGCTTTCAAATTAAATTCTTCAAACATTTTATTTGGTTCCTCTTTAATAGCAGTATTGAGCAAACCAATATTTGGATGGGATGTTGCAATTGTTTTATTTTCTAAAACAACCCATCTAGCATAATCTAAGGGGGTTATGGTCTAGGCTTGATGGAGGTCATAAAGGAACTCCAATTATTTCAGAAATTATTTTTGGCTTGGTTTCAGCGTTAAGCAAATCATAGACTTTTTGTTGTTTCTTTTCTTGCCCACTCATATTGGTTTGATTTGGTTTCTTTATTTACTGGCATATCAACCTTTGTAGGTCATTTAATGCCACAGCTATTATCCAAGAAGAACAGTAGTGGTACTATTTAACCCATAGCTGGGAGGATTAGGGGGTTCATACCTTTCCCAAGGGTATTTGCCCAAAAGTGAACGTATTAGTGCGACTGGAGTACAAACTCGCTTACTGCAATTCCACAGTCCATCACTTTAACCATTACACCATGAGGACACCCCCTCACTCATATTGGGCTGAATTTTTATGAAAAAGTGCTTGAATAATAGAGCTATGAAAATTTAGATTTATTGTGTTGTTTCCAAAAATTGAACTAAACAGACTAAAATGTTTTAAGAATTATTACATATTTTGCTTCCACACACTGTACTTTTGGAGACTAATATATGAAGAACAAGTTTTTAGTTTGGTTTGGTTTTGTTTTGTTTTATGGCATATCAACCTTTGTAGGTTATTTAACGCCAAATCCATTTTTATGTAAATAATCTGTTCTATTGAAAACAGTTCAGTTTAGATGTCGAAAACAGTTCTATTTCGAGCAATTTAGTTCAGCACTAGTTTGCAGTTCCAATGTCAAAACAGTTCTATTTTAAACAATTCAGTTTAGCATAAATACGCAGTTTAAATGCAAAAATCAGTATAGTGAAAGAAGCACGGTTTAGTTCTATTTAACCCATAGATAGGACCCTTATCAGGTGCTACCACTCCGGGCCAGAGTGGACCTGGGAGCGATGGCAATGAAGGGGTACTCCGCATTCCCCAAAGCACCAGCATTGCTGGAACCTCACCATCAGATTGTTTAGTGTCATATCCAGGACACTCGTTGGGGGGGGGGTCTTACTCCTCTGCAGAGAAGCAGTCTGTGTATTCTACAGCCCCAGCCGACTGGGCAAACAAGTTTTTAGCTGCTGACTTTTCCAGATCCAGTCTAAGAAAATGTCTGCTTGGGATTAACCATCTCTATCTTCTGTTCTTACATTTGCTTCTGAAATGACTACTCATTTCCCTTTGCAGAAACATCGCGTAAACATCTGAGAAGACCATCTCAACCTTAAATCTTCAGTTAACAATTCAAAAGGCTTGAGTTGAAAAAGAGGTCCATGCTTATTCATATATCTTCATTTATCAATGCCATTTTCTTAAAATGATCAGCTGCTGATGTCAGCATTGAACACAGCCTTTGTCCACAACATTAGGCCATCAAGACAAAGATGTCGTTTCTGGGGTCAACTTTATCTTTCTTTCACATTGCCTTTTCTGTCAGAACCACCACCAAACATTGTTTAATATTTGTACCATCTGCCCCAGTGCAAAAGTTGCAGAACTCTCAACTTGCTTGGCATCAATCTTCAAAGACCTGAGGAACCAACAATGATTAGTTTGCATTAAAACGGGGATAAACTCCAAGAGAAATCAACCACCATATTCTTTTTCTTTCAGGCATTTGTTTTTTTTTTTTTTTACATAACTTCTTTTCCTTCTCTTTTTTTTCCTGTAAATAGATTTACACTCGCTTTTCTTTCCGTCTGTTTTCCAGCCTTGATTTCATTTTCTTTCCTTTTTTTTTTTTCAATCCATGTTTTCTTCTTTTCTTTCGATTTCTTTTTCAGTTCTTTCTTTTTTCATTTCTGTTCTCATTCCCTCTTTTTCCTTCCCTTTTACATTGTTTATTTTCCCTCAACTTTCTTTCCTTTTTCTTTTGTCAATATGAGCTCTCTTTTCCTTAATTGCAGTTTTCTTCATTTCTTTTATCCATTCCATTCTTTTCATTTTCTCCTCAAAATTCTGCTTTTTTTCCCTTCTTTTAGGACATTCCTCTTTTTCACAGATTTCTCCATTTTTTTTTTACCAATATGAGCTCTTTCTTAAAATTCCACTTCCTTTTTTCTCATCTTTTTTCTTCTCTTAAGACATTCTTTTCAATATTCTTCATTTTTTTTTCTCAATTTGAACTCTATTTTTCTTTCTTTAATTTTCCTTAATTTCTTCTTTTTATTTCACTTTCTTTATTCCATTATTTTTCTTATTTCCTCGTCTTTCTTTCTTTCTTTCTTTCTTTCTTTCTTTCTTTCACAGTTTTATATTTCTTTCTTTCTTTCTTTCTTTCTTTCTTTCTTTCTTTCAAAGTTTTTTTTCTTTCTTTTTTTCTTTCTTTCTTTATTTCTTTCTTTCATAGTTTTATATTTCTTTCTTTCTTTCTTTCACAGTTTTAAATTTCATTCTTTCTTTCTTTCTTTCTTTCTTTCACAGTTTTATATTTCTTTCTCTCCTTCTTTCTTTCTTTCTTTCTTTCACAGTTTTTTATTTATTTCTTTCTTTCTTTCTTTCTTTCTTTCACAGTTTTATTTTTCTTTCTTTCTTTCTTTCTTTCTTTCTTTCTTTCACAGTTTTATATTTCTTTCTCTCTTTCTTTCTTTCTTTCTTTCTTTCACAGTTTTATATTTCTTTCTTTCTTTCTTTCTTTCTTTCATAGTTTTATATTTCTTTCTTTCTTTCTTTCTTTCTTTCACAGTTTTATATTTCTTTCTTTCTTTCTTTCTTTCTTTCTTTCACAGTTTTATATTTCTTTCTTTCTTTCTTTCTTTCTTTCTTTCTTTCTTTCTTTCTTTCACAGTTTTATATTTCTTTCTTTCTTTCTTTCTTTCTTTCTTTCTTTCACAGTTTTATATCGCTTTCTTTCTTTCTTTCACAGTTTTATATTTCTCTCTTTCTTTCTTTCTTTCTTTCTTTCTTTCTTTCACAGTTTTATATTTCTTTCTTTCTTTCTTTCTTTCTTTCTTTCTTTCACAGTTTTTTTATTTCTTTCTTTCCTTCTTTCTTTCTTTCTTTCACAGTTTTATATTTCTTTCTTTCTTTCTTTCTTTCTCAATACACACTATTTTCACTTTCTTGTTCTTTCCTTCAAGTTTCATCTCTATTCCATTTATTTTTTTTCAAATAATTTCCCTTCATTTTCTTTTTGTTCATATTCCACATTTCTTCTTCCAGTTCCTCCTCCTCCTCCTCTTCCTGCTCCTCCTTTATCTTCTTCTTGATTTTACCTGTTCATACCTCTTTCTCTTCATCTGCACTTTACTTCCATCCTTATCTCTGCTTTTTCAGCCTGCTGATGCAGACAAAAATTGATACACTATTTATACAAAGTTTTGACCAGCAGAGCATTTCCAATCAACTTTAAAAATACTTTAAATTAAACCGCCTTTCTTTCCCTTGCCATCATGTCTCCCCAACATAAACAAAATTGTGGTATTAATATCTCTTTCTAAAATTCAAAAAAAAAAAAAAAAGGAATAAAAAAAGCCCTAAAAGATATGCATCTTCACATCATGGTGTCAGGTCGGCAGATTCTTTAATACCATTTATCAAACTTACAAATGAATAAGATCATACAATGTTGCGAAAATAGAGATGCAAGCTTGATTAATCAAAAGGGAAATGCACATTATTGTTACCACGGTAACTAGGCTCAAACATATCAAAAATATTGGATATTTAAGTACCACCCAAAGTAAGAGTCGATCAGTCATTATTGGTAGTGTCTGAGTAAAAAAGTATTGTCATTAGTGATCAAGAGTCAAGAACAATAGACAAAGAAAAGAAATGGGGGCAGTAAGACGGATAAAATGGATGCACTGAGGCATGCTGGGAAGGGGTTATTTATTTTATGGCCTTACAATAAATCTGGCACAAAGCCATTAAGTTTTAGGAACCTACAGTGAATAATTATGAGTTTCTTAGACTAGTAAGTTTACCACTGTCTCCTGGGATTCCCTGGTGGTTGAAAAAGGGGATGGTAGGATAAACTATCAAAGATGGAGGGAATCAGCCAAAGGCATGAACAGGGAATAGAGTGAGAGAATCAAAGAACTGAGTGTAGAATAAAGAGAAAAAGAAAGGAACTGAAGGTGGGTGAGAAATGAAAGAAGGATATAGGGGAAAAGTGGGGGGATATGGGGGTTAGGTTAGAAAGAGTTGACAGAGAGATCAGAGGAAAGAAAGAAAAAGAGAGAGATGAGAGGCAAAGTAGAGAGAGATAAGAGGAAAGGAAGAGAGAGGTAAAAGGAAAAGAAAAAGAGAGATAAGAGGCAAAGTAGAGAGAGATAAGAAGAAAGGAAAAGAAGAGAGAAATAAGAGGAAAGGAAGAGAGAGAGGTAAGAGAAAGAGAGAGATGGAAGGCAAAGAAGCCAAGAGAAAAGGAAAAAAAGAGAGAGATGACAAAAAGAAAAAGAGAGAAAAGAGGAAAAGAAGAGAGAGAGATGAGAGGCAAAGAAGAGAGAGAGAGAGCCAAGAGGAAAGGAAGAGAGAGAGGTAAGAGGAAAAGAAAGAGAGAGATAAGAGGTAAACAAGAGAGAAAGAGAGAGAGAGAGAGATATGAGAGGCAAAGAAAAGAGAGTGCCAAGAGGATAGGAAAAAAAGAAAGAAAGAAGAGAAAAAGAAGAGAGAGAGTGATGAGAGGCAAAGAAAAGAGAGTGCCAAGAGGAAAGGAAAAGAAGAGATTAGAGGAAAGGAAGAAAGAGAGGTAAGAGGAAAAGAAAGAGAGAGAGAGAGAGAATAAAAGAGAGAGGGAGAAAGAGAAAGAGAGAGAGAGAGAGAGAGAGATACAAGGAAAAGAAAAGAGGACAAAGATATATGAATAAATACAGGGTTTTGTAAAATCATTAAATATAATTTCAAGAAAAGGTTATCATCATGTCGTGCCGCCAGCACGGATATCCCTGACCCTCTCTCGCCACTTCTCCCTATTATTCATCGCCTCTGGCAGGTCTTCAGGGTTACATCCTGTATCCTCACATAGCTGCTGTATGTAAGTTCGAGCTGGTCGTCCTGCTTTTGCTTGGCCATATGTGGGGGTCCATAGGAGTACATCACTTATGAGCTCATCCTTGCTTCTCCAAGAATTCAACCTAAATTTCAAGCATTGTGATCCCCACTTTCCCCACTAATAATGTCGTGGTGGTAATAAAAAAGAATAGACAGAATCTATTATTTATATATCATAAAGGTGCACATGGGATAATGGATTTATGAAATGATACTGGAGAGAAGATGGGCAAATGAAATAACCCTCCAATTGCTCAATGAAATGCTATCAAGGGCAACAGGATATGAGAGATGAGTATATGATTATGACAAAGGACAAAACTGCTTGCATTTCCCTTTATTCTAATGTCTTTGAGAAAGGCATGAATCCATCTCTTCTTTCCCTCGCTTTGATCAAAAGATAGGCTGGTATCTTGAGACTTGTCAGGGCAACTGGTCAAGGAGAAGGAAAAATTTTGAATGCAAAACCAGCTGTCACAAAGGACTGTTTCTTGCACATGGTACCAAGTAACACATTACAAAGTGAGAGATGGCATCAAGGGAAATTACTCAGCATGGCACCTTTATAACCTTATAAAGTATGCGAGAGAAGCTGCGCACTGCCAAATAATCACCATTACTCTGAGTGATACCATAAAAGGGAATTATTCACAACTGTATATAGATGACCTAACAGGTTATCAGAGAGGAGATGAGGACTGGCAAATAACCTTTACGGCTATGAGAGACGCCATGAAGATAAATTACACTGCCTGGTAACCAAATGATCTAATAGATTATGTGAGAGGAGATAGGCACTATTGCACTAAGAGATGCTATGAAGGGGAATTATTCAGCATCGTACCCTGAACACCTCATAGGTTATCACAAAGGATATGAGCACAGGCAAGCAACCACCATTGCTCTGAGAGCTGCCATGAAAGAGTATTTATTACTCAGCAAGACACCTTGCTAGGTTAGTAGGTTAGGGGATATAAGAGAAGAGGATATTGTGATGACATAGACAGAATTCCTTATCTCATATACAATATTTATGATGAGACCATCCTCAAAGAACTCTTGAAAAAATGGCTGTAAGAGCCAGAAGCAAGTTCCAATTTTCATTCTTTGAACAAGCTTTGTCTAATTCTTCAAAGAATGGCAACTGACTTTCTTGTGCAACAAAACTGCAGACATGTTGTCAACACCAAATGTTTTAACCATTAGCAAAAAAAAAAAAAAAAGAAAAAAATGTGGCCAGTGACATTTTCAAATGAAATGATAAAAATTTGGATACCTTTAAAATTGAATTTTAATAATTCAGTTGATTAACATCAGAATGTGCCATCAATTTTGACAAGGTAGGAGGGGAAAAGTGACATCACTTTTGGCAAATTTTATCAGCTTGAATGTATTCCATAAATGACATCTCCCCACCATCTCCAAGTATTTTTTTTTTTTTTTTTTTTTTTTATCTTTAAACTGACAGGACATCTGTGCCAAATTAGAATATAATTTGAATGAAAAGTCAAATTTAAAATGTAATTATAGAAACATTACATTTATAAAAACTTCTCCCTTCAACTTTGACTATCACAGCTATCATGAGTCAATATTTCAAAGAGTCACTTTTTGAAACTATCAGGTTTCAATTCTTTTTTTTTAACCAGTCGTACTGACTCAGATTTAACATGAATTTTTTAAAATCTAAGATTCAATAGTTAGATTTGTTAGAAATTTTAAGAATTAAAATGTACATTATGAAGAAATTATTTTACAAAAAAATGTTTCAAATATTTTCAATTTACAAGATCAATAATGATGAAATTTAATGTTAAAAGCTCAGTCGGCTGGGGCTGTAGAAAACACTGACTGCATTTCTGCAGAAGGGTAAGAAACGAGTGTCCTGGATATGACACTAAACAATCTGATAGTGAAGTTCCAATGATGCTGGAGCTTTGGGGAATGCAGAGCATCCCTTCATTGCCATCGCTCCCAGATACACTCGGGCCCAAATTGGTAGCACCTGATAGGGCCCTGTCTATATGTCAAATAGAACTAAATTGCTAACTTATGTTAAACTGAATTGTTTGAAACTGAAGAACAGTTTTGACATTTAACTGTGTGTAAACGAAATCTATATTTATACTGAACTGATTTATCAGAATTAGAACTGTTTGACTAAACTGAATGGCTTGAAATAGAAATGTTTTTGACAATCAAACTGTGTACTCATGTTAAACTGAATTGTTTGAAAAAGAACTGATAATTTGTATAAAAATGGATTTGGCATTAAATGACCTGCCAAGGTTGATATGCCATAAAATACCCCAAACCAAAACAAACAAGAAAAAAATTAACTTTGAAATATTTCAATTACTGCATATACTTGTGTATAAGGGCAAAATAGTATATCTAGAATTTCCAGCTGCTAAAGTCAATAACCTCTGATAGTAGTAGATGGTACTCAAGGAAAAAAAGTAAAAAGAATCTTTTTAATCAAAACCAAACAAACTTATAAAAATAGCATAAAAAATATTTTTCTTAAGGTTAACTAACTTGCTAATATTTTTTGGTTAAATGCTCAATATCTTTTTCTTTTTTTTTTAGATGTTATTAAATCGAGTGTAAAGTACACTAAAATATATATATGATTTGGTTGGGTTTTATGGCATATCAACCATTGTTGGTTATTAAATGCCAAATCCTCTTTATACATATATATCAAATATATATATGATTTGGTTTGGTTGGGTTTTATGGCATATCAACCATTGTAGGTTATTTAATGCCAAATCCTCTTTATACATAAATATTAAATATATAGGATTTGGTTTGGTTGGGTTTTAGGACATATCAACCATTGTAGGTTATTTAATGCCAAATCCTCTTTATACATATATATTAAATATTTGTATGATTTGGTTTGGTTGGGTTTTATGGTATATCAACCATTGTAGGTTATTTAATGCCAAATCCTCTTTATACATAAATATTAAATATATAGGATTTGGTTTGGTTGGGTTTTATGGCATATCAACCATTGTAGGTTATTTAATGCCAAATCCTCTTTATACATATATATTAAATATTTGTATGATTTGGTTTGGTTGGGTTTTATGGTATATCAACCATTGTAGGTTATTTAATGCCAAATCCTCTTTATACATAAATATTAAATATATAGGATTTGGTTTGGTTGGGTTTGATGGCATATCAACCATTGTAGGTTATTTAATGCCAAATCCTCTTTATAACATTTTTAAATGAGCCTGAGCTCACTTTTTTGCACACAGTTAAATCATTTCAAGTATTTCTATCCAACAAAAATAATCTTATTTATTATTAATCATTGTTTTGGACACAGTTAATTGGTTTCAATTATTCCTAAGTAACAGTAACAATTTAACATTAGTCATTTTGTTTGCACACATTTAAATGGAAATACAAATATGATTTGTAAGGGAATAGTTTGTACATTATTTCATTTTTAAATGAGTTAAAACTAATTTGTTTGCACACTTACATTGCTATTGTTTCTAAATAGGTTTGGTTTGGTTTGGTTTCTTTGTTTAATGGCATATCAACCTTAGTAGGTTATTTAATGCCAAATCTATTCTCCTAGAACAGTAGTAGTACTATTTAACCCATAGCTGGGAGGATAAGGGGTTTCATACCTTTCCCAAGGGTATTTGCCCGAAAGTGAATGTAATAGCGCGACTGGTGTACGAACTGTGTTTTTAAATAGTTCATCATCATCATCATGTCATGCTGGTAGCACGGATATCCCTGACCCTCTCTCGCCACTTTTCCCTATCGTTCATCGCCTCAGGCAGGTCTTCTAGACAACATCCCGTATCCTCACATAGCTGCTGAATGTATGTTCGTGCTGGTTGTCCTGCTTTTGCATGGCCATGTGTGGGGGTCCACAAGAGTACATCACTTATGAGTTCGTCCCTGCTTCTCCAGCAGTGTCCTGCATGTCTGGTTTGTCTAACTTGAATAGTTTTCGTGATAGGAGGCAGGTGGCCGTACAGTTGGTGTCTTGTGGGGTGTTGCCGCCAGGACTTGTTCAAGATTGCTTGCAGCATTCTTGTGTAATTGCCATCTAGCTTCTTCTCCAGTCGTTTTGTTAGAGTCCATGTATGCAATCTAACAGTTATAATTCTATTCAATATTAATCATTTATTTGCAACAGTGAAGCGGTTATAAATATTGCTATTTAACACAGAGTATTCAATTTAACACTATTCATTCATTGGTGCACATTCAAACAGTTCTAAGTATTGCTATCCAATACCAATAATTCAATTTATGTGCACAGTTAAAGAGTTTCAAGTATTTTTATGTATCACTAACAATTCAATTACAGTCATTTGTTTACACTGTTAAATGGTAAAACAGTTTTATTTCTCACAATTTAATTTAACATCTGTCATTTGTTTGCAGACAGTTTAACTGGTTAAACAGTTCTATTTGAGCCATATCAAGTGCTACCACTCCAGGTCAGAGTGTACCTGGGAGCAATGGTAATGAAGAGGTACTCCACATTCTCCAAAGATCCAGATTGTTTTGTGTCATATTCAGAACACTTGTTTGGCTGGGTGGGGTAGGAGCTCTTACTCTTCTGATGAAGAAGGTGTATTCTACAGCCTCAGCTGACTATACTGAAAATAAATATAGAATTTAGCTTATGAAAAACATACAGAATATCTGGATGTTAAAAAAATATAGGTTGGAATAAAAAGAAATTAAAAAAAAGGAAGGATAAAATTTATGTGCTGAGATGACTATTCAGATAATGTAATGATCTCAGAGCAACAGGAAAGGGTTAAGAGGAAGAATTACTATTTTATACTTTTAATTTGATTTTAATTTACATATGTACAATATTTTCCTTTCCCTTTTTTTTTTCATGTGATTCTTCTTCCTTTCTAAACCTTATAATATAACCTAAACCCACCTCTTACATCCTTCCTTGCCCTCTTTTTTAACCTTTTTTTCTTTTTTCATCTTTTTTAATTATAGGACCATTTAGGGTCCCCTCTTGTCTTTTCAGAGCCACAGGCTACAATACTTCCCTACCCTTGATAATTCTCTGATTGTCAGATGAAGGATCTATTCATTAATGTAGCCACACAGCCCGAACATCTAATCTCCACTAGACAATTTTTTGTCTTCCAGCCTTGCTTCTTCATTTCCAATGAGAGTTCTGTATATTTGAGCTTCTTCCTTTAAAAAGTTTTCAGTACAGAGTCATCCCAAAAGACTGTTAAACTCAACCAACTTTACTCAAAATCTAACACTTAATTGTTACTCATCTCTTTCAGATACTATTAACCCCCTTATCCTCCCTAGCATGGTGATAGATAAAAAAGTAAAGTTGTCAACCGTAGTCAAGGGTAACCCGAAGGCTCCCCTTTCAATAGCTACTACACTGAGGTGCAGGGGAGGGCACTACTCCTTTCCCAGGATTGCTCCACTTTACCCTTGATACATACCTTATAATACTGAATGTTAAGCAAGATAGCATCAAGTACCATTTTTTGAGTCTTTGGTATGACTCGACCTGGGATTGAACCCAGTATCACTTAATTGTCAGTCATCTCTTTCAGATACTATTAACCCCCTTATCCTCCCTAGCATGGTGATAGATAAAAAAGTAAAGTTGTCAACCATAGTCAAGGATAACCCGAAGTCTCCCCTTTCAATAGCTACCACACTGAGTTGCAGGGGAGGGTGCTACTCCTTTCCCAGGATTGCTCCACTTTACCCTGGATACGTACCTTATAATACTGAATGTTAAGCAAGATAGCATCAAGAACCATTTTTTGAATCTTTGGTATGACTCGACCTGGGATTGAACCCAGTCAGTCATCTCTTTCAGATACTATTAACCCCTTTATCCACCCTAGCAAGGTGATAGATAGTATCACTTCTGTTCTACAAATAACCCATGAAAGTTGATATGCCATGAAACTAAACCAAACCAAACTTTAACCTCAGTCATTAGGATATGCCACTGCATCCCAACTCTTTTAGTGCCGTGCATTTACCATGACTAGTTAATTCGGCTTCACTGTGCAATATGGGTCGGTGGCTCAATCATAGAGTTTCAGCTCTGCAATCTGTGGTCACTGGTTTGATCTCCAGAGGTGGAGATCACAGGATACACTGCTGATGCAACCTATTAAGGTTGAAATAGCTGTCCAGTGTTTCCGTGAGTCATGCGTAGATGTTCGCAGGATTTTCTGGTCATGGTAATTCAATTCACAATATAATTCCTCTACTTAAAAAAAAAAAAAATGTATGTCTTTTAGTGCAGTGTTGATCTTTGTAATGGTTCATAGATAGTAGATACATATATATAAATTTTTATCAAGGACGGATTTAACCAACGCTAACTCCCAATTTAAAAACCTTTAAGTGTCGACATGTAGAGAAATCAAAGATAGATGAGGCCATGTGACATGTAAGCCAGTTAGCTAAGTACAACATAAACTGACTCACCCCCACCCTATCTGGTGAGGGAAGAGAATACATACAGGTATTCTTACCTACCGACTCTTTCTTTGTCTTGGAACATTTTGAAAGAGTAGCCTGCTGACAACGGTCAAGAGAAAGAGGTGTTAGGAACACATGTAGCAGAGAAAGAGGTGTTAGGAGCATGTGTAGCAGAGAAAGAGGTGTTAGGGGCACATGTAGCAGAGAAAGAGGTGTTAGGAGCATGTGTAGAAGAGAAAGAGGTGTTAGGAGCACGTGTAGCAGAGAAAGAGGTGTTAGGAGCACATGTAGCAGAGAAAGAGGTGTTAGGAGCACATGTAGCAGAGAAAGAGGTGTTAGGAGCATGTGTAGCAGAGAAAGAGGTGTTAGGAGCACATGTAGAAGAGAAAGAGGTGTTAGGAGCACGTGCAGCAGAGAAAGAGGTGTTAGGAGCACATGTAGCAAAGAAAGAGGTGTTAGGAGCACATGTAGCAGAGAAAGAGGTGTTAGGAGCACATGTAGCAGAGAAAGAGGTGTTAGGAGCACATGTAGCAGAGAAAGAGGTGTTAGGAGCACATGTACCAGAGAAAGAGGTGTTAGGAGCATGTGTAGCAGAGAAAGAGGTTTTAGGAGCACATGTAGCAGAGAAAGAGGTGTTAGGAGCACATGTAGCAGAGAAAGAGGTGTTAGGAGCACGTGTAGCAGAGAAAGAGGTGTTAGGAGCACGTGTAGCAGAGAAAGAGGTGTTTGGAGCACGTGTAGAAGAGAAAGAGGTGTTAGGAGCACATGTAGAAGAGAAAGAGGTGTTAGGAGCACGTGTAGCAGAGAAAGAGGTGTTAGGAGCACATGTAGCAGAGAAAGAGGTGTTTGGAGCACGTGTAGCAGAGAAAGAGGTGTTAGAAGCACATGTTGAAAGGTATTCTGTCTGAACAAGCTTATCACATTTTTATTGCCTATATAAATTGTACAGTAATAATAATAATTTATATGAAAGACAATTTTTATTGCACTTAAACTTTTTGTTTTTTGCTGTTTTGTTTACTGTTGTTGACTTTTCATCTTATTTAAAAATTATTGTTTGCATATTTTCCACGACAGATTCAGAAGGATACACACTGACAAACACAAGACTACCCCTACAACAGTTCTTTCTCATATTACAAAGTTGAGTTCTAACCATACAACATCTTCATCGAATATATCTCATTCTAAATGCTTCCCTTTAATGGCATCTCTCAGAAAAATTGGCAGTGTTCACCTCCTCTCGAATAACATTATAACATCAGTTTGGATGGGTTTCTTTGTTTAATGGCATATCAACCTTTGTAGGTTATTTAATCCCAAATCCATCCTTCTTGAAGAATAGTAGTGGTACTATTTAACTCATAGCTGGTAAGATAAGGGGGTTCATACCTTTCCCAAGGGTATTTGTCCGAAAGTGAACATAATAGTGCAATTGGAGTTTGAACTCGCTTACTACGATTCTGCAGTCCAGTGCTTTAACCATTACACCACGAGGACACCTCCCTTATAACATCAGGGTATATCATACATCGTAATCATCCTTCAAAATACCCCACAGGGGAATAATAATTACTTGGCAGTGCCCATCTTCTCTCTTATAAACTATTAGCTCATCAGAGTGTCACGCAGAGTAATTCCCCTTCACGGCATCTCTCAGGGCAATGGTAATTACTTTTATAATCATATTCATTTTTATTGTATAATACTCACCTAGAGAAAATAAAATCTTTATATCTTTGATTTAGAAGAAAATTTACTTTTTATAAAATATTGGTGGGTGTTAGTTGGTTGGGTTTTATGGCATATCAACCCTTGCAGATTATATAATGCCAAATCCTCTTTATACATATATTTCAAGCATATGATTTATAAATGAAAAATTTGTAGATAATATTGTTTCTAAATGAATCAAAATGCATTTGTTTGCATATAGTTCAATGTTTCCAAGTATTGCAATCTAACACAAATAATTCTATTTGCACACAGTTGAATAGTTTCAGGTATTGCTATCTAACATTAATAATCATATTCATCAAGTATTCCTATCTAATTTAACATTAATTATTTGTTTGCACACAGTTAAATGGTTTCAAGTATTGCTATGTAAAACTATTAATTCAATTTAACATTAATCATTTGTTTGCACACAGTTAAATGATTTTATAGTAAATTATTAAATATTTCTGTTTGACCCATAGATTGAATCCTAACAGGTACTACCACTTTAGGTCAGAGTGGACCTGGGGGTAGTGGTAATGAAGAGGTACTTCATATTCCCTGATTCTCCTGGACTAGAGCCTAGAGCTTTACCATCAGATGCAGTTTAATGTCATACCCTGGACACATTAACATATATATATATATATATATATGGGTGATAACAAACCACGTGCAATGTTAAACATGTTAAAACCTATTAATTTTCTTGGAGATTTTGCCTAAATGTATTTTAATAGCTAAGCTGAGCAGTTATTTCTTTCTTTTATTTAATTCCTGTGACTGAAGTAACATAAAACGTTTGAAACATAGTCAGTAAAAAATCGTCTAACAAAGAGGGACGCCTCAAGTTTTTGTTCAAAATTACATTTAAGGCAGCGAGCCAAACCTATAAAAAATTTGGTGTCATCAATTTTAAAACAAGAGTTTTTTTTTCATCCTCATTTATTCGAGGCTAGTGAACTTTTTGCCCAAAATGTTAGTCATAAAATTTATGATTTGATGAGTGTGCTACAATAAATAATATATTTTTATTTCTTTTTTCTTTTTTGCTTTTTGCTTTTTATAGCAACAATGGTTTATCATGTGATCATTTGAGAATCAAAATATTTCAGTGATTTTGTGTCTGCATGCATGTATGCATATGTACTTAAGAGAGTGTGTTTATTTTACTGCAACTCAAACTCATCACTGGATTCAATGTTTGATCAAATTTTAAAGTCATCTGCCAACTCATGAAGTTGAATGAAGAAGGTAAGGGTTGGCAAACCTCTACTCCATGCTTGTGCCAATAAAAAAACTAACTTATATACAACCTTTTTATTGGTTGGTTGATTGGTTGGTTGGTTGGTTGGTTGGTTGGTTGGTTTTATGGTATATTAACTCTTGACCGGCCCATTGACTTAGTGGTAGAGTGTGCACCAATGGCCTGGGAGACTGGGGTTCAATCTCAGGTCAAGTCATACAAAAGACTCAAATAGTGGAACTTGATGCCTCCTTACTTAACACTCAACATTATAAGGTACATTTCAAGGGTAAAGTGGAGCAATCCAGGGAAAGGGGTAGTGTCACCCCTACACCTCGGTGTAGTAGCTATTGAAAAGGGAGCTTTCGGGTTGCCCACAACTATAGTCACCAACAATTTATAACCCTTGTAGGGTTATATAATATTGATCAATTTTTTTAAGCAATTATATAGTTTCAAATAACTAATGATTTTTATTAAAACTATTTTTAAGTATTCCTATCTAATACAAGTTATTTGAATGCAGTTATTCAGTTAAGCAGCTCATTGGCCTTGTGGGTAGAGTGTTCGCCAATGGTCCGGGAGACCTGTGTTCAATCCCATGTCGCATCATACCAAAGACTTTAAAAATGGTACTTGATACCTTCTTGCTTAACACTCAGTGATATAAGGTAAGGATCAAGGATAAAGTGGAGCAATTCAGGGAAAAGAGGTAGCACCTTCCCCTACACGTCAGTGTAGTAGCTATTGAAAAAGGAGCTTTCAGGTTACCCTCGACTATGGTCACCAACCTCACTACTTTATCTCGTTTCAAGTAACAATTTCTATTAATTAAAAATCGTCTATTTGTGTTACATATTGACCTTTGACAGCCAGTTATTGTGGATTTAGTAAACAGGATATGCACCAGTGTAAAAAAGGGGACAGCAGAAATAAATCCTGTGAATTAAGAGCCGGAAGGAAAAATGTGTGGGTGTTGAGAATGTCATATAATGAGAAGTGATTTGCCGTGAGTAGAAAGGTTCCATCAGATTTGAAAAGAAGCCAGTGAGTAGACAAGACACACTGTCTGGAACACTACCTGTGTGGGAGTGGTGGCTCCCGACTGAGAAATGGTTCTGCATCAAACCTCCTGTCAAAGAAGAAGTAAGGTTCTGAATATGTCTCCAAGATGGTGTCAATCATAGCAGTTGTCCATCAGTCTTGGTTTTCCTGTCTCTCTTTCACTTGCAGCCATTCAACCTTTTCATGACAATAAAGAAGAGAAGTATATTTGTATTAACACAACCATTATGTTCCTTCATTGGTATATAGCATTTGCACACAGTCTTACAGTTTCAAGTACTCCTATCTAATACAAATAATTTGCATTCCGTTATCTGGTTTCAAGTAACAGTTTCTATCTATTATTAAACATTTATATGCATTCAGGCTTACAGTTTAATGTATTCCTATCTAATACCATTTGAATACAGTTATATAGTAACAAGTATTCTTATCATATTGGGCCATTGGCCTAATGAGTACAGTGTTTGCTAATAGTCTGGGAGACCGGGGTTCAATCCCTGGTCAAGTCATACCAAAGACTCAAAAAATGGTACTTGATGCCACCTTGCTTAACACTCAGCATTATAAGGTAAGGATCAAGGGTAAAGTGGAGCAATCCAGGGAATGGAGTAGTGCCCTCCCCTAGATCTTGGTGTAGTAGCTATTGAAAAGGGAGCCTTCGGGTCACCCTCGACTAAGGTCACGAACTTACTTATTCTTATCCAATACTGATAATTTGCATATACTTATTGTTGTGTCTTTAAAAGGGATACAATCAGACAAACTGGTTCTTGAGTGGAAAGGAAGTCAATGCATAGAATAAAGAAAGGGTTTTATAGCAAGAGAGATACAATAAAACAGATAAGGAATAGTGAGGCATGCTTCTAATCCTTGAAGCCAACAGGTATAGTAATTTACAAAGCTCTTTGCTTCGATGTGGCACAAGGCCGAATGAATGGGGCGCCCAATGAGACTCGAACTCACTTGTGTAGGTTTGCTAGTCTAGCTTGCCAACCGTTACACCACCAGAAGTGCCCAAGCCAACAGGTATAATTCCGTGCTCATTGTATATATATATATATATATATATAGTCACTCCACATGAATGAGAGTGGGTGTGGGATATTCCATTACACCTTTTGTACATATGTTTCCTGTACTTGTGTATGTGTCTGTAATTGTCTTGTATGTGCGCATATGTATGACATGTACACAAGTACAGCAAACATGCACGAAAGATATATGCACACGTATACATGAACCAATCACTGGAATGAACTTTTTACAAAGTCATTTTTGAAATAACTGATGATTTCAGCGTTCAGCTTTCTATCCGTAATACCAACACAATCCAGTTTAAGTTTTGAACAAGATACTTTCCCCCACAAAAAATATGTCAAATCATCCGCGTTTACAAATACAAATAAAACATGTCCCCAGAAAAATTATGCATATATCTTTAATTTTCATTATCCTCTTCTTATTGCCTTGCTACTGTAATCAGTCTCTCTTTGCTTTTAATTATATTGCCCAATACACCGACTGCTTCTCTGCAGAGGGGTAAGACCCCCCCCAACGAGTGTCCTGGATATGACACTAAACAATCTGATGGTGAAGTTCCAGCAGTGCTGGAGCTTTGGGGAATGCAAAGTACCCCTTCATTGCCATCGCTCCCAGGTCCACTCTGGTCCGGAGTGGTAGCACCTGATAGGGCCCTATCTATGGGTTAAATAGAACTAACAGCATACTTATGCTAAAATGAATTGAGTAAACTGAATAGCTTAAAATAGAAACGTTTTTGACAATTAAACCATACTTACACTTAAAACTGCGTGCTTATGCTTAACTGAATTATTTCAAATTGAACTGTTTTTCGACATTAAAACTGTATTTACACTGAACTGAATTATTACATACAACTACTTAAATAGTTTGAAATGGAAATGTTTTTGACAATTAAACTGTGTACTTATGCTAAACTGAACTTTTTTCAATAGAAGAGATTATTTACATAAAAATGGATTTGGCGTTAAATAACCTGCCAAGGTTGATATGCCATGAAACCAAACAAACCAAACCAAACCTTGCTTTTAATTATATATTCTTTGAGTCTTTGTATTGTTCCTTCAACACATTCTTTGATGCTTACAAGTCCTTCCTACTAATTTTCTCAACACATATAGCCTGCCTGTGTAATCTTTTGGAGGTAAGGCTTTGTGCATCATTTTGGGGTTAAGGCTTTGTGCATCATTTTGGAGGTAAGGCTTTGTGCATCAATTTGGAGGTAAGGGTTTGTGCATCATTTTGGGGGTAATGCTTTGTGCATCATTCTGGAGGTAAGGCTTTGTTCATCATTACGGGAGTAAGGCTTTGTGAATCATTTTGGAGGTATCGCTTTGTGTATCATTCTGGAGGTAAGACTTTGTACATCATTTTGGAGGTAATGCTTAGTGCATCATTTTGGGGGTAACACTTTGTGCATTATTATGAGAGTAAGGCCTAGTGCTTTATTTTGGGGGGTAAGGCTTCGTGCATCATATCATTTGCTTTATTCTGTGATGTTTTGATCATCAGAATTTTATATTTCAGCTTGTTTTGTATGCTTATCTTTAGCATATTCTTCATGACTTACTTATTGACATTTAGTATCTTGCAATCAGAAAACTAGCCTTTCTTTAAGACCATCCTTTGGTTCATTTATTCTTCCCAAATTTCGATCATTCATTTCCAATAAACATTTTGTGTAAGGTTTCTTTTAAAATAGCAGTGGATTACATTTTTGTTGTCTTCTCACTTTCCATTTTTTCCACTGTCTTTAAGATGTACTGTTGCTTTGGTTTTGGTTTATATACCTGAAATTAGAACAGCCAACATTTGCAGGATGACAATCAGATCCCCATGTTGGCTATTAAGAAAATCCTGCCAATCAGGACACTCAAATCTGTAATCTGAACTCTATGTTTCTTTGCACTTTATATTTGACAGTTTTCAAGGGTAGTATTTTGGAGCTATACCAGATCCAGATGTTGATTATTATCTGTTTTCCTATCACAGATGTGCCCTGGTATTTTTCAAAGGAAGAACACTGCTTGAATCAATTTTGTCTCTTATAATTATAATTATCATTATAATTATGTTGTTGATGATGATTATGATAATGATCTACAAGACTTGCTTAATAACAATTACTCCTCATCTTGTCATTCCTAATAGATAAAAACTCGGCTTTACCTAAAACAAGGTCACAAATGTGGGGCACCTATGAAAATCAAATTCACTTCACCTGCTAACCCTACTGATAATGTGTCAGTTTGAATATGTCAAATCTGAAGTCATTAATTAAAATGACAGATGAACTTATATAAAATTCCAAGACAGGCCAAAGTGCCATCTGATGTAGAGCCAGGAAAAACAGGAGGTTTTTGGCAACAATCCAAGCAGAAAATTAAAGAACCAACCACTTGCATTTAGGTTTCATCACAAAATGGTAATTCATGTTGACAATGTCAACAGCGGCTGGAAAAAAAACCCCCAAAATGTGACAGACTCGTTTATATGTGACATAACAGACTAATAAGGTTAGTTAGTTGGTATTTCAGCGCAACAACCCTTCTTGGGTTATATAGCGGTTTGAGGGAATTGATTAATTTCCCTAACACTATATTTTTTAAGGCACACAAATGAATTACGAGACTTTTCTTTAACAACACACAACAGCAAAAGTTTTTATTTGCAGCTTTGAGGCGGTTTGTTCTTGGTGCTGCAAAACTCGTGGTGGTTAGGCATGTTGGATGTTTGAGACGAAATGGCTTAGCTAGATGTTGAAATGGCAGCGTGTCGTTGGACGTGTGAGGGAAGTATTCAAAGTCACAGTGTAGTTTTGTGTCGAGAGCGGAGTGGCGCTCAGATCGACATAGTAAATTTTTGTGGTGCTTGTGGAAGGCATGCTGAACGTATCTAATTCATATTCAACTGGGATTCCTTGGTCTAAAATATATTAGACGCAAAGAATCCATAAATTAGAAGGTTCCCTCGCTGAGTGTCCATGTTGCTGCTGCTAGGGTTAAAGCCACAGTGAGTTGTCCTCACTGGGTGGCTTGTTTAGCTAAAGGGCATCGCTAAGCAGGGGCGACCAGAGACACGTCCGTTCTGGTCGCCGTCTCAAGCCAAAGAGAGAGTGTTTGGCCGCTCACCCGTTTTGCTAGCCAGAAATGAAGGTCCGGGCTGAATGGGATAAGTCATCCTGATTGGGTGAAATTCAGTGTTGAATTAAATAGCGCGCCAAAACAAAATACGAGATTTTCCTCTTCTCTACAGTTATCTAATGCCAAAGCCAGTCATAACTATTAATAATCATCAGTATACAAAGAGAATATCAAGTAACTAAATACTAAGTAACTAAGTAACTAATACCAAAAATTTGCACGCAGTTATTAGGTTTCAAGTATTACTATCCTACACTAATAGTTTTTAAACGAATCTAGGTGGGACCCCAAAAATACTACCATCCCAAGAAGAGTGGATCTGGGAGTAATGGCTATAAAGGGGTCACACTGCAATCTCCAGAACTCCAGAAGTAGATCCTCATATGCAGGACACTTCATTTTATCAACACTAAGAAATCCTTCTCTTTCTATTTTATACTTGATGAAACTCTAGTGACCTCCGCTAACGTCTTTAATGATTCTTTTGATGCTACTATACACACATAAATCCTTACACATACATGCATACATACTTGCAGTCATCCATGTCCATACACGCATATATACTTACATCCAGGAATATACATGGATACACACTTAAATCCATGCCATACATGCATACACACTTACATCAATGAACACGAATCCATAGATACATACATACATAGATGCACATACATCTACACACATACATGCACATACATCTACACACGTACATGCACATACATCTACACACATACATAGATACTTACATTAATGTCTATATATGCATACATACACAGATCCATGCAAATACATCCATCCTAGGAAGCAGCGTCTCATCAACTGAAAAGTACATCAAAACGAGGCTAACGAAAGCATGGACAGCTATCAATAGGGTATCGATTATATGGAAATCAGACCTAACCGATAAAATGAAACGCAGTTTCTTCCAGGCAGTGGTCACATCGATACTGCTATATGGCTGCACTACATGGACGCTAACAAAACGGCTGGAGAAGAAGGTAGACGGCAATTACACAGGAATGCTACGTGCAATCTTGAACAAGTCCTGGCGGCAACACCCCACAAGACACCAACTGTACGGCCACCTGCCCCCTATCATGAAAACTATTAAAGTTAGACGAACCAGACATGCAGGACACTGCTGGAGAAGCAGGGACGAACTCATAAGAGATTTACTCTTATGGACCCCCAAACATGGCCGCGCAAAAGCAGGACGACCAGCATGAACATACATTCAGCAGCTATGTGAGGCTAGGGGATATTGTCCTGAAGACCTACCTAGGGCGATGAACGATAGGGAGGAGTGGCGAGAGAGTGTCTGGGATATCCGTGCTACCAGCGCGATATGATGATGATGATGATGATGATATATACATCTATACACATACATCCATACATACTTACATCCATGCATATACATACATACACACACACATACATACATATATACTTACATTAATGCCATACATGCATCTGGTGGTGTAATGGTTAGCAAGCTCGGCTAGCAAACCTACACGAGTGAGTTCGAGTCTCATTGGGTGCTCCTTTCATATGGCCTTGTGCCACATCTAAGCAAAAAGCTTAGTAAATTTCCAATGCTCATACATACATACGTACTTACATCCATGCCCATATATATATACATACATACTTACATAAATGCATACGTACTTACATCCATGCACATACACGCATAATTACATTTATATCCATATATACATACATATGTGCATACATAAATGCACATATATACATACATGCATACATATGTGCATCCATTCACATACATGCTTAAGTAAATATTCATGCAGTTGCATACATACACACTTACATCAATACACATTCATGCTAACACACATACATACATTCATACCACATACGTACATACATGTGTCACTGTGCACACATCCATACACACTTACATTCATGCATATACATACATACATACATAAATGCATATGTACTTACATCCATGCACTTAAATGCATACGTACTTACATCCATGCACATACATACATAATTACATTTATATCCATATATACATACATCCTATACATCCTATGCCCATTACAAGCCGGTGACACAGTGACCATTCAAAACCCACTTAATCACCGGTGGAACACCACAGGAAAAATAATCTCCATTCTACCTGAGCGTCAATACAAAATCAGGGTTGATGGCTCCAGAAGAATCACACTTAGGAACCGTCGCTTCCTCAAGAAGTGCAAGCTCAAGCCTGCACCAACCCCAATACCAAGTGCGACAATAGGACCAACAATCCCGTCAACCAATGCTACAGTCACGCGTCCCCCATTGCCTCCCTGTAATAGCACATACACAGCAACCAGACCCCAACAACAAACCACACATATAACCCCACGACTTCGATCATCAAGGATTCCCCGAGCTCTCTCTAGGTTACTACCACACAACAAACCAGGCGTAAAAGAGAGACAAACCTCCCATACAACCCGGCCCACCTGTGGGGGGGGAGGGGAGATGTAGAAGGCAACAATATACAACAGCAATAAGAGTGACAATAATAACAGCAACACTTACCAGAGGTCCAGCATAGTCGAAACAAACATCTTGAACTGGACAGGGTTGGTATTTATGAACAAACATATCCAATGAGATGTTCTAGCCAATCACAATCGAAGGAATGGACTGGCCAATGAGTGCACATTGGAATCTCCCAATGTGCCATAAATAAAGACGTTGCTCTTAGCCTAGCTACTGACTACAAGTGTGTTTCACGGACGACAACTTTTGGATTGTGGATTGGTATTGAGTTACTGCCACCATTTTTTTGTCTGGCAACTGGACGCTAGTTGCTCCCCACTTCCCTTACCTAGCACCTAGCGCCAGTTGCTGGGCGGCACTACTACCCCCAGTTTCCTGGTAGTGAGGGCTTGCTTTGCTACCGTTGACAAGTGACCCTGCGGCCAGTTGCCATTATATCCATTCCATCCTGACCTCTTTAGTTAGGGACCCTTTTCTTCTTAGTTGGACTTCCTGTCGGATCAAACCAACCCTCCTGATTGCGATTTAGCAGTCATGGAGGGTTCCTGCTCTTCTCCCGCTCTTTCCCCTCGACCATCTCATCCCTGTGACCCACCTGCGGATAAAATGGAAAAGCCAGAAACCCTCCCTAAGCAGCCGGAGGAACAGGAAACGCCGATAATAAACCCAAGTTGGCCCTCTTTACCAAGTCCCACAGAAACTGACAGCCCAATCCAGCCGGGACAAAGAGAAAAGCAGAGGATCATGAGAAAGACCGGGTGGGCAAGTATGCCCAGTACTTGATGCGATTGTTAATGTTGTCTTTGCAGGTGACGGGGGCCGGCTGCTGGTGGCTGATGTTGCCGTGAAAACTTTCGAGTTTCGGATAGCTGTGGTTCATGCGCCCAGTATTGCTGCAGAGAGACGCGTCTTCTTTCGGCGGTTGGGGTCGTTCTTGGATGACTCGAGGCGGACAGTTCTAGTGGGCGATTGGAATGCGGTCCTTGACCCCAAGATAGATAGAGCCAGTCGGGGTGCTAGCAGTTTGGGAAGGTGTGAGAGCGGCCTGTCGGACTTGTTGACTGAGTTCGACCTGGTCGACAGGTTCCATCTCGATCACCCAGGGAGGGAGATGTGGACGTGGATAGGAGGTTCGCCCTCTGGCCAGGTCCGGTCTTACCTGGACAGAGTGTTAGTGAGAAGAGCTGACAGTGACCTAGTTACTTGTCCCACGTTCCACTGGTTAGGGCGGTCTGACCATAAACTCGTTAGGGTCAGTCTGCGGCTAGTTAATAGGCCTAGTCTGGCTAGCTACTGGAAGTTCAATACCTCCTTACTGGAGATATGGGACTTCCGGGTGCGGCTGGAAAACCTAATCAAGCAGGCGTTAGTGGGGCGGTTATTGGGAATAGGTGGTGGGCTTCCCTTAAGTATAGGATTAGGGATTTCGCCATCAAGTATAGCCAACAGCTCGCTTTAGATAGGGCTAAGAAGGTGAAATCCTTAGAAGATAGACTCTCCCGGGCGGTGGTAGGGGGGGACTCCGTAGCCATAGATCTAGCTAAGGGGGACCTTGAGCGTGAGGCTAGCAAGCGTTACAAGGGTTTCGTAGTTAGAAATAGGCTAAAAAGAGTTCCGAACGAAGCCGTGAAATGTAACGCATTTTTGCGTAAGGAAGAGTGGAGAAGGTTCCCTTGTCGGTACATCGAGTGCGTTAGCGCCCCGGACGGGCGAGTGCTGAGATCGAGCCGTGAGATTCGTGAGGCCTTCTGGACACACTTTCGAGGTCGCTTTGCCCTCTGTCCTGAGCTCCAGCTTCAGGAGTTTCGTAACTATTTAGCTGACTTCCCCCGCCTTGGGGAGGCGGAAGCGGCTAGTTGCGAGGGTGTGGTTACGGAATGCGAAGTCCGTGATGCGCTGAAGCAGGTCGGCCTTAACAAGTCGCCTGGACTAGATGGTTTACCCTACGAAGTGTACTTGAGGATGTCGCACATGTTTGTCCCTATTCTGACGGATGTGTTCAACCATTGGTTTGCCCAGGGAGCCATCCCTGGTAGCATTACCAAGGGTGTGATCACATTGCTGAAGAAAGAAGGCAGGCATGTTCGGGGCGAGCTAGACGATTACAGGCCCATAACTCTGCTTAACACAGAGTTAAAGATTTTGGCCCGGGTCTTGGCGAACCGTTTGCAGCTTGTCATCAGTGATCTGATCGGCCCTGAGCAGAGCTACGCTGTGAAGGGAAGATCGATCCAAGACAACTTGCATTTGGTGCGCCAGATCCTAGAGGGAATAGAAGACGACACCGAAGCCGCGCTGATCAATTTGGATCAGTCCAAGGCCTTCAATAGGGTGGACCATTGGTTCTTGGCGGCGGTTTTGGAGACCGCCGGATTCGAGCCGGAGTTCCACAAATGGATTAGCATGCTGTACCGCAACCCACAGACGGTGGTGCAGGTGAACGGGAGGTGTTCGGGGGCTTTTGCGATCGAGCGATCGGTCCGGCAAGACTGCCCCTTATCTCCTCTTCTCTATGTCCTTGCTTTGGAGCCCCTGCTCCGAAGGCTTAGGGATGAGAGGGATGGTCCGGCCCTGCGCGGAATCTTGCTAAGCAGCAGCGTCCAAGCGAAGATTTCCGCGTTCGCCGATGATATCACGGTCTTTGTGTCCAGGTGTCGGGACATATTGGCGGTGAAGGAGGCGGTCGCTAGTTACGAAAAGGTAGCAGGTGCCAAGGTCAACTTTGACAAGAGCGAAGGTTTGCGGTTGGGTGCCTGGAGGGGAAGCGTTCCCCTGCCAAGGCCCTTCCGCTGGAGTGACGGTCCCATCCGCATCCTTGGGGTGTGGTTCGGGCCCGGCCTCCAGCTGGAGCAAAATTGGTTGGAAGTACGGACTAAGGTAGAAGTGCAGGTGGTTGCCTGGCTTCGAAGGCGCTTGACCTTAAAGGGCAGGGCGGAGTTGTGCGCCAGGTACATCTTCCCCCTGATCCTTTACCGTTTGTCTGTACTACCTCCGCCTAAGGTTCATCGGGTGGCGCTAGAACAATCCCTTTTCAAGTTCCTTTGGAAGGGTCAAAGCCCGATGGTCCGTAGACAGGTCTGCTATCAATGTCCTCGCGATGGGGGTCTGGGGATACCGGATCTCGAGAGCCACCGGCTCGCTGAGAGATTGGCTCACCTAGGCTGATCGTTGACGACGGACGCGGTGTGGAGCCTCAAAGTGAGAGTCGCCTTTCCTTGCCTAAGGTTGAATCCCGAGGCTGAAGGCCGTCGTAGGCCAAGGGATGAACCACCATTCATCATCGAGTGCCGCAGGGCACTTCGAAAGCTTCCTCGGTCCAGTGACCTCTCATGGACTCGTAAGGAACTATATAGAGGCTTAGTGGTGGGTTCTGCTTCAGATCCTCTGATGGGTCGGCTCGGCTGGTCGGCAGAGGAGGCTCGCTCCCATTGGAATTGGGCGCCAGGTTCGGGCTTCTTGAACAACTCCGAGTTCTCGCTCACCTGGCGGCTAGTTCGAAATGCGTTGGCCCTCAATGACTGGGCTTACAGAGCGTGCATTGCAGATATGCCTGATTGCCCCCGCTGCGACAGTGGTTTAGAAGAAACGGCTTCGCACGCCTTCTACTACTGCGAGCGGGTTCGCCCGTTCTGGAGCCACGTCGAGGAGTGGACAGCTCGCATCAGCCCTAGAGAGCTTGTGCTGCTCGACGCTGGATACGTTTTGGACAATGTTGACCCTCCGTTTCAGGGTGAGAAATGTGTGGTGTTTCTCGTGATCCTAGCCATGGCTAGAATGGTGATTTGGCAGACGCGAAACAAGGGATTGTATGAGGGTGCAAACTTTCTTATCGCGATCTGATCTTGTTCTTTAGGCATCAGCTTAGGGTCAAGATTAGATGCGATAGAAGATGCTTGGACCGCATAACATTCAGCAAAAAGTGGGTGTATGCAGCAAGCTTGGTCGTATGCAAGGGGACAACGTTGGAGTCATCCTTCCCTCCTCTGCCTGCGCATGGTGATGATGGTCCGGGTCCTTCGGGGCCCCACCCCGGGTAAGTAGGAACTCTATGTAACATTTAGATAACTTGACCCCCTAGTTAGTGGTATGAAGTGTGTCATTGGCCCCGCAATCTAGATGTTAGTTCTTTCAAGATCCTCCCCATTCCCAGTTTTCTTTTTTTCTGTCCCCTCTACCACTTGTGAGTCCCTGGCCTTTTATGAGGATCTTGGCCACATTTTCAGTATTTCATGTTCACTCTCCACTCCAGGCCGGCCCCCTTCCTGCCTGTTCTTTTATCCTGATTGGTTTTTTAGGATCTTCCCCTATAGGGAGAGTTTTGGCTTGTTTTTGGTCTTATCCAAGTACCAGAAAACAGTCGACTCTCCACATCATAGAAGGGGGTATGGGAGGGAAACCAACCGGCTTTATATTTTGTTTACTTTGGGGCTTTTTCCTCCAATACCTCATCACATTTTATCTATTGTACGTACGACATTCCATTGCATCGGGTTTTTAAGTAGGATTCTCATGGAGTGAATGAGGTGTTTTGGTGATTGTGGCGTGGTTGGTTGGTTGAATGAATCCATTGTATAGAATGATTGAAATAAAATGACTGTTGACTGTTGGCGATGAGTGTGACTAGCTAGGGCCCATAGGAAAATACAGTTCTCACCCCTTCCCCTCCCCTAAACTCTTGGGCCTTGTGCCCACCAAAAAAGCATAATTTGTACTTTTTGGAAATAAATTGGCCTTGCTAAAGACATTGCTCTTAGCCTAACTACTGACTACAAGTGTGTTTCGTGATTCAACATGCATACATACATGCATATACTTACATACATACCCATATATGCATACATATGTGCATCCATACACATACATGCTTATGTAAATACATCCATGCACATACATACATACCTACATACACACTTACATCAATACACATACATGCTCACATGCATATATACATACATACTTACATCCATGCACATAGATGTATACTTACATTAATGCCCATACATATATATATATATATATATATATATATATATATATATATACATATATACATGCACATGCATATATGTTGCCCAGTTGGCTAGGGCTGTAGAATACACCGACTGCTTCTCTGCAGAGGGGTAAGACCCCTCAACGAGTGTCCTGGTATACAACACTAAACAATCTGATGGTGAGGTTCCAGCAATGCTGGAGCTTTGGGGAATGCGGAGTACCCCTTTATTGCCATCACTCCCAGGTCCACTCTGGCCCGGAGTGGTAGCACCTAATAGGGCCCTATCTATAAGTTAAATAGAACTAACAGCATATTTATGCTAAACTGAATTGTTTAAGTAAACTGAATAGCTTGAAATAGAAATGTTTTTTGACAATTAAACTGTACTTATATTTAAACTGTATGCTTATGCTTAACTGAATTATTTGAAATAGATCTGTTTTTTGACATTAAAACTGTATTTATACTTAACTGAATTGATACATATAACTGCTTCAATAGTTTGAAATAGAAATGTTTTTGACACTTAAACTGTGTACTTATGCTAAACTGAATTGTTTGAAATAGAACAGAATATTTACATAAAAATGGATTTGGCGTTAAATAACCTACAAAGGTTGAAAGGCCATAAAACCCAACAAACCAACCAAACAGGCATACATGTATACATCCATACACATACATGCATACCTACATACTTACATCAACATACATACTTACATACTTACATCCATGCACATAAATGCATACATACATACATCAATGCATATACATACGTACATACTAACATCTCTGCATATACATCCATAAATACTTACATCCATACACATACATACATACACACTTTAAATCCATGCCCATACATACTGACATACATACTAATATCCATGCATACATAGATGCATATACATAAATACATGCATCCAGCTAGGTACATATATACATACATACATTGATATATACATCCATCCACATACATACATACATACATACATACATACATACATATATCCATCCACATACATACATACATACATACATATATAAATCCATCCACATACATACATACATATATACATCCATCCACATACATACATACATTCATATATACATCCATCCACATACATACATACATATATACATCCATCCACATACATACATACATTCATATATACATTCATCCACATACATACATACATACATATATACATCCATCCACATACGTACATACATACATATATACATCCATCCACATACATACATACATTCATATATACATCCATCCACATACATACATTCATATATACATCCATCCACATACATACATTCATATATACATCCATCCACATACATACATACATATATACATCCATCCACATACATACATACATTCATATATACATCCATCCACATAGATACATACATACATACATACATCCACATACATACATACATTCATATATACATCCATCCACATACATATATACATTCATATATACATCCATCCACATACATACATACATACATACATACACATACATACATACATACATAAATATATACATCAATCCACATACATACATACATTCATATATACATCCATCCACATACATACATACATATATACATCCATCCACATACATACATTCATATATACATCCATCCACATACATACATACATACACATACATACATACGTACATACATGTACATACATGCAGACATACATTTATTCACATCCATCCATGCACATACTTACATACACCTAAACTTCCATGAATATACATGCATACATACATTTATGCACATACACGCATACATAAATATGCACATTCATACACACATACACCCATGCACCGACATAGATACACACATACCCATGCCCATACATGCATATATACATCCATATACATACATCGTGTAATGATTATCATCATCAGAAATTGACACAGCGAACTGAATTCAAATCTTGGACGAGGCAGTTTATATCCCATATTACGCTAATACCTTTGGGAAAGGTATGATTCTGACTATACTCCGTCCAGCTATAGGGAAATAGTAAGGCAGACTGTGCTCTTTAACAGTAGTATGGCAACTGGTTCAGGAAAAGGAAAACTCTTTCATTCAAATCTGTAAAACTCAGCTTAAATATTGACTTTGTATTATCCTGGGTTTGGTAAATACATACGTACAGACATACATACATACGCACTACTTTTGCCAACATATACCCATGCTGATATGCTCATAGCTGTATGCATACACACATATATGTTACCCTTATATGAATATATACTCATATAGAAAGCTTACACCTGCATGAAGGCCCAGTCGACTGGGGCTGCATCATACACTGACTGCATATCTGCAGAGAGGTAAGACTCTCCCAATGAGTACCCTGGATATGACACTAAACAATCTGATGGTGAGGCTCCCGTAATGTTGGAGCTTTGGGGAATGTAGAGTACTCCTTCATTGTTATTGTATCCAAGTCCATTCTGACCTTGAGTGGTTGCACCTGATAGGGTCCTATCTATGGATCAAGTAGAACTAAATTGTGAATTTATGCTTAACTGAATTGTTTGAAATAGAACAGTCTTGACATTTAACTGTGTGTAAATAAAAACTATACTTATACTGAACTGAATTGTTTGAAATAGAACTGTTTTTGATATTTAAAATGTGTGTTTATGCAAAACTGAAATTTTGAAATAGAGCTGTTCATATGTATAAAAATGGATTTAGCATTAAATAACCTACAACAGTTGATGTGCCATTAAATCAAATCAAACCAAACATGCAAGCTTTTATCAAAATTTTGTATTAAATGACCTGAAAAGGGTTGATATGCTGAAAAACAAAACAACCAACCACTATCTGCATAAGTAAGTAAAGTTGGTGACCATAGTCGAGGGTGACCCGAAGGTTTCCTTTTCAATAGCTACTACACCAAAGAGTAGGGGAGGGTGCAACTCCTTTCCTTGGGTTGCTCCAGCTTACCCTTAATCTGTACCTTATAATGCTGTGTTAAGCAAGGAAGCATCAAGTACCATTTTTTGAGTCTTTGGTATGACTTGACCTGGGATTGAACCCAGGTCTTGCAGGCCATTGACAAGCACTCTAACCATTATGCCAATGTCCAGTAATGCATATGCATAAATGCACCTTAATATATGCACCAAGGAGTAGAAAAGCTTATTGTGTCATATTTGTAGCAAAAAGCAAAAAAAAAAAATAGAAAACATTTATTCTCTGATTTTCTGTTTTGTATCATCAAAGAAAGAGGTTGCATATAATGTGAGGAAGGTTGGAAAACATATTGACTGAAAGATTGTATGAGTGACAAAAATGAGGAGGAGTTCAAATATCAAAATAATTCTTTGTATGTTAATGATTTTTCTGAAAATTGTAAATGGTGAATAATCAAGAAGTTAAGGCAACACTCTTTTTTCTCAGATCAAAATCATTTAGTGAATTGGGATGGAGGAAATTGTTTTCAGATTATTCTTTTAAAGACAAAAAATATCTTCAACTGAGAAAGAGTTTCCTTCAATTTATGGAACGATGCCCACAAGCAACAAACTTTAACAAAAGCATGGAAATCAGACCTGACCGATAAAATGAAATGCAGTTTCTTCCAGGCAGCAGTCATATCGATACTGCTATGTGGATGCACTACTTGGACGCTAACTAAATGGCTGAAGAAGAAGCTAGACGGCAATTACACAAGAATGTTGAGGGCAATGTTGAACAAGTCCTGGCGGCAACACCCACAAGGCACCAACTATACAACCACCTGCCTCCCATCATGAAAACTATCCAAGTTAGACGAAACAGACATGCAGGACACTGCTGGAGAAGCAAGGACGAACTCATCAGTGATGTACTCCAATGGACCCCTGCATATGGCCAAGCAAAAGCAGGATGACTAGCTCGAACATACATACAGCAGCTATGTGAGGATACAGGATGTAGCCCTGAAGACCTGCCAGAAGAGATGAATGATAGGGAGAAGTGGCGAGAGAGGGTCAGGGATATCCATGCTAGTGGCACAACATGATGATGATGATGGTGATGATGATGATATATATGTGTGTGTGTGTGTGTGTGTGTGTGTGTGTGTGTAGTTAGGCAGCAGTTGTTCATTTAAGTATGTTTCATTGAATAATAAAGACAAATTTTGTCTGTATAATTTATGTAAGATCCTTTCAAGTTTTCTGATAAGTGTCTTAGTTTCAGGTTGGAACTGGTAGAGGAATTTCCCAAAATTGTCCCAAGCACTTTCAAACCTTTCATAGGCCATCATCAGGGGTTGCTCACTTGTGTAAGGTGTGTTTGTTTTTTTAAAGAGTTTTAAAAGTTTCAAAAGTTTATACTATGACAAAAAATGATAACGCAGAGTTGGATAAAACAGGTTAACTGATGTATTTAAAAAAGGAAACGCTATTTAAAAGGGAACACTATCAATGGAAATAGAATACTATAGGAATATGGGATAAAAAAATAAAAATAAATACTCAAAGCATTAATTCTATTGATTTTAGGTTTTTTGTTTTTATATGTAGGGCTTCTAGGATTTGTAGTTGTAACTTATCAATTTTGTGTGCGATCATAATAGTGTTTACAACTAGAATTTTTCCAAACTTGGATTTAGGAACAGAATGGTTCTTAAGATGAAAGGCAATAGAACTGGAGTCATTAAGGTGCATTGTAAGTCATCTGGAAAGGGTCGTAGTGATAAGACCAACATATGCAGTATTTTCTTTTAAAAAACAAACACACCTTACACAAGCAAGCAAAGCCCTGATGATGGCCTATGAAGGGTCTGAAAGTGCTCAGGACAATTTTGGGAAATTCATCTACCAATTCTAGCCTGAAACTTATCAGAAAACTTGAAAGGATCTTAAATAAATTATACAGACAAAATTTGTCTTTATCAGAAAACTTGAAAGAAAACTTGAAAGGATCTTAAATAAGTTATACAGACAGAATTTGTCTTAATTATTTAATGAAACACACACACACACACACATATATATATATATATATATATATATATTAACCAAATGTCAGAGATTCTTAATATTTGTAGGCATAAAAAAACTTGTTTATTTGGTAGGTAAAATATGAGATTATCTTTTAAATTTTTTAATACTAATTTTTTATTCTTTCTTTTTAATCAAAAAAATGTGGTTTAGTCCAACCCTTCTTTAGTCAGAATTATTCTGACAATCTGGTTAGGTGAAACCTAGGTAGAATTCTTCTGACTCTAATTAGCTTAAGGTATTCTATCTGGGTTTTTTATTCTTTCTTTTTAATCAAAAAAATGTGGTTTAGTCCAACCCTTCTTTAGTCAGAATTATTCTGACAATCTGGTTAGGTGAAACCTAGGTAGAATTCTTCTGACTCTAATTAGCTTAAGGTATTCTATCTGGGTTTTTTATTCGACTAGGTATTATGTTATCAGTTGATTGCTTTTTTTCCTTTTTTTGTTGAACTTTTTCCCCTGATATCAGTTTGTGTAATATAGGGTGTCTCAGTATACATGGGACCTATTTGGCTGCTAATAACTCTACTAATAATAATGTTGTGCTCTTTTTTGTTTTTGCCCAGTCGGCTGGGGCTGTAGAATACACCGATTGCACCTCTGCAGAGGGGTAGGACCCCACTCCCAATGAGTGTCCTAATATATGACACTAAACAATCTGATGGTGAAGTTCCAGTGATGCTGGAGCTTTGGGGAATGCAGAGTACCCCTTCATTGCCATTGCTCCCAGGTCCACTCTGGCCCAGCGTGGTACCACCTAATAGGGCCCTATCTATGGGTTAAATAGAACTAACGGCATACTTATGCTAAATTGAATTGTTTGACTAAACAAAATAGCTTGAAATAGAAATGTTTTTGACAATTAAACTGTACTTACATTTAAACTGTGTGCTTATGCTAAACTGAACTATTTGAAATGGAACTGTTTTTTGACATTGAAACTATACTTACAATAAACTGATTTGTTTAATATAGAACTGTTTTGACATTTACCTGTGTACACAAAATCTGTACTTACACTTAGTTGAATTAGAACTGATTGACTAAACTGAATAGCTTGAAATAGAAATGTTTTTCACAATTAAACTACACTTACATTTAAACTGCGTACTTATCCCAAACTAAATTGTTTGAAATAGAACTATTTTCATAAAAATGAATTTGGCATTAAATAACCTACAAAGGTTGATATGCCATAAAACCCAACCACCAACCAACCAACCAACCAACCAATCTTTTTCGTTTCAGATTGGAAAATAGTATACCATAACAAATATTAATCTTTGGTTACAATGCCTTGGAAAGAGAGGAAAAAATATTTTTGTCACTACTTACTTGGAGAAACATATCATTTAAAACTGTCTCAAAATAGATGCAACCCATTAATAAGATAATGATTCATGACTGAGACATCACTCAAAAAAAATTACATATCCTGGAAGTTGATATAAGAGCAATTAAAAAAAACCCATTGATTTGATGTTTCTAGCCCAAAGGATGCATTTTTTACTGGATGTGTTCTGAATGACCAATATTGTGCTTAGTTATATATATATATATATATATAATAGTTGTCTAAATTTCTGAGACGAAGCTTGATGATTTTCATCATAAAGGGTTTTTGAACTATTGTCTTCATCTTAACCAATGCCTATAACCGTTACGCCATGTGTCCAGCAGGACACAAAGTATAACAGTTATAGGCATTGGTTCTCTAAGCTTCTAAGGAGACAATTATCTGGAGGTTGCAGGCGAGTAACAATACAGGAATACTTAACACTTGTATCTGGTTATGGCTAACAGAATCAGAACAGGCAACCCCTGTGGTTTCAATAAAGGATGTAGTTCGAAGTTCTGTGAAGGTTCCGTGAAGGTTCCCAAGTTCGACAAACACCTTAAGAAGGCCAGAGGACATATCGGCCGAAACATTGTGGAAATAACAATAAAGATGAAGAAAATAGTCTGAAAACCCTTAATGATAAAAAACATTGTGCTTGTCTCAGTAACAAATCATTATCATATTAATGAGTTGCATCTATTTTGAGTCACCCTATATTTTCTTTTTTGCAAATTGTATCATCTGGGTTTGTTCACACCATCAGAATTATAGAAAAGGTATAAAAATCAAATGATATATATATATATATATATATATATATATATATATATATCGTAAAAGTCAAGTTGGCGACCATAGTTGTGATAGACCCAAATGCTCTCTTTTCAATAGCTACTCCTTTCCCTGGATTACTCCAGTTTACCCTTGATCCACACCTTATAATGCTGAGTGTTAAGCAAGGAAGAATCAAGTACCATGTTTTTGAGTCTTTGGTATCACTCAACCCCGGATCGAACCCAGGTCTCCCATACCATTGGTGAACACTTTACTGACAAGGCCAATGGCCAGTTATATATATATATAATTTTTCATCCCCCTGCTTCTTGATCAATCGTGATATTGTCAGACATTAAAATCAATCTTGGTTTTTGATTTAAAAGGAGCAGACAATAGATTTAATGTAAAGAAAAGAAAAAAAATTGCTTTACTTTTTCATAGATTACAGTGGGGATACTCAGTTTTGACCTATTTGGTTTCCATAAAAAAATTTTAAGAAAATTTTAAAAAGATTTTTTTCTTTTTTTTTCGGGGGGAGAGTTTTTATTCTTTTTATATGGCACAATAATGACAATTCTTTGGTTTGGTTTGGTTTGGTTTCTTTATTTAATGACACATCAACCTTTGTAGGTTATCTAATGCCAAAATTATCCTTCCAGAAGAACACCTGTGATACTATTTAACACATAGCTGGGAGGATAAGGGGGTTCATACTTTTGCCAAAGTTATTTGTCCAAAAGTGAACATAATAGCACGAATGGAGTTCGAACTCACTTACTCTGATTCCACACTCCATCGCTTTAACCATTACACCACTAGGACACCCTCTGGCAATTCTTTGGGTTAGAACTTAAAATGAAAGAAAAAAAATAAACATGATACACAAACTGCAGGACTTAAAATATGCTGAGTATCTCCAACAAAAGGGGTATCCTGGGTATGACGTTAAGCTTCATCTGATGGTGAGACTCCAGTTCTGGAGATCTTTGGAGGATAAGGTACCCTTCATAGCCATTACTCCCAGGTCAACTCTATCCTAAAGAAGTAGTACCTTTTAAGGTTCCATCTACAGATCAAATCAATCTGTTTAAAACATTTTCCAATTTGATAGAACCATAAGCAAAAAATCTTTTAAACAACAGCATAAAAAATGTAAATATGAATGAAGGCAATTCCCTAACCTTTAGGCATGAAATAACCTTAGATGGGTCAACATGCCATTAAGATCGATCAATGATATTCCAAAAAAAAGGTTGAAAGATAGTATATGGATTTTTTTCAAGCCTAAAATCTTGGTAATAGTAGTTGATGAGAATAATCATTAAAGGAAGTGCACAGATACTACACTTGGTGCTGATCCAAACGTAAGTTGCTGACCGTAGTTAAGGGGGACCTGAAAGCTCTCTTTTCAATAGCTACTGCACCAAGGTGTTGGGAACAGCGTTATTCATTTCCCTGGATTGCTCCACTTTATCCTTGATCCATACCTTATAATGCTGAGTGTTAAGCAAAGAGGCATCAAGTACCATACTTTGAGTCTTTGGTATGATTCAACCTGGGATTGAACCTCGGTCTTCCAGGCCTTTAGTGAACACTCAAACTGCTCAGCCAATCGTATCAAAATGGTGTAAACTATATTATTGATGAATAATACAAAATATAAAAATTGCAGAATATAATTAGAAGTAAAAAGGGCTTCTCAACATTTTCAGTTTGAGAACCCCAAACCGTAACTCAGAGGGGCCTGTAGGAGAATGGTTACGTAAATACATGCAAGAATTCCTGTTTAATATCCATAAAGAAAAGCAAATTTCATATAATCTATTAATAAGATTGTCCCGTGGAGCCAGAGTAGTGTTTTTGTAAGAATGTGATAATACTCTGAAATACCTTTTTAAATGACGTGCTAATAATCAACTCAACATTTGTCTATGGCCTGAAGTAACAAGAGTTAAAAACTCAACAATTGCTGGCATCTTATTACTAACGGCACTTATGGACTGCTTAGCCATTAGCACTAACTCACAGACAATGCCAGTCCAAAATTTCAATTTCCTTTTCAGATGACTAATTCTTAAATTCTCTTTCCTGTCACATCTTTTTTTCTCCATTAACTTTTGTTTTTATTCTTTCTTTTCTCATCTATCTGACTCTCTCTTACTATCTTTAATTCTCTTTATTTCCCCTCTCATATTCACACCATCTCTTTCTCTCCTTTTCTTTCATCTCTTTCTTTCTTTCTTTCTTTCTTTCAACTTGTCTTTGTCTTTTTTTTTATGATAACCTCTCTCTCTCTCTCTCTCCCTCTCTCTCTCTTCTTCTTACATTCACTCCTCTTTTTTAGTCGAGAAATCTGTAGATGGGGCTTAGAATACACAGACTGTATTCTTTGCAAAGGGGTAAGACCCACTTCCAAATATCTGTCTTCAGTATGATGATGAGGCTGAAGGTCTGGAGAGTGTGGAGTACTTCTTCATTGCCATTACTCCCAGGTCAACTCTGATCCTGTTAGAGTCCTATCAATTGATCAAATAGATCTGTTTAAAATTATCCATATTTGATAAGAATATTTGATACCATATAACTGGAAATTATTTGTATTAAGAGTTCAGCAATGGCCCAGGAGACCTGGGTTCGATCCCAGGTCGAATCATACCAAAGACTCAAAAAATGGTACTTGATGCCTCCTTGCTTAACACTCAGCATCATAAGGTATGGATCAAGGGTAAAGTGGTTCAATCCTGGGAAGGGAGTCACGCCCTCCCCTACACCTTGGTGTAGTAGCTATCAAAAAGGGAGCCATCAGGTCAACCTCGACTATGGTCACCAGCTTTTACTTATTTGAAGCAATAATTGTATACTAAGGATTATTATTAGTTACTTGGGTACAAATTACTCTCTCCCTCTCTCTCTCTCTCTCCCTCTCTCTCCCTCTCTCCCCCTCTCTCCCTCTCTCCCCCTCTTTCTCCCCCTTTCTCCCTCTCTCTCCCTCTCTCTCTCTCTCTCTCTTAGACACATACACACAGATTCTGAATCCCTTGTTTTCTCCTTGCTTCTATATTTTTTCTTCTTTTAAGCTGTTTTTTCTTTTATCTTTATGTCTCAGTCTAACTCTCTCTACTTATCACTATTTCTTTTCCTTCCTCTCTCTCTCTTTCTATTTCTTTCTTTCGTCCCATGCTCTTTCTCATACACACATATATACATTTTCTTTCTTTCTTTCTTCTAGTGTTTTTCTCAAACTTTCTTTCGGCCAAAACAACCCACTTCATTATTTTCCACTTTCAAACTTTTCTTTCTAGCTTTTTAAAAATCCATTCTATTTTTCTCACCCACTCTCTCAAATTTGTTTCCTCATTCTAAACCAGGGACAGTTCTTTAAAAAAGCCTTCAATTTTCATCTTTTTCAGAATACCTAATCTTGTAACCTTCCTGGTTTAATATTTACCAACGATAAACCATTTTACTGGCATTTTACTGAATAAAATCAAGCTAGAATCTTCTTATTAGAAGGGCTTGATTTGTAATTGAAAAATAGAAATCTTTTAGAAATAAAAAAAAGAAAAAGAAAAATATCTAAAGAAGAAAGATGATTTAAAATTTTTCAGTGTTTATCAGTATCATCTTCAAAGCAAAATAGAAGTGATTCCTGCCAATATAGATTGACTGATAAATTGATTTTAATGGCATGTCAACTCATCAGTACTTATTCTATGCCTAGAGTTACATTCAATATACATGTATATTTATATTTTTATGTAGCTGCTTCTAAAGAGTTTTTTTTGCACACAGTTATAATATCAAGTATTCTTAACTAATACAAATAATTTGCACTCATTTGTATGGTTTCAAGTATTCTTATCTAATACAAATAATTTGCATACGTTTGTATGGTATCAAGTATTTCTATCTAATACAAATAATTTGCATACGTTTGTATGGTATCAAGTATTCCTATCTAATACAAATAATTTGCATACGTTTGTAAGGTATCAAGTATTTCTATTTAATACAAATAATTTGCACTCATTTGTATGGTTTCAAGTATTCTTATCTAATACTAATGATTATATGGTTTCAAGTAATTATTTCTATTTAATAATAGCCATTTGTTTCCTTTAATTAATAATGATTCCAAGTAATCAAATAAATCTTCAAGTAACTATTCTTAATATAGATAATTTAGAGTTATATGATATCAAGTATTCTTATAAAATACAAGTACAGTGACTAGAAGGCTCCCTTTTAAATAGCTAATACACCAAAGTATAGAAGAGGGTGGCGTAACCATTTTTTAAGTCTTTAGTATGACTCAACCTGGGATTGGTTGGTTGGTTGGGTTTTATGGCATATCAACTTTTGTAGGTTATTTAATGCCAAATCCATTTTTAAACAAATAATCAGTTCTATTTCAAACAATTTAGTTTAGCATGAGTACACAGTTTAATTGTCAAAAACGTTTCTATTTCAAGCTCTTCAGTCAAATGGTTATAATTCAAACAATTCATCTCAGCATTAGTATGCAGTTTAGTTTTATTTAACACATAGATAGGGCCGGTGCAATCAGTGTATTCTACAGCCCCAGCCAACTGGGCAATCAATCTAGGATTGAACCCTGATCTCTCGGAACATTGGTAAACACACTAACCATTCAAATTTATCTGACCTATAGATAGGACTCTAATAAGTACCATCACTTTTAGCTAGAGTGTACCTGGGAGTCATGCCAATAAAGGGACATTCCATACTTCTTCATATCTTCAGAACTGGAGCCTCACCATCAGATGAAGTTTAGTGTCATGCTTTGGAGACCTCTTTATTTTTTAGAAAGGGGAGAGGTTTTACCTGTCTGCAGGGGGTACAATCAGCATATTCTAAGCCTCAATTAATCAAGCAATTTTCTATTTAAGTATTTCTGTCATCGTTCATAGATTTTCACACTCTACTTGTGATTTCATTGGCATTTATTAAGAAAAGAGTAACACAAATCTCCTTCCAAAATACCTTTAAGTCTTCGATGTTTACATTTTTTCGAAGACGTGGACAAATACGACCGAAGAGGAATTCCCAAATGCAGGTGTTGTCCATCAATCAATCAAAGAGGTTCTGTACTATCATGGCATTAAGTAAAATGACAGAAATGAAAGGAAAAAAATGGCTGCCGTATGCTGATAATTATAGAAACGAACTAACTGACTAAACTCAATTAATTATATCAGATACAAGACAACGTATTAAATATTTATTAACATGGAACCAAGTGCTTAAAGTAGTGGCATTAAAAGAAAATCAACCAAAAAAATAAAATAAAATAAACACGAAAAACAGGTTTTTCTTTTAATAATGCAAAAATGCACTAATTTGCTATTGTAATTAAAAAATTGCATGACACCATCCCCCCCCAACCTGAAATTAAAGTCGAGAGACAGAAATGGATTATGTCGGTTTATTAATTTATAACAGGGAAAAATTTCCTGGATTGATGAAATTCTTCATTTCAGTAATCTTATATTGATAATGCTTTCAACATAATGGATTCTTTTTTATTTCATTTTTAGCTAAAAGAAAAAAGAAAGAAAAAAAGAAACATGTCACATCTCTGTTGAGATACATCCAGAGTTTCACAGGAAATTGTAAGAGACAGCATTGAATTAAAAGAAATCATATTTGCTGTTTTTGGTCTGCAGTAAAAGATTTTGAAGATCTTAATTTTTGAGTGTCGTTAGAATGACACTTAACTACATGTGGTTGCAAGGCTCCAGTTCTGGAGCTCAGAGGAGTGTGAAGTCACCAAAACGGTGTCCAAACAAATAATTATTATTTTATTTATTTTGAGTTTTTCACACCAGCGTTAGCTGGTGGCCCTTTCAGTGGAGGCTGAGTGAGAGCAAGTCTCTTCAGATCGACCAGAATCTTCATAGTATCCTGGCCAATCTCAACAATGCTGTGGTCAGGATGGTCTTGATTCTTCCTCTAATTGTTCTAATCCCCTTTCCAATCCTTTGGGGATGGTTCCAAGTGCACCAACTACAATTCTTATCACCATTATCCTCATGTTCCCCAGGTTTTTTTCAGTCCTCAGGCAAGGTCCAAGTATTTGCCAATCTTTTCGCTTTCTTATATTTTTACTCTGTGGTCTGCAGGAACAGCAAAATACACTACATGACACATTCTCTTTTCTTTTTAAATTCAATTAGCACTAGGTGTTGTCCTCTAGCTGGGATTTGGTTTGGTTTTATGGGACATCAACCAGTGTTGGTTATTTAATGCCAAATTTATTTTTATACATATAAACAGTTATATTTCAAACAATTCAGTTTAGCATAAATACAGTTTCAATGTCAAAAACAGTTCAATTTCAAGCAACTCAGTTTAGCATAAGTAAACTATTTAGTTCTATTTGAGCGATAGATAGGACCCTATAAGGTGCTACCACTCTGAACCAGGGTGGACCAGGGATTGATACCAATGAAGGGGTACTCAACATTCCCCAAAAGCTCCAGGATTATTGAAACCTCACAATCAGATTGTTTAGTGTCATAGCCAAGACACTCGTCGGGGAAGGGGGGGCTTAACCCTCTGCAGAGAAGCAGTCAGTGTATTCTACAGCTCCAGCCAACTGGGCCAGACAAAATTTGGTTAGGATTTCTTAAACAGTGAGTGTTGTAGTTCTAATTTTGGACTCTCCTGTCAATCTTGATGTACGAAGACGCAAGAATTAATTCAAAGATATGAACTGTTACATTACCTTACACAAGTGATTTGTTTATAGTGCTGAAGGCTAGCCACACTTGTTGCATGAGCTGATGACAGAAGACTAATGTGTCAATGTGTTCCAGATTCTCCTGAACAACACTCCTCAGGTTGGAATTCAAAGTTTTTCCTTCAAGAATGTTGGAATTCTAATTATCTCTCTCTCTCTCTATATATATATATATATATATATATCACTCCAGCCCACTGGCCTAGTGAGTAGAGTGTTCATCAATGGTCTGGAAGACTGGGATTCAATCTCAGGTCGAGTAATACCAAAGACTCAAAAAATGGTACTTGATTAGCACTCAGCATGAAAAAGTAAACATTCAGGGTAAAGTGGAGCAATCCAGGGAAAGGAGTAGCACCCTCCCCGACACCTCTTCGTAGTATCTATTAAAAAAGGAACCTTCAGGTTGCTCTCAACTATATATATATATATATAAGATATTATTCAATCCAGTGAATCCGGAGTAGGGAATGATTCCAATCAGAAACAATAGAATATTCAAAAATAGAATATTAAATCTAAATATTCCTGGTAAAAAGCTCAATGTAAATAAAATCCACAGAGCAAATAATTTTCTCTTCTTTTATTTTTTTTTCAGAGAAAATATATATATATACATATATATAATGGTAATCTCTCTCTTTCTCTCTCTCTCTCTCTATATATATATATGGGTCTCTCTCTCTCTCTCTATATATATATATATATATATATATATATGGTAATCTCTCTCTCTCTCTCTCTCTCTCTCTCTCTCTCTCTCTCTCTCAATATATATATATATATATATATATATGTATATATAATTAGAATTACATCATTCTAGAAGGAGAAACAAAACAGTGCTTTCAAGTAACTATTCCTATTTAACAATGCAAGCAAATAGTTTCAAGTATTTCTATCTAATACTAATAATTTGCTCACAATTATGAACAAGACATGCAAGAACAGACTCTTAAGTGATGTTCTTCTATGGACCCCAACACATGGACTTACCAGTATTGGCCGACCAGCAAGAACTTATTTACATCAACTTTATATGGACACAGGATGAAGCAATGGACAATAGGAACAGATGCAAAGATATATATATATATATATATATATATATATGTATATATGTATATATATATAGAGAGAGATAGAAATAGAGAGAGAGTCAAGGAAATCTGTGTTGTCAGTGTAACTTGATGATGATGATGATGATGATGAATATATATATATATATATATATATATGTATGTTAATTGAATTACAATGACTAGAAAATCCAGCAAGCATTTCCATGCAACATATGAAACACTGGAAAGCTGTTTTGACCTTATAAGGTCTCATCAGCAGTGCATACTGAACCACAGACTGCAGGACTGAAATCTACCACTGGGCCAGTGGTCCATTTCGAACAGAGTTATGCCAAATTAACTAGTTATGGTAAAGTCGCAACCACTTAACCTGATGTGTCTTGAAGGTACATATATATATATATATATATGTATATATGAAAATTAAAATAATTCTATTCTCACTGTCTTTGGGTCATTCTGTTACACATAGTTTTGTGTGTTTTGAAAGAGAAAGAAAAAACATGATCTTCAGAACTTTTTTAACCAAAAAAAATATCTTGCTTTTTTAATATGAAGGCATGTAATGTTACCTCACCAACTTGGCTCCATTTTATATATGAATAGGGGTAACATTTCTCTAAGTACAAAGGGAACCCAGATATTTTGAATACAAAAATTTATTAGCTGACTGTAACATGTCAACATAATTGTAAACTGAAACGAGAGTGAAAGATGTTAATTAAAACTCAGAAATGCTAAAAATCTCATTCGTGAGAGATGAACAATCAAAACACTGACTTCAATTTCTTTCTTTCTGATCAGAAGAACTCTCTCTCAACCCAAACCTGTTCAACCAAGTGCAAGCCTCTGCTTCTGACTCTGAACTAACTACTAAATTACCCTGTTTATATATTATATCAATTATCTCATCAACTAATAATGATAAGAACATGTGTCATTAAGCCCACCAGCCAAATTAGCTGTCATTGCATTATTTATTTTAAACATCATATCTGCTGTGGATTTCAAAACAACTCCCTATTTTGACATATATATATATCAGTGAAAAATGAATCTGATGGTATGTAAATATAAAAAACAAGGTATTCAGAGAATGAGCTGATTTATAGTTAAATAATCTGTCAATGTTAAACATTTCGGTTTTTCTATTAAACCATCATCAGGGCAACATTAATATGTGATACTGTATTTTCTAAATTATATTCAATTTAAAAAATGAAATTAAAAAATGAGAAATAGCTTACATCACATAGATTTGAAACAAAACAGTATTAATGGTAATAGAATGTTAAGATTTTTCTCATTATTTCATTTCTTTTCAAAATTGAATTCAATTCAGAAGATGCAACACATATTAACATTGCCCAGATAATGGTTTGATATAAAACTAAAATATTTAATTGTTGGCAAATTATTTAAGAAGAAATGAATTCATCCGCTGGAAACTTTGTTTATATATATATATATATATATATATATATTTTTTTTTTTGTGATTATGATATATATATATATATATACACATACACACATTTGTTGTTACGTCGCATATATCATCATCATCATCATTAAGTCATGCTGAGGCATGGACTCCCTTGACTTTCTCTCCTCATCTGTCCCTATTGTCCATTGCTCCTGGCAGGACATCTAGACTGTGTCCAATGTCCAGATAGAAATTATATATGTAAGTCTTTGCTGGTGTCTCTCTCTCTCTCTCTCTATATATATATATATATATATTATTTTGATATTGTTCATGTTCTGTGCAAAGATTCTCTAATTTTTTTTAAAGGTTTATGTGAGAAGAGAGTAAAAAGGGAGATTATAGAATGTGTACGCATATGACCTTTTCAAAGCAAACAACCTTTCAACTCAAAGTTTCTCAACTTAATCAACTAATACAATTAATTACTATCCTTAATTATATCACAGTATATATCTGGCTGAAAATTTCTTCACCATAAACAAGAATTATAATCTTTTTTTTCCAATGACTTTTCTGTTAATGAGAAAAACAAACTTCATTATGTCTTTATTTTTGAAGTATACAAAATAACCAACAAGATGACACAAATGTAGGGACGTTCTGATGGTGTAGTGTCTAATATACTGGACAGTAATATCATCATAAGCAATTCTATTTTTAGACAATTACCTTTGGGAAAGGCATGAAACCTATGAGTTGAATAGTACCACCACTGTTCTTCTACAAGGAGGGTTTTAAATTGAATGTCATCGTGTAGAAAACGGACATGGCAACACGGGTTCAAACGCTTGACAAGACTGTTTGTATTTCACATAGCACTAAGTAAAGTAAAGTTGGTGACCATCGTTGGGGATGACCAATAGGTTCCCTTTTCAATAGCTACTACACTGAGGTGTAGGGGAGAGCACTACTCCGATGTGCAGTGTCTAATGTGCTGGACAGTAATATCATCACAAGCAAGTTCAATCTCCAGTCACAGTATTGTTTATTTTCAGACCATTACCCTTGGGAAAGGCATGAAACCTATGAGTTAAATAGTACCACCACTGTTCTTCTACAAGGAGGGTTTTAAATTGGATGTGTCATCATGTAGAAAACGGACATGGCAACATGGGTTCAAACACTTGATAAGACTGTTTGTATTTCACATAGCACTAAGTAAAGTTAGTGACCATCATTGGGGACAACCAGAAGGCTCTCTTTTCAATAGCTACTACACGGAGGTGTAGGGGAGAGCACTACTCCTTTCCCAGGATACCTCCATTTTACCCTTGATACGTACCTTAGAATGTTGAGTGTTAAGCAAGGAGGTATCAAGTACCATTTAAAAAGTTTTTGGTATAACATGACCTGGGATTGAACCCAGGTCATCTGGGACCCTGCTGATACTTATTCTTCTTCCAGCTATGGGTAAATAGCAGGGTAAACTGGGTTCTTTAGCCTTGCTAGGACAACCAGTCAAGGAGAGGGAAAATTCTGAATTCAAAGCTGTTAAACTCTGCATAAAAATTGGCCTTGAGTCATACAAGGATGGCTTTGGCATTAAACAATCCATGATGGTCGATGCACCATTAAACAAAGAAACCAAACCAACAATAAATACTAACCGCTTGATAACATTTATTAACAGATAAATCCTTGCAGATGCATTGCGACTAGTTTCAAATATCACTGGTAGGATGCATTTTCAGCTAATTGTTAAAATATATTAATGATTTTGTCCAGAAATTGTAATTTGCTCTGGCCCAGGATATTATTGACTGATTTTCCAAGTATTAAATTTGACAGTGAAATTTCCATTGACCCTATTCTGGTGAGGGTATTTGTGTGTTAGGAGTTGGAAGGGATCTTATTTAATTACTGGAAACTTAATCAGTGGCAGATGTCTTCTTCCACAATGGTCTTAATCAATCACTCCATGTCAACAAATGGTAATTATGTGAACAAATGATCTTTTGTTTTTTATATTGATATGTTCATAGGTGTTTTTCATTGATCACACAGGGTCCAGTAGAATGATCTCTCAGGGTTAGAACATAAATAAAAAAGGCAACATAGATCCTATTCAAAATTTAATTTTATATGATTGGTTGGTTGTTTGGGTTTTATGCCATATCAACCTTTTTAGGTTATTTAATGCCAAATCCATTTTTATACAAATAATCAGTTCTATTCCAAACAATTTAGTTTAGCATGAATTCATAGTTTAATTGTCAAAAACATTTCTATTTCAAGCTATTCAGTTTAGCCAAACAGTTCTAATTCAATCAATTCAGTTTAGTAGAAGTATAGATTTTGTTAACACACAGGTAAATGTCAAAATGGTTCTATTTTAAACAATTCAGTTGAGCATGAGTAGAGTTTCAATGTCAAAAACAGTTCCATTTCAAACAGTTCAGTTTAGCATACAAAAACAGTTCCATCTCAAACAATTCAGTTAGTTTAGCATAAGTACACAGATAAATTGTCAAAAATATTTCTATTTCAACCTATTCAGTTTAGTCAAACAGCTCTAATTCAAACAATTCAGTTTAGCATAAGTACACAGTTTAGTTCTATTTAAAACATAGATAGGGCCCTATCAAGTGCTACCACCTGAGCCAGATTGGACTCAGGAGCGATGGTAATGAAGGAGTACTCTGCATTCCCCAAAGCTCTAGTATTACTAGAACCTCACTATCCAATTGTTTAGTATCATATCCAGGACACTTGTTGCGGGGGGGTCTTACTCCTCTGCAGAGAAGCAGTACGTGTATTCTACAGCTTCAGTTGAATGGGTAATTAATTTTTATATAAGAAATAACAATATTAGCAATTTTATTTTCTTTCTGTCACCGCTTTGTTTGAAAGATTATATGGAACAAATACCTACCCTCCTAAGAAATATACACCTGAAGCCTCACTCTGAAGTTAATAATAGGTTGGGTGGAATGATCTCTTAGGTTTGGAACACAAATGAAAAAAAGGGAACATAGATCATATTCAAAATTTAACTTTGATATAAGAAATAACAATATTTGAAATGTTCTTATTGTCATCACTTTGTTTTAAACATAATATTATTCAAATGTTTACCCTTACCAGCTATACATATCTGAAACCTCACCTTGAAGTTTTGCAGGGCTTCCGTCAAGTATTGCTGGGATTTCATGAGGAATAAAACATTTCAGTTTTGTCAGTTGTCTGCTGTGACATTTAAAGACGTTAGCTTTCAGGTATCCCCAAAGGACGTTATCACAAGGGGATAGATATGGTGAGCAAGTCAGGCACGTGATGGAACCATGTATGTCACCATTTTTTTAAAAATAAGTTTCAATCACAAACACATGATGTTCACCATTCCATGCCATCAAGGCAACTGAAACAACATGCAGCAGTGGGCATGTTGTTTTTCTTTCATTTTTTTTCCCCTCCTCCTTGCATTTTTTGTCGGCCACTACCTAAAATTTGAATTCCTCACATATTAACTCAAATATTGCGGACAATTTTCTGAAAAGACATAACCAAAATAAAGGGTCAACTTTTTAAGAATTTTAATCACTTTTAAAATATCTTATTCATTTAATTATGAGTATGCTAGTAAAAAGCATTATTCAAATTTTGCACATACCACTATATATATATATATATATATATATATATATATATATATGTGTGTGTGTAAATATATACATATATATTAAGTAAATGAAGACTGTTAAATATATCTCCGGCATTTAATGGAAAAAAAGAAAAAAAAAAAGAAACAAAACTCCATTTGAAATACATCTAATGAGCTTTAATAAGTGAATATCATGGAATAAAATTTCTAAATTTCTAGCTTTTTAAACAAAAAACGAAATATATATATATATATCCTTCATCAAATGATGACTTTTGCATCAGGTATAGTTTTGGGGATGATGCACCAAAACCAAAAAATTAGATGCACACAGTAAAACCAGATTTTTCTGGATTTTCCATCACACTTTGAGAATCCCAGATGAACGAATAATTCAGCAATACTAGATTTAGATTAACTAACCAGATGATAATTCCAAGATGGCAAATTCAACAGAAAAGTCAAGATGACCTCTTATGTGATCCAATCAAAAATGACTTTTTTGAAAAAAAAACAAACCTTCTAACTCATGCCAATAAATAAAAGAATCCGATGTGCGATGGAATGTTCTTGTCAATATCTCTCCTCAATCAATTTATACAGCCTCAGTCTGGGATTTCTACTGTTGTTGACAGGGGGAAATAAATCAAGTCAGATATACAAATCTATGTATTTATCCAGCACCTCCACATGAGCAGGATACAACATAAGGTCAATTTTTAAGCAGAGGTCAACAGGTCTTAATTCAGAGTTTTCCTTATCATGGTTGCCATACCAAGATCAAAGAACACAGTCTGCCCTACTATTTACTCATAGTGCTTTGAGAAATACACAAAGCCTCATCAAGGATTTGATATCAGGTCACTGGGTCCATTTCCTACATTTTCCTACTCATTATATCCCAAGTGACTCCCTCACCACAAGCGCATCAAATATATATATATATTGTCATCCACAGACAGACTGTTTCATTGTATCACAACTCTTCAGAGTGGCTTGACATGTAGGACGCTTGAAGCTGGGATTGAAACCATCTCAACTTTACGTTAGACTTAGGATCAGACCACTCGGCCAACAAGCGTACCATGTCAGCTTAGGGAATTATAAGGTATTATGTAGCAACAGCAGCAGCAGTATTTGTTTGTTTACATTTTATACCTTACTGGATACCAGAGGGCCCAATTCATTTGAAGAGCTCTGCATGATGCGAGCAGCAGCCGAAAATTCCTTCGCCAGAGTGCTCAAAGTAAGTAAAGTTGGCGACCATTGTTGAGGGTGACCTGAAGGTTCCCTTTTCAATTGCTACTACGCCGAGGTATGGGGAAGGCTGCTATTTCTTTTCCTGGTTTGGTTTGGTTTATTGGGTTTTATGGCATATCAACCTTTGTAGGTTATTTGACACCAAATCCATTTTTATGTAAATAATCTGTTCTATTTAAAACAATTCAGTTTAGCATAAGTACACAGTTTAAGTGTCAAAAACATTTCCATTTCAAACTTTTCAAGTAGTTATATGCAAAAATTCAGGTAAGTGTAGATACAGTTTTAATGTCAAAAAACAGTTCTATTTCAAATGATTCAGCTAAGCATAAGCACGCAGTTTAAATGTAAGAATGGTTTAATTGTCAAAAACATTTCTATTTCAAGCTATTCAGTTTACTCAAACAATTCAGTTTAGCATAAATATGCTGTTAGTTCTATTTAACCCATAGATAGGGCCCTATCAGGTGCTACCACTCCAGGCCAGAGTGGACTAGGGGGCGATGGCAATGAAGGGGTACTCCGCATTGCCCAAAGCTCCAGCATTGCTGGAACCTCACCATCAGATTGTTTAGTGTCATATCCTGGACACTTGTTAGGGGGGGTCTTACACCTCTGCAGAGAAGCAGTCAGTGTATTCTACAGCCCCAGCCGACTGGGCAATCTTTTCCTGGATAGCTCCACTTTACCCTTGATCCATACCTTATAATGCTGAATGTTAAGCAAAGAGACATCAAGTACCATTTTTTGAGTCTTTGATATGAGTTGACCTGGGATTGAACGCTGGTTTCCTAGGCCATTGGCAAACACTCTAACTGGGAAATCAACTAAATGTTAATTTCTTGTACAAAAATAGACGCAAGAAGTTGTAATTTATGTATCTGTATTTTTGTATCTTGTATTTACTGACAAATCAACGCTTCTGTGCTTGTTTTAAAAAATTCTTTTCGGGACATTCAGACAACAATATTTGACTTCCATCAAAAAATTTGAAGGATCAAAACCCAAAATAATTAAAAAAATCTTTTCCCTCCTAGATTGTTAAAAATACATTTTTTAACCAATAAGAACCTTAGATAAATCATCAACTTTTATTCATCAAATTTTGAGCCTACCTCAATCTTATGAATAAGCAATGAAATAGATAAAATATTCAGTATGTTTATAGATTTATTCTGCAACCTACTTAAAAACTTTTGACTTTATTTGTTTTGAGTGACATTTTAACATTCTCTTCTTTTAGAATGGATTCAATTTCAACATTGCTTAATTATTCTAAATTGAATAAAAATATTGTTTATATGAATTTATTCATACTGCTATTTCAATCATTCACTTGATGATGAAAATTCCAGCTCCATCCATGTACATATTAATGCATGATATACTTTTGTTCTTACATAGTGACATACTCACTCAACGATCTTGTATATACACCAAATATAGAAGAAACAAATAGAGATTTATTAAAACGAATCAATAAACACAGAAGAGACTTTAAATCAGGCAATATTCATAACATCTCCACAAACCATACATTTGATTTCAAATTTTTGAACATCATTGCATTCATTCATGATGAAAACAAACGTAGAATTAAAGAATTATCATCCACTATTTTACATTAAAACACCATAGAACAGAGACCAGGATTTTATAAAATATCACCTTATCTAACTAAACTAATGTTGAAAGATTTCAACTTACACAAACAATGATAATTAAACATATATTTCTATCTGCCTTTCAACTAGACTCCATCTGTCCACAATATTTCTCCTTTTCTTCATGCTATATCCTTTTCCCTCTTTTTCTCTCCTCTTTCTTTCTTTCTTCCCTCTTCCTCTTATTTCTTCTTTTTTTCATTCTCTACCAAAATAAAGAGACTTTTTATAGATGCTATATTACTCCTTAAATGTTAACTTTTTAAAAAATTTAAATCTTATGATGTAATATTTTTCAAATATTTTTCTGTATCACTCAAACCATTATTTTAAATTCCAAATTCCCACCCTGAAGATGGCCTAAAATACCTTCTACCTGAAATGTTCATAATTTTATATCTTAAATAATTTCATTCATATTCGTCGAAATGCATTGGGGGACTTAAACTAATATGTATTTATAAATTTTTCTCATCAATTTATATGTATTTTTCATCCTATTTTCTTCTTTTTAAAACACACCAAATATATGATGAGCCTATGATAAGTTTCCAGACTTTTTTTATATGGGCACTTTTATTGATAGTACACATATGAAACTCTTGTTCACTTCGAAGTAATCTCCTCCGGCTGCAATGCACTTGTTGTACTGTTCCAACAACTTCTGCAAGGCTCTATGGAAGTGCTCTTGTGTGAGCATGTCAAGGACCTTCATCACAGCCTCTTTCATCTCCTCAATTGTCTCATAATGACAGCCTCTGAGCTAAGGGAATAAGCAAAAGTCACAGGGAGCAAGGTCTGGACTATAGGGAGAGTGATGCCCATCTTGGTCAAATAGTCTGTGACAAGGATGGAGTTGTGGACTGGTGCATTGTCCTGGTGGAAATGCCACTGACCTGATTTGAAGAGTGCTCGCCTCTTCCGACGGAATCTCTTCCTGAACTCCCTTAAAACCTCAACATAGTAACCCTAACCGTTTGGCCAATCAACTCTAGTGTATTGACTTCCTTACTCACACCTCTCATCATCCCTCACAGACTCCCTGCCTTCCTCGAATCTCTTATGCCACTCAAAAACTGATGCTCGATTCATGCAAGATGCTCCAAAAGCAGTCTGAAACATTCCATTTGTTTCTGTGGCATTTTTTCCAAGTTTAAAACAGAATTTTATTGCATATCGTTTTTCCAAAGTGTCAGATTGCATTTTTGAAATTCACTAGCTGTGACAATCAGGCTTTAGTAAGGTGCATTCCAATTGCTGCTGTAGCTGTTCATCTGAAGCTGAAATCATAAAAATTGGTCAGTCATCTCATAATATGTATAGCAATAACATACTGAATTTTCAAGAGTCTACGGCAATTTCAAATGCCCATATGAAAAAAGTCTGGAAACTTATCGTATGCACTTCGTCTCAACTAAAGTTAGACAAACACAAACTGCTACTTTTCAGGCATGAACCTTACTTTCTTAAAATATTTATGCTCTGACAAATATTAGCTTTTCTTACAAGAGAAGACTTAGTAATTTTTGTTTTTCAACGAACCTTTCACTCAGTCAAAGGAAATTAATTTTATCCATTTGTAGATCAGAGGTGGGTGTCCTCATGGTGTAATGGTAAAAGCGGTGGAATCGTAGTAAGCAAGTTTGAACTGTAATTACGCTATTAAGTTCACTTTCAGACAAATGAACCCACTTATCCTCCCAGCAATGGGTTAAATAGTAGCACTGCTGTCTGAGAATGATGGCTTTGGCATTAAATAACCCAAGAAAATTGACATGTCATTAAACAACAAATGTAAATGTTGATCAGAGTTTAATCAATCATTTATCATTTACACACTTATTCATAAACATATATATATATATAGAGAGAGAGAGAGACAGACAGACAGACAGACAGACAGACAGAAAGATTCTGTCGTACATGTATAATTTTAAAAGAGCTTTTAAAAGCCTATCCATTTTGAAATAAATGAAATATTTTAAAATCAATTAAAACTTTTTAGAATCCTAAAAAAGAGTAACACCCCACTATGTTTGCCATCTTGAAGAATTCAAGGAACAAGCTACATTTATCAGTACTCAAGGCCCTCCTTGTTACAAAATTCCAGCCTATATTGTGTATCCAAAAACAATTTTATACATTCTTCTCATTTAACAATCCTACTTTATTATGGGAAGAAAAGAATATTACGTTTGCTGATTCTTCAAGCGTACGGCAATTTCTCTCTTTTTTTTTTCTTTGTTTCGTCAGGTTTCTTCATGGCCCATGCTTTTTCGACAGTCACTACCCCAAGTCTAATTCCTCACATATATACTTATCTATCACGGTTTTTATTCTCTAAAGAGACATGACCAAAAGGAAAGGTTCTCTTTTTTATAATCTTAAAATATTTTGATTTATTTCAAAATATTTCAATCAATTTCAATTATCATATGCTTTTAAAAGTACTTTATATATATTGACTGTAGTCAAGGGCAACCCAAGAGCTCCCTTTTCAATAGCTACTACTCCTTTTCCTGGATTGCTTCACTTATCCTTAATTTTTACTTTATAATGCTGAGTGTTAAGCAAGGAGGCATCAAGAAACATTTTTTGAGTCTTTGATTTGACTCAACCTGGGAGATTATATATATATATATATATATATATATATAGTGTGTGTGTGTGTGTATTTACACGGCAGATTTTCTTGTAGGCATATTTTATTTATTTTTACGGACAAGGATTAGCTATAAATTTTTTTATTGGCCTTTTCATGTTGACTAGCAAGATGTAACATTGGATAAAAGCAGTTGAAAATTGTCTGTTAAAACCAGTACTTTCGATCATCATTGTTGAGGATGTGGATATGAATATATTATAGAGATAATGATGTTTATATAATCAATGAACTTTTGGAATAGAAGAATTCATTGTGTGTAGTTGATATCATGTTTGAACTACATAGTCTGTTGATACTAGTTTTAATTTGTAGAAATCAGAAATCATGATAAAATAAAAAAATATATATTAATTTTTATATATATTTAATAGCATGAATGCTTATCTGTGACCACTGGTTTCATGTCATCTTTATATGAATAGAAGAATTCATTGTGTGGAGTTGATATCATGTTTGAAGTACATAGTCAGTTGATACTAGTTTTAATTTGTAGAAATCAGAAATCATGATATATATATATAAAATAAAAAAACATATATTAGTTTTTATATATATTTAATAGCATGAATGCTTATCTGTGACCACTGGTTTCATGTCATCTTTATACGACAATCATCAGGTAGAGAAAGCTTTACAACCATACACTGTTGATTGTGGGTTTTTCTAAATCTTCATTAGAAATTTCTCATTATTTATTTGTCTGAAGATGCAGATTGTTTGAAATATAAAGTTTGCTGAAATAAATATTATTACAAAAAACATGAGTAATTTTAAAGGTTTTTCTTTTATATGGTATATATATATATATATATATATATATATATATATCATCTTGTCATGCTGCTAGCACAGATTTCCCTGACTCTCTCTTGACATTCCTCTCTTTCATCCATCACTTCCAGCAGGTCTTCTATACTACATCCTGTGTCTATACAGAGCTGTAGTAGATAAGTTCTTGTTGGTTGTCCAACTCTTGCACGTCCATGTGAAGGGGTCCATAGAAGAATGTTGGTAATGAGTTCGTCCTTACATTGTCCAGCATGTCTTCTTCATCTTATTTGTCTTATTTTAGAGATAGATTTAGAGATTCAATTAATTATACAATTCTGCTGTACCCCCAAAAATTGTTTATATATATATATATGTATATATATATATATAAACAAATTTTTGGTACTGCAGAATTGTATAATTAATTGAATTGGGGAATCATTTTATTAAATCAGAATACACTGACGGCATCTCTGCAGAGGGGTAAGACAACTTCAATGAGTGTCCTAGATATGACACTAAATAATCTCATAGTGAGGTTCCAGTAAAGTGACTCATTCGCCAAGTGGGTAGAGTTTTTGCAATTGTCCCTGGAGACCAGGGTTCAACCCACGTCAAGTCATACCAAAAACTTAAAAAATGGTACTTGATACCTCCTTGCTTAACACTCAGCATCATAAGGTATGTATCAAGGGTAAAGTGGAGCAATCCAGGGGAAGGAGTAGTTTCCTCCCGAACACCTCAGTGTAGTAGCGATTTAAAAGGGGGACTTCAACTACGTTCTCCAACTTTACTTAATGCTGGAGCTTTGGGGAATGTGGAGTACTCCTTTATTGCCATCACTCCCAGGTCTACTCTGACCGGGAGTGGTAGCACCTTATAGGGTCCTGTCTATGGGCCAAATAGAACTAAACTGTATACTTATGCTAAACGGAATTGCTTGAAATAGAACTGTTTTGACATTCAAACTGCATACTTATGCTAAACTAAATTGTTTGAAATAGAACTGTTTATATGTATATAAATGGATTTGACATTGAATAACCTACAATGGTTGATATGCCATAAAACTAAACCAAACCAAACCAGTTTAAAATAATAAAACTAAAGAGACCCTTTCATCAGGAACTATTTCAATTGTAATGACTGGAATCGGTTAGAATAAGTCAAATTCATGAATAAGTTGAGTAATATTAATAAAAAAATTAGAGGAGAGCTAAAAAAAAAACCCTCAACTTTCCAAATTCCAACTAGACTCCCTAAATAAAGAGAGAGTGAAAAATTAGCTTCACCGTCTGTTCAAAGTTAGGTGAAATAGCATGATAACGATGGCTTCAAGGATAGCCAAACGTTTCTTGCATCGAATCTTGTGCAAGACAGAAAAATAATCATTAGAGTAGTTTATCCAGCATATGTATTTGAGTATGTGCATATATAAATAGGAGGTGTCCTCGTGGTGTAATGGTTAAAGCGATGGACTGCGGAATCGTAGTACGCAAGTTCGTACTCCAGTCGCGCTATTACGTTCACTTTCGGGCAAATACCCTTGGGAAAGGTATGAACCCCCTTATCCTCCCAGCTATGGGTTAAATAGTACCACTACTGTTCTTTTAGGAGAATGGCTTTGGCATTAAATAACCTAAAAAGAGTTGATATGCCATTAAACAAAGAAACTATATATATATATATGTGTATATATATATATATATATAGGTATGTATATATATGTATAAACCGGATCATTTGTCTAGTGAGTAGAGTGTTCACTAATGGTCCAGGAGACTGGGTTTCAATCCCAGGTCGAGTCATACCAAAGACTTTAAAAAAATGGTACTTGATATCTCCTCGCTCAACACTCAGCATTATAAGGTACGTATCGAGGGTAAAGTGGAGCAATCCAGGGAAAGGAGTAGCACTCTCCCCTACACCTAGGTGTAGTAGCTATTGAAAAGGGAGCTTTCAGGTTGCCCTCGACTACAGTCGTCAACTTTATTTTTACTATATTTAATTATACACATATATCTGTGTGTATAGAGAAATGAAGACACATGCACACAAACATTGTAAATGTATAAAATGCTGATGCCAAAGAAGGAAATTGTTTCTTTATTCATAAATGCTGAAATGTGTCAAAAGTAATTTTTTTTCTATAAATTGAATATAAATTCTTGGATAAATGTCTGTCATTTGCTAGATTCGGCCTTCAGTTATTTCCAGTAATTTCTATTTTATATGCTTATCTATTTCTTTATCTGCTTTGCAGCAATTGCATCGATTGCACTTTTTAACATGTATACCTTAAGTTCTTTACTTTCCTACATTCACGTCATTTAATCATTGGTAGAATTGTGTTAGTATAGCGTTTATTCTAAGGCTAACAGCAACAAATAAATGAATTAATACTTTGTTTAATTCTAACAATTTATTAATCAACACATAAAACAATTAATAACAATATACAGTCCTCCCTGTGTATAAAGTTGAGTTTGAGGGACTTACAGGTGCACTGAAGAAGAAATCTGCTATCTTAGGGTTGTCTTTCTTAGAGCTTTTAATGTCTCCACCTCACGGAACATCTGTTGCAATCTATCTGACTAGATTTCGGATTTTTGTGCTAAGACCTCTGGGCTCATCACGTGATTAGTATATCCAGTCACAGAGACCCTCTCCCTCATTCACTCACCCCATATACAGGAATTACCATTTTACTGACACAACAGTAGTATTCGGTGCATGTTACTTAATTTCTATTAGTGTATTTTTACATAGATATATAACATCATCATCTGCAAGGCATACCAACAGCTTAAATTGTCTTGACTCACTATCTCGCCATCTGTTGGTCATCACTTTTGCTGATTCCATTGCTATTTTAAATGATGGTATGTGTACCTGTGCTGATATATAGTGAGTTTCCAGTTTCACATATGTTGTATCCTTAAAAGGGATACAATTAGACAAGGTGGTACTTGAGTGGGAAGAACTGTTAACATGTTTGTAGAATAAAGAAAGGCTTTTATTGCAAGAGAGATGCAATAAGACAGACAAGGAATAGTGAGGCACACTATTAATCCCTGAAGCAAAGACAGGTATTTGTCTCTGCCTTCTGGCAGACAGGAATTAACACAAGGTCAAAGACCCAAAGGTCAAATTATAGTGGGGATTAGGAAGAGAAAGGTCAGGCATGAGGCCTGCTGGTCAATGCTGGTGATCAGTCCACTTAGTGCAATGTGGACCTGATGAGCCAAGCTGGACATTGACCCAAACATGGGCCCAGACACAGATGCCTGATTATAGCTTAAACTGGACAGCAAGGTCCAGTGCTATACAAAGGTGTCAGTGATGCAGCTCACCCACCCGACAGTGGCCCAGCCAAATTTATGGGCCTTTCAGTTTCAAATCTGCCTTTGCTGGACAATGTCCTGTTCAACACGAATGTCAGATCGTTTGGCTAAAAAGCCAGCTGGGGTCAAAGCCAATAACAATCTAATGCCATTGGCCTCATCCCTGGAGCAAGGACAGGTATAATGCCATGCTCACTATATATATAGCCAATCAACATGACTGAAAGTGGGTGTGGGATATTTCATTACAACCACATAGTAAGACAAGAAGGAATTATTTTCCTTGTTCTATATTGTTTAAATGCAGAGTTAGCTGCATTTTTGTAGAAATACAAATGAGATTGTTGAATTGATGTATATATATCAATTCGCGACCATAGTCGAGGGCAACCCAAAGGCTCCCTTTTCAATAGCTACTAGACAGTTCTAGGGGAGGATACTACTCCTGTCCTTGAATCACTCCACTTTACCCTTGATTCATATCATATATTGCTGAGTGTTAAGCAAGGAGGCATCAAGTACCATTTTTTGAGTCTTTGGCATGACTCGACATGGGATTGAACCCCAGTCTCTCAGGCCAGTGGTGAACACTCTACCCACTAGATAATGGGCCAATATATATATATATATATATATATTTACCAACCTCTCTGCAGGAGTAGTATGTGACACAAGGTCAATTTTTTATGCACAGTTTAACAGGTTTGAATTCAGAATTTTCCTTCTCCTAGATTGGTTGCCATACAAAGGCTAAAGAGCCTAGTCAGCTCAACTATTTTGCCCATAGCTGGAGGGAGAATAGTTGGCTTCATGAGTTTCCCAAGGTTATAACCACTATGTGAAATGCAAACAGCCGCATCCAGGGTTTGAACTTGGGTTGCCAAGTCCATTTTCTGTGATTGTAACTATTACACTATGGGCACCTTCCAGCTGTTGAACTGATGTATGTCACTTGGATTTTACACATATAGCAATGGCAATGAGAGAGTACTCCACATTCCCCCTCAGCTCCAGAATTGGAGCCTCATCATCAGAGGATTTAGTTACATATCCAGGATACTCATCGCTGGGGTCTATCCCTGTGCAGAGATGCGATCAGGGTTCCCTACAGGCCCAGCTGACTGGGTTAGATACATGAGTTAAATATACTGAAGAAACATGTTATTTATGTGATTAGTGATTTTTTTCTTAATTAATTTTTTTATTTTTAAAACGGATCTAACATTATGTGAATATGAGAATATCATGTAACTAAGCATTTACTGTGTTTGAGTGATCAAGCTCACTCCCTTCAGCTCTGAGTAAATAGTAAGGTAGACTGGGGTCTTTAACTTAGTTATGACAACCAATCTAAGAGAAGGAAAATTCTAAATTCAAACCACCTGGGTTGTGCCTCGAAAGACTTTTAAAAATCTTTTTAACCTTGAACCAGACACGCAGGACACTGCTGGAGAAGCAAGGACGAGCTCGTAAGTGATGTACTCCTATGGACCCCCATATATGGCCAAGCAAAAGCAGGACGACCAGCTCGAACTTACATACAGCAGCTATGTAAAGACACAGGATGTAAGCTTGAAGACCTGCCGGAGGCTATGAATGATAGGGAGAAGTGGCGAGAGATGGTCAGTGATATCCGTGCTGGCGGCACATGATGATGATTATAACTCAACACTTCTTGTTCACAGAACGTTTCTTGTTCTTTTATTTAAAAGATTATAATATATGCTTTATGACCCTCATGTGACTCAGCATCAAGCATAGTAGCCACTGAAGGCTGCATTTAAGTGAGTGTAGTAAATTATTAATATGAAGCAGTTTTTACTTCAGATAGAGCATCAATAGGATATTTAACTAATAGTCAGAATGAGAGATCTATGAGACAGACTTGTTCTATCGTTAGAAAGCTCTCTCTCCATCTTGTCTCTTTCAGCTGGTGGTTGTTTTTGTCTGTTTTCTTTCTTTCTTCACTTGGATATTCATAATGAAGAATTTTCTGTGTGCACACATTCTTTACTTATTTCAAGATGGCTTCTTAAAAATCACTGCTTTGAATGAAAGTCAGGAGTTACAATTTAAACCCTACATGGAAATAGATGCCCACTCTCTTCAACAGTTCTGGGCTAACTAATTTAAAGTTAAAATCTAACTTCAAGGATGTGAGTCAGCTAATTCCTCCAATGAAAGCCTACCTTTAAAACCGCTCTTAAAGGTCATTGGCTGTCAGTTGAACTCTATTGAATATTAATGGTTTCTACTTTAGGGACACTTGTTTTTAATTCCAATAAAGAATAAAACTGCTTCATGCCAAATAGTAAATACTTAATATTATATTGAAAATTATCACGTTTGGTTTGATTTTTTTTTTTAATAGAATATCAACCTTCTTGGATTTTGTTGGAATTCTATCGTAAGGCTCAGTAGCAATGAGTCAGTGTTCACATGCGTAAATGAATTACATGTTAGAGTGAGATTATATGGACATTAGGATGTTCCACTATTCGAAGGTGGCCAAGTCCATTCCCAGGACAGTGATTAGTTGCTGGCCCAGTGAGTGGGCATATTAGGTTATGTATACACCGGCTTGCTTCAGTCATGTTTCAGGTGTTACGGGTTTGGTATTGAGTTACCAACCGTTCTACTTTTTATCTGCCAGCTGGATGCTAGCTGGCAAGTGTTGTTATTCTTGTTTATTTTGTACATTAGAGCAGTGACTTGTACAGATTATTTAAAGCCAAACCATCCTTGTAGATGAACAGCAGTGATACTATTTAACCCGTAGCTGGGAGAGAGATAAAGGAGTTCAAAACCTTTTCCAAGGGTATTAGTCTGAAAGTGAATATTATGTTATGTTTGTTTGTTATTTAATGGCATATCAACCTTCTTGGGTTATTCAATGTCGAATCCATCTTTTTAGAAGCACATCTATTTAACCCATAGATGGGAGGATAAGGGGGTTCATACCTTTTCCAAGGGTATTAGTCTGAAAGTGAATGTAATAGCGTGATTGGAGTTTGAACCGGCTTACAATGTTGCAGTCTAGCATTTTAACCATTACACCACAGGGACCTCCTTCAAGCTGAATTGTGGAACATGAACTAATACAAATAAGAAAATGCACAGGAGACCCTGTAAGGGAACTGATTACACACCAACGGCATTATACACAAGCCTCGCCCAGAATGTAGAGCTATAGCTGCACATTTTTGTAATGGCAACACACTATCGCTTTTTATAAGACTACAAAAACTAATTCAGTTTTCTTTCTTAATTTCTGTGCAGATGAGGTCCATACAAAGGAGAGAGGTGTGTGACAAATCTAAAATCTTGGTGAGGCTAAGAACTTTTTAACCAACTCTAACAGATTGATTGACATGAGGATCATTCAAAGAGTTCTAAGAAAGAAGAATCATACTTGAATATTTTTGTTGTGGCAACACACTGCCACTTCTTATGAAACAAGAAAAACTAATTCTGTCTTAATTTCTGTGCAGATGAGGGAATACTCTGATATTGCATTTCTTTGAAGTATTATTTCTTAAGATGGGGAGATTCAACGAGACTGCTAAAACATGAAACTAGACAACCCTATTATTTACCTAAAGCTGGAAGGAAAATAATAGGTTCATACCTTTCTAAAAGGTATTAGAGCTATATAAAATGCAAACAGCCTCATTCAGGATTTGAAATCAGGTTTTCGTGGCTATTTCCTATGATGGTAGCCATTACGCTATGAGTGCCTTGGAATGTAGGATGTTTAAAGCAACTACTGATTATAGTCTGTTCTTAAAAAGTAAAATAATCTTTTTATTAATTTATAAGAAAGAAAAGAAGAAGTACAAGGGTCATCCAAAAGGTTCTAAGCTTCACCTAGAGTGAAGAGGCATAGTTATAAATTTTTGTTGTGGCAACAGACTACCGCTTTTTATAAAACCAGAAAAGCCAATCCAGATTTCAGTTTTAATATCTGTGGAGATGAGGCTTATAAAAAGGTGAGAGGTGTGCAACAAATCTTAAACCTTGGTAAGACTTAGAACTTTTGCAAAGACCCTCATTGGTGAGTTGCAGTCAATGTAGGTGGTAATGATTCCATCTTATTCATACATCTTGTTCTGTATATTAGGATCTATTTATTTTTTTAAATTTGTCAAGTCACCATGGCGTAGGGACTAATATATTTTTTCTTACATAATTTAAATATCTTTTCTTCCTATTTTAACTTTTTTTTTAATGTTATAAAACTTGTCCTTTATCTAATAGCTATTCTTATATCATTTTTAAACATTAGATGTTTAAAAGTGAAATAGGTAACCATGCAGCTGAATGACCCTGTTGTATAAACATGGTTTGTTGATTGATAATACTATACAAACAAATATGTTTATATCTAAAAATACTCAGAACTGAAAATTTGAACGCAATAGAAAGACAACATTTAATATAAACAGAGCCATAAAATTTTTCAGAGAGACAGAGAGAGAGAGAGAGTGGGAGGAGACTTCATTATAAGCTAGAACGAGCTATTTTTAAATGCATATATTATTTTAGTTGCAATAATCTTCAATTTTAAAAACAGTTGCATATTGCCAATTCTAGACTATACAACTGACTACATCTGATAAGAGTTGGTGTATGGGGCCTGCAATATTGCACCTGCTTATTTTTTTAATTGCTGTGTCAAACGGTGCATTGACCCCTCATCACCTCTTCAACATGTGCACAGTTTCCTGGTTATGGTGCCTCATTAACAGATTTCTGATCTTTAACTACATAATGGCACGTTTCATGGCAGATATGGAATCATGTTCTGAGATAATAGAGCTACTTATGGCAAAATAATGCTGGTTTCATGCAAGCAGGAAGAATAAGTTGTTAATTTTTTAATCCAGTGCACAGTTCTACTCAAGTTATTGTCGTTTCTATTCCTTTTAACTTACAATAATTATGGGGTCTCTTCACAACCCTATTAACTATCTTACATAGAAGCAGAAAGATACATTCATTATCATCATCATGTCGTGCCACTAGCACGGATATCCCTGATCCTCTCTCGCCACTTCTCCCTATCATTCATCGCTTTTGGCAGGTCTTCAGGGCAACATCCAGTATCCTCACATAGCTGCTGGTCGTCTTGCTTTTGCTTGGTCATATGCGGGGGTCCATAGGAGTACATCACTGATGAGTTTGTCCTTGCTTCTCCAGCTGTGTCCTGCATGTCTGGCTCGTCTAACTTGTATAGTTTTTGTGATGGGAGGCAAGTGGCTGTACAGCTGGTGTCTTGTGGGGTGTTGCCGCCAGGACTTGTTCAATATTGCTCTCAACATTCTTGTGTAATTGCCGTCTAGCTACTTCTTCAGCTGTTTAGTTAGCGTCTAAGTAGTGCATCCATATAGCAATATCGATACAACCGCTGCCTGGGACGCTTTATTTTGTATCTAGTGTTTAGCAGTTCCTATCAAGTTATTTGCATTTTTTCTCTTTCATTCAAAAGAGTTGTGCAACATTATTAACAATGATTCAAGTAACCAGAGTGAAATAGTAAAAAAAACTGCTTAATCACTAACTCATAAGCCCAGTCAGCTAGGGAGGTGGTGGGGCTGTAGAATACACCGACTGCTTCACAACAGATGGGTAAGATCCACCCCCCCCTACTAACGAGTGTCCTGGATATGACACTAAACAATCTGATGATGAGCCTCCAGTCATACTTGTGTTTTCGAGGAATGTGGAGTACCCCTTTACTGTCATGGCTCCCAGGTCCACTCTGACCTGGATTGGTAGTACCTGATAGGGTCCTATCTATGAATGAAATAGAACTGTTTGACATTTCAACTCTGTGCAAACAAATGACTTATGTTAAATCAAATTGTTAGAAATAGAACTGTTTGATCATTTAACTGTGTGTAAACAAATGACGGATGTTTGATTGATCTGGGTTGGTTGTTTGGGTTTTATGGCATATCAACCTTTGTAGGTTATTTAATGTCAAATCCATTTTTATACAAATAATCTGTTCTATTTCAAACAATTCAATTTAGCATGAGTACACAGTTTAATTGTCAAAAACGTTTCTATTTCAAGCAATTCAGTATAGTCAAGCAGTTCTAATTCAGCTAATTCAGTTTAGTATAAGTATAGATTTTCCTTACACACAGTTAAATGTCAAAACAGTTCTATATTAAACAATTCAGTTTAGTGTAAGTACAGTTTCAATGTCACAAACAGTTCCATTTCAAACAATTCAGTTTAGCATAAGTACACAGTTTAAATGTGAGTACACGGTTTAATTGTCAAAAATATTTCTATTTCAAGTTATTCAGTTTAGTTAAACAGTTCAAATTCAAACAATTCAGTTTTAGCGTAAGTATGCAGTTAGTTCTATTTAACGCAAAGATAGGGCCCTATCAGGTGCTACCATTCTGAGCCAGAGTGGACCTGGAAGCAATGGCAATGAAGGGATGCTCCACATTCCCCAAAACCCCAGCATCACTGGAACCTCACCATCAGACTGTTTAGTGTCATATCCAGGACACTCGTTGGGTGGGGTCTTACCCCTCTGCAGAGAATCAGTGGGTGAATTCTACAGCCCCAGCTGACTGGGCAAGATTTTTAATTGAATTGTTGGGGATACATAGCAATAAAGTAAGTAAAGTTGGCAATGCAAAGGCTCCCTTTTCAATAGCTACTACACCGAAGTGTAGGGGAAGACGATATGTTGCATAGCTGTTATACAACTATACACATATACATGCAGAAACATAGTCAACACAATAATGACGAATGAACACGCTTCTTTAGAAAAATATACCTCTCACACTTTATTCGAAATGGTTGCGAAAGGGTTATGAAAGAGTTATGTGTGAGAGGTGAGTTGGAGACTGAACAGAGACTGCAACATATTGACCCCCAGTTCCTCTGTCTTTAGCAGCACTTCTTTTTCGTTCTGCTGGGCTGCTCAACCAGGGGTCCCAAGGGCCCAGCCCTCAGCTGAGAGCAAGTTCTCACTGCCTCGAACTGCAACAACTGACTCCAAAACTACTGAACTTCCTCTCGCACCAGGTTATATCATTGTTTGACACTCACCTGCTTCTTGTGGGTGTCACATCTGCACCCAATTCAACCCGTCCACAGTCAAGATTATACCCTGATATCTTTGACCGGATGAACCTGTTCCTTGATCGACGGCTGGGTTGGAGGTCAATGTGTTACAGATACTCCTTTCCCTGGATTACTCCACTTTACCCTTGATATGTACCTTATATTGCTGAGTTTTAAGCCAGGCGATAGAATGCTTGAAACTATTTAACTGTGTTGAAATGAATGAACTCTATCTTGTTTAAAATGTTACCTACAATTTGTTTACTTAATATATATTTATGAAGAGAATTTGGCATTAAATGACTATCAAGGGTTGATGTGCCATAAAATCAAGCCATGGACTCATTTTGAATCCCTCTGCACAACAGTCCTTATCAGTCTATTGTCATTTCAACTATTTTTTCATTTTTAAGAGAAATAACTAATTCTTGTTAACAGGTATGTACAACCGTTGCTTATATCTAAATAAATGCTGGAGCTTTGGGGATTGCGGAGTACTCCTTTATTGCCATTACTCCCAGGTCCACTATGGCCTGGGGAGTAGCACCTGGGTACAATAGTACACTGTTTGAGATTTGAACTGTATACTTATGCTAAATTGAATTGTTTGAAATAGAAATGTTTGATCATTTAACTGTGTTTAAACAAATGACTGATGTTTAATTGAATTGTTAGTGATATATAACAATACTTGGAACCATTTAACTGTGTGCAATCAAATGATTAATAGTAAATAGAATTATTTGTATTAGAAAGAAATAAGTCAAACCATTTAACTATGTGAAAAAAATGAGCGCAGACTTGTCTAAAATTGTTATCGATAAAATGTGTTTAGAAATCATATATTTAATATATATCTATTTAAAAGATTTGGCATTAAATAACATACAGTGGTTGATATGCCTTAAAATCAAACCAAACCAAACAATATCATATAAATTTAATATATATATAAAAAGAGGATTTGGCATTAAATAACCAACAATGGTTGATGTGGCATAAAACCCAACCAAACCAAATCCTATCTATTTAATATATATGTAGAAAGAGGATTTGGCATAAATAGCCAACAATATTTGATGTGCCATAAAACCCAACCAAACCAAATCCTATATATTTAATATATATGTAGAAAGAGGATTTGGCATTAAATAACCAACAATGGTTGATGTGGCATATAACCAAAACATCAAACAGATCAATTAGATGCCCTGTCAATGAGGCTTTGAATATGAAGACTGTATCCCCAGCTGAGATGTGAGACTCCTCGAAAAGGAATTCCTGGGTATGACACTAAGCTGCATTTGGTGGTGAGGCTCCATTTCTGGAGTTCAGGGGAATGCAAAGCATAATTTTGTTGCTATTACTCCCAGGTCCACTCTGACCCAGAGTGTAACTGTTAGGATCTCATCCAAGGGTCAAATAAGTCTATTTGCAAATTATTTGTATTTGATAGGAATACTTGATATCATATAACTGTACACAAAAAAACTTAAGATACTACAGAAAAAATGAAAATAAAATCTACAGTGTATGCAATTCTCTAAACTCCTGGTATAAAATAACCCCGGATGAGTTACCATGCAATTAAAATCAATTAGATCTATTTGATGTATAGATGAGACTCCTTCATATCGGAGTGGATCTGGGAGTAACATCAATTAAGGAATGACTTCACACTCCACAGAGATCCAAAACTGAAACCTCACCATCGTATGTAGTTTCATGCTGTATCCAGGTCATCTTTACAGAGGTGAATATTACCCCTGGGAATGTCCCAGCTGAAATGTGTAAACAGCAAAAACAAGGAATTAAGTTGTTTGTATAATTCCTCAAATTTAAATGGAACAATTATAGTATTTAGTAGAATTTACCTCCAGGGAGTAGTGTGTTTAAGCCTTCAGGTTGTCTCTCACTCAATCCCTTGCACTTAAATTCAAAATTATAATACATTAATAGTTCCATTAGTGTGAAATTTAATCTACCATCACAAAAGAATTTGACATCTTCTGAGCAGAGAAAGGCAAATATTAATTTGTTTTCTTTATAAAATAATCAATTATTTCTAATCTGATTTTAAAGTAGAGAGAAAAAGAAAGTTTTTCTTTAGGTTACCAAATATTTCCATCATGTATTTAATTTCTTTGACAGATACGTTTCTTTCGATCTGATTTTATATTTTCTACTCAACTAAAGCGTATCTTGAAATATTTGAGAAATCTCTTAAAAAAAAAAATTAATTTAAATTAGAATTTTTTCAAGATCAATATGAAGTGATAAGATTTTTTTTCTAAATTTCCAGTCTAAGTTTGACTGTGTGACCTAATATCTTTACTTTCTCTTGATTAAAAAAATATTATATTGGCTATACCTATTCTGTTTATTTAAGTAAAAATAAAAGACTATTTTTTAAGCTAATTTTATTCTGAACATTTACTTTGGTTGGTTGGTTGGTTGGATGGTTGGTTTTATGGCATATCCACCATTGTTGGTTATTTAATGTCAAATACTGTTTATATAAATATATCAGATATATGCGTGGAGGTCCCCGTGGTGTAATGGTTATCCTCGTAGGAAATGGACATGGCGACACGAGTTCAAATCCGGGACCAGGCTAATTGCATTTCACATAGCACTAATACCCTTACGAAAGGTATGAATCCAATTATTCTCCCTCCAGCTATGGGCAAATAGTAGGGCAGACTAGGTTCTTCAGCCTTGGTGAGGCAACTAGTCTAAGAGAAAGAAAACTCTGAATTCCAACATGTTAACTCCACTTAAAAAATGACTTTGTGTCATATCCTGCACAAGTGGAGGGGTTGGTAAATATGTATAGAAATATATTAGATATATGATTTGGAAACACATTTTGTTGATAACAATGTTAAATTAGGCTGAGCTCATTCTTTTGCACACAGATAAACAGTTTCAAGTACTTCTATCAAATATGAATAATTTTATTTTCTATTAATCATTTGTTTGCATATGGTTCACTGGTTTCAAGTATTCCAATGTAACAGTGACAATTAAATATCAACCATTTGTTTGCATACAATTAAAGTGATATAGAAATGATTTGTAAGTGAATAGTTGTGTAGGTATTTTCATTTTTAAATGAGTTAGAACTGACTTATTTGGACACTAATATTGCTATTGTTTCTACACAGTTAAATGGTTTCAAATATTGTTATCGAAAACTCATAATTCTATTCATTATTAATCACTTGTTTATAGAATATCAAGTTTTTACAAGTACTAAAATTCAACACCGATTATTCTGTTGAATACTATTAATTCATTTGCACACAGTCCAATGTTTCCAAGTATTGCTAAGTAATTCCTATAATTCGATTTAGATACAAAGTTAAAGAGTTTCAAGCACTTCTATTTAACACTAATAATTATATTTAACATTATTTATTTGTTTATACACAGTTAAAGTATTGCAATGTATCACAAACAATTCAATTTAGCATAAGTCATTTGTTTGCACTCAGTTGAGATGTCAAAATTATTTGACCCATAGATAGGACACTATCAAGTACTAACACTCCGGGTCCGAGTGTATCTGGGAGCACTGGTAATAAAGGGGTACTCTACATTGCCCAAAGCTCCAATACTAGAGCCTCACCATCAGATTGTCATATCCAGGACACTCGTTGGGGGTGAGAGGCTGACCACCAGCAGAGATGCAGACAGTGTATATTTATAGCTGGAACATGTACTTTATTCAACAATATATTTACAATTTGTTCCTTTATACCAGAGTTTTGCCATGATTTGGTACTTCAAGGTATAATTCCACAGCTCTGGATTCTTTTGTCGAGATCATAAAAGAGACAAATCACACTGGACTCTGATGCAAGGCTCACCAGATACTTTCTCCAAGGGTTACTTGCTGTATTTACCTACATGGTTTAAGGTTTACCTGACCTTGCCTGATTGTAAAGGTTCTAGCAACTAAATCAAATTTTTTTGAATCCTCAGGTTACTGTTCTGTGATCAACTGAGCTTTTATATTTTGAACAACAAATGTTTTTGCTTGCTTTCAAGATGTTATAGCTGAGTTTGAATCCATAAAGCATTAGTTCCCAAATTAGACTATGTTGTACACTCATCTGTGCAGCTTTCAAATCACACACGGAAATAAAATAACATACATGTCACAGTACTTCTAGCCACAGCTGGTACCTGCTACAGCTTGAACTGCTTTGATCATGTGCCACAAACTAGCATGTCCCAAAATATTACAAAACTTTTGACTCACCCAAGAATTCTTTTCCCTGTTCACACTTAAACTTACCATGTGCTGACTATTCTGATTCAGACCTGTTATATTATCAAGGATACCTCAAGCTGGATGAGCAATTGATTGTTGGTGATGTAGATGGTCACTGGGTGCCCTATACTTCAAGTCTTTTACCACAACTGAGCAATATCATTAGGATTCCAAGGTTTAGAATCATTACGCAGAGGTATCCATTCTCCAGCTGAATGTCATAAATATATCATCATCATCATGTTGCACTATCAGCACGGATATCCCTGACCCTCTCTCACCACACCTCCCTATCATCCAGTGCTTCCAGGAAGTCTTCAGGGTTACATGCCATATTGGCACAGAGCTGCTGAATGTAGGTTTGAGCTGGTCGTCCTGCCTTTGCTCATCTATGTGAAGGGGTTCACAGGAGTACATCACTTATGAGCTCGTCCCTACTTCTGCAGCAGCGTCCCACATGTCTGGTTTGTCTAATTTTGATAGTTTTTGTGATGGGTGGTAGGTGGCTGTACAGCTGCTGCTTTGTGGAGTGCTGCCTCCAGGACTTGTTCAATATTGCTCACAGCATTCTTGTGTAGTTGCTGTCTAGCTTTTTCTCCATACGTTTAGTTAGTGTCCATATAGTGCATCCATAGAGCAGTATCGACACAATTGCTGCTTGGAAGAAAATGCGCTTCATTTTATCAGTCATGTCTGGCTTCCATATCACCAATAGCCTATTGATAGCTGTCCATGCCTTTGCTAGTCACGTGTCGATGTCTGTCTCTGTTGATGAGACACTGCTTCCGAGGTTGGTGAACTTGTAAACTAGTTTCAGAGAGCTACCGTTTAGTGTGGAGATGTCGCTTGTTTGATTAACGCACATATATTTTGTTTTGCATGCATTGACAAGGAAGCCAATGTCTGCAGCAGCTCGTTTCAGACGATGTAGCAGGGTTTTGGCTTGGGTGGGTGCATTTGCCAGAAACGCTATACCATCGGCGTGGTCGGTGTCAGTAATTGTTTTTGTTGGGTACCTTCTGCTTCTTTCTTTTGTTAGCTTGAATCCGTTTTCTTCGATTTTATCAATAGATGTTCTAAGCACGTAGTCTAGACGGATGATAAAGAGGTATGGGACTAATGTGTCACCTTGCAGTATATCTGCTACAATGTCAAAGTAGTCTGTGTCTCCATCCAGAGAACGATATATAAGATAAGTAATTTATTCCAAAAGAATTAAACTTTTCATGAAACTTGAAAACCATTCTAGTAGAAGATTTTGCTCATTTGTGAACTTCGTGAGAAAAAAAAAATATGCATTAAGAAAAATTTTTTGAAAGAGAAGCGAATAAAGAACTGAATTCTGAAAGATCAAATGATGTAAGAACTTTCTTTCTTGGGTTCAGAGAATTTGAATTATTTCCTCTCCACTAATTTATCATATTTACCCAACCCCTCCACTCAGGCAGGATATGACACAAGGTCAATTTTTAAGCGGAGTTAACAGGTTGGAATTCAGAGTTTTCCTTCTCCTAGACTAGTTGCCTCACCAAGGCTGAAGAACCTAGTCTGCCCTACTATTTACCCATTCCTTAGGGATAATATTTGGATTCATACCTTTCCCAAGGGTATTAGTGCTATGTGAAATGCAATCAGTCTCGTCTAAGATTTGAACTTGTGTCGCAGTGTCCATTTCCTACGACGATAACCATTACACCACGGGCACCTCTCAACTTATTTATCGGGACAAGTGAAATATTAACTAGGGGAATGCATACTGATTGGACTTATATAATCTGACAAGAAAATGCATCCTTTTAGAGACAATCAACTGTAAATAATTCCTTTCCCTTTAATCTACCTATCAACACATACATACATACATATATAACCAGTTTTATATATCCCTAAGAAGCAGGGTACACATTGGTTACTCAATAAAAATTTTTGCGAACAAAATTTAAAATAATTCAAGTTCATTGTATTATTTATTTCAGTTGTATCATAAAACACCATTGGGAGTCTTAGTGAATTTATATCTATTATAATAAATACTTGAAACTTGTAAGAAGATATTTGCCTTAGATTATCAGTACAAAATCTAATATATCATTGATATATCATTTATTTGAATTGTATCATAGAGCACCTGATGGAGACTCAGAGAATTTATATTTATTGTAATGAATACTTAAAATGTCTACTCGTAAATAGACATTTATCTTTGAATATCAGTCTGAAATTAAAAAAATTTCTTTATTAAATTTAATGTATTATTTACTTCACTTGTATTATAGAGGACCTTTGGGAGACTCAGGGAATTGATATTCATTGTAATGCATATTTGAAATTTGTAAGCAGACATTTGCCTTTGAACATAAGTACAAAATTTGAAATATCTTTATTTATCAAGTTTAATGTACATTATTTGAATCATATTCAAGGGAGATCTAGTGAATTTATACCAATTCAGGAAGCACTTGGAGAAAAAGCTAGGATACTGTTTGCTGTTTTGAACAAATTTAAGGAAGCATCTACAATACAGCAGCTGTACAGCCACCTTCCTCCCATCTCACAAACCATCCAAGTAAGATGAACAAGACATGTTAAAGAAGCAGGGATAAACTGATAAGCAAAGATTTATTGTGGACTTCCCCATGAGTTTTAGATGACAAGCAAAGACACCAATCAGCTCTGTGCAGATACTGGATGCAAAGAACGATGGCTGGTAGGGATGGATGTCTAAAGAGGATCAAAGAGAATCTGTGCTATCAGGACAACTTGATGATAGAAGAATATTTTAAACTTGTAACCAGACACAATATCAAGTTATTCCATAATATTTTTCTCTGCAGGGTTTGGAAAAAAAATTAGATCAATAGTTTGAAAAATTTAATCTATGTCCTTTAAGGTTTGTTTCATGAAGCCAGAATGTTCAACTATTAAAAAAAATGTTTTTTGTCTTATCTTTTATTAGTTTATTTACTGCTAAAATGCTGCAAGCAATATTGAACAAGTCCTGGAAACAGCACCCCACAAAGCGGCAGCTGTAAGGCCACCTCCCACCCATTACAAAAACTATCAAAATTAGACGAACCAGACATGCGGAACACTGCTAGAGAAGTAGGGACAGACATCAACACATGACTTGCCAAGGGATGGACAGCCATCGATAGGCTATTGGTGATATGGAAGCCAGACATGACCGATAAAATGAAGTGCAGTTTCTTCCAAGCAGTGGTCGTGCCGATACTGCTATATGGATGTACTACATGGACGCAAACTAAAGGTATGGAGAAAAAGCTAGATGGCTATTACACAAGAATGCTGTGAGCAATATTGAACAAGTCCTGGAGGCAGCACTCCACAAAGCAGCAACTGTACAGCCACCTACCACCCATCACGAAACCTATCAAAATTAGATGAAGCAGACATGCATGACACAGCTGCAGAAGTAGGGACGAGCTCATAAGTGATGTACTCCTGTGGACCCCTTCACATGGATGATCAAAGGCAGGACAACTAGCTTGAACCTACATTCAGCAGCTCTGTGCCAATACGGGTTGTAGACCTGAGGACCTGCCAGAAGCACTAGATGATAGGGAGGGGTGGCGAGAGAGGGCCAGGGATATCTGTGCTAATAGTGTGACATGATGATGATGATCGCTAAAAAATGAAAAACCAAGGTGAATATGATCTAAATGAGCTAATTCCATCATTTTTACCAGAGGTCACCATCATGACGAACCAGCCCATCCTCCAAGAGATTTTGGTGGAACTGAAATCAATTTTTTAATCTTCACATGTTATTAAACTGTTTCACACAAAGTTCTTGATATTTTTAAAAACTTGACAATTTTAAAGTTTTTCATAAAAGCAAAAGCTGATTTTTTTTTTTTTTAATTTTTAGATTTCAATTTTGATTGTAATGAAACAAATAACAAATTCTCCTTAAAAATTTCCTTTTGTTCTTTGATTTTTTTAAAATACTTTTTCTTTTAAAGACATAAAACATCTTTCAGTTACTCTTGTTTGAAATGAACTGGGTAATCAGAGTTCAAATACAAGACAAGGCTATTTGCATTTTATTTCAAGCTAATGCTCTTTGGAAAGGCATGAACCTATCTCTTCTTCTTGTAAAAGATAAATAGTAGGGCTGACTAGATTCTTTAGCTTGGGAATTCTATTTACCCAACCCCTCCGCTCGGGCAGGATATGACACAAGGTCAATTTTTTAAGCAGAGCTTAACAGGTTTGAATTCAGAGTTTTCCTTTTTCTAGACTAGTTTCCTCCCCAAGGCTGAAGAACCTAGTCTGCCCTACTATTTTACCCATAGCTGGAGGGAGAATAATTGGATTCATACCTTTCCCAAGGGTATTAGTGCTATGTGAAATGCAATCAGTCTCGTCTAAGATTTGAACTCGTGTCGCCGTGTCCAATTCCTGCGACGATAACCATTACACCACGGGCACCTCCTTTAGCTTGGGAATAGCAACTAGTTTACAAGAAGAAAAAAATCTGATTTCTAACCAGCTCTAATCTGCTTAAAAATTGACCTTGTGTCACATCCAGCTCATGTAATACATGCCTGATTTCACGTTGGGCCATAATCGAGATGAGGGTTTGGGGAATATAAATTCTGTATTTGAAAAAAAAAATGTACCAATTATTTTACATATTCAGCCTACATTGTAGAAACAATAACTTTATGGACCCCATAATACACAACACCTTATCACACAGTCCTATGATTCTATTACATTGTTGCTTTCTAGCTCAGATAATGAAACAGTTCCAATTTAATTTATTGTCACTTTAAACAAGACTTTATCACTCGGTCCTTTGATGCATTTACACTGTGTGTACCATAGTCATGATATGGCTATGTGTGAAACATACATAGTATGTTCATAACATATATACATAGAACATAGGAATCCCGAAACACGAAAAACACTTACGACTTCTTAGTTCAGGTACAAAACTTTTTATTACCTTTGAGTTTAAAGGTTCTTCGACATAAGGAGAGAGATACACATTCTTTCTATTCTGGATTTTCCATCTGCGCCCCATCTCATGCGCAAATTCATCTGGCCTCTGCGAGCCCCAAAAGTCGACTCTTCTCGAGTCTAGTTCTCAACTCTGACTTCTTCAAAATCCCCTAAATCCTCTGCGCCCGCTTCCGGTGCATGACATCATTCACATCCACTGATCAACCTTTCTATCTGGGATTTTTATTTTGACATCTGTGAACGACACATCCCCCTAGCGCGCGTCAACACCTGTGCTCAAGTTTGCACCTAACTAACCCATGTGCTGAGCCGAAAGGTTCTCAGCCTAACTAAACCGAAAGGCAAGATATATAAAACGAAATCCCTTGGCCATTATGTTACATGTGGTGTTATCAGTGAAAAGGAAAATAAAAAATAAAACCACCAGAAGCTATAAATAAGAATGGTTGGCTGTTTTTTTTTGGCATATCAACCCTTGTGGGTTATTTAATGCAAAATCATATATATATATATCCTATTTACCAACCCCTCTGCTCGGGCAGGATATGACACAAGGTCAATTTTTAAGCGGAGTTTAACAGGTTTGAATTCAGAGTTTTCCTTCTCCTAGACTAGTTGCCTCACCAAGGCTGAAGAACCTAGTCTGTCCTACTATTTACCCATAGCTGGAGGGAGAATAATTGGATTCATACCTTTCCCAAGAGTATTAGTGCTATGTGAAATGCAATGAATTTCGTCCAGGATTTGAACTTGTGTCGCCGTGTTCATTTCCTACGACGATAACAATTACACCAATACCTGGAACCATTTAACTCTGTGCAAACAAATGAACTCTGGCTTGTTTAAAATGTTATTTACTATTTGTTACAAATCATATATATATATATATATATATATGTATATGTACATATATATATATATATATACATATGTATATGTTCTATGTATATATGTTATGAACATACTATGTATGTTTCACACATAGCCATAACTTGACTATGGTACACACAGTGTAAATGCATCAAAGGACCGAGTGATAAGTTCTTGTTTAAAGTGACATATATATATATATATATATATATATATGATTTGTAACAAATAGTAAATAACATGTATATATATGTATATATATATATATATGTACATATACATATATATTTATATATATATATGTATGATTTGTAACAAATAGTAAATAACATGTATATATATGTATATATATATATATATGTACATATACATATATATTTATATATATATATATATATATATATGATTTGTAACAAATAGTAAATAACATTTTAAACAACCCAGAGTTCATTTGTTTGCACATGGTTAAATGGTTCCAAGTATTGTCATTTATTGTTTGCACACAGTTAAATGGTTCCAAGTATTACTATTTATTGTTTGCACATGGTTAAATGGTTCCAAGTATTGTTATTTATTGTTTGCACACAGTTAAATGGTTCCAAGTATTACTATCTCGCACTAATAATTCTTTCAATATTAATCATTCATAACTGGCTTTAAGTCTTGCTATGTAATACTAACAATTCATTTTAACATTAGCCATTTGTTTGCACACATGTAATATTGCACATGTAATATTATGGACGAGCGCTGTCGTCAATCAGTGAAGGTGTCACAAGACTAGCGCATGCGGGCAGAATGCGCAGCAAAATTAGACATGATTTTAAAATAATCACAGATGTATTATCACGTGTTTCATTGGTGACATCAAATATCCGGGGATCTTCGATTTGTTCTCCAAAATCTCTATATAGAAAACAAGTAACGAGATTTTGGCAGAGTTGAAGGCAGTTGTCAAAACGGGTGTGTTAAAGGTTCCGAGGTCCCGACCAGTCCTACCCCAGTCTGCTACGACCTATCTGTTAGGCATGTGTCAAACAGCCAGCTCTCACCCACACCCCGTCACCACCGAGAGGAAGGGAGAAGAAGGACACAACTAAAATGAACTTTTCGAGTTGCAGCGATCATAGCTGAATAATAAACGACTGCTATATTTTCTTCCCTTACCTTCAAGTTTGAGTATTTCTTTTTCTGCGGACTTCTTTCTTTACAGCGCAAAACGTTGGTCCTATGATACATATAGATGGGATTCTAATAGATATTACTACTTTCAGTCAGAGTGGACCTGGGAGTTATGGGAATGAAGAGATACTTCACATTCCCCAAAGCTCCAGGACTTGAGCCTCACTGTCAGGTCGTTTAGAGTCATACCCAGGACACTTGTTGGAGATGGAGAGAGTTTTACCCCTCTGCAGAGATGCAATTGGCATATTCTACAGCCCTTGTCAAAAGAGTTGATACTCAAGAATACATTGACTGACAAAGACAATCGTCTAAAAATGTTTTCATAAAATATTCATTAAAACAAATGGAGAATTGGCATTTGAATATGGCAAAACGTTCTAACAGAAAATTTTGTAAAATCTCAATGCTCACAAATTGAAGAAAAAACCTTTTCCCCAGTTCACATTCAGCATCAGTTTTTATAAAACATGCAAGTTTTTTGTCACCCTTATATAAAACCTCATCACTCAGTCTTGAGATTCAGTTCACTAGTCTTTATAAAACATGCAAGTTCTTTGTCACATTTACACAAGACCTTATCACTCAGTTTTGCGATTTAGTTCCCTAGCTTTTATAAAACATGCAAATCTTTGTCTCATTCTGAACATCATTCCCTTTAAATGTCATCAACAAAAAGATATTTCCAGATATACGTCATCATTCTTTAAGAAATCATGAATATTCAAAAAAAAAAAAGAAAAGAAAACTGTCAATTCTTTCCTCCCAAGGAAAAAGAAAAATAGAAGAGGCATTTTTAATGACTCAACCAAATCCATACTCAATACTGCTGGCTGCCAGTGTCACATGCTGATCATTGGCATCATGTGACTAAGGTTATCTTTATGCGCATGTTAATATTTGCCATTTACCACTTTGAAGAAACACTTAATCATGTGACACGTGTTCCTCATCATGACATCGAAGATGAGAACCCCCTAAAGTGGTTGCACATGTCTCTTTTGTGGCTTTTGTCAACTGAATGTTAGCAGGATCACAAGAAATCACTTCAATAATTGGTACCTCCAGCCAAGAAAAAAAATGGAAAAAAACCCCAAAAAACCCTTGTGGGTGTGTCCAACCCACTGCCCACAACACTAACCATCATCTGTCCCCTTCATTGTCCTCTTGGGCTACAGAATTCATTTATACCAAACAGAATCTTGAATTCCATCCATAACTTACTCATCCACTTATACAGGTTTTTTTTTTTACCCCCTAATTTTAAAAAACTTTTTCACAAATCATTTTCAGATTGTTTGCAAACGAAAGAAGTAAACAAGTGTGACACAAGGTAAAATGTAGAAGAGAGAAATACGATTGGAAGATTGTGTAGTGCCAATTTTTTGAGTCAGAAAATCTGGTTACTTTCCACCCTGTGGGTAGGGTTTAGAATATGCTGACTGTATACCCTGCCGAGGACGAAGATCCTCCACTCAAAAAAGGAGTTTTGAGAGTGTGACACAAAACAGTATCTGATGAGGAGTTTTTAGCTCTGGTGATATAAGGAGAGTGAAGGCCCTCATCATTGTCATTATTCCCAGGTCCACTTATTTACCAACCCCTCCGCTCGGGCAGGATATGACACAAGGTCAATTTTTAAGTGGAGTTTGAATTCAGAATTTTCCTTTTTCTAGACTAGTTTCCTCCCCAAGGCTGAAGAACCTAGTCTGCCCTACTATTTACCCATAGCTGGAGGGAGAATAATTGGATTCATACCTTTCCCAAGGATATTAGTGCTATGTGAAATGCAATCAGTCTCGTCCAGGATTTGAACTCGTGTCACCATGTCCATTTTCTACGACAATAACCATTACACCACGGGACCCTATCTACGTATCCAATAGAGCTAGTTAAAAATTATTTTGTATTAGATAAGAATACTTTGAGCAATATAACTGTAAATCATTTGTTTTTAGAAGCCATAATTGTTTACTAAAGATTACTATTATTACTTACTTCAAACCATATAACTGTCTGCAAATAAATGATTTACCAGCCCATTGTCCAAGTGGGCAGAGTGTTCACCAATGGCCTGAAATCCTAGGTCAAGTCATACCAAAGACTCTAAAAATAGGACTTGATGGTTGGTTGGTTGTTTGGACTTTATAGCATATCAACCTTTGTAGGTTATTTAATGCCAAATCCATTTTTATGAAAATAGTTCTATTTCAAACAATTCAGTTTAACATTAGTATGCAGTTTAAATGTAAGTACGGTTTAATTGTCAAAAACATTTATATTTCAAGTTATTCAGTTTCGTCAAACAATTCAGTTTAGCATAAGTATGCCATTAGTTCTATTTAACCCATAGATAGGGTCCTATCAGGTGCTACCATACCGGGCCAGAGTAGACCTGGAAGGAATGGCAATGAAAGGGTGCTCCGCATTCCCCAAAGCCCCAGCATCAATGGAACCTCCCCATCAGATTGTTTAGTGTTATTTCCAGGATATTCATTGAGCGGCGGGATCTTAACCCTCTGCAGAGGTGCAGTCGGTGTATTCTACAGTCCCAGCCGACTGGGCAAGAGACTTGATGCCTACTTGCTTAACACTCAGCATTATAAGGTATGTGTCAGAGTAAGTGGTGAAATCTAGGGAAAGGAGTAGAACCCTCTCCTACACCGAGATGTAGTGGCTATTGAAAAGGAAGCCTTTGTGTTGGCTATTGACTATGGTCCCCATCTTTACTTACTTTTACTTTTAGAGAAATAAGAACTTGAAACCATATAATTATTAGAAATGGATAGGAATACTTGATATCATATAACTGTGTGCAAAAACTCTTAAGAAACAACTACACTATGAAAGTGTGGTACAAGGTCAAATGTAATGGGGTGAGATAGGTTTAGAAAATTGTTTAGTGTAAATCTTTTAAATGAGAAGAATCTGTCTTGAAAATTAGTTAAGTTTAAGTTATTAGTATAGCGCAAGGCCAAATGTGGTAGAGAAAGATGTGATTAGAAGATTTTGTAGTGTCAATTTCTTAAGTGAGAAATTCTATTTTGAAAATCAGGAATTGAAATCTTAGCTTTTACTTGAACTTGAACACCAACATCTGATGTGGGTGAGAAAGGTTCGACTACCCCAGCCACCCAGGAGGCCAAGCATTAGAAATCAGTTTAATAATTTCATGGGTGGAAATAAAATTCATTTTTATAATAAAATCACTTACCATACATTTTAATAGTAAAAATTATTTCCAATGCATTTTTATGATAAAAATAATTTCCGATGCATTTTTATTGTAAAAATCATCTCTAATGCATTTTTATAATAAAAATCATTCCCGATGCATTTTTATAGTGAAAATCATCTCTAATGCATTTTTATAGTAAAAATCATTTCCAATGCATTTTTATAGTGAAAATTATCTCTAATGCATTTTTATAGTAAAAATCATTTCCAATGCATTTTTATAGTGAAAATCATCTCTAATGCATTTTTATAGTAAAAATCATTTCCAATGCATTTTTATAGTGAAAATTATCTCTAATGCATTTTTATAGTAAAAATCATTCCCAATGCATTTTTTAAAAAAATCATTCCCAGTGCATTTTTAAAATAAAAATCATTTCCAATGCATTTTTATAATAAAGATTATTTCAGATGCGTTTAAAGAGTAAAAAATATTTTTTTTTAGAATTTTGAAATAGAATTAATTGGAAAAGAAAAGATATTTAAACATTAAACATGGAATTTTGAGTTGTTTTTAGACATGATGTTAAAATTTAAGATCATCTGAATGTGAATTGGTCAAATTATTAGATGATAAAATGACACTGATTTCTCTAAAACACTCAGTATATCCCAAGTGATATAAAATCTTTTGAAACACCCATCATCATAAAGTCATATTGACAGCATGGATTTCCCTGACTCACTTTCTCCATCCGTCCCTATCATCCATTGCTCTCGGCAGGTCCACCAAACTACATCCAGTATGTGCACAGAGCTGATATATCTAAGTTCTTGCTGGTCGGGCAACACTGGCATGTCCATGTATCAGAGTCCATAGAAGAAAGTCGCCTTTGAGTTTATCCCTGCTTCTCTCGCAATGCCCCTTGTGTCTTGTTTGTCTTACTTGGTTCATGAGATGGAATGCAGGTGGCTGTACAGCAGCTGTTTTGTGAGGTGTTGCTTCTAGGATTTGTTCAAAATAATCCAGAATTCTTGTAGAGTTCCCATCTAGCTTTTTCTACATGCATTTTGTTAGTACTTGTGTGGTGCATCCATACAGTAGTAGTGACACAACCACAGCTTGGAAGACATCCTATTTTGTGTGTGTGTGTTTCGATCCCAGCTTCAAGCATCCTATGTGTCTAGCCACACTGAAGAGTTGTGATACAATGAAACAGTCTGTCTGTGGATGACAATATATACGCTCCCCCATGGAGTTTGAGCACTCTGACGAAGGAATTTACGGCTGCAAAGCTCTTTGAACGAATTGAGCACTCTCGTATCCGGTAAGGTATAAAATGTAAACAAACGAATGCTGCTGCTGCTACATAATACCTTATAATTCCCTAGCTAACGTGGTACGCTTGTTGACCCAGCAGTCTGATACTAAGTCTAACGTAAAGTTGGGCGGGCTTTGATCCTAGCTTCAAGCGTCCTACGTGTCTTGCCACACTGAAGAGTTGTGATACAACAAAACAGTCTGTCTGTGGATGACAATATATATATATATATATACACATATACACATATAGCCACCTCTCTTTCCTCTGATTAATCTCTGTCTAGCCACACTGAAGAGTTGTGATACAACAAAACAGTCTGTCTGTGGATGACAATATATATATATATATATATATATATACACATATACACATATAGCCACCTCTCTTTCCTCTGATTAATCTCATGCAGTTAAGTGTTTAGAATAATTTTTTCTTCTCCAAAAAGAAGGATATTTCTGATTTCTTAACTTTGGCCTATTTTTCTAGATATAAATAAGTTAATCAATAAACTTTTTTTATTGATAAATTTTTTTTGCTTTATAGAAATGCATTAGAAGAAATTAAAACAAAAAAATGTTAAACAAAAAAAAATGAACTATTTTAAGATATTCAGTTTTTTTAAAAAAATCCAACAATTTTGGGAATAATGATGATGATGATAATAGCAGCAGCAGCAGCAGCTATTTTGAACTCTCAGCTCATCAAAGGATTTTAATCAATTTCTTCCTTAATTTCACAAGCCTTTGCCAAGATATATAAACCCCAATCTCATCTCTTCTGTCGGGTCTTTTCCTACCATGCCTGTTATTTCTTGGGCACAATTCTACAAACATTTTTGCACCATTTTCCCAGATTTTTCAGCTTTAAAGTAAGAGATATGCATTATACATGAGAACTAAATGATTCATTCTTTTCCAGCCACACGTCTCACTATATATGGAATAGAATAGTCAAAATTAAATTATATGAATAGTCCAAACTAAATAATGTGTTTTTGGTCATTACAGAGAAATATCCATAAGCCACTGGAATGTGTGTTTGTTTATAATATCGTTTCTCCTAATGTGAGCTTATTTTGCTATTTGCTTATTGCATTTTTGTGTAAAAATGTCCCTGTTTACTCGACCTAAGTAAGTTATATCTATGGTCCAAACTAATATATAAGAAACATTTTTGTTTTCTACTGCTACAGAGAAATCAAAATTAGAATGTGTGTTTATTTATAACTTGTTTTTTCGGTTGGGAAATTATTTTTGCTAAAAGTTTATTACTTTTTCCTATGAACATCTCCTTGCCATTGTTCTAAATACTGTGAAAATTTTGTATTTTGAAACATTATATCAACTATATAAGTTCTTAGTTTTAGTTGATACAAACCAGATAAAAAATTGAACAAGTGTTAAATTTAGATTGAATTTAGCTGCGACTAATTCCAAAAAGTTATTGTATATTACTGGGGTTCAATTCCAGGTCGAGTCATACCAAAGACTTAAAAAATGGTACCTGATGCCACCTTGCTTAGCACTTAGCACTATAAGGTAAGGATCAAGTGTAAAATGGAACAATCCAGGGAATGGAGTAGCTATTAAAAAGGGAGCCTTCAAGTCACCCTCGACTAAGGTCGCCAACTTTACTTACTTATACACAGGAGATGTTCTTTCCAGAATTTATTAACCCTAAATTAGGGGTACATATTATACAGGAATAATTATGGCATGTTGACTTCCCTTTTTGTTATTTTGTCTGCTCTCTGATTTGTACCACAAGAGGTCAAATTTTTAATAAGACAGGACTTAAAATAAAGAACAAAACTAATACGATATGATAATTTCAAAGATGAGGAGGCAAGACCTTTTTGCTAAGTGGGAAATGATGAATGTCTCACTGATACAGGAGGTTAAAGCATGCAAGTTATCTCCCCTGATACTCTCGAGATGAGAGAGCGTGATACGAGGACCGGAAGTAAACAAATGGCCATATTGGTTTATGTGCGAGTGAAAGAAGAAGGGTGTAATAAAGGCATCTCCGTATGCAGAGTGTTATAGTCTGAGTTCTTTGTTTTTAACACAGGAGATACCAGTGCTGTAATATATTGTTTTGACATGTGGTGAACCAGACAGATGATTGTAACTCTGGTGTTTGGAATAGTTCTCAAAGGCTTGGAAAAAAGACTGAAGGAAATGAAAATATAATGAAGAATTGAAACCTTTTAGACTACAGCATTGTTGTGATCAGCCAGAATACTGAGAGGGGTTCTGGAGACCTGAGGAGACTCGCTATCACTCAGATTCTAGTGAAAGACCCACAAGGAGTGAAATAATAAAAATAATTATAATATTGAGCAAGAAATGGAAGTTCCACAGGGAATTGTGTAAGAAATGGAAGTTCCACGAGAAATTGTGCAAGAAATTGAAATTGACCATATGAACAAATGTTATATGCACAATCCAACATCGATCCTGGAGAATGACACACACAAACTCATCTTGGATTTTGGCATACAAACAGATCACTTAATCTCGGCCAGAAAACCAGACCTTATAATAATCAACAAAAAAGAGAACTTGCAAAATTGTGAACTTTGCTGCTCCGGCTGACCATAGATTAAAATTGAAAGAAAAGGAAAAAGAAAGATAAGTACCTGGACCTTGCTAGGGAATTGGAACATGAAAGGGATGTTTATACCAATTGTAATTAGTGCACTTGGTACTGTCATCGAATGATTAATAACGGGACTGGAGGACTTGGAAATAAGAAGAAAAGTGGAGACCATCCAAACTACTGTATTATTGAAATCAGCTTGGATACTGAGAAGAGTCCTGGAGACCTGAGGAGACTTGCTATCACTCAGACTCCAGCAAAAGACCATCAGTTAATGCTGGTGTGAAAAACTTGCAAGGAGTATTGGTTTGGTTTGGTTTGGTTTTATGGCATATCAACCCTTGTAGGTTATTTAATGCCAAATCCATTTTTGTACAAATAAACAGTTCTATTTCAGACAATTCAGTTAAGTATAAGTACAGTTTTTGTTAACACACAGTTAAATGTAAAAACAGTTCTATTTCAAACAATTTAGTTTAGCATAAGTATACTGTTAAATTCTATTTGACCCATAAATAGGACCCTATCAGGTGCTACAATTCTGCACCTGAATGGACCTGAGAGTGATGGCAATAAAGAGATACTCCACTGCAAGGAGTATAATAATAATAATAATAATAATAATAATAATAATAATAATAAGCATTAATAAACAATTATAGCATCAATCAAGTATTCTTAAAAAAATTATTTTCACACCTAAATGATATCAAATAATTTTCAAACAGACCTATTTGACCCATAGATAGTACTACGACCAGGAGTCAAAATGTACCTGGAAGTAATAGTAAGACAGGGTAATTCCAAACAACCCAGAGATCCAGAACTGGAGCCTCACCATCATATGCAGTCTAATGTCATACCTATGACATCCTTACAGAAGGGAATTCAACAGTTAAAGAAGGTGAGCTGAAATATGTGAACAAGAAAAACAAGGAGAAGTTAAGTTTGAATAATTCTTTGAATTCAAGTTATACAGTATAGTATTTAGTACAGCTTACTTTAACAGGGTAGTGGATTTCAGCCTTCGGATTCTCTCTCCATCACAAGTCAAACCCACAAATCCCTTGTGGATATATTCAAAATTATTACATTGGTATAATGGTTAGAGTGTTTGCCAATGACCCGGGAGACCTGGGTTCAATCCCAGGTCAAGTCATACCAAAGACTCAAAAAATAGTACTTGCTTAACCCTCAGCATTATAAGGTACAGATCAAGGGTAAAGTGGAGCAATCCAGGGAAAGAAGTAGCACCCTCCGCTACACTTAGCTATTGAAAAGGGAGCCTTTGGATCACCCTTGACTACGGTCGCCAATTTTTAATTGCATATAACACATATCTCTAACTTTGAACTATAAAATTCTTGGCAAAAAATTCTTGTGTATAATACAGGCAAATTTTTTAGGATTCGTAGCTGATAAATTAAACCTAAATTTAATTTTTGTTCAGCTTTTATTGGTCAGTACTGGTAAAGAATAAGTATTTATATAGTTTACATTATGTATTAAAACATGAAATATACACAGTTAAGACATAAAATATACACAGTATTTAAAGCAAATAATCGACATGTTCACACAAAAACAAAAATGCAACAAGTTTGTGATTAAAAAAAGCTCACATCAAGAGTAAGAAATTCCAGCGGATATCTCTCTGGATGTTTCAGCATAAAACACATTAGTTTGGACTAGAGACTAGTTCTTATGTATAATAAGCACCCCTAACTTTTGGGCAGGAAAGTCAGGAAAAAAGTATGTCTAAAAACATAAATAATTATGGGATACATTTAATTGGTCAATGCAGTTTAGTGTCATATCAAGATATTTCTTGCCCTGTTAACTGGGACTATAGAAGACACCGACTGCTTCTCTGCAGAGGGGTAAGACCCCCTCCAATGAGAGTCCTGGATATAGCACTAAACAATCTGATGGTGAGGTTCTGGGAATGCAGAGTACCCCTTCATTGCCATCACTCCCAGGTCCACTGGTTCAGAGTGTTAGCACTGGATAGGGTCCTATCTATGGGTCAAATAGAACTAAACAGTGTACTTATGCTAAACTGAATTGTTTAAAATAGAACTGTTTTGACATTTAAACTGTGTACTTATGTTAAACTGAATTGTTTGAAATAGAACTGTTTTGACATCTAAACTGCATACTTATGCTAATCTGAAATGCTTGAAATAGAATTGTTTAGACATTTAAACTGTGTACTTATGCTAAACTGAATTGCTTGAAAAAGAACTGTTTTGACATTTAAACTATGTACTTTAACTGAGTGTAAAGAAAAACTACACTTATACTAAACTGAATTGTTTGAAATATATCTGCTTATATGTATGAAAAAGGATTTGGCATTATATAACCTACAATAGTTGATATGCTATAAAACCAAACCAAACCAAACCAGGATATTTCTTTTGTGTGTGGGTGGGGGTTTGAATGGGGGTACCCTTCTGTGGAGGATTCTAAGCCCTGCTGACAAGGTGATAAAAGCCTTTATCAAATGAGGATAACATAATAAACACAGAGAGAGAGAGAGAGAGAGAGAGAGAGAGAGAGAGAGAGAAACATGGACAAATAAGTCATCTGAAAGAAACTGCACACATAACAACACGTTTGGTTGATCCTATCAGCAAACCTAGTATAAAATAAAATGAGATCTGGAAACCTTCAATAAAAGTAAATTGATAAATAAAGAGTCAAAAAAAAAAAACACGTAAAAGAAAAAATAAAAGTGACATGACAAATCAATAGCAAGAAAATCTATTCCCACTTCTGTAGATCTTCACAAAAGATGGTTGGCACTAACGATTTTACGGTTTATGCAATGAAAGCAAGCTAGAGGTGATATGGCTGAAATATTCGTAAAATCACCTGATGGAATCTAACATCTAAGTACCTACTGAAGGATCAATTGGCCACTAATTCTTCTAATTTACGATATAAAACCAGATTAATTTACATGAACATAGAAATAACATTTCATATGCAAAACATGTGACATTTGTAAACAAGGTCATACGGTGCAAATAGATAAGTTATAAAAAAAAAAGCTGGCAATGTTTTATCTGCATTCCAGTGTAAAAACAGAAATCAACAAAATGTTTCTAAAATCATCAGACTATATCAGCCATATATGTGGTTGTGAAAGCTGATCAGGCGTGCTAACCCCAGAAGTGAGCATGGAGGGTTCAGTGCCCTGAGAACACCCACAGAAAGAGCTGTTTTTTTGTTTTTTTTAATTAACCCTCTCTTGCAGCAGGGGATATGAGTGAGACAAGCTGTAGCATGGACCTGAGAGAGAAAGAACCACCCCAAGATCTGAGAAGGGCTGGTGCCTACTCTAACAAAAATGAATAAACAATAAATAATTGTCTCCCTTGGAGAGTGGGCATGTCGGTTAGGCCTCTTATACATAAAGTAAGTTAAGTTGGCGACCTTAGTCAAGGGTGATCCACATACTCCCTTTTCAATTGCTACTACAACGAAGTGTAGGGGAGGGCGCTATACCATTCCCTGGATTGCTCCACTTTACCCTCGATCTTTGCCTTATAATGCTGAGTGTTAAGCAAAGCGGCATCAAGTACAATTTTTTGAGTCTTTGGTATAAATCGACCGGGGATCGAACCCCGGTCTCCTGGACCATATAGAGTGTCAGAAATAACCCCAGAAATCTATGCTCTTTCTCTTTTGACATTGTTTCTTGCTCCTGATATGGCCACTTGATTCCCCACCATTATCAAGTAAGCCTTTTTATATTTCTTTAACTCTTTCCCAACAATATCAGGTGGTGTAATGGTTAGCAGGCTGGACTAGCAAACATACACAAGTGAGTTTGAGTCTCATTGGGTGCCCCATTCATACGGCCTTGCACCACATCTAAACAAAAACCACTTAGTAAATTACAATATGTGCATATTTTATCTCTCAGGATACATTCATATATTCTTTTCGAAAGTTCTTAAATGAATATTATGTATCTACTAAATGTTTCGGTATGTGTAAATGAGCTCATCTTGTCTTTCTTTCTGTTTATTCAGTGTTTGTGTATTGTTGTAACCTCTCAAAGGTTACTGAATGAGAAATAACCAAAATGGAGGTTATAAATGAAATGGAAACCTTTATAACATCAACCAAATACAATACACGTCTACAGCGTGAAAAAGATAAATCACTACTAGTGGTGACTACTTAGTCAGTGAAATTACCCACTTTCACAATAGTGTCCAACGTATTTATGAGGAATGGGACACATCCATTACTGTTCAGCAGTAGAGTATATAACATGTATCATGGATACACAAATGCTAATATAGGTCCTCATTAGGTAGGGGATTAACTAAATATCATCCCTACAATCAAGCAACACAATAATGACTTTCCCTAGAGTATTAGCACAAAGTCTGTGTCAGTACAACTGTATAGCGGCACCACTTAAATCCTAGCAAAATGTTTGAAGAAGTGATAGTGGAATGAGGATATATAACAATTAGTATAATAAAAATCTCACATATAGTGAGTTATTTTTCCTAGATTACAGTTATATGAGAAATATGAGAAAAACAAAAAGGATGTCCTTTGAGCCCAATGATCAAAGAAGTGGATAAATATGCATTTCCAGTTTGTTTCCCATATTCATTTAGGTCTTAATGATTCAAGAGAGTTTTCAAAACATGGGAGGATGAAGCTATCTTTTAAAGTTTATATCAAAGCCCCTTTTTTAGGAAGGGAACCACACAATAGTGCTACATACTATTTTGAAAAAATCCTGGAAGCAGCACCCCAAAAACAACAGTTATATGTCTATTTACCTCCTATCTTGCAAACTATCTAAGAAAGGTTAACAAGACAAGCTTCAGACTGCTGTAGAAATAAGGACAAACTCATAAGCAGTATTCTTTTATGGAATCCCATACATGGACGTACCAGTTTTGGCTGATCAAGCAAAATGGATGCTGTCTAAAAGACTGACCAATAGGAATGGCTGATAGAGACAGATATTGAGAGAAATTCAAGGGGATTTAGGCTATTGGTATGATTTGATGATTGAATGCAAACAGCCTTGTCCAAGATCTGAATCTGGGATCACTTTTTTCATTTTCTACACCAATAAAATTTATACTTCGAGTGTCTCATAAAAATAATCACTGGTGATAATGATAACGATACTGTGAATGATGCTACAGTCAAAAAGGTCAACACATTGAGACCTAAGAAGAAGGATAGCTATAGCTTCTTCAGTTTTCAGAAGACTTAAGGAAAATATATGAAGACAAATAGATCATTAAAGACCATCAAAGTTTGTTTATATTATGTGCTAATATTCCAAATAACTTAAGAAAAATATATGAAGACAAATAGATTGTTAAAGGCTATCAAAGTCTGATTATATTATGCACTAATAATCCAAATAATTATATATGCAAGAGAACAACAGCCTTAGGATGACTATGATGAGAGTTTCTCAAATGAATCACAAAAAAATGGATGACATAAAGAGTGATGTAGTGATTTTGAAATACTAAATAAAATCACTGACTTTATCCAGGGAAAATTGAATTTGGTTTGGTTTGTTTTTATGGCATATCAACCATTGTTGGTTATTTAATGCCAAATCCTGTTTTTACAAATACATTAAATATGTCATTTGTAAACATATTTTGTACATACACACAGTTAAATGATCAAACAGTTCCATTTCTTACAATTCAATTTAGCATAAGTCAACCAAGTTAAATGGTCCCAAGTATTGCTATGTATCACTAACAATTCAATCAAACTTTGGTTGTTTGTTTACACACTGTTAAATAATCAAATACTTCTATTTGAAACAATTCAATTTAGCATAAGTGATTTGTTTGTACAAACAATGTGAAACAGTTCTATTTGACTCAGAGATAGGACCCAAAACCATCCTTGTAGAAGAACAGTAGTGGTACTATTTAACCCTTACCTGGGAGTATAAGGAGAATCATACCTTTCCTTACGGTATTAGTCCAAAAGTGAATGTAATAGCAGGACTAAAGTTTGAACTCACATACTATAATATTGTAATCCATCACGTTAGTTACTATGCAACGGGGACTCCACGAGTAAAAGATATGATAATATGGAGGTCTTAAGTGAACGTGTATGTGCAAGGAACCCTTTTGGTTTTATGGGGGATATAATAATAATAATAATAATAATGATAATAATAATAAGAAGAAGAATAAGAATAGAAAAGCCATTGAAATCTTGTTTCAATATTTGGTGGTTTTGGGATTTATTATGAGCCTCATGGGTAGAGTGTTTGCCAGTGGCCTGGGAAACTGGGGTTCAATCCCAGGTCGAGTTCTACCAAAGGCTCAAAAAATGGTACGTGATGCCTCCTTGCTTAACACTCAGCATTATATGGTCAGGATCAAGGTTAAAGTGGAGCAATCCGGGGAAAGAAGCAGCATCCTCCCCTACACCTTGGTGTAGTAGCTATTGAAAAGGGAGCCTTCGGGTTGCCCTGAATTACAGTCATCAACTATACTTATATAGTTATATAAATTCATGAAGCCAAGCCACGAAAAAAAATATAAAAATTATTTTTTGTTAAAATTTATTTGTTTCATTGCATATCAACCCCCTATAGATTATTTAATGCTGAAATTTGATTCATTTGTAATTGTTCTATTGTTTTTATAGTGCATTTTTTAAAAATTGTACTTAAACTGATTGATCTATTGATTGATTTTAACAGCATGTTAACCCTTTTAGGTTTGACATGCCATTAAAATTAACTATGCCTAGAGGTTCAGTAATCACCTTCATTCTATGTCTACATCTACATATTCTAAATAGTTGTTTCTTAAGGATTTTTTTGCACGTTTTTTTAAGGACTTTTTTTGCACGGAGTCCAATCAAATACAAATAATACCTCTTTTAGAGGGTCCAACCTTTCCGCAGGGAATACAGTCAGCCTATTCTAAGGGCATTAGTTGTCTAAATTCTGAGACAAAGCTTGTTGATTTTTATCATTAAGGTTTTTTGGACTATTGTCTTCATCTTTATTGTTATTTCCACAATGTTTCGGCCAATATGTCCTCCGGCCTTCTTCAGGTGTTTGTAGAAGGTTCCCGAGTTTGACAAACACCTGAAAAAGGCTGGAGGATATATTGGCCGAAACGTTGTGGAAATAACAATTAAGATGAAGACAATATTCTAAGGGCGTTGCACTTTTTTGGTCAACAATCGTTTTTTACATACTGGAAGGTTTCAAGTATTCCTATCTAATATTAATAATTCATAAACAATTATATAGTTTAAAGTAACAATTCCAATTCAATAATAATTTGTTTACATACAGTTATCTGGTTTCAAGCATTCCTATCTATTACCAATAATATAAAGGTAATTATATAATTTATAATTTAATCCTTGAAGCAACACTCCACGAAACAAAAGCCATATGGCCACTTACCTCCTATCTCAAAAATCACCCAAGTAAAACAAACAAGACATGTGATACACTGCTGAAGAAGCAAAGATGAACTCACAAGTGATATCCTTCAAATAGGCCCCTAGAAATGGATGTGCCAGTGTTAGCTAACTAGCAAGAACTTATTTACATCAGCTCTGTGTGGACACAGGATGTAGTCTGGAGGACCTGTTGGGAGTGATGGATGATAGGGATGAACAGTGAGAGAGTCAGAAAAATCCATGCTGTCAACATGATGTGATGATGAAACGGTTTCAAGTAACTAATCATAATAATAATCTTACTATTTTTCATACAAATAATTAGTATACAGTTAAATGGTTTCAAGTATTCTTATCTAAGATTAATAATTCTATTTAATAATAGAGGTGCCCATGGTGTAATGGTTATCGTCATAGGAAATGGACACGGCAACATGAGTTCAAATCCTGGACAAAATTTGTTGCCTTTCACATAGCACTAATACCCTTGGGAAAGGTATGAATCCAATTATTCTCCCTCCAGCTATGGGTAAATAGTAGGGCAGACTGAGTTCTTCAGCCTTAGTGAGGCAACTAGTCTCGGAGAAGGAAAACTCTGAATTCAAACCTGTTAAACTCCGCTTGAAAATTGACATTGAGTCATATCCTGTCCAAGCGGAGGGGTTGGTAAATATGATATGATAATCATTTGTTCACACATGTTGATACATTTTCACACATTTCTGTCAGGCTAATTGCCTCGGGCTGTAGAATACACCAACTGCATCACTGCAGAGGGGATACAACCCCAACTATTAGTATCCTGGATATGACATTAAACAATCTAATGGTGAGGAACTTTTGGAGGTGTAGAATACAGCTTCATTGCCATTGCTCCAAGTTTCAATCTAATCCAAAATGATGGTACCTGAAAAGGTCCTCTCTATGGGTCAAATAGAACTGTTTGATGTTTGAATATGAGTTAAGTTCAATTGAATTGTTAGAAATAGAACTGTTAGATCATTTTACTGTATTTAAATAATTGACTGGTATTTAATTGAATTGTTAGTGATACATAGCAATACTTAGGACCATTTAACTGTGTGCAAACAAATGAGTAATGTTAAAATATAATTATTGGTGTTAAATAGCAATACCTGAAACTCTTTAATTACGCACCTAAATTAAAATATTGGTATAACATGCAGAACTTGTAACCATTTAAGTGAGTGAAAACAAATGATTTATATGCAATAGAATCATTTGTGAATGAAATTGCCATGACCAGAAAAGGTTAATTGGCCGTGCAATTACCATGACAAGTTAATTTAGTGTCACTTGTGTGCAATATGGACTGTTGGATCAGTTGTAGAGTTTCTGCTGTGCAACCTGTGGTCACTGGTTCAATCTCCAGTGGTGGAGATCATAGTATACACTGCTGATGAGACCTACTAAGGTAGATCAGCAGTCCAGTGTTTCCGTGTGTAAGTGTTTGCTGGATTTTCTGGTCATGGTAATTCAATTCACAATATAATTCCTTTTCTGAAAAAAGAAAATGTAGATCAAGAATATTTGGAACCATTTAACTGTGTGAAAACAATAGTAATACTTGTGTGCAAACAAATTAGTTTAGACTAATTTTTAAATAAAATTACCGACAAATTATTGACTTACAAACAAATTATTGACTTATAAACATTTAACTGTAAGCAAACAAATGAGCTCTGGCTTGTCTAAAAATGTTATTAACAAACTCTGTATTTACAATTCATTTAATATGTATAAAGAGGATTTGGCATTAAATAACCAACAATGGTTGTCATGCCATAAAACCAATTCAAACCAAATCAGATCATAAGTATATGTATCAATAAAGAGGATTTGGCATTAAATAACCTACAATGGTTGATCTGCCATAAAACGCAACCATACTAATCCTATATATTTAATATATATGTATAAAAAGGATTTGGCATTAAATAACCTACAATGATTGATTTGCCATAAAACCCAACCAAACTTATCCTATATATTTAATATATATGTATAAACAGGATTTGTCATTAAATAACCTACAATGTTTGATATGCCATAATACCAAAACAAACTGAACCAAACCAAACTCAACCCAACCAAACCAAACCAAACATTTCTCTCTAATAAAAATAATTTTCAAAGAGATCTATTTGAGCCATAAATGGGACCCAAACACGTACTATCACTCCAGATCAAATTGCACCAGAGGATAATGGCAATGAAGCAGCTACTCTATACTCCTGATAGATGCAGAACTGAAGCCCCATCACCAGATGCAATTTTATGATGTACCGAAGACAACCGTTTGTTGATATCTTACCCCTATGTAGAAGATACAGCTGGTATATCCAAAGCTATGTTGACAGGGTGAAATTATAATTGTATAAATGTCTAAATTTTGGATTAATAAAATTTATGAGGAAAAGTTTGACTGACTCATGAATCAAAGATAGCTACCTTGCATGGCATAATGGCTACCATGCTAGATTAGCAGATCATAAGTGAATTCAGTTCTCACCAAGTGCCCTATACTTCTGGTCTTGTGAAAAAACAAAACAAAGCTTAGTAAATGACGAGGGCACCACATATGATTTTAATGTTTGCTATTTAGGCTAGCACACCATTGCTAGCATGTTCATTTCTCATTAGGTGCCTCATTCTACTGGCCTTGTGCCAAACTAAACAAAGGTTAATAAATGGCTAGAGGACCATATATGATTTGAAGGTTTGAAATCTAGGCTAGCTCACCATTGCTAGTATGTTCATTTCTCACTAGGTGCCTCATTCTACTGGCCTTGTGCCAAACTAAACAAAGGTTAATAAATGACTAGAGCACTGTATATGGTGTCAATGTTCACAAATTAGACTATCAGTTCATTCGTAATGAATTCAATTCTCACTGGGTGCCCAATTCTTCTGGCCTTGAACAAAATAAATCTAAGCTTTGGAAATTATTTAGCCCCACATGAGCTGTAAACGTTTCCAAGAAGGTGAGCAGACCAGTGTTAGTAAGTTTGATCTTCACTAAGTTCTCCATATTTCTGGCCTTGTGCCTTATGAAATTAAACTTTATGATAACTCATGGATCCAAGGTATTTGTTTTCTATCAGAAAAGAATATTAGTACAAGCAACACAGGAATCAAGTGTAGGTATTTTGCAAGTTGTCATAGTTGCTAAGTTAGATTAGCAGACCATTATTAGCAATTTTAACTCTCACTGATTGCTCCATATTTCTGACCTTATGCCAGACTAAGCAAAAGTTTAATAAATGATAATTCCTAATTCAAATGTCCACATTTGTACATATCCAGTACCATTTCACTAAAACTGTTTATTATTGAAAACCAAATCTTTAACAAGCTATTTTGAAGATTAATTTTCCACTGTAAGAAAAAAAAAAACAGTTGTGAATTTATGGCTTGGTAAAGTATATATACAAAATTCAGTAGTAAATAAAAGTTAAAATGAAGAAGAAGCATTTGAACTCAGGAGCCAACAGGAAGAAATATATCAATATTGGTCAGTATGTCTTTAAGCCCTATCAATTTAAAATGCTGAATTTTACAAAATGTTATGCTGTATTTTGTTTGTGAAATAATGCTTAGACTATGCGTTTTAAATGTAAAGACACGCTTACTCTACTATAAAGCCAAATTGATGTTGAGTCTCTTTCCAAATGTCAGCGAACAAGGCAGAATGTTTTTGAATCTCTTCTATAATATAATTTAAAAATTCGTAAAGAAAGCCCTAACAGTAGTTTAGAAGAAAAAGTAAAAGCCTAAAACACCTAATGCTACCACAAGCCCCCGCCCCAAGAGAAAGGAAAAAAAAAAAAATGACATGAATACCCCCCCCCAGTAGACCGCCTCCAAAACTACCTAAAATTCAGTAGTAAATAAAAGTTAAAACGAAGAAGTAGCATTTGAACTCAGGAGCCAACAGGAAGAAATATATCAATATTGGTCAGTATATCTTTAAGTCCTATCAATTTAAAATGCTGAATTTTACAAAATGTTATGCTGTATTTTGTTTGTGAAATAATGCTTAAACTATGCGTTTTAAATGTAAAGACATGCTTACTCTACTATAAGGCCAAATTGATGTTGAGACTCTTTCCAAATATCAGCGAACAAGGCAGAATGTTTTTGAATCTCTTCTATAATATAATTTAAAAATTCGTAAAGAAAGCCCTAACAGTAGTTTCGAAGAAAAAAGTAAAAGCCTAAAACACAAAAAAAAAAAAAAAAAAAAAAATTTAAAGCTCTATAATCCCCAAAGCCTACTAGGTTCCCAACTGTAGTATAAAAATAAAAACTAAAAACCTAGGAAAAGTCTCAATACCGCCACAAAAAAAGCAAAAATACAGTACCAATGAAAGTCTGAAAGTACCTTAATCTTGGACTTACCCCCACCCCATTTTTTTTTTTTTTTTTTTTTTTTTTTACGTACACATGGGAAGCAGCATGATGTACGTAAAGGTATTTGAATAAACCCATGGGCGACCAAACTCAATACCTAAACGGGTCCTGGACGTGAGTTTGACGACTTTATGCTCAGGATCATTAGTTCGATCGGGGAACTACTGCTGCTCCTCTATAAGAGTGGCTTCTATAGAAGAGAATAAAACAGCCATCGAAAGATAACCATGACCCACACTCAAACCACATACATAAACCGCATCGCTCTTCGCGCGGGTAAAAAAGGGGCGCGTCCTGCTGAGGTTGAAGCCCTGGCCTCAGTGTTCGAAAAATCAGCTACAGGGCTCAAACAATCAAAACTACTAAAATGCAAGCAAACACTACAAATAGCCACATTTAACGTAAGAACCTGAAATAGAATAGGACAACTACCAGAGCTAATCACATCGGCCGAAGAACATAAGATAGACATAATATGCATACAAGAACACAGATACATGCACACCAAAGATATCAAATATCACGAAACTGGCAATGGCTGGTTGCTCGTCACTGTATCCGCATGGAAAAACTCTGTCAACGCCGCAGTAGGAGGGGTAGGATTACTTATAGGACCTAGAGCATTAAAAACGCTTAATAGCGTTAAGAAAATACAACCTAGAATGATGGCAGCTACTTTTAACGGCAACCCCAGAGCAACAATCATCTCATGCTACAGCCCCACCAATGTTAGTGAAGAAACTGAACTAGTCACCTTCTACGATGAGTTATCCTCATTAGTGCGTAGCATCCCGAAACACAACATGTTAGTCATTGGCGGAGACATGAATGCCCAAATCGGGAAAAACGGAAACAACAAATACAGCCTCCACAACACGTCAAATAGGAATGGGCAACATCTAACAGATTTCATGATAGAAAATAGATTAGCATGCCTCAATACAAACTACCAAAAAAAGAAGGGCAAACTATGGACATACACGTACGCAAACAATACTAAAGCTCAGATAGACTACGTCCTTATAAACAAGAAATGGAAAAATAGTGCAATGAATTGCGAGGCATACTCCTCTTTTGAGGGTGAGTCCACTGATCACCGAATAGTCATGGCGAAAATACGGCTAAGCCTACGAAAAAAACGCCAAACGAACAGCGACCACCAAACACTATGACTGGGCTCTATTGAACAACAAAGATATGAGATAAATACGTATTAGAATTAAGAAACAGATTCAAAACACTACAAGAAAGGACGGAAAAAAGTACACCAAACGACGAATATGAAAATTTCGTCAATGCACACCTCGAGGCAGCAGCAAAATACATTCCAACAAAACTTAAAACTAGATATAGACTCCCTTGGGAAACTTTAGCAGTGAGAGAAAAACGTGCACTAGTGAAAACAGCCTCCAAAAACTATCGAAAAAACCCAACAAACACAAATGCCTTAAAACTAAAAACGGCACAATATCAATTAGCAGGCATATATATAAAGGAACAGACAGAATACATTCAAAATCAGATAGATAAGATTAGAGACTCGGTGGAAGATAGACAATCTAGAATAGCCTGGCAAACAATAAACGAAGTGAGCAGAAGAAAGAACACAGCCAAAGCAAAACTGAAAGCAGCAAACCAACAAGAAAGAATAAAACTGTGGAAACAGCACTTCGAAAACCTACTAGGAAACCCACCGAAAATAACACAGGAACCAATCACCAGAATAATTAGCAAACAGTTAGACATTAAACAAGGACCGTTCACACAAGAAGAACTCAACTCGGTTCTCAGAAAAATTAAAAATAGGAAAGCTGCAGGGCTGGACGAAATTCCCTCGGAAGTATGGAAGACCAGACAATTCGACGACATACTGCTCCGCCACTGCAACGCAGTATACAATCAAAATCCAATAGATAGATGGATGAAGGGATGCATACTCCCCTTCCCTAAAAAGGGGGACCTCGGATTAGCCAAAAACTACCGAGGCATAACACTTACATCCATAGCAGCCAAAATCTACAATGCCCTACTACGAAACCGCATAGAACCCGAAATTGACAACATACTTAGAAAAAACCAAAATGGCTTCCGAAGAAATAGATCCACGACCTCACAAATATTAACCATCCGTAGAATCCTTGAAGGTGTACGGGCAAAAAACCTACAAGCGACATTAATATTTGTCGACTTTACCAAGGCTTTCGACTCCATTCACAGTGGAAAGATGGAACAAATCCTTCTAGCGTACGGCATACCTAAAGAAACCGTAGCGGCAATAACGATTCTCTATAGAAACACCAAAGTAAAAGTACGATCACCGGATGGAGACACAGAATACTTTGACATTGTAGCAGGAGTACTACAAGGGGACACGCTGGCTCCGTACCTCTTTATCATTTGTCTAGACTACGTACTTAGAACATCGATTGACAAAATCAAAGAGAATGGCTTCGAACTGACGAAGAAAAGAAGCAAAAGGTACCCCGCAACAACAATTACCGACGCCGACTACGCCGATGACATAGTGATACTGGCAAATACACCTGACCAAGCCGAAACACTACTGCATAGTTTGGAACGAGCAGCAGCAAGCATAGGCCTCTATGTTAATGCACACAAAACGGAATATATGTGCTATAACCAAACTGGGGACATCTCCACTCCAGAAGGAACCCCTCTTAAACTAGTAGACAAATTCACTTACCTAGGAAGCAGCGTCGAATCAACCGAAAAGGACATCGAAACGAGGCTAACGAAAGCATGGACAGCTATCAATAGGCTATCAATTATATGGAAATCAGACCTAACCGATAAAATGAAATGCAGTTTCTTCCAGGCAGCGGTCACATCGATACTGCTATATGGATGCACTACATGGACGCTAACAAGACGGCTGGAGAAGAAGCTAGATGGCAATTACACAAGAATGCTGCGTGCAATCCTGAATAAGACCTGGCAGCAACACCCCACAAGACACCAACTGTACGGCCACCTGCCCCCTATCACGAAAACTATTCCAGTTAGAAGAACCAGACATGCAGGATACTGCTGGAGATGTAGGGACGAACTCATAAGAGATGTACTCTTATGGATCCCCACACATGGCCGCGCAAAAGCAGGACGACCAGCACGAACATACATTCAGCAGCTATGTGAGGATACAGGATGTTGTCCTGAAGACCTACCTTGGGTGATGAACGATAGGGAGGAGTGGCGAGAGAGGGTCAGGGATATCCGTGCTACCAGCGCGATATGATGATGATGATGATATATATACATTGATACATATTTGATAGAATTTTATAGACTTTTTTTGTCTACATATTTTTTTGTTAGTCCTTTCGAGTTGCCATATCGATCTTATGATATTTAATGGCAATTGGTTGATAAACCTTCTATAATTAGTTATTTCCCAAATACTTTCTACCCAACGTTGGGCCATCATCAGGGGATGATGTATTACAAAACTGATGTTAGTTTTGTACGTGAATTATTACTTTGTACGAATGAGCATTTGTACTGGTGTATTGTGTAGCATTTACTTTTTAAATTTGTTTCTATAAATAGTGTCAGTAGCTAAAGACATTTAAGTATATTAGCACTGAATTCAAAAGTAATCCAACTAAGTTTGGGTTGCATATTTCTAATATGTAGCACCTCGAGAATCTGAAGTTTTTGCTTATTTTGTTGTTCTAATATTCTACATACAAAAGTGATTTAACTTTTGTAATACATCCTCCCCTGATGATGGCCCAAGGTTGGGCTGAAAGTACTTGAGAAATAACTAATTATGGAAGGTTTATCAACCAATTCTCACCAAATATTATAAGATTGATACAGCAAATCACAAGGATTAACAAAAAATATGTTGACAAAAAATGACTATAATGTTTAATCAAATATGTATCAATGAAGAAATGCTGCCATAATATAGATATTTTAAACTACCTGATCCTACAGCTCATAAACATGTATATATATATATATATATATACACACCTAAATTTATTATTTCATATTCAGTTAAGTGGTATTGTTCACTAGATTCAGGGTTTAATTATGGTTGTTCCTAGGAGAATACCACAAGGCCCTCCTACCAAATACAAATCCTGTAGAGAAGAAAATAAGAGAGAGAAAAGGCTGAATCAAGTCTAAGATTGCAAATGGAGGCAAAGTTTTAGCAATTCAATAGTCAGGAGGCAGTAGAAAGAGCATGGCATGAACACAGAACACCAAGCCACTGATATGCAAATAGTCGGACCGACAGGTAGGGTAAGTTATGGGTGGGACAGAGCATAGAGTGATGTTGAGACAAGAGGGCGAAAGGATTAGGAGGTAATAGCTAAAGGGAGATCATACATCTTTCACGATATAGATGGATAAAAGGTAGATAAATCTAAGATGAGGCAGACAGGTTTGTACATGAACTCTGTATAATCGATGGTACCTGTGGGACACTTTTTATGCGTAACACATTTGCTCTTCCTTCTATTCTCCTACTGTCTCTCCACGTTCTTTCTCTTCCTTGAAACATCACATTCTCTTCCACTTTCTCTCAACCTCATATTCTAACTATTTTTCTTCCTGCTTTCTTTCAGTCTTGCTTTCTCTTTTCTCTTCTTTCTTTCAACATCATACTCTCTCTTTTACCCTCTCCTTCCTTTCTTTTTCTTTCAAACTTACATTCTCTTTCACTCTTTCCTTTGTCTTTTTTTGACATCATATACTCACTATTTTTCCTTCCCATTTCTTTCAATGTTATATTTTCACTCTTTCTCTTTTTTCTTCTTTCTTGCAAGCTTACATTCATACTCTTCTCTTTCCATGTTCTTTTCTCTTAGTTCCAAAATCACATTTTCCTTCTCTGTTCCTTTGGGGATGTCCTTGTGGTGTAATGGTTAAAGCGATGGGCAACGGAATCGTAGTAAGCGAGTTCATACTCCTGTCGCGCTATTATGTTCACTTTTAGCAAATACTCTTGGGAAAGGTATGAACCCACCCTATCCTCCCAGCTATGGGTTAAATAGTACCGCTACTGTTCTTCTAGGAGAATAGCCTTGGCATTAAATAATTTACAAAGATTGATATGCCATTAAACAAAGAAACCAAACTTCTCTATTCCTTCCTCTGTCTTTCAACTTTATATTTTCACTCTTTCTTATAGTCTCACCCTCTCTCTGTTTCTTCTTTTTTTTCAATCACACATTTTCATTCTTTTATATCTCTCTTTCTTTCAACCTCATATTCTAACTTTTTTCTTTTGCTTTCTTACAACCTTACATTTTATTTCTCTTTCTTTCTCTCAGTTCATTCCTCATTCTTTTGACCTGATATCTCTTCTTTCTCCTATTTTTCACATTTGCATTCTCTCTCATTTCTCTCGGATAAGGAGGCTCATACCTTTCCCAAGGGTACTTGTCCAAAAGTGAACATAATAGCATGACTGGAGTTCGAACTCACTTACTATAATTCCACTGTGCAGCCATTTAACCATTACACCACGCGGATACGCCCTTCTTTTTTCTAACCTCACATTTCTCTCTCTCTCTCTCTCTCTCTCTCTCTCTCTCTTCTTTTTTCTATCATTCAACTTGACAGCCACCCTAAAATTTGCCTTCTTTCTCAGACTTTTTTCATTCCTCTTTCTGTTAAGCTCTCTTTCATTCTGTTTTCATTCCCTCTTCTTGTAAAATTTGACATTCTTTCTCTTTCACCCTCTTTTTATTCCTTCTTTCTATAAAGTTCACATTTTCTCTCTCTTTCTCTTTCTCTCTCTCTCTCTTTCTTTCTCTCTCTTCCTTTTACTTTTCCCATCCTCACTTTTGTTCTCAAATTCTTTCAGTGTACATTTTTTAAAATCTTATCTCTCTTGTTCTCTCTCTCTCTCTCTCTCTCTCTCTCTCTCTCTCTCTCTCTCTCTCTCAATTCCTTCCTTTTTCTATCAAAGCTTCATAATTAGTCTCTTACTTTCTCAATGTCTATTCAATTTTCTTTCATCCTCCCATTTTTTTCATATCTCTCTTTCCTTGTGTCCTCTGTTGCTATTTAAACCTAATACTAGGATAAGTCAAAAGTTTTGCAATAATGTGAAGCACAATTTGCCAGCAGATGCTTTTACCAAGGATGTGAAGCTGATGAACCATGATACTATTTACCAACCCCTCTGCTCGGGCAGGATATGACACAAGGTCAATTTTTAAGCAGAGTTTAACAGGTTTGAATTCAGGCTGAAGAACCTAGTCTGCCCTACTATTTACCCATAGCTGGAGGGAGAATAATTGGATTCATACCTTTCCCAAGGGTATTAGTGCTATGTGAAATGCAATCAGTCTCGTCCAGGATTTGAACTCGTGTCGCTGTGTCCATTTCCTATGACGATAACGACTACACCACGGGCACCTCCATAATGAACCATGATGGACTGTGAAATACCAAGCTCACCTGATACACTCCAGGGGTTGACTCTGTAGCTTAGAGCACGACCTTGGCATCCATGGTTTTAGGCCTACCTGATCTTACCAGATCGTTGACGTTCTTGCAAGTCTTGAACCATCTGGTTATTTTACTGTGATCAACTGCACTTTCACCTTTTTTTACAACAAATGATTTTGATGGCTCCCGTGGTGTGATGACTCAGTTCAAAACTTGTAAAGCATAGAATCCAAAATTAGATATGGTTGCAAATTTATCTATGCAGCTTTCAAATCACACATTGAAATGAAGCAATGCACAACATGTCAGCACACTAACTACCACTATACTACTAAACACAGCAAGTACCATTCATGGCTTGAACTGCAATAAACAAGCACGTACCTAATACGAGAAATTCTTCATAATTGATAAGAAGAAATAATATGTTTTGAGGTTTTTAGACTATGGTCTTCATCTTAACCAACGCCTATAACCTGCTGGACACATAGCGTAATGGTTATAGGCATTGGTTCCCTAAGCTTCTAAGGAGACAATCATCTGGAGTTTGCAAGTTCAATCTTGACTGCAGGCGAGTAACAATACAGGAATACTTAACACTTGCACCCGGTTATGGCTAACAGAATCAGAACAGGCAACCCTCGTCATTTCAATAAAGGACATAGTTCGAAGTTCCGTGAAGGTTCTTGAGTTTGACAAACACTTGAAGAAGGCAGGAGGACATATCAGCCGAAACCTTGTGGAAGTAACAATAAAGATGAAGACAATAGTCCAAAAACCATTACTGATAAAAATCATCAAGCTTCATCTCAGAAATTTAGACAACTAGGTTAAATTTATCAGCTACAAATTCTAAAAAGTTAGTGAGTGTTGTAACCTAACAAAGGGTTACCGGATGAGAAATAACCAAAACGGAGGTTGGAAATGAAATGGAAATCTTTATAACATTAACAAAATACACTACTCACCAACAAGGTACACACTGCTAGTGGTGACTAATTAGTCAGCAAAATTACACTATTTGTCATGCACCCCATCAAACAGGCGATTATGGCACAAGGCTTTTTTAAAGGTGGGTCCAGGCACAGGGCCATAGCCCAGACACCCCCGGCAGCTCAAAAAATGTCTTGGACCCGTCGGGGTGCTTCAGGCACCAGGTGATAAACCTAACCCCTCTGAGGAGGGTTAGAGCCAGGGGGGACAGTCCACAGAGGTTCAAGGATAGTCAACTGCGTGACATGAATGCTGGGTTTTCCCAGCCCCCACCTAAAGGCAGCCTTGACCAAGTAACTGCCACCTTCAGAGATAGCCAGCAAAATTACCTGATATTTGTCTCTGCCTCCCACAAGACAGGACTTGAGACAAGGTCAATGACCCAAAGGTCAATTATAGTCAGAATTTACGGTAGGGGATGGTCAAGCATGAGCCAAGGCTTGAACCCTGCTGGTCTATGCTGGTCATCGGCCCACTTTGTGCAATGTGGGCCTGATGAGCCAAGCTGTTCTTGGACCCAAATCAGGGCCCAGGCTCGTATGCCTGATTATTACAAACTGGACAGCAAGGTCCAGTTCTATACAAGGGTGACAAAGGTGTCAGTGTTGCAGCTTGCCCACCCGAAGGTGGCCCAACTTAAGTCTGCCATGGAGCATTATCCATCCGGCCAGACAGTCCACTGAGTAGTCAGCAAAATTACCCACTTCATAATAGTGTCCAACGTATTTATGAGGAATGGGACATACTCATTACTGCTCACTGGTAGAGTATATAACAGTGTGCATTATAAACAAGAATTTTTTTTCAGAATTTCATCATCCAAATTTAGGGGTACATAAGTACATGTTACGTACAAATAATTACAGTTGTTCAATGTTTAACAAAATGTGTTTTTGGATATCATTTTGCTCAACATCAGATACTTCTAATGTGTACGTGTGTATATATATATATATATATATATATATATATATATATATATGTGTGTGTGTGATTATAAAATAACAATAACACTAACCAACATACATCTTCTGATGTAAGGAAGATACTCACACATAATACAATAATTATGTATAAAAAAATAATAAAGAAGGATAACAAATCCTAGAAGTAATATGCATAAAAAATAAAAAATCAAACATACATAAAATAGCATTTGATACAAGCACCAACATAAAAAATGTTTTTAATAACTAATAATCACTAACTCTATTAGTAAATCTTTTTCCAACTAAACATTTTAAAACAAAACATTGAAAATGTTCCAACTGACAATTTCAAAAGAAAATGCTACAAATAATTAAAACAATATAAACTCAAACTGTCAACTCAAAATTAAACTACCCCTGATGATGACAAAAAGTATGGTCGAAAGTGCTTGGGTAGCAGATATGGGATAATTCCTTTACCATCTAGATCCCAACACAAGAAAAATAACAAGGAGACTTGAAAAAATAAAATTAAAAATAATAAACAGTGTTCCATCATCTTTAACAAAACTTGGTTGAATATATATATATATATATATATATATATATATATATATACATTTTTATCTTTAAGGGTTTTTGGACTATTGTCTTCATCTTTATTGTTATTTCCACAAAATTTCAGCTAAAATGTCCTCCGGCCTTCTTCAGGTGTTTTTCAAACTCAGGAACCTTCATGGAACTTCAAACTACATCCTTTATTGAATCGACGGGGGTCGCCTATTCTGATTCTGTTAGCCATAACCGGGTACAAGCGTTTAGTATTCCTGTATTGTTACTTACCTGCAGTCAGGATTGAACCTGCAGCCTCCAGATGATTGTCTCCTTAGAAGCTTAGGGAACCAATGCCTATAACCATTATGCTATGTGTCCAGCAGGAAATATAGCATAACGGTTATAGGTGTTGGTTAAGATGAAGACAATAGTCCGAAAACCCTTTATGATGAAAATCATCAAGCTTCGTCTCAGAAATTTAGACAACTAATATATATATATGTTCATATATATATACAGGAAGCAGCAGAAATAGCTCCAATATTTAAAACTGTCATCTCTGAGATACAAGGGAATTTAGGCAAGTACTACACCTGAATGATGCTATTCTGGGTAAAAAATTTTAACCCAGAGCAGTATTGATTCTCTATTCCAGAAAAGCATCAGTCTAATGTAACATAAAATAAGTACAAATGCTTTCTATGCAGCAATTAGAATCCAGTCTTAAAAAGAAAATATTTCACCTGCAAAAGTGCAGTGTTTGCTGGTCCACACTATGATCATATCTGAACAAAAATAAAATACTAAGACATTAGCTACATGGAGCTACTGTTACGATTTGCCCAAATTCACTTGTACCACACCAGCGACAGATCAAAATGAGGAAGCTATTTTTGCTGCAGCCTTTATAACACATCACTCAATTAATACCGGGACTAACTTTTAGGCAAAATTAGATTTCATTCATCAACATAGTCTCCTTCTAGGGTGATACACAGATTCCGACGCTTCTCTAACAATTCAATGCCTTTTTGTAGAATGATTTGTCTTTGGCCATAAAATATGCTTAAGTTTCTGATATCACTTCTTCATTGAAGCCAAATCTCTTTCCCTGTAGCATTCTTTTGAGGTCTACAAACAGCCAGTTGTTGCTGGGGGTCAGATCTGGAGAATAGGGTGGTTGAGGAAGCAACTCGAAGTGCAATTCATGCAGTTTTGCCATCATTATGATCGACTTGTGACACAGTGCATTGTCTTGATGTAAAACCACTTTTTTCTTCTTCATTTATGGCTGTTTTTTAGGCAATTTCTTCCTTCAAACACACCAATACAGCTATATAAGATTTGCTATGGATGATTCTTCCTTTGTCAATTGATGAACTTTTGCATACTAAAATACGGAAGCCAAAACCTTGTCTGCTGATGTTTGTGTCTTTGGTCACTTTGGATGGCTTTCACCTGCAGCTGTCCACTCAGCTGACTGCTGATTTGACTCTGGAGTTAAGTGGTGGATCCATGTTTTATCCATTGTCTCATATTTGTGCAAAAACTTCTTTTTGCAGTGTTGAAACAGTTGCAAACAACACTCAGAATCGGAGACGTGTTGTTGTTTTTGATCGACTGTGAGCAAATGCAGCACCCACTTTCAAAACAGCTTTCTTATTGACAAATGTTCATGCAAAATGGTGAATACACTGCCTTCTGATATCTTCAGCCTCTCTGCAATCTCACTCAACTTCAATTTATGATCAGCCAAGATGAGTTTGTGAAGTTTTTTGGTGTTTTCCAGGACAACTGCTGAATTTGGGTGATCTGAGTGTTCAGCATCATTTGTGTCTGTACGACCATGTTTAAAGTCAACTTACCACCTCTTAACCATTTTTTTTCCAACAGAGCAGAATCCAAATAACACTTATCAAGCCATTCCTTTGCTTGATCAGTATTTTTCTTATCAGAAAGCAATGCTTTATCAACACACAAAATTCAGATTTTTCCATTATTTTGAAAATTGCAACAGTAGCTTCACTTGAATAACTGTAATTTGTAAACTAATAATCCGATTGGGCTCAAATTTTGACACATTCCATTTAAAGGTTATAACTTTAAAAAGATCATATGGATTTATATTAGTGGCGCCATCTCTATGTCAAGCCCAGAACTTATTGAGTGATGTGTTATACATATATATGTGTGTGTGTGTGTGTGTGTGTGTGTGTGTGTGTGTGTGTGTGTGTGTGTGTGTGTGTATGGCGTCTGTCTGAAAAGTATCCAGCTATAAAATATCAAAGAAATAGCCAGCCAAGAGCAATGGTGCTTGAGACAACTTCAAATTAATCTTCTTGCAATCTCACAGACTTATTCTGGCATCCCTTCCACTTTTCAAAAAAAGTGTGAAATAACCTTTTTGGACATTACTCTCAGCTGTCTCATTATGTTCTCTCTAATCTTATCCATGGTATTTCAATGTCATTTTTAACTTTGACAAAAAAAAAAAGTTTGTAAATCTGATCTGTAAGGATAGAACAGACATATCTGCATAGTAAGATGTCTTGCCAAAAAATACTGCATAAGATATTACTATATGTAAGCTAAATAATTTCATGTTTATATATATATACATATATATATATATATATATATATATATTATATATGTACGAGGATCATTAAATAAGTTTCCAGACTTTTTCATATGGGCACTTTTATTGATAGTACACACATGAAACTCTAGTTCCCTTCGAAGTATTCTCCTCTGGTTGCAATGCACCCCCCCAAAGAGTGTCCTGATATGACTCTAAACAGTCTGATGGTGAGGTTCCAGTAATGCTGGAGCTTCAGGGAATGTTGAGTACCCCTTCATTGTCATCGCTCCTAGGTCCACTCTTGCCCGGAGTGGTAGGTTCTGTGGGTCATATAGAACTAAACTGTATACTTATTCTAAACTGAATTGTTTGAAATGGAACTGTTTTTTGACATTGAAACTGTGTACTTATGCTAAATTGAATTGTTTGAAATAGAACTGTTTATATGTATAAAATGGATTTGGCATTAAAAATGGATTTGGTATTGAATAATATACAATGGTTGATATGCTATAAAACCAAACCAAACCAAACCAAACCAGATCATATATATATATGAGGGGCATATGATAAGTTTCCTGACTTTTTTTGTATGGGCACTTTTATTGATAGTACACACATGAAACCCTAGTCCCCTTAGAAGTAGTCTCTTCCAGCTGCAATGCACTTGTTGTACCGTTCCAACAACTTCTGAAAGGCCCCATGGAAGTCCTCTTGTGTGAGTGTGTCAATGACCTTCATCACAGCCTCTTTCATCTCCTCAATTGTCTCATAATGACAGCCTCTGAGCTTACGGAATAACCAAAAGTCACAGAGAGCAAGGTCTCGACTATAGGGAGGCTGAGGAACTATCTTGCTCAAATAGTCTGTGACAAGGATGGAGTTGTGGACTGGTGTATTGTCCTGGTGGAAATGCCACTGACCTGATTTGAAGAGTGCTAGCCTCTTCCGATGGAATCTCTTCCTGAACTCCCTTAAAACCTCAACACATTAATCCTAACCCTAACCCTTAGGCGAATCAACACTGGTGTATTGACTTCCTTACTCCTCCCACATCTCTCATTATCTCTCACAGACTCCCTGCTTTCTTTGAATCTCTTATGCCACTCAAAAACTGATGCTCGATTCATGCAAGATGCTCCAAAAGTAGTCTGAAGCATTCCACACGTTTCAGTGGCATTTTTTCCAAGTTTAAAACACAATTTTATTGCATGTTGTTCTTCTAAATCGTCAGATTGCATTTTTGAAATTCAGCAGCTGTGACAATCAGGCTTTAGTAGGGTGTATTCCAATTGCTGCTGTAGCTGTTAATTTGAAGCTGAAATCATAAAAATTGGTCAGTCATCTCATAAGATGTATAGCAATAACATAGTGAATTTCCAAGAATCTATGACAAATTTAAATGCCCATACGAAAAAAGTCTGGAAACTTATTCTATGCCCCTCGTATATATATATATATATATATATATATATATATATATATATGTGTGTGTGTGTGTGTGTGTGTGCGTGTGTGTGTGTGTGTGTGTGTGTGTGTGAGGAGGATTTGTCATTAAATAACCTACAATGGTTGATGTGCCATAAAATCGAACCAAACTGAACTATTGATATATCCTGTGGGACTGAGTAAGCTAATGGCTGTTCTGTGAGTTCACCATCTCATCTGGCAGAAATTTTTCTCACCTGAGAAAAACCAATGCATGTTCAGTCAGAAGTGATTCTTAAGTATGTTGAAAAGCTTTCTTTTTGTCCTTAATGGCTTGTCATAAAAATTAGCCCTCATGTTATATAGGTTATATAAGAAATAGCAAATGTCTTCATGCACTACCTACCTTATAAGAAACTCAAACACTCCCATATCCCTGGCTATGTACCGAACTGACTTGCTGGTATCATTATCAATCATGGCCTAGATCACACCAACAAATTTGGCAATTCTTTCATCAGAATTATATATATATATATAAACTGGCACATTGGCCTAGAGGATCGAGTGTTCGCCAATGGTCTGGGAGATAGGCATTCAATCCCAGGTCGTGTCATACCAAAGACTTTAAAAATGGTACTTGATACCTCCTTGTTTAACATTCAGCAATATTAGGTATGTATCAAGGGTAAAGTGGAGCAATCCTGGGAAAGGCATTGCACCCTCCTCTATACCTTGGTGTAGTAGCAATTGAAAAGGGAGCCTTCTGGTCGCCCTCGACTATGGTCACCAACTTTACTTTTTTTACTATATTTGTAAAATAGGAGTACTTGTAAAATAGCAGTACATTTTTTTCTTTCTAGCATTAGCACATTTTAAATGAAAGGAAACATTAATATTTATAGTATGTAATTTGCCTAAAACACTCAGGACAGTGATCGAAATGTCTTTTGATAAATACATCTCTTGTCTTTTTCATGCATTTAAAATCCCTCTTCCAAGAAAAGAGATTGCAAAGAGTGCGTCCACTTTCCGATAACAATGCATTCCACAAACATGTAATGAAAAAGATGGCTTTTATTTCACGGAATTTACCATTCCTACTAATCTATATTAACTTCACCATCTCTGGAAGTCTTTTATCGCTTACATTAACACCAAAGTTGTTTTTACCACTGCTGGAGTTTTTCTTGGAGATCTGAAACCAACCACCTAACCATCTAACCTCTCACTGCTGACTTGATACAAAGAATTGAAAAAAAACAAAAAAACAGATGACTCTACAGTGAAGAAATTCTTTATCTCATGAACATAGTACTTCTGGAAACTTCTAAGTAAATATCTGCAACAAATCAGTCTCAATAAAATAAAACATTTTCCATTTTTTCAAGTTCAATTTTTTTCATATCTATCATTACAAGTTCTTTTGTGCTATCTGTATATCTATCTATCTAGGCTTCTCAGTTTCTCAGTGTTCATCTCACTCATGCCCACTTTCTCACTCTCTCTCTTTATATATACAGACATACACATATATATATATATATTTTGCTGTCTCACTTTATCGGCATTTATCACTATTCTCTCTCTCTCTCTCTCTCTCTCTCTCTCTCTCTCTCTCTCTCTCTCTCTCTCTCTCTCTCTTTTTAAATATATATATGTTGTGATGCTGACCAAAGAAAGACACGGGGAACACAAAAGGTTTGATAGGAAAACATATATATTCATGTAACAGAAACAAGATAAGAGAGAACCTGGTTAAAGAGTAGTTAGTTGATAGGAAGCTGAGAGTCCAGTGGGGTAGTGACTATCCGTTCACTATGCAAATGGTATCACAAATGATTGTGTCATGCTAATTGGTGAAATCCCTCTGACGCTCTCGTTGATGTATATTTACGGAGGAGGATGAGTCCATTATGTAGGGAGTACAATAATATATATATATATATATATATATATATATATATATATCGTTGATTCACTTTCTTGCTATTTATCTTCCTCTTCTCTCTCTCTCTCTCTCTCTCTCTCTCTCTCTCTCTCTCTCCAGATATATATATATATATATATATATATTGTTGACTCATTTTATCTGTATCTATCTCACTTCTCTCTCTCACTCACTTCATATATATATATATATATATATATATATATATATATATATATATATATATATATATATATATATATATATATATCATTCTTGTTCCTTTGATTTCTCAGAATTTATTTTCCACTTCTCTTACTCTCTCTTTCTCAATCCCTCTCTATATCTTTCCACTTCTCTCTCTCTCTCTCTCTCTCTTCCCCTCTATCGCTTTCAGTCAATCTCTATATGAGAATCATTAAATAAGTTTCCAGACTTTTTCATATGGGCACTTTTATTGATAGTACACACATGAAACTTTGAAGTAATCTCCTCCAGCTGCAATGGACTCGTTGTACTGTTCCAACAACTCCTGGAAGGCCCCATGGAAGTCCTCATGTGTGAGCATGTAAATGACCTTCATCACAGCCTCTTTCATCTCCTCAATTGTCTCATGACGACAGCCTCTGAGCTTAGAGAATAAGCAAAAGTCACAGAGAGCAAGGTCTCGACTATAGGGAGGCTGGGGAACTGTCTTGATACCCATCTTGGTCAAATAGTCTGTGACAAGGATGGAGTTGTGGACTGGTGTATTATCCTGGTAGAAATGCTACTGATCCGATTTGAAGAGTGCTGGCCTCTTCTGACGGAAGTAGGGTGTATTCCAATTGCTGCTGTAGCTGTTGATTTTAAGCTGAAATCATAAAAATGGGTCAGTCATCTCATAAGATGTATAGCAATAACATAGTGAATTTTCAAGAGTCTACAAAAATTTTAAATGCCTGTACAAAAAAGTCTGGAAACCTATTGAATCCACCACATATATATATATATAATATCTCTCTTTTCCTTTCATTCACTCTCTTTTCCAGTACCTCTTTATCTTATTCCTTCTTTCTCTCTCACTTCTAACTTTCTTCTTTCTTTTTCTTCTGTTTGACACTCTATTTCATTTCCACTGATCTATTCTAAGCAGTGTTTTAAAAAAAAGTAAAATATCACGCAGGTGTTGTAGTCAGTAATAATATGCTTGATTTTCATGAAGCCAACTGTATTTATTCTGAAATTAACAAGGCAATAACTGCAGGGAAAATCTCTGTTTCTCCATCAGTCACTATGACAACAGGTCACCATTTTAAAACAATGTTGCAAAGATGAACCCCCCTTATGAATTTACAGTTCTCAAATAGCATAAAATGCTGACAAAAAATGTAAGGAAAATTCTCTACCTCAGAAAAGAAAAATTTTGGGAAAGCTGTGTGAGTGACAACAAAAGGTCAATCATGTGAAATCTCATGGTAGTTTATGAGAAATAGTTAGGCATTTAGAGATTTTTGAAAAGGGCCAGTCAGTTAGCTACTGGTTAGAGTGACAAGTAACAACCCAAATAATGTGGCTAGTGAAACCCCTCTTCAACCATTGAGTGCGAGCTGTGATTTATCAAACAATGGATGTTTCCTTCACTGACTTAGAAATACCACTTCATGTCTTTTATAACAGATCCAGACTTAAGTTGCAATAAAGTAAACGGGATTTTTCTGTGACTATGAGTCTGACTTTTTCCTCCCCCAAATATTAACTCAGTGTCCTCTCTTCATATTGTCATTGTCTCAGCTAACATTCTTTGAAATACCACAACACCACAGAAAGATAAAAAGTGAGGTTGTCTAATTCAGGTTTTGTGTCAAGAAGATGTGTTTAAATGACCACTGCAGTTTTGGTAAATATCAAAGACAGTATCAAGATTTTGGCAGAATGTAAAAAGATTGGTTTAGGATGGATCAGCAGGTTTGTGTAAAATAAAGAATCAAGATTTCAGGTACATGGCGATGCACCAATTGCATCACCATATATCTGGAATTACAACTATTCTTATATTCTAAAATTTCCTTCAACTGCTATAACAAAACCCTATAGTTACGTTGCTAACAAATCCTTAATCAGATGACTTTGTAGTTAAGAATAGTTTTGAGTTCAAAGCATCATTACCACTAGCATAGAGTATCCCAGCAGTATCTTATAATACCACCAGACTTTACTGTTTTTTTCTGTCACAGGAATGCCAGGTTAAAATACAACTTCATTTTACTGTAATCTTCAAGGTATGCAAAGATGCAAAAATGACATTAAACACTGGTTGTATTGAGTAATTTTAATTACTAAAATATTATGATTTGTAAACTAAAATTTTACTGTCATGTTTTTTTTTGATGGGAGGAGAGATAAGAAATTTTCTTTTTTTTTTAATAGAAAAAAGTGAATAAATACCAGAATAAGTCAAATCAAAATCAACAGCCAAATTTTCTAAGTACAAGAAACTCATGACAATATAAAGTGAGAAAGATTAATTTTCTTTTTCATATTTTAGGAGGGGAGAGATCCTGATCAAAAATCCCTTTGGATGCTTAGAGAACAAAAATGATTTTAATTCTAAAAAGATTTCTTAAAATCTAAAAGTTCATCAATATCAAGAATTCCAAGACAAGATTCAGTTGTCAGAAGAATTTTCAAGGAAATAATTTTCTTACCAATTCCATTTCAGCAAAAGCAAAAAACACCCTCAAAAAACAAAAAAAAAACCCCCAATTCCATGATTTCTAATTCCATACCTGAAAGAAGAAAAGAAAAGAAAAGAAAATTAAATTTCTAGAGAAAAAATTTTGCATATTAGAAGGCAATTAATTAAACGGTAAATTTTAAAGAAAAAAAGAGGAAATCAGTAAAATAACAACAAAGCAACAACGTCAGTATGTGTGTGATTGAGACTCAATTAGAGCCCCAACACTTAAGGTCAGTCTATGAATTAAAGCTTCATTGAGAGAACATGTAATAAACTGCAAAACAAAAAGGTATCACCTTTGTAGTTCAAGTGAATTTAGGCAAGGGGTAATGGTAGCTCCATCTACCTAATTTCCAGTGTGGTTTGTCACCTTCAAATCTTGGCAAAAGCAACTGCCAAATTGTGCCTTGGATTACCAAAATATTGCAAAACTTTTGATTCATTCTATTAAGTAAAAATTTTCTATGTTCCATTTCATTTTTTAAAAACTGCAAAGGATTCAAGCCTTTCTCAAGCACATTAGCAAAAACTGAAATGCATACAGTTTTATTAAGGATTTGATCAGGGTAGAACAAGTCCTATTCGTGCCTCTTTGTTAGTTGGGATTGAGCATAGTCCAATTTTTATGAGACAGAATATTTTCTTCATTTATATTGTTTTTTAGTTCACAAATAATACCGGACATTGGCCTAGCGGTTAGAGTGTTCGCCAATCGCCCGGGAGACCTGGGTTCAATCCCAGGTCGAGTCATACCAAAGACTCAAAAAATGGTACTTGATGCCTCCTTGCTTAACACTCAGCATTATAAGGTACAGATCAAGGGTAAAGTGGAGCAATCCAGGGAAAGGAGTAGCGCCCTCCCCTACACCTTGGTGTAGTAAGCTATCAAAAAGGGAGCCTTAGGGTCACCCTCGACTATGGTCGCCTACTTTACTTTTTACTTTAGTTCACAAGATTTTGGCTACAAACCTTCTCTTTTTCTTTTCTGCCCTGTTGGTTGGTGCTGTAGAATATGGAAACTGCAGGGGTGTAAGACCCACACCCAACAAGGCCACCTGTTTTCCATAGGCAGTGACCTATAATACTTGAGGACATAATCCTGGTGGCTGGGCACTCTGTGAACTGGCAACCACAGAAGTTGCATAACCTGCAGTATTCCACTTTGGCCCTTCCTGGGCTAGATGGGCAGTTGGAGAGGTTAAATCTGATCAATCGGTGGGTCATGTCAAGCTCTAGCACCTATAAAGACTGTATTCTTCAAATTTCTCTTGAGGCAAACAAGTACCTAACACTGTCTTAAACCTGCTAGAAGGCAATGGCTGAGAGTCAATTGCACTGAGATAGCAATACATGAAACCATTTAACTGTGAGCAATCAAATGAGGTCTAACTCACTTGAAAATAATGTTTTCTAAAAGGTATTCACTTACAATCAGTGTATATATTTATATATATATTGTCATCCACAGACAGACTATTTTATTGTATCACAACTCTTCAATGTGGCTAGACTCATGAGATGCTTCAAGCTGGGATTGAAACCTAACTAACTTTATGTCAATCAGACATCTTACCCCAGATCCATTGTCATTCTTAGTATGAGTGAAAGAATTTTTTTTGTATTTCTTTCTAAATATACATTATCGGTCACCTGCAGTGCTCAATTCTTGCAAAGAGCTATTGCATTTCAGCATATGCTGCATCCAGCAAATTTCCCCACTAGAGTGCTCAACCCACGGGATATATATATATATATATATATATATGAAAACTATAAACTATATTTGGCATTAAATACCTGATAAGGGTTGATATGCCACTAAACTAAATAACCAAATTGTGTACCTTTCTTCTGGTGTATTCACTGTTGATTTGTAAGCATCAATAAGAAAAAGTTCTCTAAAAATGCAAAGATTTTTCCCTGTTTAGTCAGGTGACTTCTTCCAACCAAGATGAAGAAAATAGTCCGAGATCATTAAACATTACGAATACTAGGGGGAGTTGAAAGTTTTACAATATCTTTGTATCTACTAGTTTGTGACACATATATCATCTGACTAAAGTAGTTCAAGCTGTGGGAGGTACCTACTGTGTTTGGTAGTATAGAGGTAGTTAGTGTGCTGACATGTTATGCATTGTTTCACTCTGTTTATTTATTTGTTTGTTTTGTTCTTTAATGGTATATCAACCTTCTCGGGTTATTTAATGCCAAATCCATCCTTCTAGATGAACAGTAGTGGTACTATTTAAACCCAGAGCTGGGAGGATAAGGGGTTCATACCTTTCACAAGGGCATTAGTCCAAAAGTGAACACAATAGCACAAGTGGAGTTCAAACTTACTTACTACGACTCCGCAGTCCAGCGTTTTAACTATCACACCACGAGGACACCCCTTGCTTCAATCTGTGTGGGATTTGAAAGCCACACAGATGAACATGAAATGTAATCTAATCTGGGAATTTAAGCTTTACGAATTCAAACTGGACTATAAAGCCACAGAAGCAGCCAAATAGATTTGTTGTACAGTAACCAGATGGTTTAAGAAATTTTACTTGGGTTTCAAGAACCTTGACAATCAAGCAAGGTGAATATACTATTGACTGAAATTGATTTATTGTTAAATCAGTCATGAATAAATTATCTTTCACTGAAATGGAAATTATTAATGACTCATCAAAATATATGCAACAAACGTGTTGTCATATATATATATACAGAGAGATGGAAATTAAAAACAAAATTTTATATTGTTAAATGCACAAAAATGATGGGGAAAATGATGGGAAAAATCACATTATATTCCAAGTTTGAAATAAGATATAAAACAGAATAAAAAAACTCATGCCTCAAATTGTGAATTGAATTACCATGACCAGAAAATCTGGCGAACACTTACGCATGACATACAGAAATACTGGACAGCTGTTTCAACCTTATTAGGTCTCATCAGCAGTGTATACTATGATCTCTACCACTGGAGATCAAACCAGCAACCACAGATTGCAGAGCCGAAACTCTACCAGTCAATATTGCAAGCAAGTGATGCCAAATTAACTAGTCATGGTAATTCAAGTACTTTCTGCCCAATCTTGGGCCATCATCGGGGGTGGGTATTGCAAAAGTGATGCAACTTTTGCAAGTAAATTTTTACTTTGTAAGAATGAGCGTTTATACTGGTGTATTGTGTAGTATTTATTTTTTTAAATTTGTTTCTATAAATAGTGTCAGTAGCTAAAGAGATTTAAGTTTATTAGCACTGGATTCAAAATTAATTTTATTAAGTTTGGGCAGAAAGTACTTGGGAAATAATTAATTATGGAAGGTCTATCAACTAATTCCCACTGGATATCATAAGACTGATTCGACAACTCGAAAGAATTAATGATAAAATATGTAGAAAAAAATGTCTATAATGTTCAATAAAATATATATATAAGTAGTAAGTAAAGTTGGCAACCTTAATCGAGAGTGACCTGAAGGCTCCCTTTTCAATAGTTGCCACACTGAGGTGTAGTGGAGGGTGCTACTCCATTCCTTTGATTGCTCCACTTTACCCTTGATCCTTACCTTATAATGCCAAGTTTTAAGCAAGGAAGGATCAAGTACCATTTTTTGAGTCTTTGGTATGACTTGACCTGGGATTGAACCCCAGTCTCCCAGGCCATTGGCAAACACTCTAACTGCTAGGCCAATGGACTGGTTATATATATATATATATAAAATGAACTCTCTTGTTGGTTTCAGTGTGTGAAATCAAAACAGCTCACATCAGTTTTTATGTCTGAGTCCCATATGACATTTCAAACTAGTCACAGACTTGCACATGGAGAGTATCAGGTGAGCTGGCATCTCACAGTCCAGGATTGTTTGTTTCCTTGAAGACAACAGCAAAAGGATCGGGAACTAGGGAACTGTACATCCTGTTACCAAAATATTGCAAAACTTTTGATTCACCCTCCGAATTTTCAGATAATTAGACAGGTGTTGTAATTATGATTTATATTCGCTTATCTTACTTTGAATATTGTTATGACTGACAAAGAATATTACCATTCATATTTATCTCCTAAATTTTTCTTAATATTGTTCATTACAATTTTTAACTTTTTTGGAATTGTCATTACTATTCATTGTTTTGTGGTAACATTTTCACAAGATTCTGCTGGTTGCCATGGGTACAATGTTTTTATCTTCCGCTTTTCCAAAAATAAGCTTCAGTTATATTTCCTGGAATTTTGTTTTACATTAAAAGAGAAAAAAAATTTAAAAAATTGAAATTTATCTTCAGCTTGACAATTCTACGGATTTTGTTTCCACGTCATTAAATATATGCTAATGTAGATGTTTTAATGTCTAACGAGAAGATTGTACTTTATTTTAATCCTTCAAAAGATGAAAAATGAAAAAAAAAAAAATAAAAATAAGGTTAAGAAGAGAAAGAAAGAAAGACGAAAGAGAAATGAAAAAAAGAGACAATAAAAAAAGGAAATTAAGTAACGATAAAAGAGAAGGATAGAAAAAAAAAGGAAAGAAAGAATAAAGAAGAAAAGTGAAAAGCAAAAAGAAAGGAAAAAAGAGAAGAAAGAGAAAGAAGATAAAATAAAAAAACAAAAAGAAAAAGAAATGAGAAAAGAGAAAAAGACGAGAAAGAAGGAGAAGTAAGAAAAAGAGATGGAATTAAAAGAAATGTAGAAAGAATAGAAGCAAAAACGAAGGAAAGGAAATAGAAAAAAAGAAAGAGAAAAGATAAAGAAAGAAATGAAAAACAAGTGAAAAAGAGAGAGAGAGAGAGAGAGAGAGAGAGATAATATAAAAGGAAAGGAAATGAAAAGAAAAGAAAGAAAAAATCTATATGAAACAAGAAGAGAAAGAACTAAAGGAAAAATTGAAAGAAGAAAACAAAAGGAAGAAAAGAAAAAAAAAAAGAAAATAGAAAAAAAAGAATCAAAGAAAAAACTGAAGAAAAGTGAAAAAAGCAAAAGGAATGAAAATAAAAGAGAAAAAAGATGGAAGAAAAAGAAATATAAAAAAGAAAGGAAAAAGAATAAAAGTGAAAAACCAAAGGATGGAAAGGAAAAGAGAAAAAAGAGAGAAAGAAAAATGAAAGAGAAAGAAAGGGAAAGAAGATAAAATAAAAGGAAAGAAAAGAACTAGAAAGAAAAGTGAAAAAAAAAACGAAAGAAAAAATCACTAAAAAAAGGAAAGTACGAAAGAAAAAAATATGAAGAGAAAAAAGAAAGGAAGAGAGAAAAGAAAGAGAAAGAAAAACAAGAAAAAGAAAAAAAGAAGAGAAATATTTAAGGAAGTAAGGGAGAAGGAAGAAAAGGAAAAATACAAAGAAAATAAACAAAAAGGAGAAAAAAAGAAATCAAGAACAAAAACAAAAAAAAGGAGAAGTGAAAGAAATAAATGAAAAGGAAGAGATGCAAATAAAAAGATAGGAAAGAAGAAAAAAACTGAAGTGATAAATAAAGAAAAAAAGAGAAAGAGAAAAAGGAACAGAAGTGAAAGAAAAAGAGAAAGAAACAAAATGATGAAGAAAAAGAAAAAGAAAAGCAAAGAAAAATGGAAGAAAAAGAAAAGACAAATTAAAGAGGGAAAGATTTAGAATATTAGAAAAATGAAAGAAAAATTAAAAAGTACCTGAATCTAAAAAAAGAAAAAAGCATAAACTAAAGGAAAAAAATTTGAAAAAAAACTAAAAAATACCCCCTCCAAAATCTCCAAAATTACTTTTTGATATAATTCCACTGATTTTAGTGAAGGTGTTTCTTAAGTTTTATTCATCCTTACTTTCATTTTCTTAAAAAAAATTCTATTTTACAACCCTTCAAAATCCTGCTTCATTAATCTTCATTTTGGCCAAATGAAAATCTGCCATTTTTTTTTCCCACAATGCACTTTTCTTATATTTTCAATAAATCCTGATACAATCATTTCATGAATTTATGTATTCAATCTCTTTTATTTTTGCTTCTGCAGAATCAAACATCTTTTATTTAACATTTGTCTATCGTAAATCTTACTGGTATGCAAATTGGACTGACATCATAAATCTTGATCGAAAAATAAAATAAAATAAATTACCTAACTTGAACCAAGCACAAAACAGTCTCCATTTTCAAATTCTTCAGTGTTTTTTATATAATGTACATCTAATAGCAGTTATTGACTTCAGGGGCTGTATGTGCATCAGCATGTACAAACATTTTTCAAGTTATTTAGCTAACATTAAAAGAGATGTGGGTCTTCCGAAATTATATATATATATATATATATATATATATATATAAAGAAAAAGAAAAAGAAAAAGAAAAAAATTCAATTCTTTGGTGATATTATAAATCTATTTCAGGTCAATGATGAACCTCTTCAAATGGTAAACGAAAACTGTTTAGTATTTGAAAAACTGTTTAGTATTTTGGTATGTTTTGTTCCCCATCTGAAGAGCGTCATCATTGACCTGAAGTAAATTTATAATGACACCAAAGAATTCAGTTTTTCCTTTTTATTTTCATATGAAAATATTTTTGCTCTGCACTTGGGTTTTGATGTATTTTTAATTCCAAATGAATTATACAGTCGATAGCCACTGACATTGACCACTCTAAATGGATTCTTCAACCCCTTTGATTTTTTTCTCCTCAGATTACATATATACATATATATGTACACATGACTAATTACCAACATCGCCTTTTGTATATTAACCTGTAACAGTTACATTCCTTCCTAACTACTGACAATCCTTTTTGATTTTCAATAAATTTCTAAAGAAAAATCATTATCAATGCATTAATATTATATAGTAACATTGATAATAATAATAATAATAATAATGATAATAATAACAATGATGATGACACATAAATCAGAATCTGTTCTAGACAATGAGACGCATAAAATTCTTTGAGATTTTGATTGGTTTGGTTTGGTTTGGTTTCTTGAATGGCATATCAACATTTTTGGGTTATTTAATGCCAAAGCCATTGGGGCATTCTATTGCTCTCAAGTGGTTAAGTTCATTCTCTGGACAGTGATTGGTTGCTGGTCCAATGAATGGGTATATTAGTGTGTGTATACACTGGCTTGCTTAAGATGTTACTGGCTCAGTATTGAGTTTACCATCCATTTTATTCTTTGTCTGCCAGCTGGGGCTGTTGAACCAGTAAGTGTTGTTCTTGTTGTTTATTATGCAAGTTAGAGTAGTGACTTCTACTGTCGTCTCGTGGATCTTGCTGTTCTGGCAGGCCAAAGAGAGGAAATAAAAGAAAGCAAAAAGATACACAAATACTTGAACCTTGCCAGAGAACTAAGAAACATGAAGGTGACAATGATACCAATTGTAGTTGGTGCACTTGGCTCGGAAAATGGACTAGAAAAACTGGAAATCAGAAGAAGAATCAAGACCATCCAGACTACAGAATAGTTGGCCAGAATAGTGAGAAGAGACCTGGAGACCCGAGGAGACTTACTCTAACTTGAACTCCAGTGAACGATAACCAGCTGGCCTAAGTGTGAAAAACTTACAAATAGTGAAATAATAATGGGAAGAAAATCTCTTGGTAAGTCCTCTAGACAGCATCCAGTGTCTGCACAGAATTGATGAAAGTATGTTTTTCCTGGTCAACCAACAATGGTGCATCTAAGTATAGGATTCTATAATAGAATGATGTTTATGAGTTTGTCCTTACTTTTGTAGCTGCATCCTGCATGTCTTGCTCATCATACTTGCATGGTTAGTGAGATAGGAGGTAAGTGGTCATACAACTGCTGTTCTGTAGGGTGCTGTTTCTAGGATTTGTTCAAAACAGCATGCAGCATCATTATGCAGTTTCCATCTAGCTTTTCTCCAAGTGGTGCAACCATAGAGTTGTACTGACACAACTACAGTTTGGAAGAATTCATATTTTATGACATCAGATGGATCAGATTTCGATGTGGTCATTAAGCTTTTAATACCCATCCATGCTTTATCTATGTTCATGTTGACACAGCTTTCAGTCAATAAGATATTACAACCGAGGTATAAAAAACTGGTCTACTTATTTTAGAGGCTTTCTATTAAAGAGAAGATAGCACCATCTTGATTAAAATACAAGAACTGTTTTATCAGAGTTCATATCTTGCTGCATACTTCAAGCTCTGCAGCCTTATATATGTAAGTGATATTATTGGACAGTGGTTGTATGTAAATTGTTTCTGAAGATATGAGATAAATATATAGTCATGCTATGAGGGAAAAAGTGGATATAAAAAAGAGGACATTGAATTAAAGACTTGAACAAGAAAAACTTGGTTCACCAACTAAGTTTTTCTTGTTCAAGTCTGTAGTTCAATGTCCTCAGAGCACATGCACGCACACACACAAACACACACACACACACATATATATATATATATATATACAATTTTAATCAGGACTCATCATCATTATCATGTTGTGCTGCTAGCACGGATTTCCTGACTCTCTTTCACCATTTGTCCCTATCATCTATTGCTTCTGGCACGTCTTCTAGACAACACCTTATGTCCGTACAGAGTTGTTGTAGGAAGTTCTTATTAGTCGGCCAACACTTGCACAGCCACATCAAGGGGTCCACATGCTTGTCTTTGCTTCTCCAGCAGTGTCCCACATATCTTGTTTGTCTTACTTGGATGGTTTTAGAGATGGGAGGTAGGTGGCTGCATAACTGCTGTTTTGTGGGATGTTGCTTCCAAGATTTCTTCAATATTGCTCATAACATTCTTGCACAGTTCCCATCTAGCTCTTTCTCTTTACGCTTAGTCAGCGTCTATGTAGTGCCCCCATATAGTAGAATTGACATGTCTGCTGCTTGGAAGAAATTGTGTCTTTTTTTATCAGATAGGTTTGACTTCCATATAATCAATAACCTATTGATAGCAGTCCATGCCATTGCTAGGTGCATATTGATGTCATTTTCAGTAGATGAGATGTTGCTACTGAGGTACGTGAACTTGTCCACTAATTTCAGAGAACCACAATTGAGTAAGTACTGTGATTTTATTTTTGATTACAGGATACCAGTTGAGTGGGCGTTTCCCTCTTCTGTAGTAGATAATGTTGTATTCAAGGAATGCAGCAACAAGTTGAAAAAAAGAAAAAGGAAGAAAAGTAGATTGAGAGAAAAGATTAATAATTTCAGTGAGATTTTCTCAAGGCAATGATGACATTTCCATAAAATCAAGACATCCATGACGATGATAGAATAATGCAGGTTCATTATGTCTGCTGTACTTCTTGACCTAATAATCTTTCTCAAGTCAAAATACGTTATTTGCAATATACACACCTCTTTTTATAGACCATATACTAAACTTATTTGAATTGCAATGAATATTTATTCACTCTTCCATCTCACATCTCAAGTGCTATGAATGTAGAATCCACAAATTAGCCATCAATAAAAAATGCAAAACAGAAAAATGGCTTCTTTTAAGTCAGACATGTCAAATTGTGTCCCCTGGGATCAAGGGAGATAATTGTGATGACAACTCAGCTTTCACCTTTCAAGTGGAAACTGAAATATCATTTTTTTTTAAATATCGGCTGTTTATATTGGTAGTTATTCTTTAGTGTGCTTCATATTAATAGAATGTAACCAAAAAAATTGACTTAAAATGCAACTTGCAGATAATTTTAGTAATATAAACAGAATACCTTGTGTCTCCGTCAGATTTTTGGCAATCATTTTCTTCATTATATTACTTAGGAAATTATCATTAATCAAAAATAATATATCTTTTTGCATCCTCATTTAAATTGCTGGATGTTAGGAAATAAATTGATATCATTTGTTGGTTTTATAGATCAAGACATACCAATAACAACACACTAAACATTCTGCATTCATATAGATGCATCCTGGTTTCAGTATTTGTTCAGGATAGTTGGCTCCTAATTTTGAATCCATTGTTGTCTTTCTCCTGGACTAGTTGCCTACCAAGGCTAGAGAGTTCAAGTCTAATAAATACCTGTAGGTCTTGTAACTGATATAGCCACACTGTACTTTGTGTTCAGAGTAATTACTATTTGACCAATAGGTGAAACCCTAACAAGTACTATTATTCCGAGTCAGAGTGGACCTGGGAGTAATGGCAATTTTTGTAAAGCTTACATAAAAAGAAAATAATTGACAGACAACTTAACAAAAGCATAAGTATTTCATTCAACCGAAATAACACATCAACAAAAAATAAGACAAGCAAAAGATAGTTACTATTTATTAACTGCCAGCCAAGATATTACTGAAAGTCTTTCTCACAGAGGTCTGTCCAAGTACTCTCCACTGAGTAATTGTCCTTTGACTACTGTGCCTTGACTAAATGTCTGATCCTAATAGCACAGTACCTTTATTTATATTATCAAGAGGCCCGCCACTTCCATTGATTATTGATCGGTGTTCAATCACCAGTGTTTCACTCTGTTCCTATTTGACAATAATTAAGGGGTACTTCACACTCATCCAGAACTGGAGCCAAACTATCAGATGCAGTTTAGTGTCATACTCAGCACACATTTTTTTTGTATGTGGAAGGGTGGGGGGAGATTCTATCTCTCTGCAGGGAGTACAGTTAGCATATTCTAAACCTCACCAACAAGACAAAATGTTAATGAAAAAGATTTGATCAGTTATCCAAACAACAAAGGTGTGTATGTGGGGGGATGGCATTCACCCGATGTGGTTTAAACTGGCTCTGCATGTGCATTCATCTATAGAGTTTCTCAGGGATTAGTGTTTGAAGGTAGACTCTAACAGCATTTATGTAACAGGTTTGAATTTAGAGTTTTCCTTCTCCCAGGTGAGTTGCTATATTAATTTTAAAGAGCCCAATCTGCCCTACTGTTCATCCATAGCTGGAGAGAGAATAGTTTGATGCATACTTTTCTCAAGGGCACTAGCACTATGTGAAAAGCAAACAGCCTCATCCAGGATTTAAACTTGGGTTGCCATGTCCATTGCCTGTGGCAATAAATGTTACCATTGATTTGCCACTAAGAGCCTGAGTTAAAAAGACAGTCCATAGAGTGAAAACACACTGACTCTTAGGTTAAAAAAAGTTAGACAGTCAGTAAAGAAGGTCATGCTGACAGCGTTCTGTGATATTAAAGGACCCCTCAATATTGATTTCATTGAAAAAAATGCATTTGTAGACAGTGTTTTCTATTGCTAATGCCCAGGGCAATATTCACCTTATTCATTCAATGATCCTCCTTTAAAAGCGAAATGAAAATTATGTTTACATATCCTGGATGAGGCTGATTACATTTCACATAGCACTAATACCCTTGGGAAAAGTATAAATCCAACTATTCTCCCTCCAGCTTTCAGTAAATAGTAGGGCAGACTAAACTCTTTAGCCTTGGTATGGCACCCAATCTAGGAGAAGGAAGACTCTGAATTCAAACCTATTAAACTCTGCTTAAAAAATAGAACTTTTGTCTCATCCTGCTTGTGTGGAGGAGTTGGTGTATATATATATATATATATATATATATACACACACACACACGTACACACTTAGAATGTTAGTGACTCAACTCCAAGTTGCTGAATAATCTTTCCAAGTATTTTCTTTACTCGTTTTATAGGATGACTTTCCTCAGGTTTGAACCTAAAACATTACCATTAAAAAAGCTGGTTCTTTTCATGAAATACTAGAATGTCCTGTCAGCAAGGCTTAGAATATGCAGACTGAATACCCTGGAGAAGGGTAAGACACCTACCAAAAGGCACGTCCTGGATATCACAGTAAACTAAATTTGATGGTGAGGCCCCAGTTCTAAATGTTCTTAACATTTTGTCCTTACAATTTACAATGCTCACGAGAAAAAGCAAAGAGTTTTGAAAGAACAGCATTAAAAATAATTTTGCTGGGCTTATCCAGTATATGTTATCATGGAAACCAGACTTTTAACAAATGTGTTACAGAGAGACAGCTATCTATCCAGAGAAAGATAAGAATCATTAAAACATGGACACTGTTGATTTATGATTGGAACCTTTTCTTTTTGAGTCATCGTCTATTTTTGAGGAGGTCTTCAGACGCCTGACACTGAAGGCACAACAAAACCAATTACTCTGGACAAAAATATGGCAGAACCAATAATAATGACAACAGTAACAATAAAAGGGTAACTGGAAATTGAACAGCTTCAGCTGAAGTAATTTTAAATGTGAACACAGATTCGCAAGGGGTCAGACGGATGGAGAAGCTTGGTAATCAGCCGAGAGAGAAACAAAAATGTCATGTAAAATAGTTTATTATCATGCAAAATCAAATTTAATGTACACAATTAAAAAAATTCTCTACTTGATTTTGCTTATTCCTTTTTCATATGAATTTTAAATCCCATAAATTCCGTATCATTCTAGGTTTACATTACCACAGGGATCCAGCTAAGAAGAATTACCAGGAGCAATGGATGGTAGGGATGGATGGTGAGAGAGAGTCAGGGAAATCAGCATGACTTGATGATGATAATGATGATCTATATATATATATATATATTGTCATCCACAGACAGACTGGTTCATTCTATCAGAACTCTTCAGTGTGACTAGACACGTAGGATGCTCGAAACTGGGATCGAAACCCATCTAACTTTACGTTAGACTAAGTCTCAGACCACTCAGCCAAAGAGCGTACCAATAGGTTGTTCAGAAAATAATGTCTGTCGGACTAATGAGTAGAGTGTGTTCACCAATCGTGTGGGAGACCAGGTTGAGTCATACCAAAGACTCAAAAAATTGTGCATGATGCCACCTTGCTTAGCACTCAGCATTACAAGGTATGGATCATTAAAAGTGGAGAAATCCAGGGAATGGAGTCGCGCCCTTCCTGACACCTCAGTGTAGTAGCTATTGAAAAGGGATCCTTCGGGTCACCCTCAACTAAAGTCACCAACTTTTTTTTTCTTTTACTTAGAATGAACTTTTATTAATGGATTAATGAATTTAATCAGTCAAATATGATCCCTAAATATGATCCTTAAATATCTATGCATTTCTGACATGGATTAACAAGGTTATTTATGCCTATACAATAAAATTGTAAAGGTTTTGATACCAAGAAATCTTTAAATGCAGTTTCTAAATTTCCTTTGGAATTAAATGTATTTTGGTATAAAAAAAAGTGTCCAGATGCATGAAAAAATGGTATTTGGTGAATGAGAGTTGAAGAGAATATTGTGGATAAGACCAATTTTCATATCCCAAGGCAGTGAGCTTCTAAAGTGACATTCTGGCAACATGTAGCCAAACATTGTCATGAAACAAAAGTGATTTGGTTTTATGCCATATCAACCATTGTAATTTATTTAATGCCAAATCCTGTTTATACATATCTATTAAATAGTAAACACATTTTGTAGATAACATTTTTAAATGAGCCTGAGCTTTTTTGCACATAGTTAAATGGTTTCAAGTATTGCTATGTAACAGTCATTTGTCTGGACAGAAAGTTTATTCTATTCCACTCATGGATAGGACCCTGTCAAGTGTTACTACTCTGGGTCCGAACGGAGTTGGAAGTAATGGTAATAAAGGAGTACTCAGCATTCCCCAAATCTCAAAGGCTAGAGCCTCGCTATCAGATTGTTTACTGTCATATCCAGGACACTCATTAGATGGGTTTTACCCCTGTGCAGAGATGCAGTTGGTGTATTCTAAAGTCCCAGCTAAATGGGCAAAAACCAAAAGTGAACCTTATTGATTAACCCGTTTCAGATGCATTTTGCTTAACCATATTTACCAACCCCTCTGCCCGGGCAGGATATGACACTAGGTCAATTATTAAGTGGAGTTTAACAGGTTTGAATTCAGAGTTTTCCTTCTCTTTGACCAGTTGCCTTTTGCTTAACTAAACATGCATTTCTACCCTCTTGATCTTCAAGATTCATATCCTCTCTGTGGAACTTTTGAAGCCAGCACCATACTGCCTGGTCACAAGTGGATCCTTCATCCCATATTCTGTTGATATGGGCAGCTGTTTGAGAGGCATTATAACTAAGCTCGAACTCATGCACAAAAAAAAAAAGGTAAAAGCATCACTTCTTTTTTTCATGCTGCTGATTAGGGGCTTATAACCTTCAAAACCAAATTCTGAAATAAGTGATAAAAAAATTAACAGAGGACACTTTAATTATTAGAAATGTGATTTTTTAAAAAATCAACACCTTTTAAACAATGTTAGAACAAAATTTAAATATCTTATTCTGTTGTATACTCATATGCAGATGCATGCATAAAAAATCATAACGATGACACAATTCTTTTAGAAAAATATACCTCTCACTTTATTTGAAAGGGTTGTGTGTGAGAGGGAGTTGGAGACCGAACAGAACTGCAACATACTGACCCCCACTCTTATGGCCATCAGCGTTTCTTTCCCATTCTCCTGGGCTGCTCAACTGGGGGCCTGGGGCCCAGCCTCTCTGGGTGCTGGTTTTCTCTACCGCATCTTATTTCTAACTCGTCTGATCCTCAACTGCTCAATCGGGGGCCTGGGGCCCACTCTGCTGGGTGCTGGCTTTCTCTACCACATCTTATCTCCAACTGATCTGGTCTCCAAACTAACTAACTTCCTGTCTTCACCGAGTTATATAACAGTTCAATGCTCACCTTCTTCTTGTGGGCGTCACAAATTCCACTCATTCAGTTCATTTCTATATACAACAACCCCCCCCCCGCCAAGATTTTATAATTTTTTGGCAAAGATATATCGTTATGTGTTTCCTCTCTCGGAAAGAAGAACCAAGATATCAAAAAGTTTTTATGAAGGTTTTAATGGCAGCATGGAATAAAGGATTTATGTTTATGCTGCAAGTCTCGTAGGAAGGTAGGAAGGAAACAGTTATGGAGTTGAGAAGGAGTTTCAGCAGCTAAATGCATTATTGAATGTATGGGTGAGATATGGTCGCCAGAGGTGTAGTAAAGGTCGAGTTTGCTGGCTAAGGACAGGAATGATGTAGACACCCATGAATGTGTGGTCCTGGTTGTTGTGGGAGAGAAGCATGAATGTCTCCAGAAAATGTTGCCCAGGGATGAAGTAGCTGGATGTCTGAGCGGAATGGCACTTCGCAGTAGACATAGCTAAGGTTAGAGGCGAAAGGAAGGTGTTCGTGTGTGTGGCGAGTTGAATGCATCTAATTCATATTCAACAGGGAACCCTTGGCCTAAGAGAGTAGACTTGAGAGGTCCATAAATTAGATGGCTTTCCTCATGGTGTTGTGATGCTGCTACGAAGGGAGTGGACAGTAAGTACATCTGTCCAGTTTGAAAAGGTTCTGAGGAAGAGAGTGTTTGGTGGGCTTTCCCCAATTTGGTGCTGCCTAGAAAAATGGTCCAGGCTGAAAAGGATGTCATCCTCATTGGGTGAAAATATGCATCAACCCTAACGGTCAAATTAATTTACGAGCCAAACAAAAAATACGAAGTTCTTTCTGCTACAATTTTGAGTAGAACATTATATGATCAGAATGGATATTATTAGGTATTATCTAATACAAAACATTATAGTATTGAAGTTCCATGATTGAAAATAAAATTACATAAATACATATAAAATATATACTTATTTCATAATTGCTAAATATTCAAATTTTTAGTTACATAGTTTCAATGCTGCAAAGGTTGGTCAGTTGGTTGGTTTTACAGGATATCAAATCCTGTTGAGATATTTTGTGCAGAAATCAACTTAAAAATCATGGTTTCACATTATACACCTTTGCAATCATTTTAAACAAGTGAAACACTTTATACTTAATGGTGATATCAATATTTTAAGAGCCAATGTATTAATAAAGTTTAAAATCATTTTAAATGGGTAAACACTCCATACTAAGTTCATGGAGATCACTTAAAACATTTTCTCTAACAGATCTATTTGATCCATAGATGGGATCCGAACAGATACTAACACTACGGATCAGGGTGGACCTGGGAGAAATGTCACTCCACATTCTGTACAACAGGAGCTTCACCACTGGATGCAGTTTAACATCAGACCCAGAACATCTATTTGGGGGAGTTTTATTTAATGGCAAAGTCAGTCTTTACAAGGGGGTATCCTTGAGATGTAATGGTTATATAGCATAGGACCAAAATACATTGTGTCTGAAAGAAAGGAGTTCACAGAAAAGAAACACTCAAGACTTGAATTTTAAGGAAGAAAATAGTAGTCGCTTTTATTCTTGAGGACTACAGTGGACTGTAGTTAAAAAAGTTTGCTCAATAGCGTTCTTCCTTCCTCCTCTACTTGGCATTGACAGCAGCTTTGTATCGTTAGCTTGTTGATACTTTCATATCAGTCGAATTGCTGACAGGCTGGGGATGACATGGGTCAGGTTGTCATGGACCTCTGTTGAACCTGTTTAGAAACCTAACTTGAACTGCCAAAATCTTATTACTTGATTTCTTATATAGCGATTTGATGGATTAATTCAAAGGTTGCGGAATGGTCGATGATCACCAGTAAAAACAATAGTGTAGCACATGAAAGTTCACGCGTGATTGTATTAAAATCATGTTTGAACTCTACAGGTCATTCTACCTGCATGAGCAAGGTTTGTGACATTTTTGATCGTCAGACCCACGTACCCAATGACCGATGACAGCTGATGTACTTGCACGTTCTCCAACCTTGAGACCACCGCAATTCAATGATGGTGCCCGTCCGTAATATTACAGTTAAAGTGCTGAACTGCAGGATCATAGTAAGTGAGTTCAAACTCCAGTAACACTCTTACATTCACTTTTGGACAAATACCCTTGGGAAAGGCATGAACCCCCATATCCTGCTATCCTGGGTTAAATAGTACCACTGGTGTTTTTGAGAAAAATGGCTTTGGCATTAAATAACCTACAAAGGTTGGCATGCCATTAAACAAAGAAACCAAACCAGGCCCGTGTTTACAAATAATTACATGGTTTCAAGTAGCAATTTAATAATCACTTTTAAATTCTCTAAAACTAATAATTTGAAAGAAATTAAATTTAGTTCATAATTGTTTTAAAAAGGTAAACACTTCATATTTAGTTACGATAGCAATATTTTTAGAACCAATATTACTAGAGTTCATAATGATTTTAAACAATACCTCAAAGATATCTATTCGAGCATAGATTAGACCCTAACACTCCAAAACATAGTGAACCTTGTCATGGTAAGGAAGAAGTGAGTACACATTTTTGACAATGCCAGAACTTGAGCCTCACCACCGGATCTAGGTTATTGCTAGTATGTCTACCATGATTCCTCAGAACTTGGATGAGTGACCACTCAGGTACCCAAAGCAATCTGTTAGATGTGAGAAGTAATGACGCTTATTCATGACGTGCTGATAGCGAGGAGAGTTGTCCTTTTCCAAGATTGCTTGCTATTTTAACCTTATTTATGGAGAAAAGATAGATTCATGCCTTTTGTGGGGGAATTAGTGAGAAAAGTGAATGCAAACTGTCTTGACTTAAATTTGAATTTGTCTTACCAATTCCATTTTCCTCACGCCATTCATTCGTCAAAACCAAAAGCAATTGTTTATAGTAAAATTAGATTTTTTTCTCTCCATTTAATTTTTTAGTAAATATAGAAATACGATTCAGATTGACTATTTGTTTTTTCAATAGTTCATTTTTAATTACAGAAAAGAAGGAATGTAATACTTAAATAAGGAACTTTTTCTAATGCAAACAATAATATACTGGGATTTTAAAAAATTCTTCTTTTCATTTGTTAAAATCAGGAATCTTGTTCTTTATATATGTAAATCAGAAATTTGTTAGACATTATCAGAAAATAAAGTCAAGTATGAAAATTTGATCAAGTGTCAGTTTTTGATTATTTATTTTTTGCTCTTTCATTAATTATTTATACACAATTATATAGTTTCAAGTATTCCTATCTAATACAAATAATCTATACATAATTATAAGATTTCAAGTATTCCTATATAATACTAATAATCCATACACAATTATATGGCTTCAAGTAACTATTTCTATTTAAAAATAATCATTTGTTTGCTGAGTTATATGGTTTCAAGTATTCCTATCTAATACTAATAATTTATACACAATTATATGGTTTCAAGTATTCCTATCTAATACTAATAATTTATATACAATTATATGGTTTCAAGTATTCCTATCTAATACTAATAATTTATACACAATTATATGGTTTCAAGTATTCCTATCTAATACTAATAATTTATACACAATTATATGGTTTCAAGTATTCCTATCTAATACTAATAATCTATACATGATTTGTAACCATTCCCATTTTAAAATAATCATTTATTTGCTGAGTTATATGATTTCAAGTAATCAATAAAAACAATCCTTATTAAATAATTATAGTTTCCAGTAACAATTCTTAATACAAATAATTTACAGTTATATGGTATCAAGTATTCTTATCTAATAGTAATGATTTCCAAACAGATTTATTTGGTCTATAGAAAGAACGGTTAAAAGTACAACCACTCCAAGTCAGAGTGGACCTGCAAGTAATGGTAATCAAGTGGTACTCACACTTCCCAGATCTCCAGAACTGGACCCTCACTATCAGATGCAGTCAATTATCATACTCAGGGCATCTTTTTTTCCTGATGGTAGTGGTGGTGGGTTCTCACCTTACTGCAGGGGATACAGTCAGTGTATTCCGAGCCCTGCTGATAGGCAGTGTGTACAAGACTGAACTAAATTTAGTAAATTCTAAGTAAAATGTAGAAAACCTCATCTTACAAGTCCGGACAGAATTGGATTTTCTTTTCATATATAAAATATAAGTAAAAACAACAAAGGTAGCATGATATATCATCATCATCATGTCGTGCTGGCAGCACGGATATCCCTGACCCTCTCTCGCCACTCCTCCCTATCGTTCATCGCCCTAGGTAGGTCTTCAGGACAACATCCCGTATCCTCACATAGCTGCTGAATGTATGTTCGAGCTGGTCGTCCTGCTTTTGCACAGCCATGTGTGGGGGTCCATAAGAGTACATCTCTTATGAGTTCATCCCTGCTTCTCCAGCAGTGTCCTGCATGTCTGGTTCGTCTAACTTGAATAGTTTTCGTGATAGGGGGCAGGTGGCCGTACAGTTGGTGTCTTGTGGGGTGTTGCCGCCAGGACTTGTTTAAGATTGCATGTAGCATTCTTGTGTAATTGCCGTCTAGCTTCTTCTCCAGCCATTTTGTTAGCGTCCATGTAGTGCAGCCATATAGCAGTATCGATGTGACC